>JACAXG010000077.1:2631957-3231957 GCA_018881555.1 Amblyornis subalaris
CTGAGATGATGGATGTGTGGGAGCTGGAGAGCACCAGGCATCCCGAGAGCACAGCAGCATCAGGGCTGAAAGGCTGCTGGGGAACTGTAGGAAGGCAGGGCAGCAGCACAACAAACGAGAAACTTGAGAACAGCAGGTTTGACATCCTGCAGAATGGCTTGGTGGGGACGTGGCTGGAGATCCACAATGGCTGGTAGGCGCTTTAGGAACAGTGAGACAACAGCAATCTAAAGCCATTCCCATACCATCCAAAAGGCCAGTGGAGGCAGTGGCCCCCCAGAACATCTTGATGCCAAAGCTGTGGATGCCAGCTGGGAATGTAGCCACACTGCCAGAGACGTGAGCAAGGGGATAGAGCTGGCAAATGTGGGACACGGTCTCTCCATCATCACTTCCCTTTCCCTTTCCCGTCCTAGGCCAAGCTGCTCCATCAGTTTGACTCTTCTTTTCTTCTGCCAAGTCCTAGAAAAAGGCATGCCTAAACTTCTCCAGGCATCAAAGGGGGAGGGCTGGATGCTTGAGCTAAGCACTGTGTTCTGTTGTTTCCAGTCTTCCTTGACGCCTGTGCATTCCAGTGATGGGGATATGAGGAAGTGGTCATTGYGACCACCTCTGATCCCCCCTGGACACATGGCTGAAAAACCAGCAGGCAGGAGCCATGACAGGGGAAAGTGGAGCCTGGCTCAGCCTCACAAAGAGGGGAAGGCAGGAGCTGGCCCGCTCTGTGGTGGGAGGAAGGATTTTGTGCCAGCCTAGAGAGCCTGTGCACATTCCCAGGGAACAGTTGTGCCCTGCATGTGCCCCCTGCAATCGGCTGTGCTGCTCCCAGTGCCCCATGTAGCTGTAGGGCTGCTCAGCTGTGGGGCAGGGAGAGGAGCAGGAGGGTGGATGTGCAGCTGACTCATTCCTGGAAAGCACAGGGCTCTGGGCTCCCTGTTGTCCCACGGCAGCCCAGAGGCCAGGCTGTTCCTCTGGCAGCTCTGTGGAAGTGGGTCACGGTTGCCTCCTGGCCTGCTTCAHGTGGCTGCCAGCAGGAGCATGTTTCCCTGAGCAGCTCTTTAGAAGTTTCCAGGAAATCTGTCCAATGAAATATGTAGCTTTAGATGCTTTAAGTTTGCAGTGTGGCCTCTATTACACTTTGTGTCTTTACTCTGCAGGCCTGACTGTGTACAGTTTTGTAAAGAAGGTTTCCCTAGTGAGTCTCTTACTGCTCTTACCCTCCAAGCCCTTGCCTCCCATCCAGAAGCGCTCTCYTTCATCCAAGCCCAGTAAGATGTGCAACAGAGAGCAGCAGCACCGCTGGGCTGGTTTGAACATAAACCTGCAGAAGAAATGATCCCCAAACAAATACTTGGATATTCTTAGGTTGCAGTTACAATTTAAGAGAAAGATTAGAATAAATGCAGTAATATGGAAACAGTGTCTTAAACTGACAGTCACAGTACAACTTGGCAGGGGTTGCATTCCCTTTGGAGTAATGGCTGCAGTCTTGTTGAAAGTGGGGGTCCTGGTGAAAGGTCTGGTCCTTCTGTGGAAGCTCAGGTCCTCCTACTGGATGCCCATGCTCTGGTCCTTCCTGGGAAATGAGGTGCCACCTGTCCTAAGCGCCAGTGTCCGTGCTGTGGCCACCAAGCTTGCCAAGGCTGTCTCTGAAGCGATGGGCTCCAAGCTGGAGCAGCATGCTGCCAGCCAGCCTCAGAATGTGGGGAAAAACCTCTCCAGCATTTGGGGTTGGACTGCCAGGTGAAGGCTCCAGTTGTGCTCCAGGAAGCTGAGGAGGTGCCGAGTCAGACAGGTGGAAACAACAAGGTTGGACATGGTGGCGGCAGCTCTGGTTTTATTCAGCACGTTTGAAGAACAGGATTTATCCCTTAGACTTTATAGCTACAGATGTACATATGTCTTGATATCTTGTGCAGGTCCCTTAACCTTATTTCATTTAATGGCAAAACCAGCCTTCAGGAGAGTCTGAATATTCTTTTCTCCTTTCTTAAAAACTTCTTCAACTGTGTTCCCCCATACGATGTTGTCATAAATGTACTGTAGGTGTTCCGGAGCCTCACCCTTTTCCAGTGCAGCCTGGATCAGTCCGTGGCAAATGGTGGGACTGTGCTTCCACACTTGGGGCAATTGGTTCCAGGTGTATTGCACACCCCTCCAGGTGMAAGCAAACTGTGGCCTGCACTCTGCTGCCAATGGAACAGAGAAAAACACATTGGCAATGTCAATGGTCCCATACCACTTTGCTGCCTTGGACTCCAGCTCGTACTGAAGCTCCAGCATGTCCGGCACAGCAGCACTCCATGATGGCGTGACTTCATTCAAGCCATGGTAAACGATCATCGGTCTCCATTCCCCACTGGACTTGCACACTGGCCATATAGGGCTGTTAACGGGTGAATGAAGATTGCTTGTCATGCCTTGGCTCTCTAATTCATGAATCATCTTATGGATGGGAATCACAGAGTCTCTGTCGGTGCAGTATTGCCATCGATGCACTGTTGCTGTGGTGATCGGTACCCATTGTTCTTCAACCTTCAGCAGTCCCACAGCAGAACGGTCCTCTGAGAGACCAGGCAAGGTATTCAGTTGTCTAACTTCCTCTATTTCCAGAGCAGCTATCAAAAAGGCCCAGCGATATCCTTTCGGGTCTTTGAAATACCCATTCCTGAGATAGTCTCTGCCRGGGATCCTGGACCAGTCACGATGGGGCGTTTCTGCCACTCCTTCCTGGTTAAGCTCACTTCAGCTTCCAGTACAGTCAGCTGTTGAGATTCCTCTGTCACCCCAGAAATAGAAATGGATTCTGCCCCCACATATCTCGGTGGCATCAGGGTACATTGAGCGCCGGTGTCAACAAAAGCCGTGTACCTTTGTGGGTCTGACGTCCAGGCCAACGGATCCACACAGTCTGATAGATCTGAATGTCCCTTTCCTCTACCTGGATAAAGGGGTGACTGCTACCAGCTTAGGCTGTCCTTCTGGCTCAGTGGTAGTTTGTATGGATGCTGTGCCTGTTGTTTTGGTTCTTTTCTCCTCCTCCTGAGGGTGCTGTACCACACTAAGCACTGTCTTGACTGCAAGCATGGCATAGACAGTGCAGGCTGTAGAGAGACAACAAAGCAGAACTAACAACGAGATTATTCCATCCTTAACATCTAGAGGGAACTYGACATTCTCAAAAACTGTTGTATCAGGCTGGAAGAAACCATTCTTCCCTCTTTCCCCCACAGGCCAGGTGCAATTATAAATGAGGCCTCAGAGCGAACAGCCCAGACTGGGACAGGTCAACAGAAGTGAATATACATTCCACATGAAGCTCATTGCCTCTGATGTTATCATGCAGTAGGCATAATATACCAACAAAGCAATTTTCAAACCTTTTCCTGGTCTCAACAGGGGCATTAGGACTGGCAAACAGTTCCCCATGTGTGCAAATATATAAGAGGTAAGATACAACATTCATGTAACTACATCGAGCATCATCATGAATACAGAGTTTCTGTAATATAATGCCAAACTGTAATTCTGACTTTCTGAGGGGCCTCACATTGGGTGCCAAAATATGTACTGGTTTGAAAGTAACCAGTGGGAGAAATGACCCCCAAACAAACCTTGAGAAAGATTTTAGGTCAGAGTTACAATTTAATAGAAAGGTTACAATAAATGCAACAATACAGGAACACTGGCTTAAACCGACTAAGTCAGGGTACAACCTGGCAGTGGCTGCAGTCCTGTTGGAATGATGGTTGCAGTCTTGTCGGGAGCAGTGGTCCAGTACRAAGGTCTGGTCCTCCTGTGGGAGTTCAGGCTCTCCGCTGGGTAACCCGTGGTGTCTCTCATCCCAAACCTAGAGATTATATATGGTGGTGTTTTGGTGGTACATCCCCCAGGGCGGGGAGTTTCACAATGGAGTGATGTAATCCTATGACCATTGTTTGCAGCCAGGTGCCTGTAGCAGAAAATAAGGTTCCGCCACCAAAAATTGAGAACAAAACAGGATTTCTCCCAGACAGAAGCCAGAACCAACAGCTCTTGCTGGCCTTGGACTTTTTTCAGTCACCTCTTCACTGGCCTTGAGACACTGGGTTGCTGGGTTTCTTTCCTATGGACTAGGGCCAATATTGGCAGTCATGCACGTGTGGCCCAAACTGAGACGCCACCTCCTAAGATGGCGAATATCCCAGTATTGCTCCCAGACCAAAACTGCAGGGACCGAAGACTCTGGCTGGCCTTGGACTCCCAGGGACCGCCTCGAAAGTGCCCTCAGGACATTGGGTTGCTTGGGTTTCYTTCCTATGGAAAAGGGCTGATATTGGCAGTCAGGCACGCATGGCCCGTACTGAGATTCCACCTCCTAAAGTTGCGAACGTTGCAGGATTGCTCCCGGACCAAATCTGCCAGGACCGGTAGCTCTGGCTGGCCTTGGACTCCCAGCGACTGCCTTGAAACTTCAAGGAATGAAGTGAAATGAAAAGACAGGAAAGGAAATAGAATGAAATGAAATGAAATGAAATGAAATGAAATGAAATGAAATGAAATGAAATGAAATGAAATGATGAAATGGAAAAAAAAGAAAATTCTGAAATGAAGTGAAAGCAATGAAATGGAATGGAATGAACTGAAGTGCAGTGAAATGAACCAAAACTTAAGGAAATGATACTCATTGGTATATTGAGATTTCATTTCCTTCCATGAAATGAAGATTTTTTTGTTGCGGATAGGTAAAACCTTACAAAATGAAGGCCTTGTTACTCTTGTAAAGTCATGGCTCACTCCTGTTACTTTGGCTAAGGAGAGAAGGACTCTGGGAATAACTCAGCTGACTTAGAGGTAGAAAAACAAGTTATGTAACCATCATGTGTTCACATCGTGGTTTATGGTGGTTGGTTGAAATTATGTTTGTTGTATTTCGAAGGCGTGTAACTGATAAGGGCCTAACTGCTTAAAAAGGCCTGTTTTTTGCAATAAACGAACTCCCTTTTGCACCTATTTGGAGACTCTATGTCGCTCTGCATCGCTACAATTTTTCACTTCAGGAAAGGAAATGAAATGAGAAATCCAGGAATGAAGTGAAATGAAAAGACAGGAAAGGGAAAAGAATGAAATGAAAATGAAAAAAAAAAAGGAAAATTCTGAAATGAAGTTAAAACAATGAAATGGAATTGAATGAAGTGCAGTGAAATGAACCGAATCTTAATGAAATGATACTCATTGAAATCACGAGATTTCATTTCCTTTCATGAAATGAAGAATTTTCACCTCAGAAAGGAACCACRATTGCTCGCTCTACATTTTTTGAGTCCAGGCCAGCCCTGGTGATGGGGATCTCAGCAGCAGCAACAAGCTGCCATTAGGGTTCAGATTAGGGTTCTGAGAGTTGCAGAGCCTACAGCTCCAGGGACACTGGCACTCGAAGAGGCATTGCAAGGACATCACAGCAGGGTGCCAACATTGCCGACTCCACACATTGTAATCTGTGCCACTCATGGCAAAGAAGACCTYGGCCACAGTGCCAGGCTGCTGTTAGGGTTAGGGTAAGGTTTATGGTTGACACAGTAAAAGAGCCTACATCTCCAGAAACACTGGGGCTGGACAAGGCATGCCAAGGCGATCCCAAGGCATGTCCCCAACATTGCTACTCCTATATCTTTCTAATCTGGACCACCCATGGGGATAGGAACCTCTGCCCCAGTGACAAGATGCCATTAGGCTTAGAGTTAGGGTTGAGAGAGGAAAAGAGCGAAGAGCTCCACAGACACTGGGGCTGGAAAAGGCATGCCAAGAGGATCACGGCAGAGTCACAACATTGCTGCTTCCACACCTCTCAGATAAGGGCCATGCATGGGGATGGGCACCTCAGCTGCAGCCCCAGGCTTGTTTAACGGTTCATGTGAAAACCAGCAAAATTCTGAAATGAAGTGCAAACAATGAAATGGAATGGAATGAACTGAAGTGCAGTGAAATAAACCAAAACTTACTGAAATTATACTCATTGAAATGGCAAGATTTCATTTTCTTTCACGAAATGAAGAATTTTCATTTYGTGAAAGGAAATTAAATGAGAAATCAAGGAATGAAGCCAAATGGATAGAAAGAAAAGGAAATGAAATGAAATTGAAAAAAAAATGAAAATCCTGAAATAAAAATAATTTAATGGAATGGAATGAAAGGAAGTGCTGTGAAATTGTATTGGTTTTGCATGGCCTGGTTTTTGTAGCAGGCAGGCTACAGGGGTGGCTTCTGTGATAAGCTGCTAGAAGCTTCCACCATGTCCAGCAGAGCCAATCCCTTATGGCTCCAAAGATGGATGTACCTCTCGCCATGTGTGGGTCAATTAGAAGTGGTGGTAATGCCTCCATTTAATCTTAAATAACAGATTTAAGAAGAAATCCAAACAAAGGTTGTTGYGCTGTTTTAATTTTGGCCAGAGGAGAGTGGAGTGAGGACATGTGAGAGGAACAACTGTGCAGACACCAAGGTCAGTGAAGAAGGAGGGGGAGGAGGTGGTCCAGGTGCCAGAGCCGAGATTCCCCTGTAGCCTGTGGTGAAGACCATGGTGAAGCAGCTGTGCCCCTGCAGCCCATGGAGATCCACGGGGGATGCAGAAATCCACCTGCAGCCGTGGGGGAGGCCCATGCCGGAGCAGGTGGATGCTTAGAGGAGACTGTGATTCTGTGGGAAAACTGTGGAGGGAGGGGCCCTGCTCCCATGCTGGAGCAGCCTGTCCTTGAAGGACTGCACCCTGTGGAAGACTGACCCACGCTGCAGCAGTTTGCGGGGGACTGTTGCCGTGGGATGGACTCACATTGTAGCAGTTTGCAGAGAGCTGCTGCTCTTGAGATGGACTCATGTTGGAGAAGTTCATGGAGAACTGTCTCCTGTGGGAGGGACCCCACAGTGCAGCAGGGAAACGACTCCTCTCCCCGAGCAGTAGGACAAAGCTACAGGTGATAAACTCACCATAAGCCCCATTCCGTCTCCTTGTGCCGCTGGGGTAGAAGGTAGTGCTGGAAGGAGGGAGCAGTGGGGGGAAGGTGTTTTTAAGGGCTTATTTTACTTCTCATTATCCTGCTCTGATTTTGTTAGCAATAAATTCACTTCATATCTCTAAGTTGAGCCTGTTTTGCCTGTAATGGTATTTGGTGAAGGATCTCTCTCCTGGTCCTTATCTCAACCCATGAACCTTCCGTTAAATTTTCTCTCCTCTATCCAGCTGCAGAGGGGAGTGAGTGAGTGGCTTTTGTGGGTGCCTGGCATCTGGCCCAGGTCAACCCACCACATCCTCTTGGGTTTTTGCATCAGCAGCATTCAGCACTATCAGATCATTGTCTCAGGATGTCCTTCAGGCCCAGCTGTATGAGGTAGTGAATATTTTCAACTCACATCAGCTCCAAAGTGAGTAGCATTGAAAACGAAATGAATGTTTTTAAAAATTAATAAATAAATAAGTCAAGCTTAGGAGTAGCCTCATTGTTGGGTTGTCCCTGTGCATTCATTTTTGTCTTCAGATTAGTCATGCACTTGGAGAACAGGAAGTTCACAATAGGGTAGCCGAATCTTATGTTCATAATTAAGACCCTGGAAAGAAATCCAGTCTGTAAACCAGAAAAATATTAGCCCATGATTACACTGAAATCTCAACACTTAGTGCAAGATGTGTTCATAAGTGCTTTTCCTGGAAAGCAACAGCCTCTGCCATGCAATTACATATTTAAGCTCTGCAGAAAAGATTTGTTTACTGAGTGAGAAAGCCACAAACCCCAGGCTGCTGGTTGGAAAAGGTCACCGACCAGGTGACCTGCTGGTCATCAGGATTACACCAACACAACAGTTCAAAGAGCTTTGATGTTTGATGAGTATTTTCCTCTTTTACAAAGTGAAGAGAGTTTGGACCTTAAAAGGAAAATGAGCTGAGGCTTTAATTAGCAGAGCCACAGAAAAAGAAATGAAGAATGACTGCGGAGAGCCGTAAGTAAATGCTGAAAGCTTACAGGGAAACTGCTGCCAAGCAGGTTGTGATACATTTTGAATTCCAAATGTAGATGGACTCACATGTGCAGATGCCAAACACAACTGTTTCTATATAATTCAAAGAAGGTAGGAAATGCAAGAAACCCTCAAAAGCACAAATTTGTGGTAACTGGTGTCTTGGGGTGACTTTATGATGCTCTATATCCCAATCGCCTGCTTAGGGCAAAACTATTAACTCTGTGTCTTTAAGCTGGCTTGAGAAGCCAGGCGCTGTGTTTTGAATGCTTCCAGGATATTTACATTTTTCCCTTATCAGCTAGCTGTTGTTGTGGTTCTCAGGAGAGAACTCTCACCAGTTGCCTTCTCTATATGTGAAGGTGAAGGGACACTTTTTTTACTTTTACCTTTTTTTCCTGTGAGCTTTTCGCCCTGCTTTTTTACTCAGCTGAGGGATATCAGAGGGAGTTAAAGCTTACTTTTGGTTTTTTCCCTCCTCTGCCTGAGGCACGGAAAGAAGACAGTTTTTTTCCTCCTGGGATCGTGGGTTTTTTTTCTTCTTCCTTTGGAACTTTACAACAGACCACTGAACTCTGGGGCCTATGCCCTGGGCCTGAGGGGGAGAGGCCTGCACCATCCTAGGCCCAGAGGGAGACAGAGAAGAAAACTACACCCATGAAACAAAGGACTCTGAATTCATCCAGGTTGTCTTCACCACAAGAAGTTTATTATCTAACAKTATTTTTTTTTTAATTTTCCTTTCCCTTCCCCTCGTGCTTGTGTGTATCCCCCCCACCCCGAACCTCAGCAGCTGGGTTTGTTAAATAAACAGGTTTTTTTCACTTTCCTCTGAGAAATTCTTATTGGGAGGGGAAAGGGAGTTTTAGGACCCTATCTTTTGCAGAGGAGGCTCTTCGAGTCTTCCTCCTAAGTTTGTCCAAACCGTGACAACTGGGAAATGCTCCACTTGAGCAACTGCTTTACCCCTTGGCATGGTCATAGAGAATTGATTCTGCTCTCTTAAAAACAACAGGTGTTCACTGCTGAAGGCTATTTCTGGGTTTGCACCATCTACATTAGGGCAAAAGAGGCAAAAGTTTATACTGTTGCAGCCCATTTGTACTGGGCCTTGACCTGCACAGCTCCATCAGTACTGGTGCATTGGCCAGGAAAGCCAGGAGCAAAGGTGACCAGACACCAGAYCCTCTCAAATGTACAAAGTATAACAATATCAACAATGGGTGGGGTTACTGAAAATGGCAAGAATGCTGTTTTCAGGCAAATATGATTTGTGAGGTGATAGTTGCTTCMCAGGCAACAAGTCAGAGAAGCTTCTTAGCATCTGCAGCATCTCTCTTTTCCTTAGGCAGTGACGTTCCATGGCAAGAACAGGTGTTTTAGTGAGCAGTGTTTTAGGGCTTGTGCTGATAGCACAAAATGAGCAGAAACTGCTGCCAAGTCAAAACAGGCAGAAAAAATAAAGGAAGAGGCCATACAAAAGTGAAACACATTTCAAGTCTGAAAGGTTGGACTTTCAGGTGTGGATGAAGCCAGAAGAGATGTGGCATCGCACTCCAAGCACTTTCTCAAATTACTCCTGGCTGACAGGTGCTGTCAGCATAAGCAAAGCACCACTTAGTGGAGTTTGGCTAACACCAGGCACTGGGTGAGGTGCAATGGAGTGGAAGGGCACCTCTCCAGAGAGGGCTGTGGTGGCCACTGGGAAGCACAGCCTCCAGCGCAGTTCTCTGGTGGGCAGGTCCTGCTGTCTGCACCACTCTAATGCCTGCAGGAATCTTTCCATGTGAAAAAAATGTTAAGGACTTTTTCTCTAGCTTGTCACRTGCTTTTGCTACTAAATCACTCTGGAGATCCTTAAAAGAACAATGTTCTGGGAGTGCAAGAAGTGATGTGCCAGTTTTACGCTCTCCTCATTCGTTGTGTTTTTGAGTGGCACGATCTGATGTGTCGCAATTCATTTTTACCTTTGGAGAAGTGGTCAGGATGGAGCAAGCCAGCCATCCTGGCTGAGTATGCTGTTGTTAACGGACAGATGTCTCGAGTGCAACAGGAGTCACAGGGACACAAGGCTGTCATGGTGGTGCTGGCTTTTAAATCCCAGCTGCATGCACAACCCTGGCATACTGTCACCATGGSCAGTTTTCAATTTCATGGGACATTTCTTTTGGTGTTACCAGTGGATTTTGTTTTACCTTCATCTCCCCTTTTTGTTAACTCTGCAGAAACTTATTTCTTGAGGCTCTCTCCTGTTTTCCATGATYCCCTGTGCACTGTGTGATTCCCAGGGGGGTTTCTGTGGGCAGAAYCTGAGCTTGCACAAGTGCTTGCACATGTACACTCACATACAAATGCCAGACAACTGAGTAACACAAAAGCTGTCACCGGTCATTTTGCTACAGTCCCAATGTTTGAAAAGTATTTAGGTTAGAATAAAACCAGGTCTCAGCTCCAGTCAGCCTTTTTTTGCAGAATACGGCTGGTGGACGCTGCCCAAACAAAGGTCTCCTTCTACTCTGAGTGGCCTCGGGGGAAAGCTGCTGCTGCTGTGTCTGGCTGGCCTGGCAGCAGGGCCCAAAACAAGGATTTGTCCTGTACAGCTGTGGCGGTCAGAAAATCCAGGGCTGTATTTTATACATAATTAACTGTGGGAATACATTTTTCTCCTACAACCTACTCAGACCTGGGAGAGAAGCAGAGCAGGCTGAATCAGTTCCTCTATCACTGTCCCTTTGCATATTTTTACCTCGGTTTTAAGAATATAAAGCAGGGTAAGCACAGCTCTGAGAGTTTCTTTTTGCCAAGATCTGACCATGTTAATTTCATCAGAAAAACTTTGGTTTCAGTGTGTGCTAAAATGAAAATATCATCATTTTCAAGCTAAAATGTAATATGTTGAATTATTCTTATGTTGAGATGGATAGAGCACTTTAACTAATTGATCAAACTTTGCTCAGTTAGCCTTTACTGATCTTGCTTTTCCCTTCTTTGCTCAAATTAACAAAGTCATATTTGTAACTGAACTCAGTGGTAGCCAAGGCTATAAAGTCAGATAAATGCAAAAACTGCAAAAACTGCCTCTCCAAAGTCTTTAGTCTCACTAAGAAAAAAGCTCACAAAAGCACATTGAGGTCAAAATCAATGCTACCTAAATCCAGAAAAAATTCATTTGCAGAGGCTCATTCTAGATTCTTCTATRTGCATAAAGAGAGACTAATTAACTTTGTACATGTAGGATTTTATCTTTTCTTATCCTCTCCATTCTGTGGACAAACTGTTGAGTTCACTGCTTCGATAAAATCTTTCTAAAACACTTTAGTAATTCCCCATACACTGGCTCTTTTTTCCTTTTTTTTTTTTTAAAGTTAGATGTTTATTAAGAAGATCAGAGATTTTCCTGTTAGTTATGAAATCCATATGGGAAAAAAAATCAAATAATTCTTGGCATTTATTATGATAATTTTAACTGGGACTCATAAGGTAAAGGAACTTAATGGCATTACCTATGCAAGATATGAGAGCATGTGTCTCCAGAAATAATGACCTTATTATAGTGTTGATCTTGTGTGGGTGGAAGCCTGGTTTAGAAGAAACCCGGGGGAAATGATCATGTATTTCACCTGCCTATTGTACATTATAGGTGAGCTCAGAGGTACAGTAAGATACACATTTGGTAAATGTCTCACATGTAAGAAATGAGTAATTTAATGCATTAATCATTGGAGTGCAATTACAGACCTTAATTTAGAAGGTATTAGTCACTCACCATAGATAACCTTCTGTGGCTATTAGAATTTCATAGTCTGAGTTCATTACAACTGGCAAATGTCATTTGCACAACCAGCACACACAAGGGGCTGGTTTTGGCTGGGAGCACATTTTTTCTGTATGAAATCCACTCCATTAAATACGAGACAGAGCACCTGTTTGGGTCTTATTTCAATAAATATCCTAGCTGCATTTTAACGGGGGTTATAAAGATTGCACGTTATTGATGTATTTTACTTACATGTTTAAAATGGAGTGGGATACATTGGCAATGTTATGAGCACATCAGTAGAAGACATCATAGCTGGTGATAAAATACAGCAATAAACAGCCTATTAACTTGTTGCAGTCTTTATCAAAATGTGAGACAAATTACTATTTGTACAAAACCTGTTAGAGCATTTACTGACCTTTTATAAATGAGCCATCATATATGGTATCTTTTTTGAAATTAGCAATATGCTTAAAATTAAATCTCTCAGTGCTTAATTTCAAGAAGCTGCATAAATCTAGGAGACAGTAAAATTCTGTAAGTAATTGTTCCTGACTTTTGGTGTTTTCATGTGCATATTGGAGAGAACATATTCTCTTTTTCCCCTCCTTCCTTATCCCTTTTTGTGCCTGCCAGGTGTCTAGCTCACTGTGTGTGACTCGCATAACACAACGGAGGTGCAAGGAACATGTCAGTGCTTAACACAGACACCTTGACAGGAAGACAACTTTCGTTTTAGTTTCCATCATTTCTTGCAAGTGACAGAACAACATGAGATGGTTGTGTAGGTGTGCCTTTTGTCATCAAAAGATAACACGCAGAACATGCTCATCTGCATCATTTGGAATTGCAATTCTTCCTCTGTGCTAGAAGGCATTGAAAAGTGTCAGCACACTGCTACAGAAAATACAGCTGCATTAACAAACATCTTGGCTGTTTCTTTTCTCTCTGAGTTCCACAACCACAGTAGCTGAATACTTTGGCATCTTTATTATAGAATCCTGGGATTTATGCATGTGAAGCCAGGAGGTTTTTAATAACCAAATCAAAAAGATTTAATCCAGGAGCGAGTCTTCAGTCATAATAACAGTGTGCGAGCATTGTTCACTGACAAATCAGCCAAAGCACCAACCCAAAAAAACTTCCAGGTTGGATTTTCAACCATAACTTAGCAAGAGCTTTTGCAAAGAAACACTTCTGTAAATTCATGACCACTTGTTAGCAGCAGTTGACTGTACAACAAGCAGCAGTGAATACATTGCTTCCATGCTGAAACATACATTATGTATTAAACAAAAGTATGGACAAAGACTATAGCCATGAAAGCATAACAGTCCCGCTTACCTGCTGCTTCAGCCACTTCTGAAGTTTTTATTCACAAACTGAAACTGGCTTTGCTGCACCTAAACTGTCCAAGTGTTCCAGACCTTGTTTTAGTAATATAAAATATATCAATATAAAATATCTCAGCCTTTTAGGTATATGGGCAAACAATTAGAGGCCCAAGCTGACAGGATCCACAAAAAACGAGGTGCTTCCCARCTGCATCAACAAACTGCAACAACAGGATTATAAGTGAAGTATCTACATCAGACAGATGTTTGTGATGTGTGAACTGGGGGCAAACATGGTTAAATCTTGATGCTGGTTCTTACTGTCACCACGTAAAAAGAGGTGCTGGGGTGGTAGATTCAGTAGAAAAGAGACTTACTACAGGCTTACTGTCTTTTCCTATTATTTACAGTTAAGAGTAATCCTGAAAATATTCAGAACTTAAAGTATCCAGTTCCATCTAGTCAACTTTAAGCAAGAGAGAGAAGAAGGACCAAACAGAAAACAGGTTATATATTTGATCATAAGTATCACAACCATTTCCTCACACTCTAAATTTCCACAGAACAATGGGTGATACTTCCCTAATATTCCATGTGACCTCATGGAATTGTATAGGACTTTTCCTAAACTGGTTTATTTGGCTTTCTCCTATTCCCTGTGTTTTGTTTAAAYACATTATTACAAATTTAGCAAAATTACTTGTCTTCAAATACACAGGTCCTGTTTTCACTGGCCTTAAAGCTGTTTCAGTGCCAGAGTGTTGTAATCTCTCAYTTGATTTAACATAAGTAGAATATATCCCAGGCAACCAGAGAGGTGCATTAACACAATTAAAATACATACATATGCAATCAATCACTTATAAGTACTTAATACAGGAGTAACAGAAGCATTAGTAATTAAAGGTACATAACCCAGATTAGGATGAAAATAGGCACTTGGGTTTCATCTCTGGCCCAGTTGATTCCATAGAAAGCAGAATGGCCTAAGCAGGAAAGAGTAAGAATTTCCTGTCTACATATCCTCATGGTCTGATGGGATGCCAGGGGACATCAGGGCCAGAAGAGTTCACATCCTATTAGGAAGAGAAGGGCTCCAGAAGGAGTAATCTGGATAGGAGAAGGGTCCACAACCTGGTGTGACTCGCGAGCAAGAGCTGCCTCAGGCRCTTAATTCCAAAAGAGGTTGAGAATTGTGCAACTCCAACAGATTGGAGACTCATTTAATTTAATAATCTTAAAACATGGCCCTGCAGTCTGCACTTCCAACTGTCCAGATTAGGTGGTGCTTTGGTTAACAAGATGTATATTGTAGATCCAATGCTTTAGGCTCCTATGCCTCCCCTGCAGTATTACCAAATCCCCAGCTCATTGCTGCAGACATGGTCTTGCAGCAATGAGCTCAAGAGTAAGCTCAGAGGTAGTCACTTTTTCAAACAGCATCAATTTCCAGAAATTTTATCTAAATGCAACATGAAAATCTAAATTACTATAATTGTTTAAAATAAAAATTACCCTGTCCTCTCTTTTACCTCCCCTTTTCATTCCTGGATTTGTCTTTCAGAATTACAGTAACAGGCAAATAAATCAGTTCAGTTACAGATCTATCATTTGATCTTAACTTCTTTAGGAAGCCTAAGTATTCCACTTAGTGTAAGGTAATGTAGGAAATGGAATATAATGGCCACTAGAAATAGGATAACAATGTGAGTGGAGGATCACCTGCTTACAGTTTTCTTGGGTGACATTAAGTGCACATCAGAGAGTCAGCTGTACTGGAGGTAAGAGACAGGGATGTGCTGGCTCTTTCCACCTGAAAAAAGACCAGAAGAAACAGCTCAAGCACTAAGCAGCCAGCAAACACAAATGTTCACGTTTCTTAGACTGAGATGAGTCAGTCTGATCATCTCCTACAGATTAAAATGTAGCAAAGCCCATAAAAGCTGGCTCCTGTGCTCTGGCTGCACTCCTCAGTCTGGTTTTCCCTTGCCTAACACCCTGCCATAGAATCACAGAATGGTTTGGGTTGGAAGGAACCTTAAAGATCATCTAGTTCCAACCCCACTGCCATGGGCAGGGACACTTTCCACACAACCAGGTTGTTCCAAGCGCCATCCAACCTGGCTGTGAACACTTCCAGGGAAGGGGCACCCACAATTTCTCCGGGAGACTTGTTCCAGTGCTTCATCACCCTCATAGTGAAGAATTTCTTCCCAATATCTAATCCAAATTTAATCTAAATTCTGTCCGTTTAAAGCCATTATCCCTTGTCCTATTACTGCTTGCCCTTGTAAAAATCCCTCTCCAGCTCTCTTGTAGCCCCCTTTAAGTACTGGAAGGTGTTATAATGTCTCCCCTGAGCCTTGTCTTTTCCAGGCTGAACAACCGCAGTTCTTTCAGCCTGTCTTCAAAGGAGAGGTGCTCCAGCCTTCTGAGCATCTTCGTGATCCTCCTCTGGACCTGCTCCAACACGTCACTTCTTTTGTTGGGCCTCCAGAGGCAGTATCCAGCAGGCAGTTTTGGAAAGCCGGGGAGGATTTCCACTCTGCTGGGGTATTTACGTTTTTAAATACTTTTTTYCCCACCCTTTCCATATCCACAGAATCGCCACTCTCCTCCATTCCTTACCCGTGCTGCACCCCAGCTCTCTGGCGCTGCCCTTTGTTTACCCTCCCATTGCGTGAGTGAGCAGGTCAGCTACACAGCTTGTTCCCAGTTCCCGGGGGCAGCTCCCTGCCCGGACAGCCGTGCTCCCGCCGCCGGCACCGCGCCCCAGCCATTCCCGGCAGGTGGAGGACGCTCTCCCGCTCCAGCCGGCCGGTGTGTACGCGGGAACAACGCGGGGAAGAACGCGGGGAACAAGGCGGCTCTTCCCGGACGGGTTTCCGTGCGGGGCCGCTCCGCCCCGGAGCGCTGGCGGCAGCGCCGGGACACGGGGCCGGGCTGCGGGCGGGAGCCGCGGGAGAGAGCGACAGCCTTACACGGGTCCGTCACGGCCCACGGCGCTCCAAGGGTCAGTCTGCACCGTCCCTTTCCACCCCCGGCCTTCGCTCTTTCCGCTCTCTGCCGTTCCCCTTTAAGCCGCCAAGCAATAAGGTTATCCACCCCTAGGAGGTTTTGGCAGCAGGGTTGCACTTTGCATTTTTCAAAGCACTGTGTAACTTAGCATTCATTCACTTTCTTCACCCGAGGCAGGCAAGGATTATTACACTCGTTTTATGAGGGAAAAAAATAGATCTGTGGGGTATAAAATCTCTAGGAGGCACAAAGACATCGGAGGTGGGACTCGAGACATGGCCACATCTACACCTGGCCTTTGAAGAGTCCAGTTTGAGGGATGTCAGCAGTTCCACCCTGCACTTCAGTACTTGAGAACTCAAGCACAAAGTGTTTTGCTTTTGCAGATACCCAGCAGTACCGAGTCTGGCAGGACTGACTGGCCAACATCTGATCTGGCCACATGGCAAAGGTATTCTAATGTAGACAGGCTTCTAAACCAGACCCGGCCCAAAATGCAGCAGTGTTTTAAAATGGAACAGTGGACTGTTGCTGTATTTCTTTAATTCTGTGACTTACAGCTGGGAGCATTCACCCAGGTCATGGGAGAGTTCAGTCCATTAGATCTCTGCCTGAGGGTGCATGAGACATATGTCTTCCTCCTAACTGGCAACAGGCTGATTTTGGCCTCCTCCAGCTTCCTTGTGAAGCTGTGTTATTATGCAAGAACTTGAAGAAGCTGATTGAGGCAGGAACTAGAGGGGAAGGCAAGAAGGGCCTCCTTGCTGTTCTCTAAGGATGGTTTCTGGGTTGAATGTGTGTGTAGTCAAATTACAGAAGCTGCCTAGAGCAGATCTCCTCTCTTCCCTCCCTTGGCCCCATACAAAGCATCCCCCAACCCCTCATTAGGCTGAAACGTCTTTGATTTAGAGAATCTTGAACATTATTCACTTAGTTGGAAGAGCTGCAACAGAAGAGGAGGAGAGTGCCTCCTGTCCAAAATAACCAATGCTTCCACAGTTAGTAGGTATGAGTGAGACAAAAGGGTTTGGTGTTGTGTTGTGCAGAAAACAGAACTGACTGTAGCTGTTTTACTTGACAGATTGTCGTGTTAAATGAAGATATAACTAGTTTTCTCTCTGGAAAGATCTGGGTAGGGACAGAATTTAAAATATAACCTGGGCAGGGATTTCTGTTTTGGCAGTCCCTTGGTGTCTGACTGCAGGTCTTTATGGATTCAGATATCAGGTACATGTTTTTCTACAGGCACTGCATGGAGTGTATAATTCAGTCTCCTGCTTCCACTCTAAATGCCTTTCATGCAGCTCAGCCTGTGTGATAGCAATTCTTCTTGCTTGGGTTGGGACCATCTCATATAAGGATAAACAGCAGACAAGCATTTGATCTGGGATATATGTGCAGGTGAGCCTTAGGATGCTACTACCATGCCAGGAGTCAATGGAACAGCTCCCTCACCAAGAGCCTCCCACAGGAACGATTTCAGAAAGGCTRCCAGCTGCTTTTCTGCCTTCTTCACTTGGTAGGTCTTCACTGCATCACAGGTTCTACAGTACAGAGTTATGTCAGCCATACTAGTGAGTGAAATTTTCACATTTTTATCCTCCACCACCGAGAGCTAACTCAAATTTATTCAGATCTAAAGCCTATTTCAAAGATATTCAGAAGGTGTCCTTTCAAYATCTCCATTCCAGGAAAGAGTGGAGCAGGTTTCTAATTTCACGTAAATGCTGGGCAGGTTTTATCTCTCTTTGTATTATATTTATGGTCCTTTTGTCACTGGACGTTTGCGGCTTGTTATCTTTTGACTGATTTTTTTAAATGYGTGTGCGAAAAAAATACTTGCAAAAGCAAACATCTCTTTGTTATAATTTGTTCCATTTGGTTCCACATATTCAGGCATCTGTTTCCATACTTTTTTAATAGTTCTTTAATAAATAATGTGCTCAGATATGGTCCCAGAAGTGCAGGAATGGTAATCATGCCATTCCCCCTCTGGCTGGCCAGTCACCTCTGCTGTATGCAGTCTACAAAACTACTACCACTGTTTTATGCCTGACCACTATTTCACAGGCATGACAGACTGATGAGCTTTATAAAAAGGTGAGGGCTTTAAAAAGAGCTGTACAGAGCTCTGCTTGTGACCCAGGACTTACAGTCTGAATGCTGCTTCTCCACTTCCTCAAGAATTCGCTGCTTCCTGAAGAATTTGTCTCATCTGTGAAAGCTGGCTTCCTGTAACTTGAAAACTTGACTGTCATTCTTAAGACTTCTGTTATCACTTTGATCTTTTCCAGGTGAGAGCTTAAATCCTGGCTGCCTCTAATTATCCTGCAAGCACAAAAAAAGGACATTGTGTCCCTGGGCTAAATCCACTTTGTGAAAAACAGTCCAAAATTATAGCAAAGAGGGAAGCAAAACTAACAGGAAGGAAACATTTTTTTCCCCCAGGGTGTCTTCTAGTTTAGACCAGGCAGTTCTCACGTGACAGTTTTAAAAAAAAAAGGAAAACATGGACTCAGGATGTGAGGTAAGAATACCTGAGTGGTGACTACGACTGCCCTCGGGTTTGTGCAGGGGAACAACAGTAGCAACAACTCAAAAAAAACCCCAGACAAACCCAAACCTCCGAATCTTCACTGTCTTTCACTGAAGTCCTATTTCCTTAGGCCCTGGAAGAGTGCAGGAAACCTTGTTTGTCCTTTTCTGAAGCCTAGCTGAGGCTCCTTCTGCCTTCATCATGCCCTGTGAGACAGAGAGGCAGAGCTGGGCTGCTGGGGCTGGCAGATGGACCAGTGCCCAGTGCCGGAGTCCCTCCTGGAACAACCAGCCCAGCTGGCTGCTGAGCAGGGAAAGGAGCAGGCTGGCTCTGCTCAGCAGGGACACACTCAAAACAGTGCTAAAGGCTAAAAACAACTGAGCTGGGGCCAAGAGCTGGGGTCTAAGGGAGCTAGGGGGCTAAGACACCCTCCCTCTGCATATCCAATTTACTATCCAATTTACTCCTATCCTCGCAGAAATAGCCCAGCGCGTGTTTTAGTCTGTATTTTCAAGTTTATTTTCCTATTATTCTGGGGACTGCTCTCTTTTAAAGAACCGTTACACTATAATTAGAGAAATCACATCTGTCTTTGTGTGTTTGCATCTTATCATATAATCTGATGGGATGTCAAACAAATAAATACAAACAGGAAGTTGATAATTACACCCAAACCAGTACTGGCTTTTATGGTCCTTCTGCTCTGTCAGGTCATTAAATGCCTTATTTGCCTTATGTCTTTCTCCATCAATCATAGGAACAGTCACAGTACTCACTTGTCTTGTAAGATGCTTCCTGGTTTTAAGTTGAAATATGCTATATTTGAGTTAAGCATCCTAGCAACTTAAGGGAGAGGCTGAGGGGGTGGGAAGCAGCACATTCGTTAATCATCTGATGAATGAAATAGTTTCGTTTTTAGATTGTAGTTGGCTAGAGGGGCCCCATGACAAAAAGTGTGTTTACACTGCACAACTTTTTATGAGTACAAATGCATATATTATGATGGCTTAAAGCCCAGGCAAAAGCTTGGAGCTTTATTTTTGTTTCAGTGAGTAGATTTGATCTGATCAGATAACAGCAGCAATACGAATTTTCATAATAGCAGTTGGCCTTTATCTGACCAGTCTAAGAACAAAGGCTTACTGTTTGCAATATATCTTTCAAGGTCTTTTTTATGGCCTAAATAAATATTACAAACTCCTTGTCGGTAGGCTTTCTGTTAGATTAAAAGAAAAAGGATGCTCTTTGAAGGTCTTTGGGGTTTTTTTCTAAGAAATTTTACCAAGCGCCAAATACAAATAGTCCTTCGGTCAGTGTATACTGGGAAAGATACTCATAATTTTTGCCATGAGTGAGGAAAACATGAAYGATATTAGGGCATTACACAATGGTATTTTGTTCTGCACTTTCTCCAAGAAGTAGGAATGATTTGCATTTCCCTACAGAGTTGTGACATGGGAATATAAAGAGAAGACTGCACAAGGGAGACTCTTTCACTTGGATGCCCGTAAGAATGAGATTGAGACAAATTTGTCTATTCAGGTGACTTTCAGTGGGTTTTAGGCGGAAATTGCACAGCAATTGCTGGTGTTGGGGGGGTCAGTATGAAGAACATGGCCCCAAGCAGCTCTCCTTGGGGAAGCCTGCATGGAGAACGCCTCTCCAAGTCTAGTGCAGGACATGTTAGCCATGGACATTTTCCTTCAAACTTTAGCCAAGGAAGGGAGAGATCTCTGATGCTATGACCCAGTTAGACCATTAAAGGAAGTGGAAGGCCTGAGTACTTTGCCTTCCTCGGTCTGAGAACCTTCAGTCTGGTTCTCACTCAAGGAAGCTGCTTTAACCACAAGGCTGTGAGCACAGAAGTGTGTTAGGTAACAGGACCTCACATCTCTCCTGCACAAACGTGGCTGTGCACACAGGAATGCAAGAGTTGTGAGGATTTTCAACAAGGGCAACTGGAGGGTCCTGCACCTTGGGAGGAATAACCCCAAGTATCAGCACGGGTTGGGGGCTGACCTACTGAAGAGTAGTTCTGCTTATAAGGACCTGGGAGCCTTGGTGGGTGACAAGTTGACCATGAGCCAGCAGTGCCCCTGCAGACAGGAGGGCCAATGGTGTCCTGAGGCACATCAGCCCTATCTGCCACCAAGTTCTGTGTGTGTTTTGTTGTATCTTAACAGCTCAGCTTTGTCCTGTCAGCATGGCTGGGTGGTAACAGGCTGTTGTATCCACATGAACTCCTTTCCTTGGGCTATTCTAAGCACCTTACAGGCAATATGGACATGGCCAAAGATGAGTTATAGAGGTAAAAAAAGATCAGGTRTTTAAACTTTAATGCATCAGGACATGAACATGTTCCTAACATTTGTTATCAAAAGCAAACTGGGTTTGAAAGAGGAGGGAGAAGAGAAGAAAGAAAGGATTTCTTTGACTTTGTTGGAGTTCCCGTTCCAGAACTTGTGGCCTGAATAAAGAGTCTTTTGAAATCTGAGAGTCCTCCTAGCTGAGATTATCTAGACTGAGTCAGGCTTAACCTGAAACTAAACAAAAATATCCTCACTTACCCCAAGGTTCTGTATGGAGTTTGTGTAGGTTTTGGTAGGAGTGGGGGCCACAGGGGTGGCTTCTGAGAAGCTGCCAGCAGCTTCTCCTGTGTCCAACAGAACCAATTCCAGCTGGTTCCGAGATGGACTCACTGCTGGTCAAGGCTGAGCCCATCAGCAACAGTGGTGGTGCCTCTGGGAGAATGTATTTAAGAAGGGGGAGGAGGAGAGAACTGTCCGATGACAACAGCAGGAGAGAGGAGTGAGAATGTGTGAGAGGAACAAGTCTGCAGACACCAAGGTCAGTGTGGAAGGAGGGACAGGAGGTGCTCCAGGCACTGGAGTTGAGGTTCCCCTGCAGCCTGTGGTGCAGACCCTGATGAGGCAGCTGTGCCCTTGCAGCCCGTGGAGGTCCATGATGGAGCAGAGATCCACCTGTAGCCCGTGGAGGAGCCCATGCTGGAGATCAGTGTCCAAAGGAGGCTGTAACCCTCTGGGAAGCCTTCAATGGAGCAGGCTCCTGCTAGGACCTGTGGACCTAAGGAGAGAGGAGCCAACACTAGAGCTAGTTTACTGGCAGGAATTGTGACCCCATGGAGGACCCACACTGGAGCAGCTTGTTCCTGAAGGATTGCACACCATGGAACAGGCCCGTGGTGGGGCAATTTGTGATGAACTGCAGCCTGCGGAAAGGACACACATTGGAGAAGTTTGTGGAGAACTGTCTCCTACAGGAGGGATCTGCTGCTGGAGTAGAGGAATAGCGTGAGGATTTCTCCCTCTGAGGAGGAAGGAGCAGCAGAGACAACATGGGATGAACTGACCACAACCCCCATTCCCTCTCCTCCTGTGTCACTGGGCAGAGGAGGAGGTAGAGAATTTGGGAGTAAAGTTAAGCCCAGGAAGAAGGGAGGGGTGGGGTAAGGTGTTTTATGATTTAGTATTTATTTCCCATTGCCCTCCTCTGATTTGATTGGTAATAAATTAAACTAATTTCCTCAAGATGAGTCTCTTTTGCCCATGACAGTAATTCGTGAGTGATCTCTCCCTGCCCTGATCTTGGCCCATGAGTTTTTCATTATATTTTCTCTCCCCTGTCCAGCTGAGGAGGGGACTGACAGAGCAGCTGTGGTGGGCACTTGGCATCCAGCCAGGGCCAATCCACCACAGGTTCCAAACTCCTCCTGATCTTTGTTTCCTTTTCCCAGTGGCTTTTTCATGCCCATGGGCTTTGTACTCGCAGCTGAATTCTTTATTGGTATTTTTATGAGTGCTGCACTTTGCCAGTTCCTGGCAGGAAGATCTGAGGTTAACTAACTAGGAAGAGTAGTTTAGGTTAGATGAAAACAAAACAGTCTCTGTTCAGTTAGCTGGACTCTGGACACACACATAAAGAAGCTGGCTTTAAATATACTTTGAAAACAGTCACAAGAGAAATTGTAAACTGATGATGAAAGCAGTGTGCATATCAAATTTTAAATTAAATCTGTAATTTTATGCACTTTAGAAAACAATAATAAAGGAGAATAAAGGCAGTGGTTGTCTCTTCAGTGCCTAATATTTTTGGGTATAGAGGGAGAAAAGACTATCAGCTATTTACTGGCTTTACAGGCAAGAGATACACCCTGAAGTTGTTGAATCCTATCCTTCTTTTCCCTTTTCTCTGGGGAGCTTCTGTGCTACGTGTGACAGCCAGTGGTGTTTCACTGAAAGGTATCAGGATAACAACAGCACTCATGCAGGCTGCAAGAGCTCTCCCATCTTGCTGTCCAAACAGCAAGACCCTTAGCTATGGAGCTAAAGAGAAGAAAAGCCTTCCAACTTGGCAGGAGGATTAATTTTTATCCCTTAATCCTTAATCCTGAAGCAAGTTTGCAGCAATTAGAGATGAAATTCTCACACACCCATGAAAAAATACTGCTACCTTTATTWTATATATATATACCCTACTCATCTGTGATTCAGTGACCTACAGAAAATGACCTACATGTTTTCATGAAAATTAGCATTAGTGAAAAAAACTTTTTTTCCTCCTTTTTGGTGCAGATATGAAAATTTTGCCAGCTTTACATCTGCCTTTATCTTTTTATCCACTGACCACATCCCAAACACCTAAATGACTGGTGTTCTCAGTCACAGGGCTTCATCTCTGTGGAATTATTTCAAGCAGTCTCTGCATGTGGTGGGCACACAGTTCCTCTGGCTGACTGAGTTGTCATCTAGGAAAAATCTCTTTAGAAGGATATCATGGTTACTGCAATAGGTCATTAAAAATATTTTTAAACTCTAAATCTTATTGATAATAATATCAGACTGGTCTTGTCTGGAGTCCACCCAGATCCCCAAAACCTATGGCTGAACAACTGAGAACGATTTAGACCTGCTGCTCATTTTCATAAGCACACATAGTTCCTCTCTGTTCCCTCCCACTGACATTTCCTGGCTCATTTTTGACTTAGTTTTATGTGACGGAAGACCTGGAGGCACCTGAGGAGAGTAAGCATGTGACTGAATGCTGCACAACACCACTTCTGAGACTGACATTTTCCTTTCAGGTCACTCTCTTAAAAAGCCAGCCTTGGGCCTCAGCAAGGACTGAAGCAGGGTATGTAGCCCATTCTTTATTGATGTGGAATCCAGTGCATTTTTGTTGGGGGTGTGGAAAGGGGGGTGGCAAGTGCTTTCTAAATTTCCATGGGAGAGTTGCTACTCTGGCATGAATAACAAAAAGAGACAGTCTTAGCCCTCCTTCTCAGCTTTACTCCAGGCCCTGCTTACTGACAGTCTCTCTGGGTGTCCTACGGCAAACACAGCTGTGCTGAGATAGACAGGCACTGCTACAACATCCACTCTCAGGTACTGCCAATTCCCATCCTCTTTTGCTGTGCTAGTGAACGTTTCTGGGTGATTTAAGACCGGGTTAGCAAAATCGAGTTTTAAAATAGTGAGCACAATAGCAAAGGTCAGTTCCAGATGACTCAAAGCATCTGCATCTGCCTTCCCCGATCCAGACTCACACTTTCCAAGGAGGCTGAGAGCAGAGCTAGAGTACCTCCATTCTGTGTGCATTGGCTGCCTCTAGATCCAGGTAAAATATCCTCCCTGCATTGTAAAAATTCTTTCCATTGCTCAGAAACAGCCTGCTTAGGACTTCCCATCTCAAAAGCATTTGCTGCATTTTTCATCCCCCTCCTACTTTTCCCCTTCCCTTTACCACTTACCCCTTCCAACATCAATGCAGTAGAAGGTAACAAAATCTCACATGCTGGGCTCTGGTTCTCTGAACTTTGTGCTCCGGTTTTCAATAATGAAAATTTTCAATAACTGACAGGACAAGAAGATATAGACTCGAGCTTCACCAGGGGAGGTTCAGGTGGGACATCAGGAAGAATTTTTTCACTGAAAGTATGTTTAAACAACGGAACAGGCAGCCCAGGGAGGTGGTGGAATCACCATCCCTGGAAGTGCTCAAGAAACAGCTGGACTTGGCGATTAGTGCTATGGTTTAGCTGACAAGGTGGTGTTTGGGCAAAGGTTGGACTTGGTGATCTTGGTGGTCTTTTCCAACCTTAAAGATTCTATGATTCTATGAATGAAGCATTTACACATCCCTTCATCTCCATGTCCATGCACAAACATGTAATTGAATGGGGAGATCCTGATTTTGTGGGAAGAATATTCTTCCCAGAAGGTTTTACATGCTAATGTACAATGGTGAAGGGTGGTATAAAATGCTACATGATGGGATTCTGTTAAATTACAAACCTTTGCTGTCCTCCTGAAAGCAGTAAGAGGCATTTCTTACTGCCAGCATCCCTGTCCTGCTCATGGATTCAGGGGAGAAGGTAAAAATTCTGCAGAAAGGGAGCAAAGAGTTTACAAGTGAAATCTTGTCATTAAACCAGAGCAGAGATGGAGTGTAACAACTGTTAAAAGATTTTAGTTATTTATTTGACTTACAAGAATGTGAAAACGCAGATAAATGTAAAAGATGTCTACAAATACTTCCCCATTTTCTTATATTCTAATAATAGAAATAAAACTACATTTTAAAATTTAAAAAAAACATTTTCTAATTCTTCCACTCTAAACATGTTGAGATTTTTTAGCTGTATATTGTACACATGTCCACTAAATTTTTACTTTCAAAGTATTTTCTACTTGTCACTGCTTTTGATGATGCTGTGATCTTACCCAAACTTTAAAAGCAGCCATAGCATGTGGGAATGAAAATGTAAATGTCTGAAAGATAAGTATAATTTAAAACTATTTGTGCTAAATGTCTTACATTATGGTGTCAACAAGAACCAAGGTAATAGTTATCAAATATTAAAAGGGAAACTTGGTATTTTGTTTTCATGGTTCAAGCAAAGAGAAAAGTGAAAAAGTAAACAAGATCTTGAATGATCTGCTGTATGTTTAGTTGTGCCTTTTTTAATAACCTACAATATTTTGTAGTCACGACAACAAACATTATATAGTTTACGCCTTATGATGTCCCCTTTAAAAGTGCATGCTAGGTCAAAAAAGAGGTTAGTAAACACAATTATTTTTTAGTACTTGGAATTATTCCCCATAGAAGAAGTTAAAATCTCTTAAGGGTTTTTTTAAAGTACAGTACACAAACAACCCCTTTAGGGCTAATAAATTGCTCTGTTTTTTACTGTGCTCAGTAAAAGAGAATTTTGATACTGACTGCCTGCAATTTGCTTTTCTTTGCAGCACAACCTAATTTCCTTAGTGAAACAAAACGTGAATGAAGTTTGAATGCCAGGACTTCAGAATTCAACTCTTATCCCATAGTCGTAATCTCTTACTTTCAAGGATCAGAGGTTGTCTCAAGCACATGAGGTTGTCTTAAAAATGACAAGATTAGTATTTTAAGTTGTGAGCTATGTGTGTCTCCCACTTAGTGTTTGAGCCTCTGAGGTGAAAATTTGCAGACTCACTCTAGCAGTCAGAGCTGTTACAAATTACGGTTTTAATATAATCAGATGACTTTAAGAACAGCACCAAAAATGTTTGATACAGTGGGATCATGTAAATTATGAGTTTGGATTGTGCTGTAATAATCTTGTACTTTCTGTCTAGCAGATAGTCTCTAAAAATTGGCCTTCTCTTGCCTTTGGTATTGGCGATGGGAATGTCATAGTGGCTTCTACTGACATACTTTCTCATTTCCCAGGAATCCCTTTGTATGACAGCAATAAGCATAATTTAATTCAATACTGCAATGTTCTGCATAGAGTTTTGTACTTGTCCTTTAAAGAGGCAGTGTGCTCAAATCAGAACAGGAATTGTTCAAAGCCCCACTTTTTTTCCTCTCTGAAGCAGATTTACTTTGCAGACATTAGATGGCACTGGGGGTTTGGTTCTACAAGGATTTACACTTACCAATTTTTAAGCAGACTGTGCTGGAGGACACAAAAATCTTCCATTGGGTTGTGATTTCATTCCAATAAATGCTTGTCTAAAAGCAGAAGCAGATGGTTGCAATCTTAGTTAGAAAATTAGGGGGTTTTTTAAACTGTTGTACACAAACAACCACTTTAGGGCTAATAATTTGCTCTGTTCTTTATCGTGCTCAATAAAAAAGACCTTCCTTGCTTTGAAGAGGTTTTTGTCTCAGATAAAAAGGGAGACAGGCAAACAGATGGCATAATGCAATGAAAATACAGAGTGGGAATAAATGGATTCATCAGCATGCTGCATAAAGGTGCATTATGTTATGCACCTTTTTGTGTAACTTAGGAATTTACAGTTTGGGAAATATAGTTTGTCATAAAACATGAAATCTTGCAGCACAGTTTCAGGCTACTGCCTTTGTTTCTTTGTTCCATCAGTGTTAGCCTTGTTCCTGCCTACACTTTCAAAACTATTTTACAGCTCTTTCGAAAACAATTTCACATTGTTAGGTTAATCTGAGGCTCAAGGAACCCCAAAAGAGGTTCCCCTTCTTAAGAACTCATGGCTGTTAGGCACCTCTGTGTGACAGCATTCTGAATTCCAAACAGGTGATTGCCCTGACAATTAAATAGCTAGGCTGAGATTCTGACTCTTACCTGGTGGGGTCTTAAGGTACATAAAGGAGAGTTACTTTTTAGGTCATAGGGGGTGCTCACATCTTTTTGGGATGTATGTCCTGCCCAGACAGCCTATTGGGTGACGCCTGTTAGACTGCAGAGAAAGGATAAATTCCAAATCACAAGTAATTTTTAGTGTGACATTAGCTCTCCATTATACAACTGTTAAAAACTTGCTCTACAGCTCACTGCATAGAGAGACAACTGCAGAACTAATTCTCACTGTTTTCACTTTTGTTCACATAGGTTCATGATGTTTGGTCATCAGCTAGTGTTTGTCTTTGGTCTGTCCCTAGCTAGTGGGGCGTGTGCATCTAGAAAGTGCTACTCAGAAGCCCGAGTCTCCTTGTATCATTTCTGCAACCTCACAGATATTCCACTTGTGCCGAATGATACAGTGAAGCTTTTTCTAACTTACAACTATATCAGACGAGTGACTGAGACTTCGTTTCCACTGCTGGCGCACTTGTTCCTGTTGGAAATCGGAACGCAGCATGTCTCTCCTGTTACCATAGGAAAAGGAGCTTTCAGGAACTTGCCAAACCTTCGTATCTTAGACTTGGGAGCCAATACGATTCTTCAACTGGATCTTGACGCTTTTGTGGGCTTGCCAAGCCTGACTGTACTCCGTCTGTTTCACAACTACCTTGGAGATTCCATCCTGGAAGACCGTTACTTTCAAGATTTGAGGTCATTAGAAGAATTGGATCTTTCAGGGAATGAAATCACAAAACTTCATCCTCATCCCTTGTTTTATAATCTAACAGCCTTGAAAAGTGTGAACCTGAAACACAACAAGATATCCAACTTCTGTGAAAGCAATCTTACCAGCTTCCGAGGAAAACACTTTTTATTTTTTAACCTTGGTTCTAATCAATTGTACAACACAGAATACGGGGCCTGGGCCAAGTGCCCAAATCCTTTCAAAAATATTACATTTTCCTCATTAGACCTTAGTGACAATGGCTGGAGCACAGAGAGAGTCCAATATCTCTGTAGAGCCATTAAAGGGACTCAAATCAGTTCTTTAATATTTAACTATCATATAATGGGTTCAGGATTTGGCTTTCATAACTTAAAAAATCCGGATAATTATACTTTTGCAGGACTAGCAAGAAGTAATCTTAGTTTCTTTGATATTTCAAAGGGTTACATTTTCTCTCTCAATTCTTTAGTCTTTCAAAGTCTTGGTAATTTGGAATTACTGAACCTTTTCAAAAACAAGATAAATCAAATTCAAAGGCAAGCATTTTTTGGCTTGGGCAATCTAAAAATTCTCAATCTCTCAAGTAACCTTTTAGGTGAGTTGTATGATGATACTTTTGAGGGTCTACAGAGTGTAATGTATATCGATTTACGGCAAAATCATATTGGGATGATTGGTGAAAAATCATTCAGGAAATTAGTAAATCTGAAAATAATTGATCTCCGAGACAATGCCATTAAAAGACTCCCTTCCTTTCCACATCTGACCTCTGCCTTTTTAGGTGACAATAAGCTAATGTCTATAGCTGACAGAGCAATAGCTGCAACACACCTTGAATTAGAAAGAAATTGGTTGGCAAACCTCGGTGACCTGTATATTCTTTTCCGAATTCCAGATCTGCAGTATATCTTCTTAAAACAGAACCGGTTCTCTTACTGTGTGAAAAGTACTAATGTTATAGAAAACTATCAGTTAGTATACATGGATCTAGGTGAAAATATGTTACAGCTGGTGTGGGAGAGAGATTTATGTTTGGATGTGTTTGGGGCGCTGTCCAAACTTCAGGTTCTACATCTGAATAACAACTACCTTAGTGCTCTTCCACAGGAGATTTTTAGAGGTCTAACATCTCTAAAAAGACTTAACCTGGCTTCCAACCTGTTGTCTCATCTTTCTCCTGGACTTTTTCCACAAAGCCTAACAAACCTAAACTTATCCAGAAACCAGCTGTTTTCCCCTCAGCCTGAAGTCTTTATGACTTTGAGTATTCTGGATATAACACATAATAAGTATGTCTGTGACTGTGCTTTGAAGGACCTGCTAGTGTGGCTAAACGAAACCAATGTAACCCTGGCTGGCTCACAGTCTGACAGGTACTGTATGTACCCCCCTGCCTTTGAAGGGGTACCGCTGTCTCTTCTGACATACGATGATTGCGAGGAAGATGAACTCCAGGAGACACTCAGATTCTCACTATTCGTCTTCCTCTCTGTCGCTCTTCTCGTGTTTCTGGTGGCAGTCATCATTTTTACTCGCTGCCGGGGGATTTGTTTCGTCTGGTATAAAACCATCGCCAGAAGAGTGATAGACAAACAGCCACGAGTAGCAGATAGAAGTGAGTACAGATATGATGCATATTTGTGCTACAGCAAAAATGACTTTGAATGGGTCCAGAATTCTTTGCTAAAGCACCTGGATTCACAGTATTTTGATAAAAACAGATTTACCTTCTGTTTTGAGGAAAGAGATTTCTTACCTGGGGAAGAACACATCAACAATATTCGTGATGCCATTTGGAACAGCAGGAAAACAATTTGCATTGTGACCAGGCAGTTTCTCAAAGATGGGTGGTGTGTGGAAGCCTTTAATTTTGCCCAGAGCAGGTACTTCTGTGATCTGAAGGATGTCCTCATTATGGTAGTGGTTGGGTCACTTTCTCAGTATCAACTGATGAAACACAAACCAATTCGAAACTTCTTACAAAGGAGTCAGTATTTGCGGTGGCCGGAAGATTATCAAGATGTAGACTGGTTTTTAGATAACCTTTCGTGCCAGATTCTGAAGGAAAAAAAAGTGCAAAGGAAAGCCAGCGGTATAGAGCTGCAGACTGTAGCAACTGTCTCACGTTGACACTGTGTGAGTTCCTGTCAAATATCCCATTTCCAACTGTGCCATGGCAGGAATAAACAGAAGTTTGCTTCATCTTTCCTTGAAGAGACAGGCAGAATGACAACTGTTTCAGTATAAATCCTGCAGAACACAGAGGCAGCTTGAAAGCAACCAGAAAATATATGAAAGTGCAATTGTTTTATGTACTACAAGATGCATTTTCAGAAGAATTAAATCAGAGGTGCTTCACATTTTGGATGCTCATCTTCAGGCACTTTAGTCCTGATTCTTGGAGTACTGCTCCAGTACTTTTTGGAGTCTGTTTCCATTAGAGAAGGATGCTCATGGTTATTTTTTCAAAGAGAGCCCATGGTACTGTCCAAGAGTGACCAAATGTGCTCTCAGGCACTGCCAAGCCTGATCATTGGTTCCTGGACTACTTAATCCTGTGCTTGTTGCACTTGTAACTTTTCATGCTCTGTTTCACAGTAGAATCATTGTTTTGCACCCTTATGCTTTAAATTGGTGTAACACAGATTTAATTTTATTGTTTTCTACTCAATTAGCCTCAGCTTCTCAACTGAAACATGAAAACTTTGGACTTTATTCATGCCCTTTCCCTCCACAACTTCTCTGTGTGGTGGTAAAACTACGATTGTTGTCTACATCATTTACTGCTGTTTCAGCTTTGGTGCTTTTTCACTTGAGCTGCCTCCTGCCCTGCAGAGAGGAACAGGTATTCCCTTTGGAGCTGAGGCAAGGCTGGACCTGGAAAGCAAACAAGAAACTACCTCAGCAGCCATTCGGTCTGTACACTGGTGACAGGGCTTTTGCATTCTGGGAGTGGGAAGTACACTTGTACTTTGTAATTGTACTGCGTAATTTGGGTTGTCCTCGCACATCCTGTGTGCTGATCAATTCTAAGGTGTTTCTCTGCTTCTATTGAAATGTTTTTCTGGAGTCATTAGGGCCTGGTACACTGTTACTTCTCTAATTATTTTACCCCTGTTTGCTCAGGTATGTGCCTTCAGGGGGTTGCTCAGGGTCATTTTAATAAAAGTCTGACTCAGTGTTCACTGTCACAGAATCTGCACCTATTATTTAAATTCTGACATATTCCTTGAGTGTACTGTTCACTTCCATTTGTGGATTTATTCAACAAAAGCATACCAAAATAATTTCAGTATGGCCTCAGTGAGGTTTTTTCCTGAAATGAGGAAGCAGGAATTGAAAGTTTTATAAGTTGTCTGTCTTGACCTTAGCTGAAAACAAATAACACCATTCTAACTGTTTTGATAGAGATGAAAGAGTGTAATCCACTTTGTGTAACTGCAGTCGTTTGAATATAGATGTGCCTGTGGCAGATCTAATTTATTCTCTGCGTAGTATACCGGATTTCTATTGATAAAATTACTGCAGTAAAACCATCTCTTCCTTCTCAATCAGTGTAGTCATTCAGGAAGACAAAAAGGGCTAAACCTCGGAATATTTTCCAGGCAGCATGGGGACACGGGGTTGCAGATGAAAGAAGGGATTGACTGTGCTGGTGGAACCCTGGGTGTCGCTGTCGGCTCAGGGAACAGCCCGGCTTTCCCGAGCCCCTCCTGCCTCCCGCTGCTGCAGCTGCTGGCGGGAGGGAAGAATCCTGCTGCAGGGAGAGGGCTGGGAAAGCACCAGCAGCCCTCGCTTCCCAGAGCCCCCCTGAGCCGTCAGAAAACCCACCACGGGCATTTCAGCTCTCTGCACTTCTTGCATTTCTCTGACAATGTCCAGCTCTTTCTCTTTTTATCCCGTCAACCAGTGCAGATATTTATAAGCATCCTTTAAATTCAGAGGCTATACCAGGGAGTATTTCACATAAAACCCACTGGCATACAGCCAAAACAGGAATGAATCTGTACAACGAAGATCATCTGCAGGTCCAGGTGGTTGGTCTATGGATCTGTGCATGGTGTAAGAGCTGGGGATTTTAAAAGCACCCTTAAGAAATTATATTTGAGTGAATGTCACAAAATATTTTTGGTCAAGTGTTAAATAAGAGCCCTCTCCACTTAGGACCTTACTGTGTACTTACAAAACACTCCTATCACTTCAGATACTTAAAACTTACTTCTGCTAACCTATATATGCAGAAATGACAAGTAGATACAGGAGATGGCTTAAACCAAGGCTTTTCCATTTTATTTAAAATTCTTCTGTCTACTTCATGCTCATGCCACTGGTGGGAGGTGGCTATGTAAGGTTTGCATTTACTAAGGGTCTGATTTTTTACATACAGGTTTTAATAAAACCCTTGGATGAAATTTGATTGTCCACCTCTGTGCTTATAAACCAATTTTGAAACCTAAAGAGATCACACCTGTGTTGGAAGCAGCTGGGAAAACTTTCTACCACAGAGGCAGATTAGAAATGTAGAAGTAGTCCAGCCTCCATCTGTGCCTTGCAAATTCTGTTGCAAGGGGTCTACAAAAAGCAGTAAAAGGATTTTTGGAGAACGTGCTACTGAACCATTCCTGACCATGGAGTGGCTTGCAGGCATATGAATAACTGCAGTGTCAAATTTTAAAGAGAGCCAAAATAACTTTCTTTTTTACTCTCTGTGAAACCATTCCAAGCTTGAGACTCTCAGAACACCTACAGTTGGTACAGTCTGTCCTATATGATGAAAAATTGCCTTCAAATGGATCATAGGACCCTGCTCACCACCTCTGTAGAGTCACCTATCTTCAATGACAAAGCCTAGGGAATTGTCGAGGAAGGGCTTGGGCAGACTTTAAACTCTTCTGCTCAGCAGGAACCACAAAAGCATCCTGTACAAAAATGGAGAATGACTATGCTTGATGAATTAAGGCCATAAATTGAGCCATAAATTGAGCCTCAACCTCATAACTATTGATCAGATTTCCTTCAGGCTCGCTGGGAACATTACTGCTCTATTAGAATTTTATTGCTCCTTAGTTAAGGATACTCTCATCAGTTTCACTCACCTTCCTCAGTGAAAAACATTAACTTACTGGAGAGGGTCCAGAATAGGGTGTGAAGTGTGGCACTGGCTCTAAAGCAAGCTATTAAGGTGGAAGCTGGTGAATTTATTCGCAGTAGCAGCACAGGGAATATTCAGAGGACAGTGACTCAGTGCCCCATGGTATCAGCTCAGATATTCAATAGCAAAAGCCTACTCCTGCCATTGCAATATATATTACAAACACTAACTGGTCCAGTGGGCAGTGTTGTTCAACAACATCTAGCCAGCCTGTCAGAGTCCAAGGATTGCATGGGCTCCTTCTCAAAATCCAGGCACTCGGGACCAGAACCCAGATTCTATGAACATATCCCTATGGAGAGTAACAGRAGCAAACAATTGTATGCCCACATATTATTTCACGTTTTATATTATTATTATTTCACACACAATGAAATCAGGCATCCCCTCCCATCTGACATGCATACTGGTCTCAGTGAAGTCCGATTATATTTGCCAATCCCAACCAGAGAGACTGTTCCACATGTTGGTAGATAATTCACATTGTTAATTAACAAGGTGATAAATCTAACTACTAACAGTATCCAGCATTGCTGCCACCCCAAGAGCTGCACTACCTGTGTGGAGAACACAAGCATAGATAAGGCTACAGAGAGTTCAGTCTTGAGTGGGACACTCCTACACACGTTGCTCAAAAACACTCTGCCTATAACCTTCTTGTGTCACATCATTAACTCAGCTTATTTGCTGACTTCTGGGTCTTTTTCAGCACGACAGCTCTCCTTGTCCCTGCCAGTGACCATCTGCATTTCAGATCGTTGGATCCCCACCTTCTCGATTTCATGTGGCGCCCATTATTTGACAGCGGCTTTAACATCTTCTCTTCTGGCTGGCGCTGCAAACAGCACCAGTCCAGTTAAATCATAAAGCAAGGCCCGTATCTGGGAAAATACTTACAGATGAAGGGCAGTACACCACCGAGTGGCAGGAGTGAGTGGTTGCACATGGAGCAGAAGCCTCACGTGCGAATGTCCGGGAAAGCACAAAGCTGGGAAGGGTACACATGCCTGAGCATCTTGCCGTTGAAAGGGCACTTGGATTCCATGAGAAGTGGAAACATGAAGCAAGCATAGACAGATGAGGAACAAGATACATCTTTAGGGTCTGACTCTACAAATATGAACAAGCATAATGCCCTGGTGTAGTAAGAAGATTCGCCTGAAAATAGCACGAGCAAATACTGCCAGGGTTTCTTTGCACTTAAACGGTACTGGCAGCAGTAAGCAGGCAGTGCAGTAAAATAAGGCTTCCAAAATCAGAGACTGGTGTAAAAAAACCCCAAAGWATAGAAGACAATTATAAATGTCTGGTATTTCAACCCTGTAGGACCACATTGTCACACTGTCTACATGATCATAAGATGGTGGGTATTCATGCAGTCTGTGAATACAAGAGCCAAGAAATCATCCAAGTATTTCAGGACCCTCTGCTTAGCTGTGAAGAACATCTAAATTAGTCAGGCCTGGAAGAACTTTAGGAAGATGATGAAGAAAAGACATGTTGGCCTTTCCGGCTTCCCAGCCCTCTCTGGGCAGTGATCTAACATCACATATATCCTCCTCCATTCGTGCAAGATGTTTTAGTTGTTGCTGTTAAACTGGATCAGCAGAACTACAGCCTTGACTGCAATGAAATAATGTGAAGGAGAAGTGACAATATGAACACTTCCCATACTGACAAATTGACATCAGCAATCCTCACAAGGCCTCTTCTGGTGATTGTTCCATTAGGCTGCCTGTCAGACCCTGAGAAGGTACGAAACACCTTTGGAATGCCAAAGAGCTCATTCTGCCTTTGGCTACAGGCAMTTTTTTATACACAACTCTTAGCTACCTGTTTTCTGATTTGTGCCTCACAAAGATGAGCTGAGCATCTTGGTMTTCAGTCTCACTGTGCTGCTCCTGGCAGCCATCAAAGATTCCATACACGCCTGGGACAGAGCTGCAGGTGCAGCTTAACTAAACGAAAGCTGCAAAAGCAAAGTTTAGAAGCTGAGATTTACCCAAAAGGCCACTGTCAGCACTGACTTGACCCAGAGAATGCTGTATGCCAAGCAGGTACCAGAAGTTTTAAATTCAGCCTCGCATCACATCTAGGAATTACTGTTGGGCCAGGCCAGCTCCCCACCTGATTCCTCCTTTCTATTTGTACAGATGGACAGGAGGCTTCTCTTCCCTTTCTAACCTTAACTTTGCTTTCTGTATTGTGTATATACAGCRTAGTGGGTGCCAAAAATAAGTCTACATTTCCTTTCCCAATATGCAAAAGTCAGTATGTAGGTATGACATGAGTTATTTCATAGTGCAAAGACTATCTATTCATAGCAGACTCTGTTTGTTTCAGACATGTGGTTTTCCTTCCTTTTAGATAGTCTATTGTTTGTCTTTCTCATTTGTATTAAAAATAAAATCTTTGAGAATTGCAAGCAAGAGAGAAAAAAATATATTTCTTCTGAAACTAACAATTCTCCAAACAGGAAGGTTAGCTTTTTCCTGTTTAGACATTATGTTCAAAGAGAGGAAGTTGGGATTTTCAATGATAATAATAATTACATGGTATGTAAACATCAGTAAGTATCAAAGAAGGCTTCACTCTTTATTTAGTGTGTCCCAATACCCTTTAGAGTATTTTTACCAGTTCACCAGTCTCTTGCAAAACTGGATTTATGAGCAGTTATTGCACGGGGTTGATCACCACTATACAAGATTCCACAGTGTAAGAAATCAGGCTGCCTCAAGCCTGCATGAAGGGCAGTGATGGAGAAGAGTGGAGCAAATGGAGAACCCTCATACAAAACAAGAGTTTGAGATGGCAGATTTGCAGATTTTGGGGGTCAGGATTATACATACCAGGCTGTGTCACCTTTTCATGCTGCTACCTAAAGCTAAGTGCTTCAAGTCAGGAGGTCTGTTGACGCTCTTCCTAAAAATCAAATTGGCAATGTAATTTCAGCTTTGTGACCAGGTGCAATATCAAACTCATATTTGGTACATGTAGAATTGAAACTAGAAATCTTTTATAAAGGTGAGTGCATTTTATTGTATTCTCCTTGAAGACAGAGGAACTGAGGCAGAGAGAATGAAGTTACATACCTTTGGTCACAGGCAGCACCGGGAAGAGAGCTTGGGTTTGACAAAGCTATTAGGTCTGTTTGTTCAGTTTTGTAGGGCTTTTACAACATGCATTTTTATTGCCTTGGAAACWAAAGTCTTCTATTTATCTGCAGAACTAATTAACAGTGTAAGGCCTCCACTTAATGTGCTACCAGCCTGCCCATGTGGGGCAGAACTGGTTTTACAGGGGGGAGAAGGCRGCTGAAGAGTCATTGAGCATCTCCAACTTGATCTGAGCCTGTTCGGGATAGGAGCAAGAAATCCCTGGGCATTTCACTGGCAGTTGCTAGCACTTTTCAGGTACCCACATGGTCTGTTAATTCTGATGAGGGCTTGCAAATTAAGAATGATAGGAAAAACAATGGGAAACGTATGGCCCCATAAGGACATCATCCTCGTGGCTCCTGTGGGAATATGAGCAGTGGAGTAGGGAGAGTAGGGAGAAGGCAAAGTAATTTTAAACACATGAACTCTCTTTTGAAAAGTCTGAGATGTTAAAATCTCAATGATCATGAAAAATCTTTGGAATGAGTGGTTTGAATATGTTGCTTCGAAACAATGAAGCCTAAGAATTTAATGTGAATAARTGGAAAAAGAAGGTGAAACAATAAATTGTAGGCAGTATGAGAAATGAACAAACCTATCCTGACTATAACCTCCTTTCTTCCAAAGATCTGATGTTCTGGAATTTATTCCCTTTAACTCATCAGAAAGGAAAACCCCAGGCCCATGCACCCAGTTTTCCCTTCGGGATGGTGAGAAATGCCAGGGTGAATCACTTACTTTGTGGGAAGAGTGTTAGCACCTGCAGCCCTCCTGACATAAACATTTAACACTCCCAAAAAGCAGGCCTTGAATTTCTCACTCTTTTCCTAGGGAGAACAGACTTCAAGCTGCAAAGTGAACGCATTCCAACTGCCTGTTGGAAGCAATCTTGCAATTTTCACTGTCAGCTTCCTTAATTTCGAACTTTAACTGCTTTGCAGCTCCTTTTTGTAACCTCCCTCGTTCCACACTGTCAAACATCTCTGCACCATCTTTTGTTACAAACATATTTGCACCCACCCAGGAAAGGACCATCCTGTGCTGCAAGGGAAGACTGGGAGCAGCTGACATGTACCGGGAATGTCTGTGTGATTAAATACAAGTTAGGAAAGATCTACAAACCATTCACGCAGGTATGTCCACCATACTCACTGCCTAGGCTTCAGAGAAAATCCACGGATTAATCACAGCCCTTCCTCRTGTCTCTGAAGTCTGGGCTGCACTTTTCCTGCCAGAGGCAAGACTTTTTAAGAAGATGCCAGCTCAGTCTTCAGCTATAGCAGCCAGTGCTGCCCCTGACAGACCTGACAGACCCCTGACAGGCACCAGCGAAAATACAGGCTGGTGTGGAACAAAGAGAAATCCAGAACACACATCACCTTTACAAAATCCCTTGATACTCTTCAGGGACACATCCAGCAAGAGGAAAAATGTAGGCTGTCTGTTAGTGCAAAGCCAGTGGTATTTCACTCAGTTCTGTCTTTACAATTCTTTATCAGGAGCAATTTGGAATGTGACTTGATGGAGAACAGACTCGAGCTGGGAATGACAGGGTTTGGTTAGTTTAAATAATTAGGGAATTTCTTCTTTTTTATTCCTAAACTTGAGACATGCTTTAGAAAAGCCCATGCAGTTTTCCACCCTGTTTTCCATTTTTGAGCAATTCTCCTCACTGAAGATGGAAACAAATCAGTTCACAAAAAAAAAAAGAAAGGTTAGAAAAGATCTTTAGTCCGATTTGAAAGAGCTGAAGAATCAAGAGAAGCAGAACTACCAACAGCAGCTGCAGGAAAGTTATATCTGGAGCTAACAGAACTTTTCAGTGTGAAGAAAGAGGAGCTGCACAGTACAGAGGGCGCTCTCCCTGTCAGCTGACTGTCTATTCATATTGTAGATGACTAAATGAAAGACAAAGAAGGGTATGAGAGGCCAATAACCTGAAATAAGGGAGATAAATTCAGCTTTTAAGGAATCTTATGCAAATCACCCTCTTCATGCCTCACTTCTTCATCGTTTTCGTGGGAAAACAGCACAAACCCTGTATTATAAGGGTGCTGTAATTGTAAAGATATTAAAATTGAGGGACAATTAAACAACATGCTGATGGAGTAATGTAAACACAGGAGACAGATAAGAGCTTAGCTTTTTTTAACTTCCTTAASTCCTCTTAAGAGACAAGTCCATAGGCTTGTCCTATGGCCCTGGAAGTACACTGGGACTTGTCTTCACACCCAGAACTTACACACTAAGGACAGATGTTATTTCAGGGTTTTTTTGCTAAAAMTGGAAAACCTTTCCTATTTAGCATGACTTCTGAAAAGAAAATAATGTAGTTCACTAGAAAGTGGGAACCCACTCCCCCTGGGTGTTCTTCCTTTCGAGTATTTGCTCATACTTCTGTGGTCGTTTTTGCTAACAGTGTCCTTTTCATCAGTGTTCTTCTCTGAAGAGACTCATTCATAATATTCTCATTTGGGTACACACACATTTGGCCCCTTGACACTTCAGAAATCCGCAGCTCCATTCATGCCCCAGCACACACATCAGAAGGCTGTTTAAAAAGCCCCAGGAAGTTTGCTCAGACATGCTATTTTAGGAGACCTGGACTGGGTCTTGGAATTTTACAATATTTAGAGGATTTGGCACCGTGACTGTTTCCACACCAGGCCACGTGTGCCGTCAGAATGCGTCGCGTACACCTCATGAGAGAGGAATAAGCTACCTGCAAGCTAAGCAATAAAGAGGAAGGCCTATAAAATGCTTAAGAGTAGCTGTAGTAAATAATTTAGGGAAGACTGACCCAGTCAGCCAACAGCCTGACCCTGAAGAGAGAGGCAGGCCAGGCTGCAGGTGGCCAACAACAGTGCATGTGCTGGGGACACGTCCACTGCTCCAGTACCTGTGTCCTGTGAGGAGGGAACACAGGAAAGGTTGGCCTGTCTGAGGATGGCTTATAACACAGGTTGTAGTTAGCTGAAGGGACAGAAGTGAACTATCTTATTCATGTTACAGCACTATAGAGCACACTATAGATACAAAGCCTGACACTACCTCTGCACAACACCACTAGGCCCACATATGTGTTACAGTCCTAAAATCATCAGGAGATAAAAGGGCTGCCCAGTCATATCAAGCCTGAGGAATAAGAATAAATWACATGCTGCAGTTTTCTACAGAACTCCAACATACTTGTTGGGAGCTGCCAAAAGCACCAGAGGCACCTTTTTAGTCCATCCTGCTGTTACTGTGGTGAGGAGCAGGCAGTGGTGTCTCTACCAGCTTTATCCTTCTCATCCAACAGGCAACCTGGGACACCTGCTCAGACACCACTGACTGACCTCAGAAGTGGCACCAGGGACACTGGTATTAGTAAATAATGATTTCTGCCACTCAAGTTACTCTCCATGGGCTCCTTGGAGGGTCCAAGACTTAGGAAGGATCCATGACCCACGTCAGGTTTGTGGGTACTCAGTGTTTGCAAGCCCTTAGGAAAGAGGCCTGGCACTRTAGCTTAGGGAACTATCAGAAATATCTGCAGAAAAAATATTTTACAAAGTAGGTAGCTGCAASTAACCATTATGGCTGGGCTGTTCTGCCTTCTCAATTTTCAGAGAAATGTGGTATTTCTCACATGTCTGTCCTCCCATGGGAGCAGGACATTTATGCAGAAACTGGCTTATACTGCGCATTCATGAGACACAGCAATGGGTGATGATCCACTGAACAGACCTGCATCAGSAGCAGCTCTTCTCAGCATTCCTGCTGCCCTGCTGTAGATCTGGTACTTCCCAGATGATCTCAGAATCCAGAGGTTTTAACTCAATAACTTACTGCTCCCTGACCTCTGTTTTACCCCTTGGAAGGAAAAATCTTAGCAGGAGACACTCTGGAGGGATACACTTGTACTTCACATATGGAAGAAGCAGCTTTTCTTCCAGTGACCCTTTGGTAGCCCTTACACTGAGGCTGGAGATCTCCCCATATCCTGTTGACTGTGTTTCACTGGCATGACAAAGCAGCACATCCTGCCTGAACCTGTGAACCTTAGGCCAGACTTCATCTTGAGAGCTCCAGGATACGTGCATTAATAATGCCTGATGATCTACCACAATGTGCTTGGTGCCTTAGTCACTGAAATGTGGCATTGCAAAATATCGCTCTGTTCTCCTGGAATGTGCATCTGAAGCCGGAATCTTCACTAAAAGCTGCTGCATCRCCAGAACGCCCTCCATAGCAAAACCAGCACAGATTTCAGGCAGGAGCTGTTGGGTTTATTCTGACTTCCTGCAAAGACCAGAGATGTATCGAGCCTCAGTTTTCAGAGTAGTATCTGGGATCAATGCAAACCTTTGTCACAAGGGGCTCAAGGTGCAAGGCTCCGGCTTGCCTCCCACCGAGATCCAGCAGCTGTCTACGTCTCTGACAGACTGATAGCTGTTTACACAGCAGTAAATATTTTCTTACTCCATCTATTTATACTTTCATGTCACCTCAGAATTATTTATATTTTTATTTTAAATCGAAGATACCAAGAAGGCTATATAATTCTGTGTATTACTTCACAGTTTGATAGAGAAAACATGACCCAGAAGGGTAAGAGTCTGAAAAGTGAGATGTGATTACTTTAGCAGAAAGATTAATTAAATAAAATTCCTCAAGACCTAATCCCTCCTGCCTAGCTCCCACTTGGCTTTTGTGACTGCTCTGCATGTTTCAATCTACCCGCTGAGAAGTCATTGAAGGGGATAAAGGTTGCAGCCCACCTGCCTGATATCCACTAACTTGGAGGAGGATGGGAAAAACATCTTTGACTGATTTTTTTTTTCAGTACTCACTAGAAATAAACCTAATCAGTAAGTTGGTGACTGGCTAATGGGTGTTTTGGCTTTGATGAGTCATCTGAGATGTGAACCTGAGAAATATCTGGATGGTTGTAAACCAGATGAACTGGGGAGGATAAGTCTTACACAATTATGTTGTGGTAAAAAGAGAAGCAGGGATCACAAGTCAGAAGAGAACAAAAGGGCTTGAAAATCAGAGAAAACTAGAGGAAAACAAAAAATGCAGAGAAAAACAAGTGGGCTTTTTACATTTTAAGCAATCTAAGATCTGACCCAGCTTCATCAATAGAAAGATACCCATAAAGTTCCATAGATATTTTAGGTTTTTTAAAAAATGCATTTTTACTACATCTTGAGTAGATTAATCCTGCAGCAAAAAGTATAATCTTTGTTTTCCAAAATCTTAGCCCTTATTGAGAAATTTTTTAAAACAGTATTAGATCTTGATGGGGCAAATCAGATGATCTCAGAGCTGGACCAGCTTTTGACTTACAGCATCCAAAACTATCAAGATTATTCTTCTGCAGATGTGGCCTTMAGCATTTTTAAAACCATACAGCTGTCTATGAATTCCACGTCTAAAAAGGAAAAATTACAGAAAAGGAYCAGCATGGTGACTCACAACTCTCAAATCTCCCTTACAAAAGAGATGTCTTTATCCCTTCCCAAAATATGAGTCACAATTCTCCGATATGGGCCAGAAATCTGCCCTCTGGTTCTCAGAAAATGGTGTTTATAACAAAGCAGGGTCTAATGATTAGGGAATTGCAAGGCCTCTTGGAGAAACAAAAAGGGCTGCTACACCCAGGTTCCAAGCAAATAGCATGAGTCCTGGAGAGAACACATCCTTGTGGATGAATGTGGGATGGGAAGACAAAGATGCAAGGATTGCTCTTGAGAAGGCACAATCTGTGTTTTTGGTGTGACAACCACACAGTYGCAGTCATAGCAGGAATTCATATGGCAACAGAAACTTATCAATACGTATTTAAAATAATTCCCAGGTTTTGATGCCTCCAGGAACTTCTTCAAAAGGTGTTTTAGCAATCAGGTACTTCTGTTTCACAAATGAGAATATCAAGCACACAGGAAAATCAACTACCCAGGAACTGCTCTCAGCAGGAGCCATGAGCAACATCTGCCCTGGTACATTGCCTTCTCCATTAGCCTTCTGAAATTAGGTTTGACTTTGCAAAAAGGAGTGTGCGGGTACCCTTGTCAGCTCCAGAGGCAGGAGACAGGAATGACACTTTAAYGATCCACTTAAAAGTAATGAAACAGCCATTTATCCTAATTGGAGGAACACTAATTACATCAGAAAGTGGCACACTCGTAGATGGCAGAGCGCAAATGCTATCTAATCAAACTTAATGAATAGGTAAAGTATCCYGACAGAGCATCTGTGCATCACTCACACATTCCTGCAAACAGAAAAATTAGCCTGTAGAGAGCTGATCTGGAAATGGAGGTTTTAAAATGGAAGGTTAATTACGCTGGTTGGATACATGTCCTTTATCTAAAAACACACTCACACCATGAGCCTCAAGGGATATTTTCCTTTAGAAAGAAATGGAAGAGGAACATGGGGGAACATCCAGTGTGGAAAGCCTGTGGTGGTTACTGGGTACAAGTGAGGGACTCCCAGTCTTCATTCTTGGGATAGAAGAGAAGGCTCAAGAAAGTAAGCAAGTCTTGAGTAAAGACAACACGGCTGGTAAGTCACAGGGGTGAATCTTATGCTGAAATATCTTTGCTTTCTCTCTAATTGCCTCCCAGCAAGCAGAAGAGAGAGGCCTTTGGCACTGATGCTGGGAGGAGGTCAATTCCAGCATTCTTCCCAGCCAGACAGTCTGGAGGGCAGTAGAAGCAGAGCATATGGCCCTGGGCTGGCACAAAGCACCTCAAAAACCCTTCAGCCTTGGTCCTTAAGGTCAGCAATGGGGCCACTTAAGCCAGGCTCTGAATGAGACCTCATTTGTTCTGCATTAGCCAGGAGAAGGGTGATTGGGATGCAAGGGCTGGGAATGGACATGAAACAAGGAGCAGTGAAGAGGTCCTGGAGAGCGCATCAGGGATTAGCACTCCTGGAAGAGGAGTTTATTGTTACAAGGGGGGCACAGAGGTCTGGCCTTCAGCAGTCACACGGATACACTGATGCATTTGTATGAAGTGAGCTGGGCTTCCTATGAGCTGTTCAGTGATGAGATCCCAACAGCTATGAAAAAAAGAATAAAATCTTTGACACCTTTTAAAAAAACCTCTAACAAGGAATAGCAGTGAACTGACAAAGTTGAAACCTCTGCCAATGAAAGAAAGTCATCAAAATTTGCTCCTGTTAGCAAGGTACAATGTTAAGTCAGAAAACATTTACCCTCAAGCCACATTAGTCAGAGCCTTAAAATATTAGCAGAATTGGCTGCAGGGAAGCCATGCAAACAGCATTGGTTTTATATACTGAAGATGCCAAGTAAACACACAAGTCTTGACCAAACAAGTACTGCACTGACAGCTCATCTGGAAAAAAAAGCCATGAGGGATGTAATAAAACTCCAAGCAAAATGTGCTCCCAGCCAAAAAAACAAAACAAACCCCAACAACTCAGGATAAAAAGACATTCACAGCCTCTGAATGCTTACTGAGATTAGACATAAAAGCCTCTTCAACTTATCTTGAGTTGTGCTTTCCTCTAAATGTCAAAGCGTACCCTGCCGCATAGGAAGATGTTTATACCCTCTCATGGGAAGCCAGAGGCTTCAGATAAGGGAGTGTCTTTGGAAGAAGAGAGCTTTAAAGGCTTGAGAAGATAGCCTTCATTATCAGCCAACCCTCTATTAGGTTGGTGAGATTCCTGTTTGATTTGGCTGCAGTCTCTAGCCTCAAGTTCCTGCCCAAGCTTTTAAAATAGAACAAGATCTCCCTGCAGCTGAAAAAGGGTGAAGGGTGGAATGTGTAAATAGCAATTAAAGCAGAAATCTTGTTTTTAAAAAACCCTCCCCTAAAAGATACTCTGTGCTCTGCCCCAGTGGCCAAGGCTGGCGGGCTGACAAAGCCAGGCATGCTACCCAAACCAGTTCAAGTTAAATGTGACTCGCCCAGCAATTTCAAACTGCAGATGACAACACAACCCTGACATCACCCTTTCTCGGTCTCATGATCAGAGGCAATTCAGCCAAAAGGACTGACTTCTTGACTGAGGTTCGTGGGTGCTAGGGGCTCTCCTGGCTTCCCCACAAGCCTGCTAGACAATCACCTTGGGACATCTCTGCTGCTTTAACTTTCTGAAGTATTTTTGAGACCTGTAAATAAGAAGTTCTGCATTAGGTATTAGTATACACACTCTTACAAGCAGTAGGCTTTGTTCCATATAGGTTGGTAAGACTACCTAGGAAAATGAAACAGCTAAGCAAACCCAACTTGGATTGGGGAATAAGAGCCCCCCATATTCCTTCCTTCCCACCATGGAGCAGCCCTGTCAGACTTGTGCTCTCAGGAGCTGAGTGTGCTCTGCTGGCATTTGYTGCTCATGTTTTGTGACCTTCCCTCACCTGTTCCTCAGTTTTTCACTGTACTCTTATMAATCATGACTTTCTTGTCTCTCAGCATTTCAATCAATACATAAAATGTCAGATGAGATAACTGGTGCTCTCTCAATGCACACTAATGTAATTTCATAATGTGATTTCACTTTTCAGAGAAAGAATCAGAAAAGCTATTATTGGAACAGGAAGAACCAGGCAATCGATCAAGGGCACTTTAAAGGCAAAATTCTTAGAGCTTTGAGCACAGTATTTGGCTTTGGATTATACACAGGTGGCTTCTGTGACTTCCACTCCACTTGCACATGCTACAAACCAAAACAATTTCCAAAACCTAAGCAAATTTACAACTGACCTTGGAAAAAGTATCCACTGGGGTACCAAAGTATCACAAGATGCTGAAGTGCCATCACTGGTATTAAGTGGGAGGTCAGCCAGGTCATGGAAGTTTTTCAGCATCTATAATTTCTTTTTATATAGCATTAGCTCACGTGGAAGTCATCACACTCCAGCCCCTTGTTTTCTGTCTCATTTCCAAGCACTAGCTGACATCTGGGATGTATCTAAGGTGACATGTATCTCCAAGCATGACAGCACTGTACAGAAATGCTGAAGAGCTGCAAAGTGAGAGGTGTGAAATGGTATCAGCTACAAAACTTTGGGGAATAATTAAAGAACTCATACCGGSGGGGTGGAGGGCAATTCAGAACTCATGCTGTTGTTTTGAATCTATACTCCAAAAGAAACAAGTCCAAGATACAGACAAGACCCAATCTCAGTCCCGCTGGCTCTAGAACCAATGCCAAGATGAACTTCTGCTGTCTGCATGTTTTCTCTCCCTTTGTTCAGGGCAGTGTCATCCCACCTGTCTTAGGAGATGATATTTTTCAGTTGGGATTCTAGGGAGGCTGCCTTCAGTAACCAGGTAGTCCCTTCCAGGAACAGATTAGGAACGTCTGGGTGAACTGTTGACAATCTGTGCCATGTAACAGCAGCCTGCAGTTCCTGAGTACTTTGTAAACTTTCCTCAGTTCCTTGAAGGATCAGCATTATCCTCCCCCCACTGCTCAGGCTTGAGAGCACAGAGAAACTGAATAGTACAAATCATTGGAAAAGTCAGAGTCTGGGCCATAATCACAATCCTTATGTTTCTTGCTTTAAACAGCATTTGAACCATCCAAAATATTTTGAAAGAGTAATCAAATAGTTCCATTTTAGCTCAGCTGAGTCATTGAGCTCAGTTTTTGCCCAAGGACTGGTTGGACACACTGAACACTTCAGTAGGAAATACAAGTAATTTTCTGTGATTGTAATTTCACTGTATGGTCTTGATGACCAGTCTCTTTTCAACTTTTAAAAGCTCTTGCTTCATAGGGAGGGAAGTTTGGTTGAGACTAAAAAAAGTCATTGCATTGCACAGTTATTCTTATAACACCCCTAATTTCCAAGTGCTTTTGCCAAGGAAAGTATCATAAACAGGTTTTGTGTAAAACATGGAAATAAGCAAAGAAGCAGAACTAAGTATTATTGGGATGGACTAATTTGAGATGAGAAGGAAATTGCAAACAGAAATTAGGGTATGCAGTGAGGGAAATTGGTACAACACTGTATGGACATCTTGATGAGAATCAAAACTGACCAAAAAAATTCACCGAAACCAGAGTGATCTCAGATATTTTTTAGCACTGATAAGCTGTGTGGATGCCAGCACTTGAGAGAAGTTGTAACTTTTCCTAAGAGAAAAGAAGGAAAGGAAGTGAACGATCCTGGAGACCTAGGCATCTCCACATAGAAAGATCTGCAAAGTGGGAGAAAGAAATGCATTTTTTTCTGGTGGTAAATCCTCTGGTGCTAAAATTGACAGGAATCCAGACTTCACTGGAGCTGGATTTCATCTGTAGCCTCTGCTTGCAGTGACTCGTGTTGCCAAGCATCAGGCACACATGGCAGAGCTGAGAAGTCTGGGCAGATATTGGTTTTAATTGTTACCTGAAAAAGTGTGGAAGGTGATTTCACCTTGAGGTGACAGAGATAAACCAGATACCTTGGACACTGTTACACAGAGACAACTTAATGTCAGTGTGTGCCTTAAAGCAGAGAAGGTTATGTGGGCAATTTGACACAGGCATACCTGACATTCTTCCCAAATTGGAGTGAAAAGACCAGCCTGTGATTTATAAAAGCGGAGACAAAGCTGCACAAAGGCCAGGGGCAGGAAAGAGATCAAAGTCTTACACTGAACAAGCTTTTCTTATCAGATTGAGGTGCTTTTTTTTCATTTCAAAAAACATTTAAAATATTAATTTCCAGCAAAAATCGTATTTTCAGAATCATCTTTGAAAAAATGAACCCCGGATTAAAGAAGCTTCAGTTTTCTTGTCTTTTTGTTTGATTAATTTCCTTTATCGCTTTTCCCCTTCTTTCACTTTTTCAGTGGCAAAATAGAAAGACTTAGAGAAAAAGACAAAATGCTAAGCAGCCGCAAAGAAACTTGGACATTTTCTGTATAAATGCTGGTGAAATATTTTGAATTAATAAGGTGTTTATGCTGTATGTAAAGGCCTCCAAAACTAAAACATTTTTAAAGATCATTTTTCTATCATCAGTACTTCACAAGCCCTGTAATAACACTCTGAATCTTACAAAGCATTTCTAACATTTCAAAATCATCCATACTGCACTTGAATAAAATCATAGTAATAACAGTTAAACAATAATCCTGGAGGTCTGAGTCCCTGGATTCAGGTATCACTCAGCATCACTTCGAAAACAAAGACAGTAACATCATTGTTTATTTCTTATCTCTCTCTCCAGCTTCTCTTTTTAAAAATTACATTTAGGGGGTAGAGGACTCACTGTTTCTTACTCCTGCCTAGTGCCCTATGCTGAATGGCAAGCACAGCAAAACTAGCACTTGCTACTGCCAATCCACGGCCAGACACGACWAAAGACAGGAATTTCCAGGGCTGATAAACAGAGTTTATTTCATTAAATGGCTAAATTTCTTGTATTTGGCTTTTTCTTTGAGGTTTTCCAGTTCAGCCATGTTCTGAGGTTTTTGCTCAAAGCTCAGGCCTCCCAAATATTGCAGTTTCTGACAACTCCACACTCACTCCAGGCCTGTGACTGTTAATTCTCTCCAGGCTGTCAGAAAGACAAGGTAGAACAGCAGTCAGTCAGAAAGACACACTTATTTTCATCTCTTATGCAGCTGATATCTGAGAAGAACATCTCAGTGAGGCCCTAAGGGCAACAAGGACTTTGATTTATTCCAGAAACTGCTTTCTTAGATAAGTTGCTCCCTCGGCAAAATTTAGAACAAATTCTTGAACTATAAAGGCTTGGGGAAGATTCTGACTTCCTGCCTCACTTGAACAAATATTGTTTGCACTGTGTTTTGTGTGACCCTCTCAGGCCTGCAGCAACAACACTTAGCATTTCCTGATGGCACATCAATCTGTTGCCTTCATTGTCCATAATATCAATAATTATTATGCAACCACAATATTGAAGAATTATTTAAAATCTTCATTAACTTCAGTACCAACAGGAAGAGGAAACTAGGGCAGGAAAATCCTGCAATTACTGTTGTGCATTCCCAATAACATCAGTCACACCACATCAGTACACTGTCTTCCTTGTTCTTCTTCTCCCTCCTGCTCGGATATCCTCTGGCAGAGCCAGCTCAGGGAACAAAAGCTGGATTAGACATTTGTACGAATAAGATAGTATCTAATATTACACAGGCCAATGAAAAATGGCCAAAGATAATGACTGTCATCCTTCAAGGGGACAAACCGATCGCCAGCTGTGGTCACGGAAAAATAGCTTCCTCACCCTCACCCATACAACACTTCAGTGTAATTACAGTGGGATCACAAGGAGCCCTTAAACCTTTCTTGAAACAACCACAACTGGGAGCAGCGTCAAGAAAAATCCTGACCAGACAACTCACTCACCTCTTCTGTACCTATAGCAGTACAAAAAACAGACAGGGTAGCAATCCAGACCAACACAGGAATTTTGGCTTTCCACTTGAAATGCTGGAAGACGAGCCCACATATGGCTGCTTGCTGCAATTCATTAATGGGTGTCTCCAGTGAAGGCACTCCAGTTACTTCACAGCATATTGTCTGCACATCCACCAAGGCCCCATGTCACAGYTCTGCACACACTGTTTAACTCTACCTGTTCTAATCACAGGTCCTGCCAGGTCAGACCGCCTTCCTTAAGTCTGGCAGGTCTTCCTAACTCAGCACATTAAAGGCTCCTACCCAGCAGGACAACAATACAAACTCTCAGAGGCAAATGGACCACTCAGACTCTCCTATTCTGTCTCTGCATATGCCCCTTTTATTCCTTCAGTCAATATTAAATACACTTATGAGCAGTCTCTGCTTTATTTACCTTTTCTGTCTCTGCTTTATTTACCAAGCAGAAGAAGGATTTATCTGGCTGCCAGTGCTATAGATTTAACCCATTATCTGAGAATTAGGGTTGTCTTTTTATTTCATACATCATTTTTAATAAGAATAACCAGGCAATCACAGTAGAGATGTAGTTTGTAAGATGGTGCCTTCTCCTGGAACTGTGCAAGTTTTGAATCAGCAGTAGCTAATATGTGTATTAGTTACCTGGCCCTCCTTAATTCTTCCATCTATTCCTCTCTGGTAATATCCTTTCCTTGCAGAGTTAACCTTATATTTATCCGTAAATCCTGGAACATCCACAAAAGGCTGCAGAAGCAATATAGAACTAAAAATGCTGGACAATCTACTTTATTTTGGCATTGTTTTCACTGTTGCCCTATCTGTAATATTGCAGAAATGAAGCAGATGCCATGTAGTGCCTTCTTTCTTAGAAAGCCAGAAGTGAAAGATTATATTTTTAGAAACTAATGTAAACCTAAGCTTCCTCAAGTAAACTATGCTGATGTGTCTCAAAGCTTCAGGTGGCCTAAACACTGTAAGTAAACACTGTAAGAACATGATTTTTAAATTCTTTTTTTAAACATTCTCAACCGTTATGACCAGATGTAACCTTTAAAGAAGTCCGGGGGTTTTGCCTGTTTATTTAGTTTTTATTTTTATACACACACTTACATATGTGTATATGATGAGAGAACTTTACCAGAAAAATTGTTTCCCATTTAATTTCTCCTTACTGGAAAGGATGACTATAAATTCCAGAGTCAGAGATATTTTTCTCAAAGTTTAAATGAAATTATGGCTCTGACATGTAAGTACAGAGGTGTGTGAGAAAACTGCTGATCTCTAAGAACAAGAGTAGATCACCTGCCTTCCCTAACCTCCATATCTACACTCTGGAAGATTCTGAACTGGAAATCCAGGATTTTAGTTTATGAAGAACACAAAAGATGTATCAAGTTTTTATTAATATGCGTATTGCACACAAAGCAGTCCTGGGTGAGTGCTGTTTGATGCCATGGACCGAACCCCACGCCTTTTCCTGTTAAAAACTACAAACACAAACAAATGGGAACAATAGGTTAGTCAACCAAATCAAGCTTTCCCAAGCCAGCACGTGGCTGAGGGCTGAGTGTTGGGAGGAAGATGAACTGGATTTGAAGCATCATCGGGTGGGAGGCAAGAGACAAGAGCTGGGCTCAGAGCACTGGGCCCTGGGACTACCGAAACCACTGSTTCAACCCCATTGAGACATAGGTAACCAGTTACCCAGGAAAGGAGATSCTCTGTCTCTAAAAGGCAACTCCTAAAGACCATTGTATAGGATGACTTCCAACAGAAATCAACATTGGCTTATGGTTTAATTTCCACAGCACAGACATACCTGTGGGAGATGAAGGCAGGATAAATAAACCAGACCAGAGCTTGTGTTGTCCCAGCTGGATTCCTTTGGTGGCTAAGGGGAACAGGGCACGTATCTCAGGTAAGGCCATCCACCTTTTCCTTTCCCTGGTCAGATAGAAAGATTTATGGAAGCCCCTTTGCCAAGCTTGCTACCTCAAAGAGGGAAGAAGTATATCACCTGTTCCTGTGCTTTTCCAGCTTTGCCATGTTATTCCAGTTTCAGGTCTCAATCCGCTTGTATGTGAGTTAATAGGAAAGAGCCCATACTGCAATGCTAGCAAAAAAAGACATTGCAACCTCTGAAAACCTCCAGCGGGTGATGTTCCAAGTTAGGTACGATTTGCTGCTCCTGAATTAGGATCTTGGGCTCTTTGGACAGTGACTGGAAAAAGACACACCTGCTTCCAGAAGGTTGCACCTGGATTAGTTGTCTGCAGAAGACATAGATTACTATTATGTAGTCAGTAGCTTCCTGTCCCACATTTAATTTGAATTTTTTTTGCAGTGAGAACAGAGGGATTTCAGGCAGGATAGCACAGCCCAGGATGCATATCCTTTTTCTTACGTCAGCAGTCAGCTCTAGGTGCTGCATCCATACCCAGGCAGGCTGGAGCTCCAAGATCTCACTTTACTGAATTAATTCTTATATGGCAAAACTTGGTAGCTGGGAGTCAAATTCTCAGATCAGATCATCAGCTACAGATCAGTCACTGTTCTACAGAGAAGGGATGGAAGAAAGTGAGTCTTTTGACACAGTTTCTGTCTGTCTTTCCCATCTCTCCTCCCGCTGTAGGAGAGGTTACAAACCAGAGCTGCATCTAGTTCAATACACTGAAATATGACTTCAGACCCTCTGAAGTAAAAACAAACCAATCTGAGAGCTGAGATAGCTTTGAGGAAATCTATATTCAGTCAGGCACACCTAAATGTAAAAACATGAAGAGGCTGTGGCTTCCTCACTGTCTGGATTTCCTAAGGAAGGGTGGACCCATTTCCAGATAGCAAGGGCTTGGGTGGAGGAAGCGGGAAGACATTGGCAGCAACAACATTTGACATGGATCTTTGCTCTCCTGATCTTACAGTGCAATGTGAAACCAGAGCAAGTGTGGAAACTGAAGACTCCAGCAAGTTTCACATCAATCATGCTTTTCAGGCTAAAGTGTATCAAAAACCAGGAGCGAGACAGCAAACGTGAGATGTCAGGATGATTCTTGAGATCAGAAAAGACAAGAGGCTGACATCCGCAGCCCTTACATTTACAGTCCATCTCAGGAGCTCCCACCACCCCTGCTCTGTTCCCAGACCCCAGGTGGCAGAGGAGGTGGCAGTACAAACAATAACTACCTTTGGGGCAAGGCCACTTAAACAAATGAATACCACCAGCTCTCCTCCACTTAACAAGGGGCTCCAGCAAGGCTGCACACAATGTTGAGAGCAGCGGGGATTCTTCCTCAGAGGGGCCTCTTTGCAGGCAGCAGCAACTGCAAGGATTTGAGGAACGTGAGCACCAGGAGGGAGCCGCTCTCGGTTGCCCAGAGGAGGGGGAATAACTTGCAGAGTAGCACAATGGCAGTGGACAAAAGGCAAATTTAGACCTAGTGTCAGACAGATAAATTGCTGAGAGTCCTAATCCTCAGGGATTGCACAGCCCAGTGCTCCCCTGCTGCACAGGCCACAGCACCTGCTCTGCTGCTTGAGATCAATCCCTCCCCTTGGTCAGGGGAGCAGGAGAGACATAACAGCGGGTCTTACTCAAGCTCTGTGTCTGGAAACACAAAAAGCAGGCACACCCTGGCATAAATGCAGCCCCTCGGAACTGGCTGGCCCCTTGCAGTGTGACAACCAGCTCTTGTCCTTTAGGATGCATGTTCAGACATTGCAAGGACACTGGAGCTGAGCTGGAAAAGGGAACTTGAAGACAGAACAAAGGAGTTAGTTAGGAGTTAGTCTTCAAAGGAGGATTGTGAAAAATGGCAGCATACTTGCTAGCAATCAGGTATATTTGGCTTCTGTTTCACTATTATAGGTCAAGAGTTTTGCCTTTTTTCCCTCCATGTTTGAATCAAGCAGTTTTAAAGCTAGGTGCAGGTACTTTGAATCATCTATGCATCCAGGCCTAGTGTTTCAAATTCACTGTTTTAAAGGCATCATGAAATACAATCATAAAGTACTAAAAATGGTAAATTAAATCAGAGCTTACATGTCTCTACTTTGCTTGCCCATTTATAAAAATGCTGAAGTAATAATAACATTAAACATCAGTTATGATAATGGAAGTTTAAGACTGGGGCATATTATTCCAGCTTTTATATATTTAAAATAAATATGAATTTAAACATAATTGCACAGTGTTTCTTTGACAGAACCAAAACAGATCAGGCCACTTAACCAAGGTGAAGTGAAAAACTAATAATTTTGAATGCCAGTAACTTCTTAGCTACAAAAATCCAAGCATGTATTTGGAACAACCAAAGAATCCAAGCGCAAACACACAGTTTCAGCTACATTTACACAGCACCACAACGACTTCATTCACCTTTTGAATTTTGAAATATCTATGCTGGGCAAAATTATCCGCTTCTGTATTCAGGGGACAAACAGAAGTACAGATTTCAACCTCCCTTCTCCATTGCCCACAACAACCCAAAATCTGCATAAACCAAACAGACATACTCACATTCTGCTTTTAGAGATGGTCTCAGTTTTGAGCTGCTCATTCAGGAGGCAGTTCTGTCCTTATCCAAAACCCAGACTGGTGACAGCCAAATTCACTGCACTGATGTACCTATAAACCTGTATAACAGATGCCAAGTGGAGTATATCGAAGTTACAGCACTAAAAACTATTTGGATGTACTTGAACAGGTACCAAGACCTGCTACACCACTTAGACACACACAGGTCTATGGGGCCCGACGGGATCCCTCCAAGGGTACTGAAGGAGCTGTTGGATGTGTTCTCCATGCCACTTTCTACCATTTACCAGCAATCCTGGTTAATTGGGAAAGTGTCAGTCATCTGGAAGTTGGCAAATGTGACTAAGCCCATCAACAAGAAGGGCTGAAAGAGTGTCTGGGGAATTAAGGCTTGTCAGTCTGACCTCAGTGCCAGGGAAATCATGAAGCAGATCAACTTGGCTGCCATCTTATGGCACATGCAGGACAACCAGGGTATCAGGCCCAGCCAGCATGGGTTGATGAAAGGCAGGTCCTGCTTGACCAACCTGATCTCCTTCTATGATGAGGTGACCCACTTAGTGGAGGAAGGAAAGGCAGTGGACCCTGTATCTACCAGGACTTTAGCAAAGCCTTTGGCATCATTTCCCACAGCATTCTCCTGGAGAAACCGGTGGCTCATGGCTTGGATGGGTGCACTGTTCACTGGGTAAAAACTGGCTGGATGGTGGGGCCCAGAGAGTGGTGGTGACTGGAGACACATCCAGCTGGTGGCCGGTCACTGAGGGGCCCTCAGGGCTTAGCACGGGAGCCAGCCCTGTTTAATGCCTTTGTCAGTGATCTGGATGAACAGACTGAGTCCTCGAGTGCTGTGTCCAGTTCTGGGTCCCTCACTACAGGAAGGACACCAAGGTGCCTGGAGCATGTCCAGAGAAGGGCAATGGAGCTGGGGAAGTGTCTGGAACACAAGTCCTATGAGGAGCAGCTGAGGGATCTGGGAGTGTTTATGCTGGGGAAAAGGAGGCTCAGGAGTGATCTTATCACTCTCTACAACCGCCTGAAAGGAGGCTGTAGCCAGGTGGGGGGCAGTCTCTTCTCCCAAGTAACAAGAAATAGGACAGGAGGAAATGGCCTCAAGTTGTACCCCGGGATGTTTAGATTGGATATCAGGAAGATTTTTTTCACTGAAAAGGTTGTCAAGCACTGGAACAGGCTGCCTGGAGAAGTGGTTGAGTCACCATCCCTGGAGGTATTTAAAAGATGTGTAGATGTGGCACTTGAGGCACATGGTTTAGTGGTGGACTTGGCAGTGCTGGGTTAATGGTTGGACTTAATGATCATAAAGGTCTTTTCCAACCTAAATGATTCTATGATTTATTGCAGGTTCATAGAATGCTCGTGTTTTCAAATGCACAGAAGTTTACAATTCTCTGATTAAACATCAATCACATTATACATGCTATTGTTTGCAAATGTTTCTTGCTTATTACTCTGAGATCATAAAAGTTATTGTAGTCTCAAATATTGTGGTTTACACACATTTTCAAGACATTTACTCCCTCTGTGTAGTGTACAAGAGTATTTCAACACAAATAAGGATATGGGATTATATCTCTATCTCCTGCTCTGTTTTAACTAAGCTAGTTGAAGGTTATATATCTAAGTTACCCAGTGCACCTACTGAGCTGTCTCAAATTCTTCCACACAGCCTTGAGTTAAAATGTATTCGTTCAAGTCCCATAATACTTCTCAGCTGCAAATGATGAAAAAGCCAGATTAACACTTGAATGATAGTTTCATTACGACACCCTGTTTTGGTAAGGAATCTTTCCCCAGTCCTGTTATTTCACATACTCAAACTTCTCTGGAAAGTGATACCATCTAGAGATACCAAAGGAAAGTTTCTTGAATTCTCATTCAGCAACAGCATGTTGTTCACTTGGGGCATATTAAGCAAGGTGGTTTAAAAAGCCTTTATAGAATTGAAAAAGCAGCAGAGCTTACCTCTTGGCAAGCCACTGTAATCCCAGCACTTCTCAATTTTATGTTGTTTTGCTTAATACTTCCTGAATTACTTAAGTTCCTTTGTGTTAAGGTTATGCTACACAAAAGAAGGTGAGAGTAAGTTATTATCTGTCATTTATGTTACAAGATTCATAATGCCTGTCTTTGCAAAGATTATGGTCTTTCAGTGCTGTGCCAAATAAAACACCTCCGTGTAAGGTAACTACCTACTGCTCCAACTATTCAAACCAGCATCAGTGTAACACAGTCCTCTCTATTCCTGCCCTATTCTGTAGTGGAATACTGCTGGGAAGTCTTAAAACGCTGGCATATTATATTCCCCAAATGTAAATAAAGCTTCTCTAATAAGAAAGGCTCAAAGAGATTATGCTACACAACTACAGAAGCTGTTATTTCAAGAGCTCGAGACACATAGGAACCAACAAAAGGAGAGAAGACCTGCTACATGCAGTTTATTAATGCATGGAATACAGGGAAAATTGGTTACCTTTAATATATACTAATGTCAGAATGAGCTACATTTGGCCCCTAACAGATTCAGTATTATGTCAGGAAAGAAATCAAGTGGTTAGGGCATCTAAGAAAGGCCCAAAATTTTAGGGTCAGATGAGACAGAACCCTAACTAAGAACACAGAATAGAAGAAAAGGTGAATAGACTTGGACAGCTTTGCTGCTGTGACAGCCACAAGTTTAAGTTCCATCACACTGAAAAGGGTGTTTTTTAGGGAAAAGGTTTGATATTCAGCCACGCCATATCAGGCCACTTGGAAAACATTTGGGACAATACTATCATATATTATAAACCAGATATTTAAAACATAAGTTTTAAAAACATAGATTTAAAATTATATATTGAAACAGACTACTTTTGTAAGAAAAACTGAAGGAGAGTATCTATTCTTATACTGTAGGATGGGTCCAACAGAACTCTCCACTCAAAGCAGTGCTAAACCCACTTTTCTGTGCTGTCAGTCTTTTCAGGACTGAGTTCACATGCCTTCAGTTGCCTATTTCTGTTCATTTTTACCAGGACTGTAAGAACATCCATGGGTTCTGCTTTTGCACATAAACATCTCTCCTCAAAAACAGATTTTGGGCCAAACACTTTGGAATTTTTACGAAAGCCAATAACTCAGCAGTTGTGATACCTCTTTCTTACACTAATACAGCTCGAATACCTCCAATTAACTTACTTCTGATTTATACCACTAAAGCAAGAGCTGAGTTATTGCTCCAGCACAAAACACACTGAAGGGGCTTTTATTAAGAAATGGAGAATCTTGCCAGCAAGGGAAGGGAAGAAGAGGCAGCTGAGGCATTTGCTGCCCCTCTGCTCCCCACCACACTGCAGGTACCCGGCTGCTCCTCTGTCAGCTCCTGAACACTGCCACTACAGCCAGGTGATCTCAGGTGACCTGCTCTGAGGGTTGAGGGAGGGCAGACAGCCAGAGGTGCCACCTTGTCAGACACCCGCAGCCAAACTGTCCTCACCTGTCCGTTTGTCCCGAAAATGACTTCAAACACACGTAAACTCAGAAATAATTTCAGTACATCATCCATCTTACAATTCAAACTACGACATTTCCTATTACTGAATAATATTGTAAAAATATTATTGTATGCAGAACACATGGCTTAGGTCAAATTTTTAAGGGCCTGCCATTACTCAGTGTGTATTTTAGCCACACTGTTTTCTAAGGATCAGGGCACTGTAATAAAGCCGGCATCACTAATTAGTCAGTCATGAATGATCTGCTCCTTCCCTAAGCCACGGAGAAACGTGCTACAACTGCTATTAAGATTAATCTACAGACAATTTTGGTTAAGGCTTTACAAGGGTTTAAGAAAGTTTGTTTAGGCCTCAAAGCAAAGCCATCCATCTGCTCTAAAGACTCACTGCTGGAAGAGTTCAGCTTCAAACACTACCACCATTGTGGCCAGCCCACAGCAAGAGAGCAAGTGTTATCCTGCTGCTTTTAAGAAGACAGATGGGCATCAGTTTTAAATTAAAGCCTTGGGAACTAGGCTCAACATACATTTTTAACTAATTTAAATAAATTAGAATTTAAATAAAAGCAACAAGCAGCTGCTCCTCTGGAATATGTCTATCCATTTGCAGGTAAAGCGACATTGATTAAAACCCAAAATGTTGGAATCTGAACGGAAGCTGGACTTATTACCTTTAATCCATTTCAGGTGTACCAAAATACCCCAAATTACGTGTCTCCAGGAAACACCTGACTCCATGCAACTTTCTGAAGCAGAGATCTTAGGAAAAACTCTTGGAATACAGGCTGCCAAGCAAAGGAAACAGCAAAGTCAAGAGTCCTTGGTGTGTCAGACTACTCAGTATTCAGATATTACAGCACAGTAGTACCTAAAAACTGCAGCCTCTCCAAGCCGTGCATGATCTATGTCACAGGCTCTCCACACCTCCAAGACCTTTTCCTGATAAAGTGTGTGGATAGTCAAAGCATAACACCATTAAAGTGAGGGTAGTTCTGCAATGGTGACACTGGATGCAAATTCATGAGTCTGCAGAGATGTGTTACGAACCCAAGAGCAGCTCTTGCCTTTCTTCCAGACTGTAACTTCTCCAGTCTGAGCTTTTTATGGCAAAGGCAGGACTTGTTTTGCACTGTCGGAATATGCAACACTTAGTAGGACGGTGTCCCAGTTCACCACCATAAATCAAATGCTCCATGTATAGGCACTTCAGATGTTACTGGCAGAAGTAAAATTTAATATAGCTTGCCAGCATGTGGAAAAAGTTTAAGGTCCAACTCAATGAAGTCAGTGTGATTTTGGCCTGAATCACCCATCTGCTACCTATATTAACTAGTATAACATTCTTTATATAAATAAAATATATTCAATTTTTATCACATTTGACATTTCTTACAGTGCTAAAATTTTTGCCATTTGTCAACCTGTATTTTTAGAGCTCTCTTGGACTGGCTGCCAGGACTCCATCTGGCAAAATGAGAGGTATTCCTAATTCAAAGCACTTAAAAGCAATTCTCCCACATCACTTAAAAAGGATCAAATTAAAGTGATTATGGATGATTGTAAAAAGATGGATTTTAATTTTCCTTAAAAGCACAAACAATGAAACAGTAATTTAAAACTCCTTTACATTTCTCAATCAGCTACCTACCCATCTACCAATCCTTTGCATGAGGTAGCTGCATTTTGAGTGATTATATATCGAGCCTGGTTTAATATTTTAAAAGACTTATTGTAAATTATTGCATCGTTTTTTGTTAAACCAATCAATGTATTATCCACACTGTAAATGTGATTATGACCTGAAAACCACAGACCCTAAGGACAATACAGATAACTAAGGTATCTAATAAGTTAAATATGATTTTTTTTTTTCCCCTGGGTGAAGCCCATTTGAGTGAGTTGGTCTTAGATACAAGCTCCACTCTCAGGAAGATTCAAGTTTATATTCTTTATTTCTGAAGAAAGCATACTAGCAACTTGAGAGCCACACAGAGACCATTGTCTTCTCACATAAACTCTCTTTCTGTCCTTGAATATTCAAAGAGATGTCGTTTGAAAGACCCTCTACATGTACAAGCCACCATGAAGTCTTTCCTAGACTTTGGAAACGCAGAAAGCTTGCCTGTCGTGTCTCAAGCTACATGTGTCATCACCGACAGAACAATTCCCAAACACCCCAGCATGGATTATCCACAGAAATAAAACTCTGCATCTCCTAAAGCCAGAACCATGTTACTTCCCGGACGAAGCACAAGCCAGTGCCAGTAGGGCCCTCACCCCAGCTGGGAAGCATACAAGAGAAGCACCTCACTGAGCCACACTGTGGTGTGCACACATCCACATCCCCTATCTGATCCCAAAGCAAGGGAGCACCTCAGTGACAGCAAGTTAGTTAATGGAAATCCGAGTATTTTAGGTTCATCAGCTTCCCTTGGGATTTGGCCATCATTGGCAAGTCTTCGAGAGATGTGCCAGCAGGATGTAATGGTTCTTGTTAAGATTTCCTGGAGTGGAACAGAATCCCACCTCTCCTTGCTTGCTCCTAGTAGCCTGTAAAATTTTAATTATTTATTTCTCTCCCAAATCTTCTGGGGATAGAGTAATGCAAAACCTCATCAGCCTTCACCTGTCACTGGAACCAACTCCTATTCTCTTCCACTCTCCAGGAGTCGCATTGGCTTGGATTTGAGTCTACACCTGAATTGACATAGATGCAGCACACACACACACACACACGGTGCTACATCCATAACTATTAAACTTATCTAAGTCAATGATTGTTCCTTGTCCAGATAACTGATTTGGAAAAGATAAAGCAGTTTGCAGGGAGGAAATGGCAAAGTCACAAAAGGCAAATACAACAGTGATCCTGCTCACTGGCCAAGCACATTAATTAATTTTAATCTTTCCTAAGAGCACATTACATCACAACTCCTTATCTAGCCCATTTTTCTCACTGTATCGGCCTTTAAGAAGATATAAATCATAATGGAAATATAACATTAATCTCTGTCACTCATATTACCATTATAAAACCAGTTATTAATATAAGCAGTCGAAAGTGGTTTCCTTATCCAAAACTGGCTTAGGAAAAATCTCACTTTTGAGCTCATCGGCTCAAAGTCCTCTGTTCTGTAGATGCATTGGCTGGGGACCTCCCCGAAGGCCCACGTCTCAAAGCTGTGAGTGACAGCTCATGCGACAGGCACTACGTAAGCATTACACACTGCTTTGACAAGGTCTGACAAACTGCACTCAAGCAGGTGTGGTGGGCAGGAAAAAAGCTGGAGAACAGCAACAACCCAGTTTATTTTTGATCCTTTGAAATTTCTTAGACTGCAGGTCTTAGCTCTTTATAATTAATGGCCTCTGTGGGGCACCGAAAAGCCTTGAATTGCTCTCATTACAAACTTATGAAAGAATCGGGCTCTAAATTGTGTGACAAGTTCCAAGGTAACTAAAACTGAGTTTTATTTTATAACTAAGAAAGAGTGATACTCTTCTTAAACCACGTAAATCTATTTTAGCTTTTTCTGTAGATTTCAACCTCTTATTCTGTTCCAGCCACTGGGACATATAAGCACAAACACCACTACTCCCAGCCAAACCAAAGTGGTTTGTTGTGTGATGTGAATCTTCTGCATGTCTTTGACATGAACCTTAGGACAGAATTAGCCAGGTTTTTCCTCCAGTGATTCATTACACACCAAGTACCTGATATTGCATCAGCCCATGAAATCTATCTTCTGTGTCTCATAAATCAATGTCAGCAGCATAACCAAGTGATGAAATGAAGAGATTCGTCACTGAGTTACACAGCAATTATGACATTCTACACAGTTCCAGCTCCCAAATCCACTCTCCCTGAATGATAAGACCAGCAGCATTCCCATGACTACCCACAGCTATCACTTGACTAAACCCTGTATTTACACGGATGCAGTGTCTGAAATCCAGTGTCTTGGGTACATGGCTTAGTTCAGTATTTGTAACTTCATCTTGGAACTTCTCCAGACAGGAACACTCAGAACACAGGATTTTAATTTATGTATCTGAGCCTTTTGAGCTGACTTAATCTGATACTGTTGGCAGTAAGTCTAGAACTTGTGCATTAACTACGCCTTTCTCCACAGTAGATTAACTCTGTGGGAAAAAGTGCAGTATTGCAAGGCACTTCATGCCCAATTTTACAACTCTTGATTTTATACACATACATCTGTCAGCCACGTAAACTGCATTTTTCTTGTCATCACTGAGAAGTAAATAAGGTTCACTGACTATTGTTTCCACCTGTATTCTCTGGTATTTAATGGTAAAGTCTATACAGTGACTGCCAGAAAAGCAGTTTAAAATATTTTACTGCACTACATACACAGAAATGCAACAAGGGCGGTGTAAATGCTGTGGACCTCCAGCAGCTTTTCTTTGGATTTTGTTAGGATGAATAGTAAAAAATGTTCCCAAAACATGCTCCCCCTGCAGAGCTGGTCTGTCAAACAATCCTGAATGAACACAGTTAAGAGTCCTGCTGCTGTTTCAAGGTGTGCAGAAGCCTGCCAAGGCAGCAGCAGAATAAAGCAAAATGATGTACTCAGGAAATGTGGCAATCTCAGTCCGCCTCAAATGTTACCAATCTCACAAGCCCTGGCTTCAGAACAGGGACAGTTTCTTTGTTATGCTTTATTTCTTGAGATGGTTTATAAGGAGAATCAAATGCTAATGCCCTGGAACAAAACCTAAATGAAGCATAATCCATCTTATGAGTTATAGCAAAAAAACATTCTGGACAACATCAGGTTTTACTACATGTAATGGCTTTATGAAATGTATAAATGTTATTGTTCTATAAAATACATTTTTCATTCCAAAAGGCAAATTATAACTCATATTTATTCAGGACTTTCCTTTCTAGTGCTTTAAACTTATTTTTAAAAGAAAGACACAGGATTGCCAAATTAAAGGTTTATTATAGTGTTTTTATTAACAAACTTTCATTGGAAAGTTCTGGGCGCATTAACATAGGAGGCACATTGGCTTCGATGTTTGGCATTTGACAGTCAACAGAATTGCACTTCACTGCAATAGCCTTGCTACAACAGTGTGAACTTTCGTGGCAACCCTCGTAGCGAGCCTCTCTCCCTGACCTGTTCAGCAGGTGTTTTTTATCATTTTGGTCAGCCTTCAAAACTCGGTCGTTCTGCAAAGAACGCTGATCTATCTTGCTCTCAGCTTTCTTTTTCTGCTTTGACAGAGAGGCTTTCTTGCTTTCCACCCCGTTCGCTTCTGTACCACCCTTTTCATCACACTTGTCTGTCTGCTGACACAATCCCTTTGGGTTATTTGAGGTGCTGTTCTCACATTCAGAGCAACGCACTATTAGAGGTCCTGCGTTTCGGCAGAGAAACTGTGAGGAGCTCATCACCTTTGGAACAGTTCTTACGTTTTCCTCTGGGTTTTGATGAGCATGTGTATCTGTCCTGTTTATTCTTTGATGTGCCTGAAACTGTTGCACAGACTGGAGGAAAAAATTTTTAGGCAGAGAGTTTTGTGTCATCGTTCTTTTGAGCCTTCCTTGAAGGCAGCTGCAATGGAGGACGTGCTGGACCGGATGCATGTAACCTTCGGCAGCTTGCTGGAAAGCATTTATAGGAGCTACGGAGCTCTGGATCTGCACGGTTCCTGGGGAAGGAGAACACTGGTAACAGAAGGCATCGCTTAACTGCTGACATGAGTGTGGACTCCACTTCACTGCCACTTGCTTATATGCATCAGGACAGCTACACTGCCTGTTTTGAGAGAAAATTGGGCATATGGTGTGCTGGTCAATAGATGTCTGCAGCACAGCTGAACTAGCAACATTTTTGATGCCTTTACTCACTTCACTATTATAGGCTGGATGCATAGGCACACACGAGTTCTGGGGCCTGCTGCTGAAGAGCTCTGAGCAGATATGAGTTTCTTCGTACGTCACTTTCTCCGCAGGGTTACAGATACCGGTTTGTGACGCCAGAGGCTCAAGCTCATAGTGCTCATGCTCCATTTCTGGTTTTTGACTCCTAGAGTCCAGCTGATACTTGCTAACAGGATGTGATTTATTCTGACTTCTGCCCCCTTGGGCTCCTGAAAAGGTCTGAGAGAAGGCATTACACTGCAGTTTTTTTGGTAGTGGGATCTGGCCACAAGTGCCCTGGGGTCCAAGGCATCGGCACATGCACTGGAAGAAGAACGTAGCAAAAGCCCAACTAATGCACATTATAAGCATCATGAAAGTGCCAAGCTGAGTGTATGCCAACACTGTCGAGGGCATCATCATTGCTCCAGCTACAAAGGTAGTCAAGGCAGCCATTGCAATGGCAGAACCCATACGGCTTAAAGAAAAAATGACCTTCCCCTCTCGGTCAGGGTCAGGAGCTAAGCGATAAGCCACTCCATAGTGAACAGCGAAGTCCACTGACAAGCCAACAGCCACCGAGATTGTGACAGATTCCAACACGTTTAGCTCCCACCCAAGAAGAACCAGAGAACCTACAGTGACAAAAATAGTTCCAGCAATTGAAACTATGGCATAAAGGCTTATGATTATGTTCCAAGTTGTAAGAAGCATTACACTAAATGCAACTGCAACTGAAAGACCCATGGCAATCAAAGTACCATCAGAAAGACTGTCCTGAAGATCATAAAATTCAAGGTTACTCACAAACCAACCATTGCTAAGACCTTCAGGAGCAGAACTAAGCTCACTTGAAATCCATGAGTCCACCTCTTTGTAGAACTGATGCATTTTCTCATAAGCCAGTGTGAAGAGGTAGGTGCTTTGGAACTCCAACACCACTGCCCTGATGGTGTCATTAAGGTCAAAGCGAGGCCCTGGGGTTTTGCTATCTAAATGGTACCCTGTGCTTCTTTCTAGCTCCATTATAGCTCTCTTGATACATAATTCAAAAACTTCTTGTTTATATGGAAAGCTCCAGTGGCTGCAGCAGGGGTAAAGAGATGGTTCATCACAGTCTTGATTTTCCATCCACTGCTTAAATGTTTCAATGAAGCAGCTTGTGAAGTCTTGTTCTTCTGTCTGATAAAAAAAGGTTTGATTTCTTAACTTCTGACAGAAACGTAAAATCCAAACCTGTGAAGCTGGGCTAGCAATATTAAAACCGGTATCTAGCTGCAGCTTTCCTTTGCTTTTAGGGTTTAGAGGGTCACCATTATCCTCCGGTGTGACACCCCAGATTACTGTAATCGGCATGTGGAGCTCTTCTCCGTGGTGGACACGCTCAAACATAAAAAGCTTTTTGTATTCTGCATCGTATCGTTCAAATGGGTGAGAAGACCTAAATACCTGAAACTCAGAGAGCTCCAACGATGGCAGTTTCATCTTTGGATTTACACACACAATATATGCTCCACCAATTGTTAAGGCAAGGAACCAGAAAAGCCAAATATACCGAAATTTGATAACAATGCATGGCAAAACTTTCTCAAAAAATATCCTGGATGCTTCTGAGACTGCAAAAATAATCTTGTGGAACATTTGGCACAACACTGTCCAGCAGTTTTTGTTGTTGTATACCCTCTGCTGAGGTTTCTTAAAGCAACTGAAAATATTGAGAAGATATCGTTCATGTAATACAACTACAGCAGGCAGCCATGTAACCATCAAAACATAATTCACCAAAATGGCAGTGCCAGCATAGACACCAAAACACCTGATTGCTGTGATATTGCTGACATAATTAGCATAGAAGGCAGCAGCGGTTGTAAAACTCGTGACAAACATGGAAAGAGCAGCGTGTTGCAATGTGATGCTCACTGTCTCAGAGGTTCCAGCATGAGGTTTATCAAACTTTGTGTAGTTCCAAACATCACATAAGACAAAAGCATCATCTGCTCCAATCCCAACAAGGATAATCAATGCCGTGAGATTCATGAATGGAAAGAACTCAAAATTAAATACTACCCGATAGAGAAAATAAGAAATAATCAAGGAACTAATTATTGCAAACATAGTCATCAGCGTGATAAACATGGACTTTGTGTACACACACATAACTAACAGAACAATTACAATGGCTATGGCAGGATACACAGTATCCATCAACAGGTAATCTTGAAACAACCTATGTTTTATTCCAAACTCAATCCCTGTGACGGTTGTGACACCATCGGAAGCGTTCCAATTCTCAAAGTTATCTAGGTAAATACTCATCATGCTTTCCCCTTTCTCAGTCGGAGAGAAGAGCATGCTGTATTTTAAAGCTGGTAAGACATAGTCAGCTGTCTTTGGGCTTAGGAAATCCTTGTCCACTAGGTAGTGAAGGATCTGGTAAACAGCGTTGTACTTGGTACATTTGCGAGGCACGTTTGTACACTTGAGTTGGTCCTTCCTTTTGGCATTCATATCCCAGCAGTCCGGCCCCAGGGTTCCGTTGTAGTAGTATTTGGCACAGGTGCGAAGCAGCTTGAGGGTGTGAGAGACATCCCGTTCTACAATCTTTTGACAGGATGACCTGTTGTTCAGAATGGCAATATAATTGCCCAGTGTCCAGCTGGGACAGCACGAAGCAGCAGTGGCTCTCTGGCAGAGATCACCAAACTGGGAATGGGATCTGATCTGTATAAAGATAGGCAGGGCAAAAAATCCAGTTTAAAGTAACAGTCTCAATTATTAAAAACATTCACTCACAAGAAAACCCCAAAACAAAATAACAACTTAAAATTATGAAAATTCAGTTTATGGTCCTTTTGTGTTAAAATTTTAAATTCTTATTTCCACACACATCATGTGTGCTGCATGTAACTATCCTCTTACATGCAGCAGACTGAACAACTCAGTATACGGAATCGTCATGGTGACACAGAATTGGCAGAAGTGTTAAGAGTATTGCGATTCTATTATTTGAAGATCCGCTGAGGCATTTTGTTTCTTTCCAGACTGAGGACTGTTAACTCTCTTCTGTTATCTCATTCTATACTCCTCCTGAGAATAAACCATCAGCCATACGTCAACGAAGTTTCATTCTGCTTGGAATCACATGCTGAAGTTCCTAGGAGAGGCAGGGACTTACCATCCAGAAAGGAAGGATGTGACAGCCTTACGACGACTTCTATCACCTCACCTCTCTGATACAACCCTGACTTCATGAGTCTCTTGCAGCTCTTGTACAGGTGACAGACACTGTCCCCAACCAGCTCAGCCTGCCAACCAGGCACCGAACGTCCTTAGGTCATGCAAGACTTCCAAAGCACAAGCACAAGATTATTCCACTGTCATGAAGCACCCCAAAATAACCTGTCATGCCTCTGAATGCTGCACCCACGGTGGGACAAAGTCCCAAGAGTTGACTCAGGAGTGGAGTGGAGGCAGCTGCAGCAGCAGCAAGGCCAGACAAGTCACAGGGACAAGCAGGCAACAGTGGCAAGTGCAGAGAGGGGACAGAGCTGGGACATGGGGGAGCACTGCTGTTGTCAGCTCAAGTGACTGCCCAAAGCCCAGGAAATTCACAAAAATTATCACAATTTTAACATTCTGGTTAAGGACTCTCCTGAACTAAATGAGCCTTAATCCCTTACGGGGATATTTTTTCACTTCAAGAATATTCCAGATTTAGTTGAAGACAGTAAGAGCACAACTTAGCTAAATCACCATAAGGCACTTCTATGCAAAACTAAAAGTAACTATACACCAGAAGTGAAATTCTTAAGTAACAAGGTTAGATCAGGGAAATTTCTCAAGCTGAGAAAACTCAATCTTTGTAGAGCACAAGGAATGTAAGTCTCAGAAACCAGAACTTCTGGCCTGTTATATGTGACAAAGGAGAATTAATACTTCAAATAGTTAGATATATGTAAAAAGTTCAGTTTTAATCAAGTTATACAGAATGAACACATATTAATATAGTCATGTTAATAAAGCCATGTACTTCAGTTTATAGGATTGGGCCCTGAAATAGTTATCCATTTATGCTTTAAATTTAGGTGATCTGAAATAAACCACTTGTATTCTTTTTTTTTTTTAATCTTTCGCAAAATTGCACAGGTTTATTATTAGCAATCCTTCATAATGCAGACAAAAAAAACACACTTGGGGATTCTCTCAGCACTTATAAAGGCTTTAATATGGACCAAATTTTGTCAACCAGTTTCTGAACAATAACAAACTGGCATTCCAAAAAAACAGGATAATTCACATCTGATTGTTTCCAGATAAAAACACTCACACATGCAAACTCAGGAAAAACTGAACAACCTCCTAAATAAAAGGAAGCACTGGAATAGCATATCTGTGTTTTTCATGGCACATCTCCAGTTTAGTCCTATGAGGATATAATAGGCAAATCAGGGGGAAAGGATTGTATTGTCTTCTCTATGTATTGAGGTTCAAGATGGGACAATGAGGTTTATATACTGTTCTTCAACACTTGCTGCAGGCCATAAACAGTCACTGGCAAAGTAACTGCTGCCAAAGATAAAGTAACATGAGCTGGCAGCTGGAAATTAGCAACTAAAATACAAAAGTTAGCTTCTGATAGCTCATTAAAATACTAGGTAAAATGTTAATAGATTGTAGCATTGGGCTTTGTTGGTGATCCAAAGGAACTGCAAAGGTCATTCTGGTGTTTCCAGACCTGGTCTGCCACTGGCAACATTTTAATTTATTTTGGAACAAGTAACGAAACGAAACTGTGCAACCTGCATGCATCTGTGGGCAAATCTGCCCAAATGGATCTCCATAGTGACAGAGAATCACAAATACACAGTTTTCGGGTAGCAGTCTGAAGACATAATATACAGTCTTTGAAGTTTATAAAATAACCATTTACAGTTTATAGGCAAAACATTCTGCAATTAACAGGTAAAAAAAAAAAAGGCTCTTCTTATCCAAGTAATAAAAAATTAGAACACCTCCTGTAACTATTTTGTATATAAAGTTTCCATGAAGATTATAGGACTAGCATATGCTACGCAGCTGCAGGAGAGAGCCCCTAAGTGTCAGTAAAACCTATAGTTAAAATAGTTACAAGCAGATGGGAATACAATTAATACATACAGGATATACTGTTAGTTCCATACTAAAGCACATACAAGTTGGTGCTGATATCCTGCGTATCATCAGAAAAATACATAAATTTTAAGGGTTGCATTTCCAGAAAACAGAGCCTGATTTTCCCATCTTTGCCTCTTATTTCAACAGAACTGAGGCCCTAAACAAGCATGAATTCAACAACAAAAATAACTACAGCCAGAAGAGAGTTTGTAAGACCAGAAGGTCACCAAAGTCATCAATTTCTTCTGATGGCTGCAGTGTAAGTCAGCATCTCCCCCTCCCCAGGGACTGGCTGCTACCAGAACTTAGCATTCTGAAGTGGGGCACAGAACAGCACTTTGTGAGTTCTAAGAAGTCTTACAAGTGCTTAAAAACTGCTAGAAAAGGTTAAAAAATTCAAAAATGTTATTTGTAAATAACAAGCATTTAAAAAAGAAATAATGAAAAAAGTTTTAGCCCTTTCCAAGCCCTGAATATCTGATTTTTATTATAAATTTACATACACAGACCAGTAATAATTGCAAAACCTAACCAAATAAATTTGTTTTGTATACTAACTAGCTAAAAATCAATGCTGCCATCATGATGCACTGTTGTTCTGCTCAGCTGAGCTGTTCAATTACTTTACTCTTACGTACATTACAAATAAAGATCCATGGAAACATTATTTACAACAATGTTCTTTATAAATATCTACACAACTGTGGGTGTAGATGATGTAGCCAACATTTAATTTTCTAAAGTGTTCTTATTTCAAAGGAAGAGCTGGTTTTATGGATACAAGACGTGCGGTGCTTGTTTTTTGAAGCAGTTTCATCCTTCTCTCAAAAAGTAAAGCAGTATTTGAAATGATACATTATTGTCAAGGTGAGCATACGGGGAGGAACAACAGAAAAATTCCTCAGGAATAATGCAATCATTACAGAGATATTCTTCAGAGGTAATTAACTGTCTTCTGTTAAACAGAATTACGCTTTTTAATTCAGACTGCATTGCGCTGCAATGACCTACGCTACCTGGGATTTACCTGCATCAGCTGCCTACGTGACGGAACTTCTACAGTTAAATGCACAGATTAGCATCTCCTCCCTCAGTCTCGATTTTTACCCTTGGAAAAGGTTATTCTCCACTGCATCTCCTGATTGAACTGGTGATACAACTACTGCCTAGCTCAGCTCATTCAAACCTGAGCTGGGCTGGTTTAAATACTGTACTTTTTCACCTGGCTCATTCTGATTGAAAGAGATAAAGGATAACCACATGAGCCATCCTGTCACTGCAATAACCTCTGATGGGGAAATAAAGAACATTTCATGAGCATGTGAGGACAAAAACCACTTCCACCAAGGGAGGCCAACCAGGACAAAATGCCTGTCAGCAGACTGCCAAGGGAGATTCATTATACAATGTTTTACTACAGCTCAACATTTTAAGCAAGCAAACGATGACTGCTGTAGAGAAAACAGTTTGGGAATTTGCTTAATTAATACAGTTGTCTAAAAGGCAATGATCAATCTAATAATGAGGATATTTCACATTAAATAAATGTGGTATAATATGAATTTAATTGTTTATGATTATTTTTGTTTTGGAGGAGAACAAAATGGAAATAAATTGTTCAATATTAATGGAAGAAGAACACACTGCTTCACTTCCATGTAAAGTCATCAGTATGTGAACCAAAGGTTCATGGGTACTCAGCGGTTCAAAGGAGTTCACTCCAGCAATGAGAAGCTTATATTCTACAAATAAAGTAAAGTTTTAAACAGAAAATTAATATTACACTCTAAGTATCATTATCCATATCTAATTAACCAGGCTATATTTCTAGGTATTGTATCTATGTTCCCTTGATGCCCATCTGCCAAACTATTCTAAACTAACAACAAAAAAAATTAATTTGAGTGACCCACTGGGTGTTAGAGAAAACTGCATACGCTATGAGGATGCAGCTAGTTCACCTGAAGGTGAAAAAGCAGGAAAAATTAATTAGTTGCTGGAAAACAAGAACAAAACTCCATGAAATAATATTCTATGAGGAAACACACAGTAAAAGTTAAGATGGTCCTTTCCCAAAAAAGAATTCCTGAAGGAACCCTCCGCTACCCTATTCTGGATGATGTTAGTAGTAAAACCAAAGAAATCCCTCTATGTAACCTGATTTACAAATTGAAAGTTGTTTTTTAACTTCGTGTGCATGCTGGCTGACCATTCCACAGGAGGTGAACAATGTAAAGTCCTCTCATATGCTACTGGATGGCAATGGGCAGCAAAACAAAGTTTCAAATACATGCTCTGTATCTGCAAGTTAAACCATGCTATAATTACTTACCCTCAAGTTGTCTACATTGCACATTGACTTAATTGCATTCAAATTCCATAAATTCTCTCCTCCTGTTGATGTAAACACCACTCGTGAATAGCGATCACCTGAAATTACAGAAGGGGGGTTTTATTGATTGTGTGGGTGTGCCTGGCATCAAAGGCTGAGGCAAAATCCCACCAATCAAATGACACACATGAAATCCTTGTCAAGTCATGGGAATTCACCTCCTCCACAAGATGAGCTGTTTATCTGTCAGACTCACTCCACATGAAAGTTTCCATTTCCTTAAAGTGCTCATAGTAAATATGACATCTTCAATACTATATACCACTTAGAAGCTCTACAGACTTCTATTCAAGCAAACTATCTTCTGGAATATGACAAACAAATAAAAATCAAAAGATCTAATCAGCAAACTATGAAATTCTTGGCACAGCATAATGGCAGTACACTGATAATAGTAATCAAAGGCTGATTTAGTAAGTCATTTGGGAATATAAATAATAATTATAAAGCTGTTTCTACAAGAATGTTTTTGCTTTAGAAGCAAATGACTGCAGTGGAAATTGTTGTGATATCCTTGAGGCCATTTTCAAGAATTCCACAGTTTAGACACATAGAGCTTAAATTACAAATTAAATCGCATTTATCAGAAGACAGCTTTTCAGGAAAGGAAATAATTACTTAGTGGCAGTGAGATCTGTATGCAGAGCACAAGGGAAACACATACAAACACAAATATATAGCACTGCCTAACACAATATGGTACTTTGGGTTAAGAAATATTATCACATTAATTAAAATATTCCAAAACCCCAAAATGATGAATTTTCCACACTGATGTGAAGCTGACGAATTTTTGCTTTTCACAAGACTGTAATGAAAAGACTCAAGGGTAGCGCTTTATGATCTCTAACCATGCTTTAGGATCAAGGGAACTGAAATCTACAAATCCTGGAGCAGACAAAGAAAGATACCAGGAATGACAAAAGTGGGTCAAGAGGAAATCAACTGTTTTCTTTACATAATGGACTGGCAAATTTTCCCATAGAAGTGCAATTCCTTCATGACTGTCACAACTGAGACTACACAGAAACAGTAGAGGAAAGAATGAGAGTGAGACTGTGCAGAAACAGCAACCTGGATAAGAGGAGTTAATTCTGCTTCAAGCTAATGCCCAGCAGAGTTCCAAGTACATTTCCTCTTCCTTACCCGTGATATGCTCAGTCAAATTTGGTTCTGTTCACAGGAGCAGAAATGATGACATTGCTCCTCTCATTTAGATGTAAGACCATACAGTAATTTGAAAAAAGAATAAAAATCTGTTCTTCACCTCCGTTTTCCCTGGTCATTGCTCTCTTAGATCAAGTAATATAAACAAGTAATTTCACAATTGTGTTTTTGTGCTCTGTTATCAGTCCTCACATGCGGAAGTAGCCACAAAAGAGCTCAGGTTGTTCTATGAATAGAGGCAAGATCTACATCTCTAATGCCCTCTCTGCCAGAACTTATCAAAGTTCTGTAGTGTGCCTTGTAAAAAGTCAATAGACTTTGTCTTTTTTGTCCTTTAGTTTACCTTAGTCAGCTTTATAAGCCCTCAGCAGTTTAAGGTGGGGATTTCTTATTTTTATTTTTGTTTCTTTGAGGGGGATGTTTTCTTTGTTGGGATATTTTTGTGTATTTTTTTTCCTAAACAAACTCCTAAATTCTGTACAAGATACGACTGGTAGATGTCTTTTAGGACATATAGAGGAAAAGTATTTGGATTTAGGTTTTTTAGAATTAAGTTAATGGCACAGACTAAACATAACTTCTTGCCTAGTGCGAATTAAGCACTGCCTCTACAGCCCCACACAAAACACTGTTTTTACAATGATTGGCATTACCAAGAACTAATAGAATTCTTTACAGGAAATGGGAACACTTAAAGGAAGCACTTTAAGTAAATACAGTTTATTCTGAGAAAGAACCAATAGAACAAAACATTTCAGCCCAATTTTCTCCAGACTTCTGCACACAGAAGGGCGCTTATCGTGTGCATATATTAAGTAAAAAATACCTTTCTAATATGGCCTACAATATACAGAAGAGTTCGGAAGACATTGAAGTGACAGGAGTTTTTAGCCTTCCTTACATTATTTCTCCACTTACTTGGAATATCACAGAAAAAGGTATCTTTGTGGAAGTTCCAGTCTGCTTGCCTCTTCTCCCTTTCATAGTGATCATCTGACCATCTGTCATCTTGATGACTAAACCAGAATAAATAGTTTTACTTTACCTTAGCAAAGAAATTATTAAAAGGATTATCCAAACAAGTCACACATCTTAACAGCTCTTACACATGAGAAAACTGATTTTTCCCATTGAAACATTAATTTAACTTTTTCTTTAAATTACGTAACTTCAAATGAAATGACATTGAGTCTAGCACTGAAAATATCCATAAGTAAAATATCCATAGAGAAAACTAAAATTATACATTTTTTTAAAAGAGCTTGCAATGGGAAATGTCTAGCCAGGTGTGAAAGGCCTTGAGGATTGTAGATGGTCAGATTCCAGTGGCAGTATATATATTAACATCAGAGGGTACTGGTGCAAGCACTATGTACATTCAAAAACCACCAATAAAACAAAATGCCTTTTTAATATAAATTCTTACCTTTTAGCTTGCTCATCTGCATATTTGAAAGGATAGTTTGCAAGTGTTGCTTTGTACCCTGTGTTTTTCACCATGTTGTTCCACGTGACCAGCCTCTGGCCTATGGCCGTCCCTCTCGGTTCAAAACCCTAACGAGAGAGAATCCCAAAATTCCATTAATGCTTTACATTCTTCAGCTCAAATGGGAGAGCGGAAACACGATCAAAGTGATGGATAGTTTTCATTATGAAGTGTAATTACTCCAGGCATCTACTTTTAAAGGTAAAATGCTTTATGACAGGTCAGACAAAATAATGACCGACTGTAGTGAGTGATGAGGGATTAAGAATTCTTGCACGTACTCCTGCTCCCCCTGAGATGATGATTTAGTCCATCAAATGTTCAACACTTAGTTTTCAGAGGAAGGGCATTCTACAAAGTCCCCTTCTGTATTTCAGTTATCACTCTTTATTGATCAAATATTAGTAGAAAACTATCAGGTATATCTTCTCTATTTCCCCAAGAATAAGGCAAATCTTTAAATAATTTTGAAAGTGACTTTGAAACAATTTTAACAACTCGGCTGTTTTCAAGAAATATCCATTACATATAGATATGTACAGATACACATGCTATACTATAAATAACAATAACTTACAGGAACAGTTTATTTTTATTTGAGAATAATAATTAAATGCCATATTTTCAATAAAAAGCCCTGAAAGCTACTCATGCTTAAGACAAGTCATGAAAAGTAAAAAATGAGTGCACTATTTAATAGAATCTGATAAAAATTACTTTTAGTCTTTCAATATGGATATCATTTAATTCCAGAAGGCACTTAGAATCCCCTTTCCTTTAACAGATCCTGGCCTTCACTCTTTGAAACCTGATTTAGAACATATGGCCTGTACTGTACATCTAAAACTGGGATGAATTCACATCATTCAATCTAAAGCAGTTCTGTTGAAGGACACATGACCCTAGGAAAAGGCAGAGGGAATTTCAACTAGTGGATAACACTCTCTGATAGCAACTACAGCTTTGTGTTACCATTCGCAGCACCAATGTCAAGATTTAATACTGTATCAATTGCTGTACCTGCATTTGCTGTTCACTGGTACCACTGAAAAAATGGCAAACAAAAAATATTCATTTGATAGTGTAACTGATTAGTATTTACTTACCAGCAGTGGATCAGAGAAGTCTGGAAGATCTGGAACTAATATTCCCACGAGTGCACACACCACTATGAGTACAGTACACATGCCCAGGACCACCACGGGCCAGTCGGCGATGAGCGCAGCATAGCTACAGGAGAGGAGCAGGGAGAGGTGCTACAGCAAGGAAAGCTGCACACAAAACTAATCCATATTTCCCTAAAGAGCTTTTCATATCAGACTATTATTTTTCCCCAGGATTCTGACAAAAATGCAAGCTTATTCATGACTGCAGACCACTAGAAAACAGACGCTTTGTGAAAATTTTAATGAGGGAAAACATCACTATTACTTTTTTTAAAGCTTTAGCATTTTAAAGGAAAAAATCAAAGAAAGAAAAAGATCAGTTTTAAAGAAGAACCCAAAGAAAATACTTCCTCTATTTTTAAAACAGCCATTAAAAAAATATTCAAGCTCTACATACTAATGATCCATGAAATCTGTTGTAAATTCAAAGATGCAAGGGATTGGTAACATAATACATGAACTTATCAACATTAATTATCTAGTCTTACAGCATAACATGCACCCTTGAATTGTAACACCTGTTCATTCTAAATTTTAAGACTGGAGGAGTTTTTATATGCAAACCTAATTTTCATTATTTTTGTACTTTTTTTTTTAAAATTTTAACAAAAGTATCAGAAAATTAACTGAAACCCAGAAATCTTAATTTCTAAATTATTTTTCTTACAATAAAGACTTAAATTCATAGAGGTTATGTTTCAAAAGCAATACTGTCTAATATTGGGGGCGAAGAGAATATAGGAAGTCCCATAAAGTTTAAAAGCCATCAGAAAAATAATTATAGGGTATGAATCATTCTATACAAATGGTCTCTGTACACACTAAATATTGATCAAGAAGATCTACTCTCTTATTTCCTCCTCAGCTTACAAGCAGCATAACATGAAAGTTTATAGCAGAGAGCTTCTTTACTTATTTCTACGGTCTTAAAAGATTATGGCTCTTTTTCGGTTTTAAGAGCAACTTGCTAATTAATCACAATACAATCATCAGCTCTACAGAAACTTTCTGTCCTGCTGCTAAGAAGGGAGGCAATGCCCATCTCCCCACTCCATCAATGGTTTCCCAGTGTCCTGACTGCAAAATCAATGGCAGCGAGCAAGCTAATTCCTGTCTTTCCACAGCATGTGGAAATAGGCACCTCCAGGGGTCTAAGTAGAGCTTTAAGGAGCAAGGAAATCCAAAGCACTGGGTGTATCTCCATTTCCCATTAGGTAAACATGGAATAATTCTTACATGCTCACACAAGAGGTTAATTAGCAAAAGCCTGAAAAGCAATCTGAAGTCAAAGTTTTTATTAAAGTCAATCATGAAGGGGCAGCTTGCCAAATGAGCAATTGTACAAAGTAGAAGTGAAGTAAATGACCTAATAGAATTTTCCTATTTATAGGACTAAATGTTTTTATAAACACCAAGCTAGACTGACTAGCCATTACAGACATTTGCTCTGAAGTCATAAAAGTTATACCCAAAAGATTTATTTTCCTATTCAGCATCAGTGCCAGATTTACCACTTTGATATGTCTCTACACTTCCAGCCTCAGCTGAGCAGCTCTTAAACTGGTTGAATTTTTTCAGTCACTAGCTGTAGAAGAAACTCTCTCCTAAGTGTTTAAAGTGATAATAAGCCGCATACAGAAAACAGTAAGTGCTTGTTTACACCTGCAAATTTGTCCTGTTTCTTGTATCATATACTGAAAATCAGATAAGCAAAGCTGACCTGGGCTGACAAAACGGACTATATTTAATTTTACATGCCTGAGCATTGTTTGGTACTACTGAGGGCTCTGACTCCAACCAAGTTGCCTAAAACCAGCCTCAATCCCAACCCACCATACATGGCTAAAGAGATGGCAGGGTTTTTATTTTCTACCCATTTAAAAGCCTAACATGAGTTTAGTTACTTTTTCTTTTCTCTATGAAAAGTAAACCACTGCCCTGACAGATTCAGCATAAATGACCACTTGCCTGAAAATGCCTGAGTCCAAGGGGAAAACGCTTAAATCAATTCCTCAGTCAAGGAATCACATTCAGAAAGGATAACCTTAGTGCTAAGCATATCCTTTAGTACTTTTCAAAATCAGGATAATACCTCCCACTTTTTCATGTCTAAGTAAAACTATTTTTTGGTTGTGCAATGACCTGGACATACAGCCATACTGATACCTTATCTTCTCTTTTTTTTTCCTCCAAACTATTCGAGCACTGAATGATGAACTCACAGAAATTTGACACTAAGTGAAATATCGCTTTTTGTGGCATTTTGCCCCTGCTTTCAGTCCAGCTGTTAGAATGATACCACTACTTTTAGCTAGCTACATACCACTAAAATGCATACAGCTTTCATTAATTTATTTCCTCCTGATGTTTTTCACACACTTGAAAAAGGTTTGGTTTGGTTTTGGTTTTTTTCTTTCATGTTTTAAGTAACTCAAAATGCTTAGGAGATACAGTAATTCAATCTACATTTGGTACCACTAAAAGCACCACTGTTTTAAAGAACTAAAATCTACTATGATGAAATTTTCTGAACTTGTCTGTCAGGCCAGTTTATCACTATTGATGATACCAACCAAGCCACTTCTCAGAGCAACCCTTAATAAAAAAAGCAACAAGGCACAGAGTTTTCATGCCTTTGTAGATAATGTACATACACACAGAGGGAATGGCACAGATTGTAATAAAAATGCCATAAAAGAATTGAAAACAAGAAGCACTGAAATCTGCACAGGATTTTAAATTCTAGTCTAGTACTAATTAATGAAGAGACTGCTTGTCTCTCTGTAAATAGAGCACCTGAGTTTGGCTGCCTTCTGTGTTCTGTTCCCTTCCTGCTCCCCCACAATTCACAGATGTGTAATTAGGGATGTTAAAGAACTTGTCTCCTTCTTTCAGTGTTTACTTAGGGATCCACTGTAGATCAATTCTTCTAAATGTTGTTTGATCTTGCTGGTGCTTTCTGTGTCCACAATCTCCCATGGCAGCTGCAGAAATTTACTCCCCACTGCACAAAGAAATACTTTAAAAATCTGCTTTAATTTGATTACTTACTATTTTCTTTGAATATTCCTTATTCTTGCTTTGTGTAGGGAATAACAGCTTTGCCATCACCTCATCTACCACCTTTATAATTCCACAAACCTCACCTGTGACAGCACTGAACCTTACCTTTTTGGTAACTTGAATGGTCTGGCTGGCCTAGAAGGAGGAAAAAAGAGAGCAATTGAAAATGCATGAACTATGCATGCACATACCAATTTGTTTAATTACTCACATACATGGATAAGGAAATAAATTATAAAAATCAGATATTTTAGGATATGAATTATTTTGAAAGGCCCACAATCATATTCAATTGAGTCTTTGCAAACAAGTAGTTCAGAGAATAATTACAGCTACAGACAGCTGGGTTTTCAAAGTGGAATTTTATGCAGCTGATTTTCGGGATTACTATTCCAGAGACTTTTCTAGTTTTCAACAAGAGTCCAAATAAACTAACATGATAAAAATTCAATACTATTGAAAATCATGACAAAGTTTGCATACGATGGGAACAGGCAACCACAACACCATGACTGTAATTCACAAAACTTCTTAGTTGTCCTTTCTAATTCTGTCTTGCCATAATACAGGAAATAGAATGACAGAGGGTACCTCTATAAAATGTTTTTATGCAGGTTTTTGTTATTTCTTAAAAATCTGATAGAAACAATATTATTTTGATAAGGAGATAGCAAACCCAAGTGAAAATTACTCTTATCTGACACTGTTCAGTCAGCACTTCATTTTGTTAGCTATAGGACCAGTAAGTTCCACATAAATTTCACTTAAAAAAACCTTCAACAACTTCATGAAGAATATGCAAGTCCTTTGTGACATAAAATTATTCCAAAGCTGTGACCATACTATGGCTTCAGTTAAGTTATGGACTTGTTTTACCAGCAAGGACATATTTAATATTACTTCTTTTAAAAAGTACAGAAAGTACTGAATTAAGAAGCAGGTACTTGCTTCAACGCTGATGTTGCCAAAAGCATAGATTTGTAGGATTTCACACCACAGATAAACAGTTCAAACTTCAGACTCCTCAGAGATTTTCAGACATTCTTAGCCCAGTACACAGCAATGAAATTTGCTGTCCTTCAAAGTAGTAAGAGTTGTTTACTACTACATAGCAGTATGAGTTGCTCCTTGGAGCAATAAGGAAGTTGGAGAAAAGCAGCAGAAAAGCAGAATAACCAATCTGCAGTTGCAGAGTAACTCAAGGATTAAGGAAAGGTACAGACAAGGATTCTCTGTTGAATCCAGCCACAAAAGTTAAGATCAAATTTATGAAGTGTCACCTAACTTCACACTAGATGCACAAATCTGACTTTCAGAGGTACTGGACATACTCAATTTCCCAACCGATGCCAAAAACTTCTGGTACCACTACAAGAACAGACTCAGCAGCAGCCAAAGTGTACAGAAACCCAACTAAACCGAGTTCTGAAATGACTTTGAACAGTAAGCTGCCTGAGGCTGAAAAGAAGTTGTGGCAGGCTCAGGGGACTGCTCATCATCCAATCTACAGCCTCAACCACACAACCAACTTTTCTCAACTCAGGCTAGACTGGATGATAACAAACCAGGTACTGAAGTCAGAACTCACCAACTTGAATCTGAAGTTAGCAGTAACAGGACTCTATGAAGAGAAATGCTTAAACAGACAAGCCCTTTCATGGACATGCACCAACACAGAGCACACACTGAATGTGCCTTCATGACTGCATGGAAAAGGGGGCAAAGCCACAGTGTCGGGAATAACAAACATTTTTTAACTGCAGCATAGACTCTTTGGTTTACAGTTGAGACAGAAATATAAAAAGACGTATTTACTGTTAGTATGATGATTCAAACATGAATTTCTAGCTTTCATTTGTAAAGATCTGAATTTCCATATATGCTCAGTCACTTGTGACAGTGAGTCCCATTTTCATCTGTGCCACAATGGGCCCTGCCATGAGCAACGCCACCAGACAATGCTTTGGCAACAGCCACCCAAAGACAACAATTAGTAAAAGCTTTGTATTTATGCTGACTTGTATAAAGGTTTCTATGACAATTCCAGTTTATATTAGCAGATAAAATTGTTTTATTCTGCATGGGGGCTACTTTAAAATTAAATTTGCCTAATTTCATTTACAGAAAGTGAGTAAAAACACCAACACAATCATTCCTTATCTTCCCCCTTTCCAACCAAAACCAAACTACATTTCCCTCTGTTTCCTCCACCTGCAAAATATATTCAGTGCTGAACAAATGATGATGATTAAGTTCTTCAAAGTTAGGGAGGGTTAAAGGTCACACCTGCTATCAAACTGTTTTGTTTCGAAAAGCACGCATTGAAAAAACCTGTGTACACCCGGGTGAATTCCAGCAGTGTAACCAATCCCTTGCAGCTGTCGTGATGACTCTATTATATTGGTCAATAGGAAAAGTTATCCCTGAAAACTACGCCCCCAAAATTCTTTAGCTATGCTCTAAAATCCAGAAATGCATGGCAAAACCAGATCTTTCCCACTTAATTAATGTTGCTGTATCTAATTTTTGAAGTATTATACTTTCATTGAGCCAGTTTAAATAACACCACTCGCCTCCAAAAAAAAACGTAGACAAAAAACTCCTCATCAGTTTTCATGAGAAAGAAATGGTGAATTCCATTATTTTACTTGGACAAAAGCCAAGTTGATCTTGTATTAAATTACCTTTGTACTTAGTTCTCACAAGTCTGATAGCAGAAAGTGACAACCACAGTTGTTTGTGACGAGACCAGCACAACCAAGTTACTACATAAACTGCAGTCACTGATTAAGATCTAATACACACTTTGCACCAAGAGGGGAAAAGGGGAAGAGAGAGAAAAAGACAGGCTCTATTCTACCAACAATTACTGCCAGTGTCAGCCCCTGCTCAACAGATGCTTTGTTTCATCCTGTCCTTTCCTAATGGCAAGTTTTGTCTGAACATCATACAACCAAGAAATACATAAAGAAAATATAAATAGATTGGTTGAAAATCCCAGATGTTTCTCAATCTGAAATGTATTTTGGTTGACCAACACCCTTGTGTGTCACATGTTGAAAAGGAGCAGCGGTGTCTTTAAAAAGGGTTGCTGTGATATCAGCAAGTTTACTCAAGGAAATAATAGAGTATCAGGAGGATTGATCAGGTTTGGACTGTACTGCTACAGCTCTAAGTATCCAGCTTTCCAGTCTAAATAAGCACTTAACTTCAGTGTTTCTACCAATATTTTGAACAGTGAGGTAACAGAAAACATTTGTACCTTTGTGTACATACCTACTTGAATAGGGGCAGTTCACAGGTATAAAAAATTCGACTGCTTTATGTATTTTTCAGTCTGAGAAAGAAAATGACCAGAGCTTCCTAACGTGCTGTGCCACATGGCAACATCCCAACTTTAGGTTCAAAATGAAGCCGAAGTCTCTTTTTGGTTACAGCGCTGAATGAGTTTTCTCATGGAAGTTAATAGTTGGGTATATCAGAGAGGGGAGTTTGGCCCTAATTTCAAGAATCACAATGGAGAACAAGTTTTTGGAAATCCCATGTACTACTAAATCCAGTTTATAACCTTCATGTCACCTGGACATTACATAGCACAAAGCAATGTTTAAGGAACATGTTCCTTAGCACGGGACAGCTGCAAATTAATTGAACACTTCATAATAACATTATGAAAGGTTTACTGCAGATGCAGTGTGTTTCATTAATCTAATGCGTTTCAGGGAAATACATACCTGAGTATGTCAGAGGACAATGAAAGTATCTAAACATTCCAAGACATTCTTTTCCAGGCTTTCTTCACAAACCATGGTTGTGAGAAAGGTATCAATTTAAGCAACCCCTTTGCCTCACACACCCAAGGAATCAATCTGCTGCTTCCTCAGTGGGTGCAAGAAACCCTGCAGAAGGTAGCCATGAAATAGAAAATAAGGAAAACAGACTGTTTTGAACCATACTTTGAAGAGTTTTCTAGCTCTTGTGAAGCAACCATCATTTAAAAAAACTGTTAACAAAGCAGCTATCAATAACCTAAAAGGTTGAAAGAGATATTAAAATTATTTTGAATAGGAACATTCCTGCTTACACTCATAGTAACTTTATGAGTCAGTTAAAAAGCATCAACATATTCCATAGGGATTGTTGTGCCCTGTTTTAAGGCACAAGGAAACAACAAACAGCATCAGATAAATCTGAAACTGCCAGTAGGGGTACTTCTCTGCTTCATTCCTGGGAGGCAGAAGCTAAGGGAAGCAGAAGTTGCTCTCCCAGTAGCAATTTCCAGCTGATTCTGGTGCTTTGCTGCAGCTGAGCCAGCCTCCAGCTCTGGGACCATCTCCCAGCTGGAAGTAGCACTAACTGAGGAAGCACTGCTCTTCTTCACACCACTGCCTGCCATCCAGCTGTTTATTAGGAACCCCCAGGTGACTGGACTAGAAACATCTCACAAAGATACACACCTTTGCAAGGTGCAAAGTCTTTGCAAACATTTTTCCTATTTAATTGCAGGAACCAGTCTCAGATAAAAAAAGTACTGATTGCTTAATAAATGCCATCCCTTAGCAAATCCAGCTAAAATCCATCCTCAGTGACATGAACAGTGACAGCCAACCATAATTTCAGCGCTCAAGCCCAGGAACAAGTGTAGCGTGGAAATGGTCACTGAGAGAAACTACAGATTAGGAAAAGCCCAATTTTCCAAACAACCATCCAGAGATAACTGGCCAGGTGGCTAGTCTCCTTCATTTTGGTGCTGAGCTGCACAAAAATTTGAAAATAAATGTGTATCTTACTGATATTTATCATAAAGGAATTATAGAATATAAAATTATATCCTGAGTTGGAAGGCACCCATCAGGAAGAAGTCCAACTCCTGGCCCTGCACAGGACAGCAGATTAATTTTGCACTTTTGCTTTTCACTTAAAGATTCACTTGAGTCAAAAATGGTAAGTTGCAACAAACAGCCATATTCCCTGAAAAAACCCAACCAAAAAAAAAATATAAAGACTCCCCTGTCTAAGGATTATGAGGTGTTTAACCCCAATGCTCTACTTTGCCAGAGGGAAACTATTCCCTTTGTTGGTAGATCCGGTTACCAGAAGTGATAAAACATAGCTTTTTGTCATTATTACAGTCATGGATAAGCTAAATCCCTGCAGGATAGAATGAGATATGCATCATATTGTACATTCTCCATCAGACCATACAATACAAACTAAATCCCTGCAGAGGAAGAAAATCCGCATGTTTTCAGAATGTCATTGACCCAAGAGAACAATTTGAATTCCTCTTAAATAGCCAGCTAGCTTTTGCTGCTACATCAGATATAACACCTATGTGCTTTATCATTTTAACTATCACTACAATCACTCAGACAACAAATCCAACAGATCGAGTTGCCAAAAAAGTTTTTACATGCTTCCCCATTTAATTTTTTTGCTATGATGAGCAGTTTTCCATTATTCTAATCATGAACTCTCTCTAGATATTTTTTGAACATGCAGTGTTCATTGTATTTGTCTGCACTTAGCTTTACTTGTTTACCTCTCAAAGGAATAGGACAACCCACAGCAGAATGGTATTGCAAAGATGACAAAGAATTTGGTTTTCTGATAAGCTGCTTTTTAAAGGTTTTATTAAAAGCAAAAAGAATGCAACTAATTTTCATGGGGTTTTCCCCACATAAAATCTCAAGGAATAATCCAAAAGGATTTCTTTTTCAATCTCTAGATTATCATGGTGAAATGATATGAAACTAACTGCCATTTCATCCATTAAAATGAGTGAAATGTCAATCCTGCAGCTTTGCTTAATGTTGCACATGCGACTTATTTCATATTCTGAGCACTGCTAAGGCTATTCTTTTGCATAAAATTAAGCAAAAGGAAACTCTGCAGACCAAAAATCAAAACACTACTTGGAAACTGTATTACAGATGTGAATTCATATTTTTATAGTTCAGACATCAAGCGTTTCCTATGTTCTCACCTACCTCTTTAATTCCAACTGAGCATCTGCTCTACTTGCACAGCAAGTATGAGCAAATAAACATTGACTTTCTGTAAGGAAAGCAATTGCAAGGAAGGGGTTAACACCAACAAAATCATTGTCTGAGTGATTCTTGTTCTGTCTGATTTCAATTTAGCATAGAAGTGTATGCTTTATTGACCTACAGCAGGCCCACTGGGTAAAACCCTATAGAGTGGGGCAAACCCTATATACTTAACTAAATCAACATTTCACTCACTTGCTTTCTGCTACAAAATAAATATTAAACTTCACTAATTTACTCTTGAAAAAGGAACAGGTAGTTTTGACATCTCTCATTGACAAACTTCTGGCTCATGCCAGAGTACAACAGGGAAATATGTCTCCATCAAGTCACCAGAGATGGGAAAAAGTCATCACAATCCTATTGTCATCCCATATGTGTGTATTTTCCTTTGGAAGTTTAGTAACAGTGCTGGGAGAAATGTCCTAGGAAGAGCAGTTGAGGACTTTGGACTTGTCTAGTCTGGAGAAGAGGAAACTGAGCAGTGACCTCATTGCTCTCTACAGCTTCTTGAGGAGGGTGAGTGGAGAGGTCATCTCTTCTCCCTGGGATCCAGTGATGGGATGTGTGAGAATGGTTCAAAGCTGAACCAGAGGAGGTTTATACTGGACATTTCTTTATTGAGAAAGTGATCCAACACCTGAATAGACCTTCCCAGAGAGGTGGTCGATGTCCTAAACCTGTCAGTGTTCAAGAGGCAATGTCCTTAACAAGATGCTTTAACTCAGTCAGCCCTGAATGGGTCAGGCAGTTGGGTTAGATGATCAGTGTAGATCCCTTCCAACCAAAATAGTCTATTGTATTCTATCCCTGTATAACTCACTGCATGTTAAAATTAAAACTTCTATAAATTTATAACATACAGGTGAATTGAAATTGAAATGATCCTACTATAATCATCTCCAAGGCTGGCGGGCTTGTTGCGTTTTTTCCCCTTTTCCTCACTGCCCCATATGGATGGTAGCCATGTAAGAACCCAGGATTTACTGACAAGTCTTCAGTTTAAGGTTCCTTAAAAATAAATTTTTGCAATACTGACTTCTAATGTCTTTCCTCTTTCATCTTCAACAACTGACTAAATATTATCAACTGCTAGGAAAGCTGGCTCTTTTCCTTTATAGCATCAACTTGGTTCACTTGTCTTGAACAAGATTTAAATCATCTCTATAGGAAAATCTGACAGTGTAAGAAGGAGCCAAGTAATACAGACCCTCCAAACACTTTTCTTGTATTCTTCTTTCCTTAAACTTTTCTCCAAGGAGCGTAGCCACTTTTAAACACTGCTCCAAAACCGTCAATAAGAAAACTGCCATCAGACATACTTAAACTGGATTCTCCCAGCTTTAAATGGCAAAGCTTATACACAACTTAAAGTATATACATCTTCAAATCGTTTAATTGAAGCTATATATATATATATATATATATATATATATATATATTCCTTTAAGTTCTGAAGCACTAAAGGCAGGACCACATAGAGCACTGCCTAGCAAATTAAACAAAAGTACCGAACTATTTAAGACAGTAAAAAAAAAGGCATAGTAAAATACCACCATGAATCATTATTTGAAAACAAGCCAACAGCTAATTTGGAGCAGACTAATATTATTTCAAGATCCTTCACAAGTCTAAAACCATTAGTCTTTTCTCTTTTCTAGGTAATTACAGTGAAATTAATAGATATGTTCTGGGATTTAAATGATGACTAGAGTAGTTTTCAGCATTTTTACTGGCAAAAAGTCTCTCGCTTAGAAATATTTTATTTCAAAGCCGTTTTTATTACACTTCCCAGTTGAATGGAGCAATGCAAGGTCATGGTCATGTCTTGTATTTCTCTGACAGACAGGAAATTAACATGACCCAAGAAATCACAACATACCCAGCGGAAAAACTCCATCCCATGATACCAAGAAGAATGAAAAAGATGTCCAAGTGTGCCTATTTTTATCATGGTATCTCTCCACACAGGCTGAAGTGCATGTTCTTACAGGCATTAACGACTGACATTAAGCACATGGAAGTTTGACTCCGGAGTAGGGAGACTTCGGACTGTCATAAATCACACCTCAACTGGTACATGCTTCAGTCTTCTTTCCTGTGCAGATGCAAGAATTTGTGATTGTAACTCACCAAGGGGTTCATTTTTGCTCTCAGAAAACCCCCTTTGACCAGAGAGCTCTTCTGAATATAGACTAAAAGCACGCACAATTTCTCCAAATTATTTGTCTTACTAAAGGGACAAATGATAGTTTTTATCCTTCTGCATATTTAATCTCTTGCAGCAAATGAAAATACTGTTACTTAAGCATCTTTGTTCTAAATTTAGTCAGGTATTTATCTTCAAACATATATTTCAGTGTTGATCTGCTGTTCCAATGTCTGTGAATTTAGTCACTTAGAACATCATAACTTTTAAGTGATATAAAATAAACGTATATTCAACACAATCAAAAGACTTGAAAGGATTTAATACATAATTGCACAAAAAAGGCTCTTTAGCTTTTGCTGGCTCTGATGAAAACCTGTACATATATAATAAAACACTCTCTTTGGTATCTCCTGACATTAAATTTGTACTGTATGCTCAGTAAGAAGCCAGCAAAAAAGGAGAATTTACTGAACATTTAAGGTTTCCAGTATTGTAGCTAAGACCCCAAAAAGCACTGCAAGACTGAACAGACTACAAAACAGATTTAACATAATCAAAACTATAACAGAAAGTTAGTAAAAGTTCATCCACTTCACAGAACAAACTAAACATCCTACAAACTGGAAATGTAACACAAGAATTTTGAGGCAAGGTATCCTGTTAATGTGACAGAAAACATGGGAGAAGTGGGAGAAGTGATGCAAGTAAGCTTTTCTAGTTCAGTACATTCATCTATTTATGATTTTATTAGAAAAAAATCCCAAACACACCCTAATCTGCAAATAGTGGGGCTAAGCTCTCTGCAATATCATCTGGATTTCCATCTGTACCTTCCCTTGCCTGCACTGATCTGTCAGTAGTACCATCTCATTTCTATTTTGCATTGATAGTCCAGGATTTAAGAGATTTCTTTATTCAGTAGAATTTCACTGCAATTTTAGTGTAGCAAAATCAACACCAAATAGCTCAGGCACCCTCTGCATTTCCCTCTTGCCTTGTGTTTGGGGTTTTTGTTTTGTTTTGTTGTTCAAGTACCACTGACTAATTAAAAGCATGCACATCAATTATTATTCACTAGGAGATGAAGACAACATTGAAATATCAGAGAGGAAGGACAAGTGATTTTGGAAGGAGTTAGAGACAGAGACAATGATGGTAACTCATAAAGAGCTTTCCAAAGTCGACGTTCATGATTCTGCACTTTCCCCCATCACAAGGAAGCCTGAAAACCTTTAAGTAGAAATACCCAAATCTTTCAAAACCCATTTCTTTAAAAGTGCTGAAAATTAGGTCATTGACCATGCATAGTTTACACTTTTGCTCTTTGTTATCTGGTGTTGTCTCTATTCACATTTGAACTTTACTACTACCACCTTTTAAATTAAAAGTACATGGAACAACTATACATCATCAAAACATTCCAACAAACTGCCATCATTTTGGATGTTCTGTCACCTGGTTTTTTTCTAAATAAGCATACATAAATGCTCAGTTTTAAATCTCAAACCCCACACCAATTAGTCCTTTTAAAGAATGAGCACAGCTGACGCTGGTTTTCCAGTCAACTTAGTACAAAAGAAAGGACCCATGGTTTTTACACTTTCCCCCACATTATCAGCTTTACATCTTCTGAAGATGGCAGTTCAAAGGCCCAGGAGATTGCCAGTTATGTGGGAGCTCGTCTGTTGTTTTCAGGGAAAGGTGAGGGATACAGGGCACGGGAAATTCATCCTCAAGCACACACAGAACCTGGAGTCTGCAAGTAGCAGAGCCTGCAGGGCAAAATACAGCCAGGCTGGTACTCAGCTGCACTCAGACCAAAGCAGGAACCTTCCAAGTACCTTCTTCCTGTGGCAAAAACGCCTGATTCCAAACAACCTGAAGTCTAGACAAATACTAACACCTAATTATCACAATTAAAACCCTGCAAAAATCCCTTGAATGACAGGGGGGTTTTTAAGTTCACTGAATACTTTTCAAGGCATATTATTTTTAATTTGGTCAGCCACTGAATTATAAATGGCGCTTTAATTTGTATTCTGATCTCTGTGTGTCAGCCCATTGCCTTCAGCTCTAGAAAGTGCAGCATAGCCAACAATGCACGATATTTATCATGGGAATTAATCATGAATTAATCATGAATTAATAAAACCAGAATAAAACTCTTAAGGTATAACACTCAGAGATAATGCAAAACTAAAATAAAAATGTGTGAAAATGAGACAGCACAGCTCAAATTAGACTGACATGAAAAATTATTTCCAATGAAGAAAAAGAACCAGTTCATTTGGTCACAAGAAGAACCTTTCTCCACACGTGCACAACAGAAAATCCCACATTTGGACTCGGATGCATGAGCTGGCTTCACATTCCCTTTTCTTTTCCTCAACTCCATCAAAATCCCCAAGTTTGCCATCGGGCTGTTAATGCTGTGACACGAAAGGGAGCATCTAGTTTGTGGTTCTCGCATGCCTCCAGTCTCTTCATAATGAGAAGAGAAGAACTCCTATTTTGGCACAGAATAAATGGCTTAAATGAGAATAGAGACAGAATTCATAATGTTTTGGGAACTCTTGATCTATAGCATAAACCAAGATATTTGCATCATCCTGAACACTGAACAAAACAACGGTAACACCTTTTGCTTTTTAGTTGCTAAAGGTTGATAAAACATTTCAGAAATCCCACTTTCAGAAACCTGACCTAAAGGCTTCTTCTAAAAGATACCTAGTTTTAATCTTCCTAGGGGAAGCCAGAAAGTCTCCTTTATTAATTTTTAACTCATTACATGCATATGTATTTTGTATGAAAGACATTAGTACACAATTCATATAAAAAGTAAAAATAAAAATCTTTTAATGCATCAAATAAAGCAGAAGCTAACAACTTTCAAAAAAGGATAGATTTAAGAAAAAAACTCCATGTAGGAATTTTTGTGAACAGTTCATGTTGCTGAAATGAGGATATTTGAAAATATTTTATACACGTCTATATGCATAATCAGCTCTGCAAGCCATGCAGAATGTACTAGATAACAATTATCCTTTTCCTGGAATCAAGCAGGGAACTGTTTCATAACAAAGTCTTGTCATTAAGATTGGTATTTGGCAAACATTCCTTGCTTTTTGAAAAAACAGATTTTTTTTTTCTGGTTCTAATCTTTATGCCAAGGAACTAGAGGAAAAATATAAAATGGGTAAGAGACAACTGTAGTGTTATATCCTCACTTCACAGCTTTTTCATTTTTTTAGATTTTTTCCCAAGTATTAAATAAAGTGTAAGTATTCAAGTATATCTGCAGTACTGTTTAAACAGTGTGTGGCACAGAACTCTGAGACACAGCAGAGCCCAGAATCCCAGAACCGCCACATAAATCTGCAATGCCAAAACAGTTCAAAAGAAGGTTTAAATCTAACTGCAAGGGAGATGTACAGTAAGTCTGGATGCTTTACCAGTTTCCTGACACTGTTTTTTGCCTTCTTTAGAATATAAATTGGTCTAGCAAGCAAAAATTTTGAATCCAGCAATTTAAACTAACTAAGCTTTGGGACCTAAAACCATCAAACTAGGCTGGTGGGGGATGAGGAACAATTTCCATATATCCCAAAGTCTTAACTTTTAGCCAAACTAATGATTCCGTGAGGCTTTAAACATATTTTATTTTTGTGTTCCAGCTTGAGATGATTGCATGATCATGGAGAGATCATTCCTTATGTCCTTTCATCCTTTTTTACCACAGATAATTCAGATGCTTTTCAGAACAGTTTTCCTTACTTGTCTGCTTTAGTCAAAAGCATTAACAGCAGTCTTTAAATGTAAGTAACAGTAGGTGACATAAAGCAGGTTTGCTCTGAGCAAAGAGTACTTGTTTGAATTTATTGGTTTGATACTGCAAAAGTGCAAGCACTACACACACCAGCAGTCTGGAGCATTTTCCTTATCAGCAGTACCATCGTTCTTTCACAGCTCCCCGACCTCTTCTCCCCTACCATTTGTCTCTGAGTCCACAGACCTAAGTTTTCTAAATTTTATCACCGAAGAGATTCCAAAAGAGTTGGCATCAAGATTAGCAAGCATACAGGTAGCAGTGGCATTTTCCCCATTAAAAACCTCCCATACATGTCTGAGAGAAGCAATCCAATTTGGTACCAGAGACAACACCACTATTATTCCACGCCTTCCACAGTCTGAGACGATTTCCTGAATGATCTCTGCACATCCTTCCTCTTCCACTCCTATTTACACGCATACCTTCCTATATGAAGAACAGATTTTGAAAAACAGCAGGAAAGATTGTAAGAGTTTTCTGGTTTTATTTTTTTTTTTAATTGTAGTGTCCTAGAGTATGCAATCATCCACTATTTATTTTATCCTCCTTTCATCCCACTAAATATGCTGCTGGGCTGTGTAGTTTTACTCTTCCCTAGTGACTCCTAACTTGGCGCTTCCAGTCGTCATGGCTCAATCTTCATGCTTCTTTCACTTTCAGATTCACAGCCTTGCTTGATTGGTTTTTCCAATTTCTACTCCACTTTGGTGAAGTTGCTGGTGACTACAGAAGCAGGTGGCAGCAAAGGAGAGGCAATAACTGCTCACGTTCCAGTGGCTCTAAGCCTCACAGGTTTCTTGAGATACATAAGTGCATTCCAACAAAAAGAGTTACTTCAGCATGAATCCTCCAAAGGGGCAGGGTAGGAAAAAAAAAAATCATCCAACAGTACTGGAAAGAACTAAACATGCCATGCTCCACACAGGTAAGTTTAGAAATGGTTAGAAAACAAATCAAACCCCCAGACAACTGCATTTTGATGGCTAGAATTTCCCAGGGAGTGTTTGTGTGGTGGAACATGTTTGCATGAATGACACCTTAAATATGTGCACAATATAACACAAGAAACTTTACTCAAGATCTTCCAACCTCAGAAAAATATCTAAAAATCATCAGAATCATTACAAGCAACAGTTGACCTATTTTACCTACTTTTACAATAGAATTTTTTACCACAATCATGTTGCAAAACACCAACCACTAAAAATATTTTCTTTTATGCTACAGGACTTTTCTACCAACCTAAAAAAATTAACAGTTGCCCAGACGTTCAAGATATGGTATAGATGATGTTTCCATGTAATTTAGTTTAAACTTCGAAGCTGAACCCACTACAAAACTCCAGATCTAGCCAGCTTTAAGAGGATAGGACAAGTGTGGCATTATTTCAATCTGTCTTTACACACTCCAATCTGCAATGTTATACCAGAGCCACATTCCTTTAATATTAGGTCACTGACAAATGTTAAGCCTTGGGCTTCAAAACCTGACAAAACCTGTTGTGCTGAAACAATTGGTTACCTGCCCAGAGATGTAAGCATCAGTGATACGGTTTGCAAAGTGCTCACCCCCCTCTATCTAATCACATCTTTTCCCCCTTCTTAAAATTATAACAATATTTGAATGCATTTTTTTTAAAATAGAAAGAACCAAAATTAAACCTAGTTTTACTACATACTGAATTTAATCAATGTATTGTATGAGAATGTGCATTTTAAATAACGCTGTTAAAATATGCACATTTTATAAAGCTGGATGATTTCCAATGAACCTTATACTAAAAATATCTGGAGAAGAACCTGTTGTGAAGATTATAAGTTCAAAATGCAATAAAATTAGAATGTGGAACAATGATCCCATTAAAATATCACACAGCTAAGTGTTACTCTTCTGTGTACAGAAAGTTACCCGAGCATGTAAAAAACTAATACATTTATCACCTATTCTTTTTAGCACTGCCAAATGACTACAAATGGGACAGTTTGCTTCTTCCTCAGTGTACATCCATGCACCTGCAATGCTGCATCCACTTGCTCCCTGTTTTTACCATCTCCCAACACGTCTTCATTGACAGTGGCCTGTCTGTGTGATACACTTCCCAATGCAATGAGAGACCATTGTATTTAGACACACCTTGTTGACTATGGAAGGAGAAAAGAAGTCTTTGGTTCCATGCTGGTGACACAAGTGATAGTCAGATGTATGCACTGTCCATTAATGCAGCCATGACCAGGTTAAGGAGTTAAAATGCATGGAAGCAGTCCAGTAATCATTTGATAGCGATATGCAGAGTATGCTAACACATATAGCTGATTAAATAAGTACAGTTTAAAGGTCGGATTGCATCTTTATTTTGACTGCTAACAGTACAACAAACCATTTCTCATAAAACCTTATTTATAATTTCTGTATGTTTTAGTAGAAGTGTATACTATGGTGAGGAAGTGCAAGATGAAAAAAGCATCTTGGCTCAAGAGTCCAATCAGAGCAGTTCAAACAGTTTCTGTATTTGTGAAGTGCAACAGGAAACATTGATTTACTATATCCAGAAGAAATTTTTACTGTTCTTATTTCTAGACTAAAACCAGAAACCCTGACTATGGATGGCATTTGTTCCCTCCCTCAAGACTATGGAATACAGATGAAGTTTAACAGTCCTGCTGCAGAGGGAGAAAAATAGTGAAATCAGTGCAACCATTCTGACAGTTTGAAAAGTATGACTGACCCTATAATAGTTCAACTTCCTGCATACCTTTGCATACAAAATTATACAACATCTTTACTTGACTTTTAAACAAGTATGGGGTGGAAAAAACATGTCTGATAGTAAGCAGTTCTGACAACTAAGATTTTTTCCATTTGTAAGTGGAATAACTGGTAGGAGAAAGCTGATTTGCACTTTGTATCATCATCCTTATTTTCGTCTGTTTTTACCTTAGTGGAAAAAAGCTTTATTCACTTTGAGTTTTTCCACATCACATATTTTTCCCAGTCTGGTATTTTTAAGAGTTTAAAATTAGTTCATATATTTCATCAAGACAAAATCATTATAACTCACTGAGAAATACTTGAAGTACTCCAAGTTCTTGAATGAGGATGCAGATGTTGGAGAACAGGGAGAAGGGTTGCTTTTAATGAAAATTCACCCCTTTTGGCCCAATTGCAACTCAGAAAAAAATATAACCTTGCTTAAAACCTTCAAAGTGTCTTCCTTCAATGGGGAATTTGGTTTTTAGAAATTGCCTCTTGGATTGACTGATTTTGCCCAGTACCAGGAGGCTGTAGAAGATTTTTCTTGTGTTGCTCCTTGTACCTGGGACTACTGTCACTAGAACTCCAAAGCTAACAAATATGAAGAGGCAGGTTCATATGTAGTGGAGAACAGAAAGATTCAATCCAAAACAATCCAAAATTTCTCAGTCTGAGCACAACTTTGAAGTTTAGCAGATAACATACACTGAAAAGATATGAGGGCAACCCACTGAGCCAGCTAACCCGACAAAGAAAAAACACCCTGTACGCTTTGTGATAGAACTGTTGAAAGTATTTTCCAATGCATCAATTGAAGGAAATGTGTGTTTTGATTACACTGTGCAGACATACCATCCTTTCAGTGTATTCTTAGCTATCTCTGTATTGGTTTCTTTTACACAACATAGGTGTACACTGCGTCCTGCAAAAGAGCTAATGAGTGTCCAAACAATCCCCAAGAAGAACAAACAGCCTTTTTTTTCCCCCAGAAAGAGCTAATTCACTTCAGGAACATTCAGGTAGCCCAGCAAAACTGGGCTGACTTGGTTAGTCCCTTGACTTGGTTTCTTCTGGAAATAATAACTTGGTAATGCAGCAAAGATTGACCTGTAAAAACACTGGGGAAGAAATTTGGTTCATCTTCCTTTCAGATCTTCTACTTTCGTAAGAAAAGGAAATAGTTATGGAAAAGGTTACCCATCCTGAGAACTAACAAATAATGCAATCTGAGTTACGGAAAAGGTTACCCATACTGGGAACTAAGAAATAATGCTTACCTTATCCTGGCTATGTGTTGCTGCACAGGCTGATGCTGAAAATGGTCAGGCCACTGATGGTGAAGGCAGAAGGATGGGGAGGGCTGAAGACAGCAGGCAGGCTGATATACAGGGGTGTGTTTTTGGCAAAGAGATGCTGAGTACTCAGTGTGTGGCTGCATGCAGCACGAGGTCATAGGAGATGGTGCTGAGCTGCCAACCACTGAATGACATTCTTGCTTGCTATTATGGCTACTTAAAGAATGATGGTATGGACAAGGGTGGCAGCATTGCGACAACATCTGCTGAGTTCTTTGGTTGTCTAAAGGCAGAAAGGATGGTTTGATTGTACCATTAAGTTGCAGGCAGCCATTTGGACTTGGTTTTGTTCTTGGTGTTTCCTTGGATGGGAGTTGTTGGACCGTGATGTCTCCATCATTGGCTGCAACAACCCCCGCGCCAGTAGCATTTGACAGGATGCTGCCATTGCTCAGAACCACAGAGTCACTGACGTTGCTCATAGCCATGCTCCAAGCTCTCGAGGGATACGTGATGTTCCTGAAGAAATAAATAAAGTGAAGTTTACAGAGCTGCAGGGCTTTCAGATGCTCAAAAATAACTTCAGATTAAAGTGAGCAAAACTCCGTCCCGATCTTCGTCTTTCAACACAGGGAAATAGAAAGGAGTCACACACACACTGCCAGGAACCTTTAAAAGTACTTAATTTTTTTCAATAAAAAGTTAAGAGTGAAGTTATGTAAATTCTCAGTGATTAAATGAAATAAGTCAAATAAATAGAGATTTGACAGTGTCTGTGTCACAGCTAACAAGTAATGGTTGAGATGGACAGGACCAAGATCATTGTGCACAAGACTAAGTTATAGCCACTATTTATAAAAACAGATTTTGATATAAACGGTGTAACCATCCACACCTTGCACCACAATTTGCCTGAGTGCTTTGAAAATGTGCAGGAGACAGGTCCACACAGTACAGATTGTTTAATAACCATTAACGTGCCAATTTCAGTAATCTCCTTTCCAATTTCTATTGAAAACCTGGCATATTCGTGTTTATAAAGAAATTCTTTTGAAATGCCTTATTTTAATAAATCAAGCCACTTCAGCAGACATATCAAATTTTATGAATAATAGACTAGGTCTTTAGCAGAAGCTAAAAATGAACAGTTATGAATATTAAAAAGATAGAACATGACCACATGATTTTCCCAAGTTGACAAAAAAATAACCCCATGATTGAATTACTGCTGATTGAGAAGCTCTAGATTTTAAGTGACATATACTCTAAAGGCAGCAACGTACTGTGATGTAAATAAAGGATATTAAAAGATTTTCTTCTAAAGCTTTTCAAGCAAAATAAAAGTAAATGAGAACTATTAACACTGTAAAAGTGACCATAGCTCAATATTAAAACTTGTGTGAGGTGCTCACAGCAGCCAATTTCTCCTGTCTTAACTATAACCTTGATTTAATAAGATATAAAAATAAGATGGAGATCATTAGTTTGATAAATAACATGAAAGGTCAAACATCATACTCAGATAATAGTTTGCTACCCAATTTACATGGGCAGCAGGGAGGGAGGAGGAGAAAGAGGAAGAAAAACACTAATTATGGTCTACTTAGAAGAATAAATCAACACTTGCTTAAAAACCAGAATCAGTTAATTACAACCACTTTGGCTAACTTAATGTTACCTTTTTAATACTGAACTTAATTAACAACATTACAAGTCCAAATTGCAAGGCTTGCATTACAGACACTGAATTTTGCAGAAAGACACAACATACAGATTAAGGCAGATAAACAAGGGAACTCATTTTTTTCCCCGATACCTTTGCTGAGTGCTCAGAGAGCTAAGCCTGCCCAGCCAGCTGAGCTATTTAATTGCCTGAATGCTAATTCTGAGCAGAAAGTGCTTTGCCGACTGGAATGCTCCCCCTGGCAGCCCCCCGCGCAGCATCTCCCCTAGACAGAGCTAAATCCTTCACTTCTGAAACCAAAATTAATCCTCTGCTATTTGTTCTAGATCATGTGCAGAGCCAGATGCCCTGGGAAATCACTTTCATTTAGATAACCACTCAAACCAGGAGAATATGCTGCTTGACAAGCAAATTTTTTCCAGCCTTCAATTCCACACATTCCTGCCTGGTACCCCCTCCCTTGGCCCTGGCAAGTCAAGCCCAAGGAGGACTTTCTGCTGAGCACAGAGAGCAAATTCAAGTGGCTGGCTAAACTTCATTTTGGTCTGAAGAGACATATTAGTTATGTGAAATACCACTGTGTTTGAGCAGTCTGGTTTTCTCTCACACTCCAGCAACTTCAAACCTCAGTGGACAGAGTGAGAGCTGGACATCAAGGCAGAGACAGCTCCTCTCGAGGTGTCTGGCAGCATTTTAGGAATTTCTGCCTGCTTATTTTCATATTCACTCATGTAAGAGATCGGCTGCACAGTGATGCTGTTTCTAAGTTAGTTTGACTCATCAGTACCACAATATACAATTCTGCCTCTGTTCTCCTGTTGAACAAGAAATTCACGAACCATTTCAATCATAAAAGTTTAAACAGATCAAGCAGATTTTTTTTTTCCTAAGGCTTGAGGAACTATTGAGTTCTGTCCATTTTCATGGAGTCTGAGCAAGGCAATGGAAGCACCTGCTTGCCTTGAAGTCCTTTCAATGACATATTAAAGTAAGACAGACTACTTTGCATGCTAAGGTAGCCACCTGATTAAATATTTTATTCAGTCAAGGCTAACAAGTGGGACTCAAACCAACTCTCTAGAATGTGAGCAGGGCAGTATGTTTTCATTTGGTTTGGTAGTTTTTCTACTTTTTAAACAAATGTAAGACAGTTATGCAATTTGACAAGTCTAACGTCATCTGAGTTTTGTTTCACTCGAGTTTGAGGGTATTAAAAATTCTGTACTATGGTACTTCATTTTCTTTACATTCTATAGAAGTGACTGTAAATCCACTGACAGCAAAACTTCACCTGCAGCTGTCACACCAAAATATACTCTTAAATTATATTCTTATCTCTCTGTTGTATTTTGTCTCCTCTGCCACAATTGCAGTGACTGCGAACTACTGGAGAGATGTAACAATGGCCCAAGGAAACAGTTAACTGAGAGTCTTTTCTTCAGAGGATGAATAAATATGCCAGTTAAAATGTGACAAGTAAAAGTACAGTAAGATTTTTAACATGACATGGGCATGGGAAATCTAATAACATGTTCATCATGAAAAAAAATCTAAAATGAAGAATCTTTGAAAATTCAGTCTTTGAGAATTCTAAATTCTTTCAATGTTGATATTTATTTTTGCTGCATTCCTCAGACTGCTTTAGGATTTGGTATTCTCCAATACAGTGGGGTTTTCAGACTTATGATAAATTACATCTGAAAGCTTTGATGCAGTGGACAGGTATTCTGAATAATGAGGTTGTAGAAAATACAGGTTTTACAGCCCTACTTGATAGAGGACTAAATACAACTAGAAAAAGTGTTAACTTACACGTTTAATATAACCCACTTAGGTACCCACATCTCTAGCTGGACACAAGGAATTTTAAACATGATCATCTCTTTAAAAATTATGCTAACTGGACTGCTAAGGGAAGAAAACTAGTATTTTCTTTAGTTACTGCACTCTTGATAGCAGTAACTGCTCAGAAAGCACTTTAGCCATGCGGTTCAAAACAACAACTTGGAAGAACTCATATCTGGAAAGTACCATGGTCTGCAGCATCGATGTTCCTTCATGACAGTTTTATGGAGTAATTCCCCTATTATTTGTGGAGCTAACAATGAACCCATCTTACTCAGCAGATATCTGCCATCTGCATTGCAAGCCCTTCAGGAAATAAAATAATGCTGTACCACACTGAAACTATGTAGAATTTGGTGCTGCCCAGCTAGTGTGTCCTTTTTCAACTTGGATTAAGTTCACCTGTTCCTTTGGCTGCAACTGAAGGAATTTTTCTTTAAGTTTCTTAAAAAAAGGCAAAACAAAACAAAAAACCCCCAACCAGACTTAAAAAACCATTCGTTCAACAAATCCCATCTGGACTCATAATGCCTGCAATTGGGAATGACAGAAGTGCAAATCCAAGAGGGAATGACGTAGTGGAAATTTAGTATAACCTAGTATATTAGTACAGATAATTTATAGATCTTTAGAAGACAACAGAGAATAGCCAAGTTTTGAGGGTTGTTTTAACCATATAAGAAAATAAAATACCCAAAATCTTGCACAAAACCAAAACTAAACTGTTGTAAGACTTCACATTTTTCATTTAAGGTACAACAAAACTCAAATTTCATTTCAAAGTTATCTAAAGCCTTTCAGCTGTAGTCAGCATTGCACCACTCAGCCAGCTGAGCCAGCCCAGGCTTTATGGACTTGGCAGACCTGTCAGCTATAAAGCACCATCGTTCTGAGATGAACACCATGTCTGAAGTAACAAAAACGTCTTTTCATGTTAAAACTTCATCTAAACCAGCTGAATTCTAGAAGTAGTCCCTTTCTGAAATAAGCAACATTTAACAATCCCAGGGCTACCTGTTAAGTCTCCTTCCAGATGAAATGCTATAATGCCCTTGCAGTCCTTTAAGACACTGAAGTTTTCCAAAGTGGTGAATGGGTTACACTGTTTTACAATCTGTAAACTCAGTGAAATCCTCTCCAGACTTCACTTGCTGTGCCAGCCAGTGCACAGCCACTCTTTTAACGAGGGTTTTCTCCTCCTTCACATTACCAAAATTCTTTGTATCTTTGCTTTTTCTCAGTGCTCAGAGGAGTAGCAGGTGGTGCCTGGTGTTTGATACCAGGGAGATGTCTAGTTATCTATCATGCAGTGGTCTTTAGCAAGTCAAACTGCTTTTTAATGTTTTATGGTTGTTGATCTCCATTTTGGCCCTCAGCTAGACATTTTTCAAATTCTCCAGCTCTTACTCTAATGCTATCATATGTGGTGCTTGGTTTCTCTCAATACCTCGATTCTTGCTTTTCCATTTCAGCTGTTAACCCCTAGGTCTTCTCTGAAGAGCTTTCTCTATACAAAATACAGGCACTTCCCAGAAGAAGCCATCACTGTCCTTTCCTTTTTTTCCCCCCCCAGGTATTTCAGGTACATTAAATACAAGCATTTCAGCTTCAGGAAGTCTCAAATTCTTATTTCATCAACAAACAAGTTTACCTGATATATTCATTAATTCAGCCATTTCACTTTGAGGACTGGTACAAGGTAGCTCTTATTTTGAGAGATGTCATTATAGCCAGTTTATTTTCTGCACAGTCTATAAATACCCCTTTTTTCAACTAATGTCACTCTATTAACAAGCAGATATGCAGCAATCTAAGTACTTGTACCATGAGGTAGTAGTTAGAAGACAATTATGAAGCAGAAGAGGTTTGCAGAAGGGAAATTTCCCCTCCTCCAAATGTTTTGAGAGCCAGCTATCCCTGCCATCTGTCTCCACAGCTCGTGAGGTTGTGAAGCTGTCCTGTCCTGAACCTGAGACTCCATGAGTTCATTTCCTGCGTCACAGGCTGGCTCGGGAACTGCAATTCCTGTGACAGGGAGTTTCCAGATGTCACCATGCCAGGACCACAGCTCATGTACAGATGGGCACTGGCACACCAGTGTTGCCAAGCTGGCACAAGAACTGACCCATTTGCAACAGCAGTGCGGTGAGGGAGCTGGGAAAGACTGCAAAGGGTGGGAAAACCAGTATTCTTCAGACCCTCAGAAACAGACCTTGCTTTTCTTGTAAGCTAAAGTTACTTCTCCTGGCACAGAAAGCAGAATAACAGCCGCCCATTTCCAGAAATCATCTGCAGGGCTTCGACTACAGAAATCGATGGCAGTGCTTTAAATACAAAGTCTTTTTAAAGTCAAAATTTACCAGAAATATAATTAGACTATAGATAGAAACATCAACAAGGAGCCCTGAATTCTCTTCCAGAAGTTTTGTATGATCTAAAGTTTTATTTAAAAAAAATTCAAGCATATCTATGTAGGAAAAATGGGGAAAAAAAGTATTAAGAAAGTCAAAAAAAACCTCAAATACTCTGAGTTTTGGAATGAGATACAGCTACAAGCAGAAATGATTGGAACCATACTACTTCAAGAAAAAATGTGCATAGTTCTGGAAAGCAGGTATACCTCAGCACAGTTTAAGAGCCCAGAAAGCTGTTAAAAAAACCCCAAACACTGCTTACAACTGCCACACTGTCATCGCACTAAATCTTATTTACACAACTCACTGACTTTCCATTACCATATGAAAGACTTTAAAGTTTTTGTAATTGCAAATATTCTGATCCAAAATAGCTCTAATCCTGCTTACACACAGGGGGGAGAAACCAAAATATGTCTCTTTCTCTGGAGGTAAGAAGAGTTACTTGCACTGAAAGTTCCACAGGATTTTACTTCATCATGCTGTGGGATTAACTTTTAAATTATTACAGCCGTAAGAGGACACAAAAGCAACACTCTTTAAGGTACAGCCCCAGTTATACCTACCATCACCCTGCCTCTATTAGCGTTACGTAAGAGGTTAAGAAATCTCTCCACCATCTGCTTAGAATAAGATTTTTTGCTTTCTGTCCAAATTTAAAAGCTATGTTTGAACATAGTAACAAGAATTGTTACTAATAATAGCATTTTTCTTCGTATTTTAACAGAAGCACTAATATAATTGTACCACTACAGTATGTTAAAGAAGGCAAAGGCTCAGTGAGAATGTCAGGGCACATGAGGCAGGTACACACTGGCAGTCACACCTATTTGATAAACACAGAGCACTCTGTGCATTTGGCTACAGAAAACACAGCAAAGCACTTTTACACTACCAGTCCAGAAATAATTTTCTTAGAAAGCTAAACCATGAGAGAACTGATTTGTTTTTTGTCGCTTCGTTTCCCAAGCGTGAGTCGGTCTAAAGTCTCCCATTCGCTGAGCCGCGCTCTGAAGGTCAAACGATAAAGCTCCTACAGCACTTTTATCCCAGCGCATCTGCTCAAAGAGCCGGATCTCGAGTCGGGGGGTGTTTTGCTTTCTCGCCAGGCTCTTCAGCGCTGGCAAGGTCCCGTGCTAAGCTCTCCGGCACTTTCACCCCGCTGAAAACTCTTTCACAAGCCCAAGAGGCCACTTGCATTACAAAGTAGCAAAGCAGCGTAAATAAACACGCGAAGTCAAACCTCCATCCCCACGCTTTCTGAACGCGCGGCCAGGTCCGAAGCGACCCAACGGGGACGCACGTCTCGACACTCACCAGCCGCAGGCCGGGGCAGATGGGCAGCAAGGAGGCGGCAGCCCGCTCTCGGTCCAGGTCTCCCCGGGCTCCGCTCTTGCCGCAGCCGGACCCGCTGCTCCGCTCGCCCMAGCACTGGCCCCGAGCGGGGAGCGCCGCGCCGGGAGCCGGGGCCGCCCCTCCCCGCGGCAGGTCCGGGCTCTGGCAGCGCCCGCCGGCTCCTCCCTGCTCCTGCTGCTGTGCGGGAGCCCCGGGCCGCTCCCCGCCCTCGGTCCCAGCCCCCTCGGCTCGGGTTCGGGGCGCGGAGCCGAGCCGAGCGCCGCAGCTTCACCTGCCGGCGCCCACCGGGGCTGCGCGACACGCGGGCCCCGCGCCAGCCTCGCCAGCGCAGAGCACAAGCGGCATCACCTTGTCACCGGCATCTGGGAATGGAAAGAGCCGAGGAAGGCGGGAGGCTGAAAGGAGCACCGGGGGTCATTTGGAGTGCTTTTCAAACTCACTTCAGCCCTCATTACCTCCTGGCAAGGGCTTGTCCCCCAGCACCAAGCTCTTACTTCGTCCTTTGGTTGTCAGGCATTTCTCACATTTCTGTGTGGCTACAAATTTCTAACGGGTCTCCAGCAACACAATACCGACTGGGATTTAAGGGCTTTTACCGCACCAGATTTTATGATATTTGTACCTAAAAAAGCACGTTCCACACCTGAGTACTTCAAGACCGGGTAGTTCAAAAGTAAACATCTCAACGTACTTCTCAGATAATATTTTTCTTAAGACTTTATAAAGACAAATGTAATTATTACAGATATTTGATGCAAAAAGCTGAAAATCCCATAGATCACAACCCAAAATGAAAAAATAGAGATTACCAAAGTCTGGGGATATTTAAACCCTCCATTCTAGGACCTCAAAAATAAAGCCGCAAGGCAACTTTAGAAAGAGTTCAGTTTAATGTGGGGAACACAGTACTCACTCACTTAGCACAGCTGTATTATGAGGAACTTAAAACCCCACTAGAGGAAATGCTATAAACCGGTCTCAATCTGTGGTACACCAGGATATTATGCTCAAACTAACTATTAAAGCTCACGTGCTCACAAGCCTCGTGTTTCGGGAGCTGAATCCTGGGTTTTCCTCAGCTCTGAGTATCTCCAATACAAACCTCAGAACTGGCATCTTCCAGATCTTGTAAATCAGTCCCTTGTGACTCCAAGGTAGATCACAACCCACATGAATCTGGCTAGCTTTTAGAACTGCTCTTCTCACCTTCTACTGAAATACAGGAGCTCTGATTTCAGGGCCAAGTTGAACCAGGTGAAGCAAAAGGAATTTCTATCTATAAGCATCTTTACTCTTTGTAAAGCAAAAGATTTAAGCAAAAGAAACACTGAGGCTCAGTTTCCCTCTGTGTGACCTTAGAATTACGCATTCCAATTCTGGTCCAAGTTTTTTACACAAGGCAGCTCTTCCTGCCCATTGGATCTGGTCTTTAACAGGTGGTGAGAAACTGTGCTGCTTCCCCACTTCTAAGGGGAAGCTTTTTTTTTAAACTTGTCTTCCTTGCCTTTCTCACTGAGCTTCAACTGGAAAATTTCACTGGCATCAGCTGCCATCTTCACCTCCCCCACACCATCAGCATCCTATCTAAAACGTCATTTTTCTAACATTACTGGATTCTCTAACAGAAAACTTGCTTTCCATCCAAGGTAGAGCTATTCAATGTTAATGATCCAGGACAGCTCTTATACAAGAAACTCAAATATATTTCCTAAGCAAGACAGCACTACTACAAAGCAGGTAACTTTCAACCGTAATTCAAAATGAAAGTACGACTGCAACACAGTATTCACATTCTGAGTATCTGAAACACATAATATAGCCTGGAAGCATCAGAAGAATAATCTCAAAGTTACTTTTCCACAGTCACACAACTCCACATATATTTGAAAAACATATCTACCAATAAAAGTAATTCTTAGATGTGTAAATACTACTGTGTATCAGTTCACTACAGATATTGTATCCTTTGTATTTGCTAACCACCTCAAAGAAGTGACCAGAGGCACATAATATTTGCTCAGTGCTTTTATGTCCAGAAGGAAAAAGACTATAAAAAACTAAAAGATTACAGTCTATTAAAACTCTTAAATTATATGTACTGCAGAAAACAGTGTTAGTTTCTTAGCACATAAATTTAATGCAGATACTCCGTTCCCAAGGACGACAGTAAAACAAATGGATAATGTATGTTCATAGTTAAGCTCAACAAAAGTATTTGTCCAAATGGGATTTAAACAGCGTACAATATATTTGAATTAGAGACTTGTAGTCGATTATTGCCCTTACAGTATCTGAAAACCAAACTCAACACTTTAAGTGCTGAGAAACCTTTTTCCTATGCTACCCACTCAAGCCTTGCTAAGCCTTAGGTTGTCCAGGGTCCCCCCGGCATATTCCTGGTTTGGACATTTTCATCATCCACCCTGTAATATCACCTTCTGCATCACTTCTAAAGTTGCTACTTACCCCACCATTCTTCTCCAGCAATATCAGACAATGCTGACTTTTTTATTTGCAAGTGATTACAAAATACATCTGAGGTCTACAGCACATGGAATGCAGGTACAGGAAAACTGGGGGAAGGTGAAAAAGGAGGGAAGAATTTAGAGTGATTCAAGGCAGACCAGGAATGTCAAATTTGATCTGTGGAAGCCTCGAGTAGATGAGTAACACTCTGCTCTGTTCAATGCCTGGAAACGCATCTATGCAGGGAATCTGGAGGACATCTGCACTACTAATTCAGCCTTGGTTTAAGTCCATATGATCCTCAAGGCATCAGGAAGTTTCAGCTACCTATGGATCTACCAATACATTTTACAAGTACTTTACATGTTCTGATCAAAGAAAAATTCTTTAACTTAGTTATCATAAGAGATGTTTTGCCCCTTTTTCTATCATGATAAACAGCGCTTCTTAAATTAGAATTTTTTTAAAAACCATTTTTCATTGTATGCTTAACAAATAAAATCAAGTAGTAGTAAAAATACTAATACAGTTTCCAGATTTCTGCATACAATACTTAGGAAAAACATAAATACTGTTATGAAGACAGCCATGTTAGAGATTCAAAGGAGCTATTGTCTGTATAAGAAGATGAACCTAAAAAACTGAAGCTTGTATTTACAAAGTAGGGCTGACAGAGTGTTGTAATGCATGAAGTTTGACCATTCTCTCTCTTCAAACAAGCTACAAAGAGCTGCAATCCTTGGCCATGACCCTTTCATAGCCTCTCCCAAACTGAAGACACCAGGCAATGCCATCGCGTGCCAGCCACTTCTCCGACCTTTGGCTGCCCATAAGCAACAGCTGTGACCAAACTGTCACCCTTACACCACAGTAGGTGCAGCTACACTTTGTACCTTCTCCATGCCTTCACCTGCCTCTCTGAGCTTAATATGACATTAATCACAGGTTCTTCTTGTCACAGTGTCACTCTCTTAACGAGAGAGAGGTTCAGAAGAGCTGAAGAACTTTGAGTGTTGAATGTTAATAAGAGAGCTGGTGGCAGTCTTGGGTGTTCTGGGGACAAATGGATGCTGAAGGACTAAGCAAGTGCTGAGGAAAAAGTTCAGAGGCTTCCAAAATCCTTGCAAGCCAGACAGAAGGCACTAGAGGTGCTGGAGAAATTCTGCTGGATTGCTAATGAACAGGGAGAATTAGAGAATATGGAATAGAAGAGCCAATTAGAGGTTAAAATGACAAAACGAGTTCTGCACGTGGCATATGTACTCTGCACATATTTTATTACAGCTACATTGAATTTTTATTACAATTCCTATCCACCTACAGAATTTCCTGGCTGGTGGGTTTTTTTCTTGGATGCAATAGTCTGTCGCCTCTCAGATGCCATAGCACAGGACTTGCAGTAGGCAATTTACCAAATGCCATTTAAAATCAACAATGTAGCAGGAGAAATATGGTAGGGACCAACCATTCATTTACTACTTTTCATACTAAAGTATATTTTTGTGCAACACTTGGGGTAATACTAAGCAGAACCTACTTTAATTATTCAGAGGCACACAGGGCACAGACCAGGAACTTCCAAATTCTAGCAGCGATATGCCAGCACTGTATTGAGGAAGTTAATTGGGCTGAGTCAGCTTGATCCATCAGAGATTACTAAGTCTAGACTGCCACTGATCCTCACACCTGACAACCTGCAGAGAGATCCAAGAGCCCACATGGTGTTCCCAAGTGCTCTTGGGTACAGAAATACAAGGCAAAGAAACCAACTGACTTAGCTGAGACTGCAGCCACACAAATGTGAGTTGTCTACTCCTAGGCATAAACTGAACCTGAAAAAAGAACAGCTCTGCCCATAAGGAAATGGAGTTGGAAACTCTTAAAATTGGCATTTGGAAGCCTGTGAACATGGGAGTTAATGCACAAACTGTGCTACCCATCCAGAGATGAAAGACAACATTGTAAAATATAAAAACAAAAACACCCAGCAATGAAAACCCAGCACTTCGATCTGTAGGTTTATTTGAGATCCAGGATGAAGAAAAGGAAGTGTTTGAAATTCAAGGTATTAAATGTAAAAATTTGCATCCTCTTACACTGGTATTCTTCTTTCTTCCCCTTGAAGTGTAGAAGACAGACCTTCTCACAAATATAGGTTTTAGTATAAGCAAAACTGATTCAATATCATCATATACCTATGGCAGAAGCCTTACGTAGAGTCCTCCACTTTCAGACTGCTGCCTCCACAAGGATGAAATATTGCCTGATGAATAGATGACGGAAGTAAATTGACTGTCCTTCTCCAGCTTCCACTCATCCAGACTTTATCACAAAATCTTTCATAACTGATAACCTAGAGAAAGGCTAAGAATTAAATGAGTTTACAGGCTGAAAAATCTTTAAAACCTTGCAAAGCAGTTTTTCTCCAGCACTAGTGACAGGGGAAAAGTTAAGACACGTTCACTGATCATGCTCTATTCCTTGTGGTTGTTTTCTGGGCTTTTGTTTGTTTGTTTTGTTTGTTTGGGTTTAAGATATGCAAAGGACATCTGGTTTGGATTTGGAAAATTTAAACTTCACACACTACATTCAATAAACCAGATACCAGCACATTCATTTTAGTATTCTGGAAACTGAACATTTAAGGTCACATCAGCTTAAATAACATTGAAAGTCGAAGCACAGAAATAAATTTCTGGACGCAGAGAGGGTCTTTCATTGTCCATGAAGTGCCTGGGACAATGTCCTCTCAGTCCCCAGTGTAATGAAAGACTCAGTTCAGTATGAATCTGCAAACAAAAACAGTCTGATTCTAAACTATTTCCTTTATTGATTTTTTCCCTTTATTGATTTTTTTAAAAAGCTCTCAAAGCATGATAATGATATTTTACAGCCTCCCCTCCTCTCCCAAGTGAAACAAGACACTAGCAGCATTTCTCTAACTTTTTTCATTGAGATCCTGAAATTTTAAATCAGATCATGTGAAGGCTGAGTTTTATGACATATAAGACTGTCTTCTCTACTTACAGAGCAGAAATACTAACATAAACTAACACAAATTTAATGATTTTTTTTTTTTGGTGGAGATCTAACAGACATAAACCTTTTATTTTCCATGTTTCCAAACCACATGTACTCTGAATCGAAATGCATATCTGAGGCTCCAAAGTAACTCAAAGTCCCACATCACACAAAAGCCTTGAAAAGCTATTAAGTTTTTAAATTCCCCACATTGGATGAAATTATTTACACTGCTAAAATAAAAACCAAAGTTGTATATTAATCATGAAAAACTGAAGGAAACATTAGATTTAATACTCTGCAAAAAAGCACTAATATGGAAAGCTTGTAAGACAGTTTTATTAGCATCTCAAATAGTTTTCAGGTACTAATATGAAGAAAACTTGTTAAAAATGCAAATAAATCTGGAAGCAGAATTGAATGTCTATACTTCTGATTTATCTACAGCTTACAATGTTTTGAAGGAATTTTTAATAGCTTGTCTTCAGCTGTAAAAGTTTCATTCTCTAAACAGAGTGCTCCAATAATAAGTTACGTTAAAATGCAGCTGCATAAACATGTTTACACACAGTTACATTTTCTCATTCACATTCCTTTCTCACAGGTGTACCTTTTCCACTATGAAGTAACTAAACTTAAGTGTATCTTATGTAAGTGCACACATGTATAATGTCACTTGTAAAATAGTCCAGACTGACCGGGGGAAAAACTAACAGAATGCTTTATCTGGACATAAAATAAACAAGTGACATAAAAAGCAGTAATTCTACCACCAGTACTTGGTGGTACTTGTACACCACCAGTACTTAAATTACAACCACCAGCCCGATGGCAGTGAAAGCGACTATTGCAGTGCAATTTTTTTTTTTCCACGACAGGAGAAATGTATTTTACTAATACTGTTTTAGTAACCACATTAACTTGTCTATAATCAAAAAAATAACAAAGAATTGCGTTTTTCCCACCATTTGGAGACATTCATATAGCAACAGTCCAGAAACCACAAATACCACTATTTCCATTTCAGTTAGGGAAACAAAGTAAAAGTCACTTTTTTCAGATCCGTATTTTTAGTTCGGGAAACAGCAAAGTCTTGCAATGTATGGGATTCCTTCAGAAGGTATCAATTCTTTTTAACATAGGGGCCACCGTTTCAGACTTAGTTTAGGGAAACTAAAAATGCAACATCAATATTTATTGCGACTGCCTAAGTATTGCCATACAATGCTTATGCAATATAAACAGCTGTCTCCAAAATAAACTTTCATGTTGCAGATATCAGAAAACCATTCATTTTGCTGTTCATTTCATTCTCTTACACAGCTAAGTAGAAGGTACTTGCTATTCATTTAAGAGCAAACTACAGGTGACAACTGTAGTTCTGAAACATTTCTTCTACCTATTGCATGTTCAACCTTCAACCCAGCCTAGTTCCCTTGGCTTAGAAAAACTCAACAGGAGAGAAAATCCCTACCAGCTTCTTAGTTACTGATTTTTTTCCCCAAAATTTTCAAAATTAACTGCCTAAATCTTCAAACAGTACGTGAAAGAGCTCCCCCTCCTTTTGTGCACAACCAACATCACACCTTCACCTTTCTTCATTAGGAAAGTGGAATAAGCACCAAAGCTAATCTTTTTTGTTCAGAAAAAAAAAAAAAAATCTAAGTGTTTGGAGTAAACAAGCACTGCTAGAGCCCATAGAGGACCTTTTATTTGATGTGAGCTTTACTGACACACTAACGAAGGCCTGACAGACAAGGCAAGAGAAAATGCTATTTGAGCACAAACTCAATGTTTGCTCACCAGGCTGCTTGCCTGCCACAGGCTTACCCAAACACAGCCCCTGCAATGGGAAGTCAATCTTTTCTGGCTGTCTCTTAGCAAACAGATGTGAGCCTGGGAATTTCTCATACATTCAGATAAATCAAGAACCAGACCTTTCAGAGCCCCAGCCTCCATAGGTTTAGAAGGAGATGTCAGATTTCTCCAAGACCCTCTGATTTCACACTGTTTAGACTAAAATACAGTTACTGCCTACCATACCCAAGCCACGTAATTTCCAGAACTGTTCACCAAGTTTGACATGTTTCAAGTTTGACATGTTTCTGTTTCACCTGCTACTCTAAGGCAAAAACCTTGAGACAAGTCTGAACTATGAAACACCTACGTAACATTCCCCTATTTTTTTTTAATGCTATCTCTATTCCTTTTGCATTATGCCCAGGGGTAGTGAGGCTTGTCTTCTCAAAAAACTGATTTGGCATTTTCCACAGTGCACAGGTTTCCTGGAGCCACACAGTTCTGACTGTACAGTACAAAACTGCAATTGTAGACCTTCCTGATCAATTCTCAAATTAAAAAAATCCTTTGGAAAAGCCAAAGGTGCACAAAAATTGCATTACAGTTGTATTACAAACCCGGATATATTACTTCTCTGCATGAGATCCATTTAACAAACCAAATTTTTATGTTGAAGATGACCCAGTATTGACCAAAATGTCTAAGGTGATGTACTTGAGTGCTTTTCAAATCTAAGGATGCCCCTTGAGATCTACAGTCAGTAAATATAATTGGATACCTACTTAAAGATGGAATTCAAGAACAGACTTTGACTAGGTTATTTTTTACATTCTGTGATGCACATAGAAATTCAGTTGGACAATATGGGTTTTTTCCAAATACTACAGGCTACACATTTTATCCAATTACAATACTGGATACACATGCTCAGTTTCTAGGAGATTCATTGGAATAGGAGTTGGTTCTCTACTGGTTACGTGAACGCTAGAACCAAATTAACTCTCTTCACACAAGAATTAAGGAATCTAAAGAGGATCAGGTGCCGAAATGTATTTAAGAGTACAGTTTCTTTCCATAGCCAGGATTTGAGGACCAGGACTCTGAAGCAGCAGAACTGATACCAGTCTGCAAAGCAAACCAGGGAACGGGAATTGAGAGAACACTAGTCACGTTCGGTCATTAGAGACTAAACTGTGGAGATTTGTTTTTATATCCTGGCAAAGAAGAGTGCCTGGGTATGTGCCCGCAGTACCACAGCTGTACAAAGTTAACACCAGCAAAGCACCTCCATATCAGACACGAAGACAAGGAAACAGCAGCTGTGGAAGACTCCTGGCAGCCCTGGGGCAGCAGCAGCTGCACAGCCATTCCATGGCTCCGAGGAAAATTTGGTCCCTTTGCAACTCTCTTCCTTGCAGCACCCTTAATTGGGCCATGTACAAGTTCCAGGGCATGGGCACTGCTAATTTTAATAAAGCTGAGAAATCCGTTTACTACCAAGCCATTGAAACTTTATAGCAAGCGTTCAGATATTACAAGCTGAATGTTCTTTTTATAATTTTAAATCTTATTTCACAGAACAGCCTTGTTTAGTCTACAGTATTTAACAGTCACCAGCCAGATATCATTTTGATGAGCAATGCATGCAAAAGATACTGACCTTCCCAGCAAGAACTCACAGCCCAATCAGCTATGAAAAAAAAAGGACCAGCCACAGTAAGACCGCTCTATTTGTCAAAAGATATTAATCTTTGTACACGCCCTTTCCAAAACAACTTAAGTATAAATCTACCAGCAAAAAAATCTTTCCCAAAAAGTTTGCTTTAGAGACAAAAATAATCTCACCTTGAGGGAAGCATCCCAACAAGTTTTGGATGACTTGTTCTTCATACTTGTATGACACATCCATGTTTTTTCCTCACAGTGAACAAAAAAGTATCACACAGATCTGGACACAGTACTCAAAGGCAAAGGTGAAGTTATTGCTAGGCATTAGAAAAGAGTGTAACATCAACCAGTGTTCTTTCCCCTTTCCAGTACAACTGAGTGTGAGATGCCATGCAGGACCAACAGTATTTGTCCATGCATGTGGGAACAGGTGACTCCAAGCTTCTTGGTTGCTGGCACATTATAAATCAGAGGTGAGAGCAAGCTGCACATATCAAGGGGAAGGGGGCTGGGAAGAGGGGAGAGCAAGGAACCTGGAGTGCTTGCCCCAAGAGGACAAAGAATTTCAGAGCCAGGCAGTAATCTAAAGAGGCAAGTGCCCATCACGCCAACATGTGCTCATCACGCTCACCCACACAACTTCCTCTTCAGAGATTAATTTTAATCCAAATAAATTTTCTAAATTCAACTCCCCACATACTTGCACAAACTTGTTTGCTGGCATAAGGATGGCGACTTTAGCAGGCAAGGATAACCAGATGGGGCAGATGCATTTCTTTCAGTGGCACTGATGATTTAGGTTCACTAAGGAGAACATGTGCACATAATGTGTATATTAGAGCACACGCTGCAAAAACGATTGGCTTTACAGGAGTAAAAGAGAAACTTAAAAAAAATTGCTTAAGAAAAATCATACAGTACACAGATTATAACTAACAGGTAGAACTGCAAATCACAGAGAGGAGCATGATGCATAAGTTTTCTGTAAAACAAGTTATTGCTGAACTAGTTTTGAATTCTCATAAAATAACAAAGCAGAAACAAAGGGCTGTGTTCAAAATGCTTACAAACCGGAATTCCACTCCCCTACATACAGGGCTTTCTTTCGTTAGGAAAAGATGGAAAACAACTCAGTGATTAGCATTCTAATTCAATACTAAAACATAGAGGGGTACAACTGGTAAAGGCACTGACGGCACTTTCCCAGGTTTCTTGCTGAATGACTGCACTTTTTCTTTCAGAGAAAACAAGTCAACAGTTCAACGACATCATTATCTTCCATGACTTTCTTCACAAGTGCTGCATTACTGAGCTACTTGCATGGCTACTGTAAACACTTGGCAGGAACATGGATGCTCTTCAGATTATCAGCCAGAGCATGACCAAGAACGCTCGGGTTTTTTGTGCACAGAACACATCCAAAAGACTTCAGCCATCAAGAGCTAGTTTGCAGGTAAACACATGAGTAACAGCAGATAAAGCTGTATTCCATTAAAATGGCAGGGGTGCAACACGAGTCTGCCTTCAGAGGGAGGTAATCCAAGGAAAACTCTGCTGTGCATTACTGGATTCTGCACAGTACTTCACAAAAGCCTCATGACCTTCAAAACTAAAAGAACAGCCAGGTTCTCTTAAATTCACTATGCTTGCTCCTCCTTACATTTAAAGGTGGAAAGAAATACTTCCCTCAGGGAAGGGGGGCCCAGTTCATAATTTCTGGATTAAACCCATTACTATTAGCTGCAGAATGAAATTATTAGTGACAGGTTCACTGAATTACCTCTTTACAGAGGTCACTGGAGCTTCCTAGAAACCTAAAACTGCCACTGTAAATTTAGTTAATAACAATTCAGTTTTTTAAACCATCTAAATTAGAGGTAAACATAATAAAGAACCTGCTTAATACCCTAATTTAGTCATGCACTGTAGTACAATACATTTTCATTTTTTCACTTTGAAGTTATAAACTGAGAAATACAAGAGTGTTGGCATGCACCACTATTACATCAACATTTTATATCCACAGATGTGGATGTAGAACTTCTATTGATTTTAAATATGCTCATTTCTCTTTAAACTATAACACGAATCAAGAATAATTTTTCTAGCAAGTACACAAACCATAGCTTGATTAGCACATTTAAAATAAGATTAAACAGAGGCTTAAAATAGGATTAAACAAAAGCTTTCACCACCTAAAACTCTGTTATGAAATGAATCAATTTTGCAATATCAAGAATCTGAAAAAAAAAGAAACCACAGGTACAAAAAAATCTTACTTTCATTCTGTGATTATTACTACCCTTTTAAGCTTTTGCTCAATTATTGACGAAGGAACTTAGACAGAAATTGCTCAACTCACTACTTTATAGGCTATGCTTCGTTCTGCTTAATCTACCAAGACAGTTAATAAACTCTCGTTTCATGTAAAATACATACACACTCCTCAAAGTCCAGCCTGTGTTTCCCCCTTCCAGGGAAGTGACCCCACCACCAGATTATAAAGTCCTGTGTCTCTTACGGGTGCTCTCCCTCGCTCTGGTCCCGTAAACTTTGCATTCCTAGTTGTACAAAGGATGCCCTTGATCCCAATCCAGTAAACAGCTGAGTAGTTAGGAGTCCACTACTTGGTGAGAAAACCCAGCTTGAAATCCTTCGGATGGATTTCAGCATTAAATCCAAGTCTTCCTTTTCTCAGGGTTATCATACAGCTGCCCACAATGATATCAAAGCCTTTCAGGGCATGTGGAGACACTTGTGTGGTGCTGCTCCAGTGGAACTTGGACACTGGGGCACTGGAAAGAGCAGCACTGGGCACAGCTCTGCTCCCCAGCACACCAGTTTGCCTTGCTGCTGGGACAACAAGAGGACTGGAGCATTATATTTGCTTAGATCCAGCTCTCCACTCCTCCCACATGCAATGAGAGCTTTTGTCCCTGCTGTCCCTCCCAAGTTCTGATCTGCTCTGTCAGAGGTTACCTCAAGAACTCCCAGAAGTAATGCCATTCCATCCTAGACAAAACCACTTTGAAATGCCTATTTTTATACAGTGTAAAATAAACACCTTTAATTCTGATGGTTCATAAGGAATTGACAGATAAAATGGTGCTATAACTGAATTACTAGGGAAGAAATGGAACACCCCATGAAATGGTCATGGTAAATCTTACCCTAAAATGAGGGTCACCTGTCACAACTGAGCCATGCTCATTAGTATTCAACAGGGACCTAATAAAGTTCTCATCGTCTCACAAGCCTGAAATAGATTTAAAACCTGCTCTGTTATGATTTATTTTACCAGTTGAACACTATTGTGCAAAGATCATAGAATCCCACTAACCCTGGTCACAAGTTATGTGGAACTGTTACCAAAATTCCACAGTTGCCAGAGATCCTGAATCTGAAGCAGACTTACACTAATTTGCAATTAAGAGACTAACCTACCCCAGAGTGCAGGTTTCATGGTCTAAATTCAGTTTACTATAAATTCAGTTCCTTTTGTAATTTCTTTTTTCTGCTTAATATTTAAGCAGTTTTGCTTTAGTAACTAATATATCTCATGCAATAACGAGACATACCCAAAACACATGCAAAAGGCTGGAAAAAGTGCTTAATTAATCAACTGTAAGATTCAATATCACCTTTTGCATAGGGCACATGAGATTCTAAACAAGGAAGGCAAATAACATGCTCTGTGCTGTGATAGTTTCTGTATCCCTGTAGTACGGAGTAAGACCACATTGTTCAACTACCTCCTGGCATTGGATGTCTAGATTGAAAAAATGACCTTATTGAAGTAAGAATTTCTTTGAATTGTTCCAATTCACAGAATTTGCAGAGTACTCTCAGTAAGATTAAGCCAAGAAGTGGCAGGCACTGAAATACTGAAGTGTTTCTCATCCTGCAAACAAAACTTAGGGTAATTTAGACCACTCCACGACTTCAACGCTTCAGTTTCCTTTCCTTCCGCTTCCTAAATTTCTCAGCATTCTGGTTACCTACTTATATGAATATTTGTTATCTCTATCTCCAAATACTATTACATTGTATTTCAGGGGTCCAGCTCCTCTTGCACAGTAACTTCTGTTAGCCTTCAAGACATTAGGTGATCTGAAATTCAACAAACTCTGTCAGGGGCTGCGCTGAATTATCTACCATCTGGAAACCGTAAAAATCAAAATTATATGAAGGGATATGAAAAAAAACCCTATTAAAACACAACAGTGATGGTAAAGTTTGACAATTTTCCAAGAGACCTAACTGGAAACCCGCCTTTTCTGAAGACCCATACCACTCAGAGCAAGCTGAGGGACAGCTAAAAGTCCTGAGACATCAGATAAGGCTACCCAAGCAGGGTCTCGTCCCCATGGAGATTAAACTCTATTTCCTTCTACAATGAAATGCGGAATTTTTTTGTTTTAGCTTTTAAATTTGATTGAAAAAATAAAATAAATCTGATTTCAAAATGCTGAAGTTCTTTCCGACAGTACAGTTCCTTTTATCCAGCCAACTCTATATGGTCTCTTTCTGAAAAACATAGCACTGCTCAAAATTAAGTTAAAGGATTATTTGGAGTTGTCTTGCATAAACACAAGCCAAGTATCAGCTTAAGTTACTATAATGGTCTTTATATAGGCTCATAAGTCACACGGCAAATTTTGGCAGAAACAGACTTCAGTCTTTAGACACGTTTAGGTATTTGAACATAGTGCCAAAAATCTCCCAAAGATAAGTGAAACACACCAGGAAAACTGGTTTTAATATCCGAAGAGTTACTCAAGCTCAACTGAATTTATCAAGATAAAGAATACATTTTTCTTGCTATTCAGAGGACAGATGAATCTTTCTGCTCAATATCGAACAGCTGTTGAAAACAACAGATGCTGAAAATTCTCTAAGAGATTTTACAAAAAAATCTTTCATAGAGCAAATTACTTTGCAACCTAAACACCAGAGTTCCTTAATGAAATCAATTTCTATGCCATGGTCTTAATTTCAGTTTACTTCACACATTCGTTCAACCTACAGCCTCTAAGCTGTACATTCAAGAAGTTCTCATTCCAGCAGTTGTCTTCCACAAAGAGCCTTGTTTCCCTTTGCTCAGTGAAATATTAGTTCCTGCAACAAAGCCTAAACAAGAACTAAAAAGATCACCTTTTCAAAACTGGGTAGTTTATTCTACATAGAACAGTTCTGCTGCTTTTTCCGTACTCCAAAATTGAAAATTGTAACCTTTCACCAACATACGAAAAAGCTTTTATTTTTTTCACCCCAGGTTTAAGCCAAATGTGTCTCAGCACTGGATCCCACACTTTAATTTCCTTCTACTTCTGCTATTCTTATGCCAGCACTTCTAAATATTTACCCTTCCCAGATTCCTAAAATGGAAGAAGCCAGGCTCTTTTGTAGTGCAGATGATTTGCACAGACCCCAAGCAGTGGAGAAATTCTCACGCTTTCATGGGAGGGAACTGGATTTAGGGGACACTTTGCTCCTGACAGAGTAAAGTAATCTTTAATAAATTTAAATTGAAGGGTCTTTCTAACACAGAGGGATTATGTATATCTTCCTTATGTACAATGATAAACATTAAAGGTATTAGGAAACATTCCTTAGAGAACTGCAGATTTACACTTTTCATAAAGTGTAGATGTGATTAAATGGCATCTAAAGCTGGAAATATTTAGCATTAAGCTGCTGAAAAGTTACTTTACTGTATACATCACTTCAATTTATCTTCTGAAAAATTAAACTGTCATTATAGATAAGGATTCAGTAAAAGCTTAATCAAAAATTGAAGGCAATACTAACAAAGTGCAAGCATAAACAACATGAAAAAGAAAATTGTCATTTTTATGCCCACTGAATCTTTTGGAGCTTCAAAAGGGACAACTTAGTTATTGGTATCAACACAGGAAATCAGCTTGGTCGTTCCCAACATCACCCATTCAGCAAAGTGACCTAAAAGAGAAATGCTTCACATTCTATTTATTTATTAAATCAAACCCATAATCTAGTCAGTTTAGCTACAGTAAATCTAAAGAGATGTAAACATATAAGATACTATGGAGTCATCTGAGACAAAAGCAGTTTTCCTATTTTTGTAAGCACCCACTGAGTTATAGCCTCCTACTTAACAGAAATCGGTTGCTAAGGATAGAGAGACGACTATTTAAAACTTGCTAAAGCCATTGATTGTGCCATTTTAGCTGAAGCTGGGGATACAAGTAACAATATATTATAGTATTCTTTATTTTTAAGTTGTCAAATTATGCACTCTAACTGAAGAAAATCCTTCCAGAAAATCTTTGTGAGCACTGAGCCTCTTTTGTTATCAAAGCAAACATTTCTTTGTGTGTCTATTCCATCTGATAAAGTTGGATTTTGCCCCCTTACGGATGCTGAAAACTTGGGGGATAAGAATCTGAATGAGATCATCGTTCCCATATATTACAGAATTCCTTAAGAATCCATACAAGTATGTAGTAATCGACAGAGGAATATAAAGAAACTTAAAATAAAACTGGTTTTCTGCACAGTGGGGAGCTACAAATTCTCAGTATCCAACTCAGAACACATGGGCAAGTCAAAAAGGAGGGAAGAAAACAGAGGCTGTCCAAATCTGCTTTTCAGTCTAAGGCAGCAAAATAACCAAGTCATAATTACTATACAATCAGGACAAAAATACTTCAAAGGATTGTTCCATCAGTCTATCAATAACAGTCTATCCCTATACTCCTGGTACTGCACCATCTCTCTTTATTTTATATGGACCTTTGCTTCTTTCTCACCTCCTGCTTCTATTTTTATCTCCTCTCATCCTGAATTTTCCTAATTACAAAATCTTCTAAATCAGCAGAACCAGAAACTTGGAAGAATGATTACTAAAAGCAGCAGTCTAGACAGGGAAGGGGAAATCTCTACCTCCGTCCTGTAGGCAATCTCACTGTGTAGAATACTTGTCAGCATAAACAGCACCTATTGCAAGAAGTTTAGACGTGCAGGACAGTTTTAACACATAACCAAGGAGTTGCTGTGGGTACACAGATTCTAGACTCCATTAACCAGTTTCACCTTTTCATCATGGCAGTGACCTGCACTGCATTTGCACCTCACACAACACTCAAGTGCCAGTCACCATCATGCTCATTCATGAGGCATTCCTAGAGTTCTCCAATTTAAGGTAAGATTATTTCCAAGCTATGTCACCCCCTAAGGGGAAGAGTTGGAAAACCAAATCAGAAATTTTGTTCATGAGACTAGCGAGAAACTGTAATATTCAAAGTCATCATTAAAATGATTTTGTTTTCACAAACTGACTTCAAGAAAATACCTCAGAAAACCCTTTGTAAATGATTCTTACTTATCTGGTAAGTTACAATATAGCCACATTTCACCAGTTTCAGATCAAGCCAGGTAACTACTATCAAAAGACCACTGAACAAGCAAGAGCTACTTATCACAGAAGGCCCTATCTTTAAAAAATACTAAAAACCAGTGCTAGAACACTGTATGCCTAAATGCCATCCATGGCCATACATACACTATACCTAACAGAGATAGCTTTCCTATGGTCTGGCCCTGGGATGTAAATACAACACACTGGTTAACTGGTGTTTGCATTGGCCTCAAATCAGAAATTAAGACATTGGTGCTTTCAGTCTCTGAAGAGCAACAACAGATAAGGAAAAGATAACTAAAAGGAAAAAAATAATAAAATGAACTCTCATTTTATGAAGTTCATGAGCAAGCTATAGAAGGCAGTTTTTCTTACCAAAACTATATGGAGAAAAAACAAACATGCTTTCCAATAGCATTACTGGATTTTGTGACTTTTCTAAGCTAATAATGGAAATAATACTAACCAGCCATATGGAATACTATGACTTTTCAGGGTCATAATGCAACTCTAGGCTTAACAGCTATCAACCTACGGAAAAGATTTCCAAAGGTAAGTTTAATCAGACTAATATTATCTACTTGTTTGGTGCATCAAGTAATACAGCTGCTGGCTTCAAAACTAGTGATTTTGAGAAAATTTTTAAAAGTTGGAAAAAAAGCTAAACTTTTCATGATCTGCTAACTGCAGTAACCAAAGGCTGAAGTCTTCGAAGGACTGGACCAAACATTTTAAAACCCTTTGTCCTATTCAGTTGTGTGCTTTCCCATTTATCTGGTTTAGAAGGGTATGCTTTCCCCAAATCTGAATTAAAAGCAGAGAGATAAGACAGCTAGCTAAACTGGAAAAATATAATAGCATCAAAGTTACATGGATATTCAGGTAAGAAATACATTGCTAACACTGAGTAGCAAAGGTAAGATTCCCACTTCAGCTGGAAAACAAGTTTTAAAGAGCAGTCAAGGTTAATTTGCATAGCAAGGAACAGTCTTAAGATGGGAAATGTTTAGAGAGCGAGTTAACAGCTCTGTATATATAATAAGTAACATCCAGACAACAGGCCACAGGTATGAGCCTTTCACAACAGTTAGCGTCTGATATTCTCAGGAATCTTGCCCTCTCCAATGCAGAATGTATGAAGCCAACTCTGGAGAGCAACGGCAAAAGGGAACAGGAGGAGAAAAGGCACCTGGAAAAAAGTAGCCCAGTTTTAGGTGGGATGATAACACTCTGAGAGGTGCTGCATAAGGAGAAAAACAATTTGAAATAGCTTTGTGTTACTCTTCAATACAAGATTTTAATGATAATGAAAACAAGGGTAACGGAAACAAAAAATCCAACTTCAAGCTATATAAAAGAGAACATGTTCACAAAAAGAGACGCAAATACTTATTGCCCTTTCTTCCATCCATCAGTGCAGAACATGACACTCTACGTGCACATTTCCTACAATCTAAATTTCAATCAATGCTCCTCACTAAAAGTTAGAAAATATGTCACTTTCTGGTTCTGGATTAGTTGCCTTGAACACAATTGAGCTGACAACTGTAATAGCACCTTCCCAATACAGCAGAATTAAAATCATGAACTTCCTAGAGTCCCAGAGAAAGCAAACCCTTCCTTCCTTACCAGCCAAGAGTGCGACTCTTGAGAACCAGCTGACTGCACAAAGAATGAAGTCCCTGCTGGAAACCAGGCTCATATGTTACATATGATGTACTTCAGGCAAGTGAAAAACTTCATTAGAACATTCCAAACAGGTTTCCAGGAACAGCGGCACACGAAATTAGGGGCTAAAGGAAGAGGAGTTGTCAGTTGTAACTGCACCAGAAAGAAAAACAGGAACACACTTCCTGGGGTTTTTTAAATTGCGCTTCAAGAGCTATTGTTACTAATAGCTGCTCTGAGCTGTAAAAACTGCAGCCTTGGAGGGCAAAAGTCAAAGAAACCCTACTGGTTTTCCCCGGATTACTCACAGAATTAATAAGATCATTTGGAAGGCAGCCTTGAGGTTATCAGAAATCTCCCGTCACATGCCCACAGCAAACTTTTCCAGCATTTCTGCTTACAACTCTTTAATGAACTGCAGCACTGAAGCAGAAATCCTCTTGCCTGCTAGCAAGTCGTGCTGGAATGCAATCTGGCTACCTACATGTTTTGTGTTTCCAATAGCAAAGTTAGGAAAAAAAACCAGATAAGTCTTTAGCAGTTTTTCAGACATGATTCTAAAAAAAACCTGTTCAAAGTGTATTTACCACTGAAAAATAAATGTCAAAACTTATATATCAATATTATTACTGACAATATAAGCTCTCTTAATTATTCAGTACATAATCAAACAGAACATTGCTCTAAAGTGCCATAGTGTTCCTTTTAAAAATATTTTTTAAAGCAATAGCACTGGAACAGGCTGCTCAGGGTGGTCACGGAGTCTCAGGTCATGGAGTCTCCATCTCTGAAGACATTCAAAACCCACCTGGATGTGTTCCTGTGTCACCTGCTCTTGGTGACCCTGCCTTAGCAGGGTGGTTGGACTGGATGATCTCCAGAGGTGCCTCCCAATCCTAACAATTCTGTGATTCTGTGATAGGTCTCAAGCAGGTAGAAACAATCTGAATGGTTAGAGTTCATAGCTGAATCGAGCACTGCTGTTTTGACACATAACAAATCCTAAACATCAATGGAACTAAGTGGTGGATATGATTCAAACAGATTCTTGTCAAGAAAGGAATTGTAGGATTTTAGGTACAGGCATGTCTTCATTACATCATGTTTGGGTACTTTGAGGATTTTAACCTAACCATTGTCAGACACTATTTGTACACGAGTATCTCATATTCTGAGCACCTGGTTCAATGAAGTTCCCCACAAAACAGACACCAGGATGGTTATCAAAAATACATCTTGTCAGCCAGAAGCTCAGACATTCACTGTGAATTTGTGGTGGGAGGCCAGCAGGAGAATAACCAAAACTGGTATGCCCACTCCAGGACAGCCTTTCAATATAGCCAAGAGAATAAGCAGAACCAGGTAGAAATCAGGCAAATAAAAATGACAATACTCATGGCAAAGCAGGATTTCAACTTGCCCTTGATGTGAAGAGCTCAGTCAAACACCTGGCATTGCTGGAAGTGTGCATCTTGAAGTGTTACACATTTGAAAGTAAATCCTTTCTTTTGGCCCTTTGGACAAACTTTCTGAGAAGAAAATGAAAGGACTTGAGGGTGAATCATTTTGGGAGCCAAAGTAACCTCGCAGAAGAGCAGACAGTGAATCTATGTCATCATCAGGTTGGAATCCAACAATCTGGCCAAGATAAGGGCTGGCAATAATAATAAAAGCCCCAAAACTTACTTCCCTCCTTAGAAGTCAAAAAGAGGCAAACATCCCCAAAGCAGCCTGTCACAGGTAAGAAGCTGAGTTAACTTTTTTATCTATGTGAGAGAAACCAGTATTTGTGGAAGGATTTTGCTGGTTCAGTCAGTACACTCATTGGAGACTTGAGATAATCAGGCATTGACTATCACAGCTTAGAACAACGTTTTGCAATATTTGACTTCCCCTCCTACATCCCAGACAATCCAAAATGGATTCCAAGCAAGCAGAAAAATCAAGGGTCTTTAGCCAGTCACATCTGTTTTACTTGAAAAGTTATAAGCAGTACAAATCCAACACATTACAAGGAGAGCGAACACAGACGTACATCCAAAGATACTGTTCTTAGTTTCCAGAACAGAAAGTTAAATCAGAATAAGGGGTGAGGTTTTTGTCTCAACTGCTGTACATGGAAGTTCACTGTCCTGAGAAGAGTTAACATGAAGAACTTATTGACCACTTCAACACACAAACCTGGGCATTTCTTTTGCACATTAGAAACAGCCTTAACACACTGTCTGAGATATTTTAAGTCACAAGTCTCATTGTATGACATGCAGTTCTAAGGAATCCCATCACATTGCTGTTGTCTGCTATCTGGGCACTGCTGACTCACTGTTTGCATTCACATGCTGCAAAGATTGCTGTCCCATGCAACTTTCTGCATCCCGGTCCAGCATCTTGTTTGTGTTGGCAGGAACTTTTGCCCACTCTTGACAGAAAAGCTTAAGATGAGGTTTAGAAATTCCTTTGTCAGGGCAGATTTTCCCTTCTCCTCATACAACCCACATCAGGGAGCTGGGAGGAAGGAAGAGAAGAGAAACAAAGCATGAATAAGCTCTCAGGATAGAGAAACATGGGTACATACAATTTTGATAAATCAAGTTACCAGTTATGTACACATGTTCCAAAAAAGATGGAACAAAGGATATCTGTTGCTTCCCCTGCACTGCTACATCACGAGCTTGGAGAGCTGCATGTCCTGCCTTGGACTCACTGATTTCCATCCACTCCCAAGAGCAGCTCTTGGCCCCACTCTTCTATTTGTACCATGTTCTCTCGATCAGCAGTAACATGAACCAAATTTGCCACTTGAGCAGGTGGGCAACAGCAGCTTGCCTGTCTTGTGCCTTCAGCTACCTTCAACTTTTGGCAACTGCTCAGGACAAACATTCTTCTCTGCGGATGTCGCTCTATAAGTCTGAGCAGCACAATCAGCTGGATCACCCAACAAATGGGGCAGATCCATGGCAGCAGGAATGAAGCAGACAAGTAAATGGCTGTAAATCACATAGGTTATGAAAGAAAACCAATGTCTTGGAGAAGTCACTTAGAGTGATAAGATGTGAGGATAATTTCCCTTACCTGAGAATGACAGTCACATCAATTTCCTCACCTGTCAATCTTGAAAAAAGACAGAAGGAAAATTTTAAATGGCTTAGCCTGAAAACAAGGATTGAGAATTTATAAAGATACCAAAACACTAAATATATGCATGAGAAATGGTTCAGAAAATAACTATAAAGCTTAGACATTAGGAGTAGGAGAGGAAGATCTCTAATATGCTGGTTGATACCCAGCTTCAGGCAGTATCCACCATAAAAAAAAAGACAACTTTTTGACTGCTCATGCAAATTGAATGAATGGCTTGATTTCAGAACTGACAGTCTCAAGGAGTCAAGAACTTCGAGGCACAAAGTTCCCACTGCAGTAAACCACCAAGATGACTTTTTTTTTCTAAATAGAAAAAAAATTTCTCTACAGTAAAAAGCTTTACTCGGTAGAAACCTCAGGAGTGATGGGAAGGGAGCAGACTTGCCTTCAAAAATGGCCTGACATTATCTCAGCATCCCTCAGAGATTACCACTGGATCAGAAGACTCCCAAGGACATTCCATTCAAGGCCTCTACAATGCAGTTTGTGCTGGATGTGGAAATCTGTATGAATCAGCAGTCCAAGGAACTTCAAGAATAATGCTGATCTTGCCTTCTACATGAAAATAAAGTACTTTACTCAGTACCCAAAATGTAATCAAATCTGTATTATTCAAATAATCAAAAGGTAAATATTTGTGTGCAACTGATGGCAGATTTCTAATACTCTTAACACCTGATTTACATCAGGAATATGATCTCCTGTTTATCTATTCTTTACTTGAGGTTGAAAATAAACTAGTACAAAGTATTATACCATGCCACTTCACAGTTTCTATATAGTTTTTTCTAAGAAACTCAATTTTTCTTAGAGTTTGGAAGAGAGTTAAAAAGCACTTGTACCCAGATTGAAAATAAACAGTCTGAGCCAATCAGCCTCACAAGGGAATCTCAGTGTAAATTTTTAAGTGGAGCTCTGCTTGGAATTTCAACAAGGTAATTAAGTATAGACCACTTCAAAGTGGGACGTGTCTATACTGATCACTGAAACACACATTATTGCAGAAGGGGAGCCAGTCCTTCCAAAAACATTTGAATAAAATACGGATTTTTTACGAAATCTGTACTCTACAAGAAACATAAGAACAGACAGAATATTTGAGCAGGTCTGCTTCTCATTTTTTTCAGCTAACATTATTTATGCCCATATCAAAAGCTTCTTTGGAAGCACCAGAACTTAGCTGTTGGCTCCAAATACCTTAACATAATTAGAATGGTTTTAACATTAGTTATGCCATGCTTCCTAAGCTTTCTGTGCACACTGCAGGGTACCGCAGATCCAGTTTGTCTTCCCTCTTGCTGACCTTAGGCAGCATCACACCTAAACTTGTCCTGACTGAACTCAGAAACATGTGTCCAGTGTCTCCTCCACATCACAAATGACACTATCTTTGTTGACACATGATGTGTGCCAACATCTCAGCTTTTTCTTCTGTCTGCCCATTTTCTACTTTCAAACTCGAAGCTTTTGTGACAATCAAGGGAAAACACTGTACTGTGTCATACATATATTGCCATACATTGCCTAGATTGCCTGGAACATTCATTGTTTCTAAGAAACTCTTCCTTTGTGCTCACTGACTGCCTCAGAAGATTTCCAAGTCACAATTCCTCTTCACAAAAGCTGAGCTGTCAGTATATTAATCTGTCTGGTGCAGAAGTGGGACTTACACCATTCCTTCCTCTCTGCAAGCACAAGTGAAACAAGTGTTTAATCACTAGCCACTATTTTAGCAAAAAATATTTCCATGTCTTGCACAATATCCAGATTTTTTAGAAGGACAAGGGAAAATTCACTTGTCTTTATCTTAAAACAGAACTTCTACTTTTCAGTTTGCTGATTTGGGGGGTTTTTTATAACTAAATCTGCAATTCATATATATCTCAATGCCCAAACAGATATATTTGCATCAAAAATATATTTTGTGGACTGAGGTGTATGAACTCTGTGAACTGAAACTTTGCCTGCAATAACATCAGCCAGTTGCAAATAGATTCTAGGTGCCCTGTCAGAAGTGGGAATACAGGCCAAAAGCCCTGGCTCCCTTTCTGGATACCTAGACAGAAAACAGTATTTCACTTTTAGGATGGAATACACAAAGAAAAATAATATACCGGCCTTTTACAACAGAAAGTTATTTTGATAGATGACCACATAGGTTATGCCTTCAAATTACAACAACGAGATTCAGGGTGAGTTTTTTGGAGCTGTTTGTTTGTTTTTAAAACATAAACAAACACACTTTTTCAGTCATACATTGCTCAGTGAGCTTTAGAGAAAATCTGCCATATTCTGCAACTTTGCAAACTCAGGCCATATGTGAGCATTATGCACACCACAATAAAAAGCTCATGCTGCCTGTTCAGCTGAACATCTCTTCCTGCGCATGGACACAGATGGAAGCAGCTGTTGCCACTAAATAACTCACAGAGCTAAAACGCATTTGAGAACCTCTGCTCCATTCCCCAGGCAGGACACGCTCTCATAGAGTGCAGCAGAGGTGGATGGGATGGAAAGTAAATGCAAGTAGTGAGGTGGTTTGTCATTCCCCCTCATCTCATGAAACGAGCTATGAACAGATACTCATCCAGCTTTGAGAAATGAAAAGACAAATACAAACACCACTTCCTCCTGTAATTGCTAAGCTAAGCAGAAGCACAAAGTGCACAGCACTTTTATTTCACAGCACAGCACAAACAAAAATGAGGCTTCTTGCACCAAACCATTAAAACATGTAATTTGCCCATCAGGTCACTATAAGAGGATGAAAAAAAGTAGTGTCTGCAACACTGACTGTACCGAAAAAAGGAGGAGGTGGAAGGATGAGGTAATGGAAAGAGGGAAAGCAGTTTATCACTCCACTCACTCTCAGAGAAGACTGAGCATTCAGGAATAGCAGGGGACTGTGCTCCTACTCATGACCTTTCTTTGAAAAAGTGCAGTACAAAGTCTCAAAAAGTAAAAGTCAGGGAGGAGGCAGAAATGTGGCATTCCAGCACTCCCACTCCCAGCTTAAAACTTCAAGGCAGACTGATTGCTATTTCACAGTCTGCTGATTTGCTCTACTTTCCATGAACCAAGAATGCTTAAGAAATTCTAATTTAATCTCTGCTTAATGTCTCAGGTTAATCATGTTAAAATTTTGCTTCTGGAATCTTTAATGTCATCAATGGCAGTAGTGAATCACTGGAAGTGAACATTCAATTAGAAAAAGAAAACTAAGAATCTCCTTGTTGGAGAAAAGTGAGCCAGAAGTCCCTTTTCCTGAGGATTTTAGAGACAGGGTAGTTTCATTTGCATGTTTTTAGACAGGCATGCACCTCTAGTAGGAGAAATTACATGTAAAACAATACAGAAGTAACACAATTCTCTCCAATATTTATCAAGTTATGAGAAACCATTAGCAATGGTATTGAGGCATTTATACTTATGGATTAGAAAAGGCATTATTGCTTTCTGCAGCTCATGAAATCATTTCTCCTGTAAAAAAGTTATAATACTACTACTCTGTTGTATATACAACTGTAGGTATTTACACTTCTGTGACTGAAATACAGGAACGATTGTGCTGAATCAATCCACAAGAAAAGAACTTCTCAAGCCTCAAAACCAACAAAATATCTGATTCTTCAGAGAAAAGTATGACTGCCACGAAAGGGACAATTCTATAGGGAATGTTTTCCCTAGAATTTATTTGAGCCACAAGTTCATAACTATGATTTTTTTTTTTATTGTTTGAATGTTTCACATTTAGAGTCCATTACATTTTTTAGGTAAGTTTCAGATATGGTAGAGGCCCTGCCTCTACATCATCAATTCTGCACCATATAGCCAAATTATCTGATTTTCAAACAAATTATGCCTCTTACACCCAAAGAACAGCAATTTTTGCATTTCTACAAAGCAAATAAATTTGTAGAAGTAGTTAGTACTGGATGCTGCTTTCCCTGCCATAGAACTACCTTACAATTAAATGATTAAAACTGCCAAGGCTTACACGAAGAACACACAGTATATCTCTAATGTTTAGGTACTACCATGTAGTTCTGCTTGGAAGTGTAGAAGGTAAAAGTCCCTTTAGAGATGTTGACTAGGTAATGTTAACATGGGAACAGGAAAGTACACACATGCAAGTTTTATTTACAAGTTTCACTCCCCTTTCTGTCACTCAAAAACTTTACATATTTTCCATTTCTATAGAGAAACCATGCCAGTATCTTCACCCAGACAAAGTACTTTTCCTTTCATCAAATGAAAAAGGGTTAATTCTAAATTTCAAGTGTTCCTACAGAGACCTCCAGACTTCATTAGTTATCCAAGCAATGAAGCAAACAGAAGGAAAAAAACTCCAACAAATCAACAATTCCATGAATCACACAGAACTTGTTTTGCTTCCACTGACAGGATCAATGTTTAAATTTAGCATTGATGTAATCTTAATGGCAGACCCTGCCCTACTGCAGGACCTCACCCTCCACAGCCTGTGCCCAACTTCCATCCCACTCAAGGACATCCACCAGGTTTGCACCTCTGCAGCAGGGTGTACTTATGTTTGCAGTACATTTTAAATCATTTAATTGTTCTACCTGCTTTTTAACACAGTCAAATCAGATACAACAATAATTACAAGAAGAACAATGAAAATAACAAAAAGATTCAGTAAAAAGAATCCTCAATTACTGAATTGCCTTTTAAATCTGATACATTCAACTTTGCTGCTTCCAGTTCTTTAGAGACAGTAGTGGCTCATTTGACCAGCTCTTATTTAGAGTCAATTACTACACTGGTAAAATTTACCTCTAATATAACTGCCACTCAAGACCTCTTCATCATCGTTCTTGATTGATTCCTCAGGTCCTTCTCTCAAAGTGAAGTTCTTGTCAGTATTGCAGCATCTTTCCCTAAGTCCCTGCTTTTCTTCTTCTCTATCAGCATCAAGAAATCAATTCCCAATCACAGAATTTCCATCTAACCTCCATCCTTAACTCTCCCTAGTGAAACAACATTCTTGTCACTCCGACTATAACACTTTCCTAGAAGGTGAAGGGGGGGGAAAAAGCCCATCTATACCAAAAGACACTGGAGTTACAGAAGTTATTTATCTTGCAAAGAAAAGCAGTGCACTGTACTAAAAGTTCTATGGAGAATAATTGCAGAGACAGGTTAGCCAGAATTGGGAAACTGTGTCCTCGTTGTCTCAAAGACTTAAGGAGCCTCACACATTCCTGAGCTTGCATGTTATGTTCCCACCTTACTTTGCTTCCCCCTCAGCTGCCTGCATCTCATGGGTTTGCACACAGCACCTTCATTTTCTTCCCCACACCTCATGTGCTTTGAGGAAGATTCAGCTGCATGAAGCCACCAGGCATTTGGCACATGGAACTAACAAAGCAGGAGAAAGAGCAAAGCCTTATTGCAGTCAGATGTTGCTGCTCTTACTGGAGCTCCGTGCTCAGGAGTCTCATTAGAAAGAATATTGCTCCCAGTTGCAGCCTAACAGTGGAGAGAAATACAACAGAAGCAAAGCAAGTTGTCTGCTCCTGACAAGGGAACATTCAATAAAAATCTAAATTTGGCACCTTAATGTCTTTGAAATCAATCAGCCTTTAGAATTCCCTGCCACATGATGCTAACCATGGAATACAGCAAAGTTTAGTGCACTGCAAATTTTTATGGTTGTCAGGAACTTTTAGCTGCTCATACTATTAATGCCAACAGAAAGACTATGGAAAAAGAGGTAAATATCTGCAGTTTAAGATGTTAAGCTTTTCATGCCTCTGGCTCAAACCATAACAACTAACTTCACACTCTCTGAGATGTTAAGATTCCTTATGCTAAGATTCCACGTTCTTCCTAAACTTGCCTTTTCTTCAGCATAAAAATGGTGCTCTCTCTTTCCTTCTGCTTATTCTGTTCCTCTACACTTGCAAAAGCATCATTGCTCCTGTACATACCCAGCACTCTGACAGGCCTTGTACAAATAAGGACTTGGCTTCTTTCAGCCTGCTCACTGCTATTCAGTCCTCTGCCATCTCTATCCCATCTCTCTTCAAACTACCACAATATTAAAACAAAGTAGTGAATAAAAGGTACAGCAAAGGGGTACTGAACAACTCTCTTCTTATTAATAAGGTTTTTAATGCCTTAGGCTAGATCAGATGTTTCTTTTCATGTCAGTACTAGCACCAAGTTAATATTTCCTTTCAGTATCAAAACTATGGCACTACCAAATAGTAATAAATCTCAACTAAATATTCTCAAGAAATTAAGTTCTAAAGTTAGACTTAAAAGTCATATTTTTTAAAAACCTCTAATGACTATTAGAATGGGGGAAGATATTAAAAAAAAAGGAAAACTGACTGAAGTGGTTTTAAAGCACAGTATAATTATATATGAGCTTCTAGCATTCCATGATCACAAAATTAAGTTATCTTTCCTACACTGAATTATGACAAATTGTTTCTTCTCAGGTGTTGAACAACACACAACTGGTACTAAAAAAAATCTTCAGCTGAGGCAAGGTATCTTCAGCAAAAACTTTTATGTCTATTATGATGTTGTGGTCAGATGACTATTACATGCCCTAGCAAAAACAACTAAAATGTGACTGTATTTCTAACCTGTAGCCAAAACTACAAACGTAAACATTCATCTGCATCTGTTCCACTATTTCCATTTGCAGAATATGAAGGTGGAAGTACACCATGTTCTCCTCAAGCTTTAGGAGATGGGACAATTCAGCTAGAACATCCCAATAGCAAAGCCAAAAAGAAATATCCTGAAGACAGAATATGGGACAAAATGAAAGGCCAACTGCCTTTCAGACCTGTACCAGAAGGGCAGCAACTTTTCATTAGATTCGTAAAAACCTTTTAATTCAGGCATCCAAATAAAACCTTCATGACATGCACAATCTCTACAGAAGAACACTATTCCTAAAAAGTGAATATATAATCAAGTATGAACATACCAACTGCAAAATTGGGATGAAACTCTCAGATCCATACGCTTCCTGCTTATGACAGAGGGATTTTTGTAGGAACACTTGGTTTTTGTCAACTACAGTTAAATCACTTCACTAAGGTCGTAACTGTGCAAATGAATCCATCAAAATACAAATGTGTTCAGATGGACAGTTCAGGAATTCCATCTGAGAAGTTTGAGGGTTTTTTGCTAGAAGTGCTCGTTTTCCCTTACTCAGATAACTATCCATTTCTAATAGCCTAAATGAAGCCATCCAGTCTTTTTCTAATTGCCACTTAAATCCAAATCAACCATAAGGACACAAAAAATAAAACAGAAACACCAAAACCTAAGATTACTCTGGTAAACACCACTTTTGGTACCCAGGCCAAGCAGCAACCACAAGAATGCAGTTTGGACATGATGAAGCTCTTGATATCCAGTCTCTGCCTCCCTGACTGGCCCCTGATCACCCAGAACATTTCAACAATTTCAGCAGGTTTTCCATGAGACATTATTGTGACTACAGCATGATACAGAATAAGCAACCTCCATCTTACAGCACTTTAACAATCTCCAGCTTCTCACATGAATATACAGCTACAGATTATTTTATTTGTCAAAGACCAAGTCCACACACCAATTTTTATCAGATTTCATGGTCATCATCTATCAAGACCAACCTAAATATTTTCCCCAAAAGTATTTTTTAAATTAGATCTTGTAAGCAATATATTAAATTCTTTCCCTTAGAAGCAAGATCTCATTTTGTGCAAGTTTAAGATACCAAAAATCCACCTAAAAAAGCGCATTGATTTCTTGGGTAGTTCATTCTTTATTAATATAAGGATTAAAGCTCAAAACTAAGTTTCTTTTCAAAGAACTGAAACATCTCCTTAACAAAGCAGCAAACTGTAGTAAAGCATGAATATTGTCACTGTCTCCTTTTAGCAGATAATTTCATTTCACCAGTGCAAATTTTATTGTAACTACCTTGCACTGCTTCTCCCCTCTCAAAGTTTTCCTGTTTCATAACACTCTGGAAACCCAACATCTTGCTTTGAAACAGCTTTGAAAACCTGGCTTATGGCCAACTTGCAACTGATACTACAGTTTAAATACCTTCCTAGCAAAGTTGCACAAACTTCAAAACACTCTGGGATCAGTCATTAAAATGTTTTTGTTTCAGTTACAACACTAATGAAAACCAAATGTCTACATTTATTTTAGCCAGCTTAATGGTCTAGGGACTTCGCTTAAAAGAAAGCTCTGAATCAACCCTCATTTACTTGACTGAACAGATTAGCAAAACAACATTGTACACAGATAGGCATAATATTTTTAAAAGACTTAATAAGAGTCTTTCAGCCACAGATTCGATTAAGGAGGCCCAATTAATCGCCTCAATTTTCTTCTTCTCTAAAGTCTTCAATTACAGCACACTCAAAACTATGCACTTTTAGCTGTGAGTTTACAAGGCTCAATTTGCAAACAGATTTAAGACCCCAAACTAATGCTGTACTACAGGAAAGGCAATCGCAAACCAAATAAGGTACAAAATAACAGATCCTGCCTGAAGTTTGAGCCTTCCCAACGTGTCTGCTTGTGAAAGGTATCACTGTGCTATGCAAGTGTATCTCACACATGCCACATTCAGCGGACACGGGAATATTTTGGGTGGGAATGGCAGCGTGCTAAACGAAATGTTTCATACAAAGGTGTCTTTCAGCTGACAGTCACGACATTCTGCTGCTGCTTTAATCCATACCCTCTACAATTAAGCCAGCAAATTCTATGCCGATTTTGTACAGACTTAGCCATTCAAAACAAATTGATGTTTCAGCAACACTTTATCCCTAAATTCATTTTTGAACACTTGGTACATACTTCTCCACAGCAAAGAACATGGAAGGTCTGCTAAAACAAAACACAAACTGACACAAGTATCTACATTTTCAGTAACAACACAGTTGACCATCTTTTGTATCTCAAGATATTCAGAGCATGCACCACCTGTTTCCAACTAGCTCTCAAACTGTTCAACCGCACGATTAATGACAGCTGCTAAAAAGTCTAAAATATCAGGGAAAACAAATAAAAGTTTAACAGCAGCTATGTAGGATTGAGGCAAGCCACGGTCTTTTGCTAAATATGAGTCATTATAATACATACAATACCGCAGTAACGTGTATTTGCACTTCACAGACTCCCTTCAGCACCATTGTAATTCAAAAGTTAAGAGTTTCTGTCTGCAGCAACGCTGGCGCCTGTGTGCAACAACTGTTTCTAGGACAGGAGGGTGAGCAAGCTGCCTGTGCACATCCAGAGTTTTACAGACCTAAGAAATCCCTAGCAGAGACTTCCCAGTGCACATCCCTAACACGCACATCCATGGTATTTAGCCAGAAACACAGGAAACAGAGCAAACAGCTTGCTTGAGAGGTGACACCAAGGGCACAAATGCCAACTCAAAACGAAATTTTAAATGAATGAATCTCAAGTCACCAACTTTTTATTCCCTAGAGTATGCAAAACCTGAGGTATACCAAGAAAGTAAAGGTTATAGATCACTGATTAGCCAGTTAATAGGCTTCATAACATCACTTTTAAGTGGATTCCTCCTTTATTTGAAAGTGCCATTTACTTATGAACACTGACATTCTTGCCATGCTTTCGAAAGTATGTAGAACTCTCCCCGTGTAGAAATTCTTCTTTCTAGCATAGCAAGACATTGAAGAAAGTAACTTTTTATATGTTTAATTCAGTGTTTCACAAAAAAATCACATGCTTACAGTACTTCAACTGATTTCTCTATTTAAGAGCCTCTTTTACTGAAATTAGAATACAGAATTCTGATACTAAGTAGCTCATAATTGCTTTTCTGTTAATCCCAAAAGGGGGAGAAAGGAATAATACAGGAAAACAGGGATACCTAAAATTAATACACTTATGTTTCACAAAAAAACAACGCAACATAAAAGGCTTCCAAGGCCTTAGGTCTCCGACCTGCTCACAACTTTATAGATGATGGACATCACATCAGGAGCACCACAAGCAAAGAATCTTTTCTCAAAGCTTCAGCTAAATTATCACTAAAAGTAACAGGTAACAAGATCACGTAGTTTAGCTATTTAAATGAGAATGKAAAAATATGCTGAGAACAATTTCTTATTCCTTTATTTTGTAAATCCACATACCTGCTCTTTACTACTTTGAGAAAAAAAATCAAGCCATACTGTTTATATAGTAATTTTTCTTACGTAGATAAGAGAAGTATGAATTCAACCACACCCTTCAAGAAACTTTAAAAATACCACTTCTCAGTATGAATTTTCTCAAACCCTGGCAGCCTTACAAAACAGTCACAGCTCCAGCCAGCAAAGAGGTCCTCTCGTGAAGTTTCAAACAGATACAACGTCTTCATTTATTAAACGGAGCATACCTGCCTATCACAATTTCTCTCAGGCACTCAGCACACAAGATTAATAAAGAGCATGCGGATGAAACAAGTAATACCCCCTAAGATCAAGAATAACAAATTTCTGCAAGAACACAGTTGGAGGTAAGTTCCTGCTATCAAGTACTGTTTGCACAAACCAGCACAGAAGTGCAAATCACAAACTTTCAGGAGACTCCGACGTCCCATCTGCATACAAAGGGAAGTTTAAGTTTTAAACCTAACCTATGGTTTGGGACCAACTTCTTAAATGTGACTCTTTTAAACAGTAATACACATTCATTCCTCTCTCAAAGGAAAAGAACACGTTACAGAGAAACAGCAATACTGAAGAATTAAGTCTCATAAATTCAGAATATTAAGATTGATTTTTATGGCTCATAGAACAAGCTTCAGTTTCTTGGATGTGACAGGAAATTTTTTATATAAAAACATTATGAAGAAAAACTAGATAAATATTAAGTATTTACCGGTAAAACAGAACTTGACCCTTGCCATAGTTTGAGCATTCTCACTTTAATGCCTCATCTAATGGGCTATTTAGTTCAAAATGTACCTCATATCAGACGACCTGTTCCAGAAGGGTAATATGGAAGCAAATACAGCTTAAGAATAAGGCGGCTTCTCAGCTTCCTTCATATTGACATACTCATAGGAGCAGTCACCCCTTTTGGAATAACAGAACAAAATTCTGAGCTTTGTTGTGGGGATTTTTTTTTTATCCCAACATTCTACATCTGGGGCATTTTCTCACTGTGTATTAAGGGTTAATCTGAAAGCATTTAAAGAGATTACTCCCTGAATATTTAGGATCTCAGTGGCTGGTAGTGTCAGTTTTGGAAGCTGGCTGTTGGGTCAGGCCAAGAGGATTGATGAAAAATGAGGTAATTGAACAGATGTACACAGCGCTTTGGGTTTAATCCCTGTCACTAGGCCAAGTGGCCTTTGTGTACAGCACAATTTCCAGGTATGGAAAATAAACATATGGGATGATTGCAAAAAACCCCAACAAACTAAACAAAAACATGGTGGCTTTTTACTTAGAGATCCACTTGGAAATTTGGCTTGAACTGCTGCTAACCCAACAGCATTTCACTGGTGATTATCAGCAGACAGATTGGAATTGTTAAGGCAACATCTAATAAAATGAAGTAAGCATAGACTGCAAAAGGCATTCATCCCCAAGCATCATCATGCTATAACATCCTGCTGAATTTGTATATTTGTGGGATATGGGCTATATTAGAGTAGCACATGGAGCCAATACCACATCAGGCCTCACAAACTGAAGCTGGAAATCCATTTCTTGGCAATTCCAGTAAAGATTCTCACAACTTCCTTTAGTCCCAGACACATCTTCAAATCCATGCCCACTTTCTGCCCAAAGAAGTTGAACCTGTGTCAAAGAAAACTAGACTACAGCTTGCCTCACTGCTCTGCAAGGGTTCCCTCCCTGGCACATGCTCCTGACTGGATGTTCGGCTAAAAAGAAGGACCAATTAAATTCTGTCTCCAAAGAGGTGCAAAAAGGACAGACTCGTGTATCTCATTCCAAATGGGAAATGGAGGTGGCTGCTAAGTGGTATTTAGTTTGTACGAATCACTCAAGGTATTTTGCACTACATCTATAAAAGCAATGAAAGAGCTCTTCTATTAAACATGAATAGTTTAGACCACAGCTATCTCTGTACCTATCACTTCACAAAAGGCACCTCTGGCTATTGCTATGGATACTAAACCCATAGAACATTTTGTCACCTTCATCTGGAAACTCAGACCTACTGCGCTAAAATTAGCACATAGAACGTATGTCATTTACACATTCTAAAATACGCAAGACACTTCTTTGTAGAAACATTTCAGGTTTTTGGAACATGCAAGGTATAAGACTATCACACGTTTGTCAAAATATCTTTAATAAGGTTTACAGGTGAGATAACTTAAAAAAGTTGACAGTAGAGCTCATATGGGAACCAATTGGTACAGATTGATCATGCCCAGGTTTCTCTCCCACTCTAGATTATGAAGTAGAAGGAGACAGACATCGTGGCTGTGGAGTTTGACAATTAAGTTTATCACAGAATGTACACAAGGATCAATTTTACCAAGAAAACTGCTGCTAATTGTTTCTTTTACCCCACTAAGAGTGGTCATCCATTTTTAACAGCCGCTTCTTTAACAGGTGTTTCTTTCTTATCTTTCACTTTGCACAACAGGACATTGACCTTTTCATTCTCTTCCACTATGTTGCCTCTTGACTTTCTGCTACTCTTTTGGCTTATTTGACCAAAAAACTAACCTTGTATCCTGCAGCAGCTGTTTGTCTTGTCCTTAAGGACTGCACAGCTTACAATGAGACATGAGCAGCACTTCGTACCTTCACTATGACAAAGACAGGGTTGGTTTTCCTCAGCTTTCAAACATGCCCGCCCATGCCTCTTCCAGTGTGACCTGGAAAAGGAACAAGTTAATGTTTGACTTCTGGTTTAATCGTATACTTTTTCTAGTGGTTACTTGACAGCTGAGTCTGGTGCTGTGCAGGTAGTTTGCATGGGCTCCAAAGTCAGCACTCTGTATTTCTGAACTGAGATTTGAGAGGTTACATAAACACATTTATCTTTGTGGTCTTTATTTTGGAAGGGGAGAAAAGTAAATGAGCAGCTAGGAAGGAGCAAAGCAGATGATTTGGAAGGCAGAGAACTGACCAGAAATATACTTCAAGTGTTGTATTATGTAGTACAACATACAAATGCCCTCTCACGGGCAATTCATCTATGCATGCAGCAGTTTTATGGCTTAATTTCCTTGTTATGCCAGTTCTTAGCCAGAAATAATCCCCCATCCCCTCTTCCCAATCACGGCAAGTCTAGGATCTCTTTCCTTCATGCAAGTACACGAGATGCAGCACGTTTTGCAGCAGCAATTCCTTAGTTCTGGGCCTGTGCATTGTCTCCTTATTTAAATGTTGACTGACAGGACCCCAACACACCACACAGGGCATGCAAAATCAGCAGGGTCATTTTACTGCAGAGGGAATAAAGCAACCTGAACAACTGACAAGCTAGTGCAAAGTAAAGAAATACACATGAACATCTCTGTATTAACTCATTTCAAAGTGAACTTAATCCATTCTCAAAGCAGACAGTAGAATTTACATTCACTGGCCAGTTAACTCCAATGAGAACTGCATTACTTGAAAGCAGAACATTCATTTGAAAATAGCTACCATAAACCTTGTCTACCTCATTCCTCTGTAAACAAACATTAAGAACCTGACATATCCATGGCAACTTGTGCTGTGGAAACGAGAATTCAACATAACCTTTTAAAAAATGATGCCAGTTCTTTCACAAAGAATTCACTGAAAGAACTATAAACCCTGTAGGGCGACATTCTAATAATAAATTTAAATGTCTGTGGAGGCCTAACTTAACACCAGCACCTGCAGAAAGAAGCCTGCAGGGATTTCAGCCTGATGCTACCAGCTTTGAAAAAGGTATTTCATTGCCCTAAAGACCCCACAAGCCCTCTTGCTCTTCAACACTGCTGGTTTGTCGGACCAGAATGACATCATACAGCACCACCCTCAGCCTTTTAAGGAACTAAAATTAAAAAATACATCCTTTGGTTGTATTGCTCTAACAATGCTCCAAGACAAACCAGTTTACACTGACACAGCCTCCTCGCTTAGAAAATAAAAGAACTGGGATCCAATAAAATTTAAATTCTACAATCTTTCTGTATGTTTACAAATCCTGAATGAAGTCAAACAACTACACTATACATCTGAAGTCTCTGAGAAAGGAGCTATCTTCAAAAGCAGTGGGGAAGGGAAAAAAAGCATTTCCCATATACATAGACCAAGGAAAATACCACAGGGTTACATATTCTTAACTTATCAAAATTTTAAACGATTGCTCTTGAACCTGAGGATACTCTAGCAGAAGAATTCAAACACCACCTAGGACTCCATGAATGAAAACCCCGGGCTTACATACTAACTTTTAATGCTGAAAGACACATCTGAGAGTTTTAATTCTGTCCCTACAGACAAAAATTAATCCTTACAGCATTACATTCTGTGTGTGGAAAACAGGTCCAGGAATTAAATATGCCCTTCAGCAAATCATAATTCAACAACACGTCTAAGATTAAGATGCTGACAGTTCTGTCTCCCAGGCCTAAGTTCCTGCTACTGGAGTACACTGCCTCTTATTCATGCATTTTAATTGCCAGGTTAAAAAAAAAAGGCATGCAAGATAAAGGCTGGTATCTGCTAATGAGGGAATGGTTTATTTTATATCTTAATTTGAACTCAGAGTAATGAGCTAAGCAGTCTGAAATCTCAGAATCTGATATCAAACTTACCATGGGGTTTGAAGAGTCTAATTTCTCCCTCGTCCCCAAAGCAATTTTATAGATAGCTGGGGAAGAAAGATGATTCTGGAAGTTTGTAGCCATCAGTATAGACGTAGTGTATCAACTGGAAGATATTTACAGACACGAAATGGAAGTGAGCCAGAAGATTTATAAAAGTATTTCGCCTCTCCCCCAATGCAATATTACTTTCTTTGAAGAGTGGGGAGTGGAAATGAGAGAGTACAGATATGCAACTTTGATAGCAAGACACATTATCACAAAACGAGAAGGTGATTAACATGGGCCCAACGCTATTAACCACTTTGATACCTTTTTAATTCGAATGCCCCTGCTTTCTAGAAAGCCTTCTAGGATTTACTAATACTCTAATGATTACAAAGGAGCTCAATAAATCAGCTAATCCTGCCTCTCAGGACTGGGGGAGAAAAACATGGTCTAGACATAGTTAATCTGTGCCTTATGAGGCACTCTGAAAATGGAAATACCATAGTCTTCCCAAGCAATCTGTTCCAGTGGGTCACAGATTTTTTTTTCTAGTGTCCATTTGCACCATCTCTGTTGCAGTTTAAGCACCAGTAGTTCTCTTGCCAGAGGAACTAGACTAAAAAATGCTCTCCTCATTTGTATCTCAGCTGAAGAAAACTCCTCCTTCCCTCTGTAATCTTCTGGTCTTTGGGGAAAACACTTCTCAATCTTTCTGTGAATAAAATAGTTACATTTCCAAGACTTCATTCTTTACTTTCCTCTATACTCTCTTGAAGTTCTCTAGCTTCTCCTGGGTGAAATACCTAAGCCTAGCATGAAGGACTGTCACATGAGATACAGAAACTCATCCTGCTTACATATCACAGTACATCTGAGTTGTTTGCAACATCTCTGTTAATAGAATCACATCTGGCTTCTTAACTGCAACAGCCCCAGAACACCTTGCAAAAAACTCATTCTACTCCTCCACAGTCTTCTTGCACAGAGATGATAAATGGAGGGTCTTGAATCTTGTCCTTATCCAAAGGGCATGGTTTTCTCCCTCCCAGACTGCTTCTTCACTTTCCTCAAGTCATCTGAACCCTAACCACATTTTCCAACACACTCACAGCAACTCCAAGCTTGATACCATCTGCTGCTAATACTGCACGGCCTTAACGTTTCACTTAAGTCAAAATTAGTGACAGAGCCCTGCAGAGACCACTCAGTCTCCACATCCTCTGGTCTGACAGTGATCCATGATACTATTTAAGGCTTTTCACCAACTTTATGGTATTTAGAGAAACATCCCTGCTTATAATACAAAAAGCCATTAGAATAACTAACTAAACTACGAACATATTTGCTCCTCCCAAAAAAGATGGGATACCATGCCACAAAAGGAGATTTGACTGGTTGTGAATCCTAGTTTGAGAAAATCCACATTTATGTTTATTTAACAGTTTTTGTATTTATTACTTGAAAAACTTATCAAATAGTTCACACTTGTTGCAATGTTTTTGTAAGTGGACTCCAGATCTCTATAGTACTTCTTTTCTACCTGATCCACTTAGATGCAGGTGCTGGGCTTGGCTTCTCTCTCTATTTAAAGAACTTCATCTGCCTACATGGAAACTGATAATGGTTCTGCGACCAGGAAGCAGGTGAACCGAATTATTCTTCTTTAAATTTCACTCACTTTTCAAATTCGCACCTTTTTAAGTGTTCTTCATCATCTTCCTTATACAAGAATAATTCCTATGCTTCTGTTTCTGGGGTCAGGCATAATTACAGCTTGTCCTGCAATAAAGATATATCCAAAGCAACAAGTGTACTAAATACACAGTTTAAATTTTTAAATATTTTTCTGGGAAAAAAGTTCATTCAAACCTTCTCCAAAATGGTTGCAACCAATTGATTTCTTAGAATATTTTCACTCCTCAGGTCTTTTATTAGTTGTCTGCACCCCAACTTAGTAAACACCCAGCAGCATCTCACATTCAAACAGTCCAGTTTGGTGTACCAAACATACCTTGAGCTCATTCTGTGTAGCCTCCTGGCAGGACCTTACAAGGAGAAAGTATGACCATGTTATTGGAGCAGAGCTGCTGCACTCGGCAGCCACATCTACACCTAAAACTACTTGATATTGTTAATTATAGGCAGCTTCTCAAGCAGCTGTCTGTACATGTCTAAATTCACTGGAAGGAGGGAACTAGGAGAGAATTTAAGCAGTGGAACAAAACATCTGCCCTTCTCCATGGAATATCCGCAAGCGCTTGTTTTGGCCCATGGTTTCTTACACTACATAGCACACCATGAAAGGCTACCCAGAAGCAGCTCACAGAAGAGAGAACTACATCTGATTAAGAACTCCCAAAATATTTACTTTATTCAAACTTTTCACTTGCTGTATTTCTGTTTTCTACTCTACCTCAGTCATTCTGCTTAGAGCTGTAATACAATGGGGAAAATTCATAACACAAATATGAACACAAATTTCCAGAAAAGGCAAACAAGATACTACAGAACATCCTCCTAAAAGGGTTCACAAAAGAGCTGGTATTAAGTCTTGAAGAGCAAAGCAGTACAATCATTTTGGGCTATCATTCAGCCCCATTATTACCAGCTGACTAAATTTTAACTTAATATCTTTGACACTAAGGCAGCAACCACCAGAGCCTTCCCTGAATCAGAAAGAGCAATGCTGAGAGGTAGGGCAGACAAGAGGGAGCTCTGTTAATTACTGTTGGACCTCAAAAGTAAGAAGTCATCTCAGAGTCTCATAATCTCATTACTATGGCTTCATCTTGTGGGTTTTACAGATTTAGCACCCTTCAGTTTGTGGGTTTTACAGATTTAGCACCCTAAGTTCTAAAAGCAGCAATGAACTCTGAACAGCATATTCAAATTGCATTTGGGGGTTAGAGGACAAGATGCCAACTTAAGGAAAAACAAAATCATGTTTGGCACACGCAAACAGATGCAGTTTGCTTGCTTTAGATAGTAAAAAAAGAGAATAGAAATTCATATATTTTTGAAAGTCAGTAACTTCTTTATTGTGTAGGCAATTAGTAAAGCCATAAAAAAAGAGAAGTTAAAGAGCTTCACAAAGTAACAAAAGCTAAGAGAGGGACAAGTCCTCCGCAATCCATTCAACATTACACATCAGTGATCAAAATCTATTAAAAAAAATAATAAACCCCCTTTCAACTTCCCCAGAAAGCAGTTTGGTTTGTAGAACTCAACCATATCCAGGGCAATAACAAACAGCCATGTGACCCTCTCACGGAAAGGCCATGGAAAAAAAAAAAAAAATCTGTCTGGAGTTTGTGTTGGCCAGGCAAATCAATATACTTAGTCATAACTCAACTGCACTACTTACAAAGCAAGTAATTGTTTTCCCACTAATGCCATCTCTACCATTTCTTAACAGAGAACAAGTTGCCAAAGTACTCAGTTTGCAGCAGATCAAACTGGCTTTGCTTGACAGCAAAGAAAAGCAGAGAAAAGCAGTTTACTGACGCAACAGTTAAGCAGTAACACACAAAACGAGCCAGTTACAGCTCACAGTCAACCACAACTACTTTCTTCAGCTGTCTTGGTGTATAAACACTATTACACAATGACATTTCCAAAACCCTTACTGCAAATCTTGCTTTTTCAATTTGTAAAGTTTTACCGTCAAAGAAAATACATGATGACTAATTCAGGCCCAAAAAGTGTCTAGGACCATTCAGGACCATAGACTTCAGTGTGACAGAAGTGAGTTCTAAGCTGTATCAATGATTTTACTTCTAGTTTTAATAATGATTTTGGTTTTAATTCCATTATGTTTTTATAAAGGTATCAGCATGACACACATTTCACATGATTTAACTTCAAAGGGTTAAGATTAAGTTACTGAATTCTTGCAATACCTGCTGTAGTTTTTTTTGGTATTAAAGAAGCTATCAACAATAAGTGAGAACATATGTTTAAGACTAGGGTAAAGTTTATTGCAAGAGGCAAAAATTCCCTTCAGCTTTATATAATTATTTAGAACAGCATACATATTAAAGAAAATATTTTAACTTACTTACATATTCAAACTATGTGGCACAGCACTCAGTAATTTTCTAAGCTCAAAACATCATAACCACAGCAATCTTTAATTAATTACCTAGGTCTCAAAATCCCCCTCTTCCTTCCTCCCACCCAAAGATATCTCCACATCACCCAGTTTTGATGCAACTTCAAGAACTGCTGCCCAAGAGGGGTGTTTCAATATTAAATACTTTCACCATTAGAAATGGATCCTATCAGCTGCATTGCTGAGCACAGCAACCACTTTCAGTAAACACAACAGCGACAAAAATTCCAAAGAAAGTCTTTTCAGTTCACATCAAGTCTAAAAGCATTTTCAGTCTAAGCCTGTAAGTATCAAGCACCCTCTAGGTCTTCCAACAACTAATAGGAAAGTGCAAAACTCGGAAGACCACAAATGAGGCTTTGCAAAAAAAACAATAAACAAACTCCAAAACCCCCAGCTTTAATTTCAACACTACCCCGAAGCACAATTGTAACTTGAGCTGTACCATTCCACTCACATTCCAGGTAGAATGGATTTTGTGTTTACAAAACGTGTCTTCTCAAATCTCACTACTGATGCTCCATCCTGTCTATAAATATTTAATCACAGACAAACTTCACAAAAGGCAGCTTGAACACACATCATTGGCAAATGCATCTTCTCTAAGTTAAAACACAGAAAAATTCTTATGTTACACATACAATCAAATATGGTATTGGAAAAGAAGCCTTAAAGAGATAGGCAGTGAAAGAAACAATTTCTTAAGCCAGTCACTTTATGTTTAAAATATTTTTCAAGCATACTCATTGATCACACAGGTGCAAGTCACAGGAAGATGATGATGCTGTACTTAAACTTTGAAACCTGAAACAATTCTCCTCAAGACTCTCTCCAAAACACTCAGTAAACAGCAAACAGGATACTTCCGAAAAGCAAGGCACAAGCCCAGTATTAGCTGTGGCAATAAACCTTACTGCCTTTGAGACTGACTCCCTGGGTCAGCTCCAACAGGCAGGTCTTATCACATGCAAGGACAGAATGGCATAGGGAAATACCAGGAAGTCTAAAACAAGGCTGCTTACAGCCCGTGACCGACCCTGGTTACATAAAGAGGAAAGATAAGAATTAAAGATCTAGGAGGGGGAGATATTCTTGTCAACCTAGGAATAACAATAGTTCAATTTCTAAACACTCTGGCTCTGCACAAGAAAGCAGTATTGCTGAACACGCAGGCTTCATCCAGGAACATAGGTGTTTTCAGATGACAAGGCAAACATTTTCTCTTATTAAAGCCTATCTCCCTCCCACTTTATCTGCATGTGAAGTTCATTAACAAGCAGAGACTATACAAGACTAAACCACAGGATCCATCTGCTAATAGTTATGGCTTAATTCAGTCACTTTTATTAATTTGTGTTACATAGCACAAGAGTTATGTTGTACTATAGACAGCACAAGAATGTTTTTATCCTGCTGTGTTTGTCTGTTTCTACAAAAACAACAATGCTATACATAAAGATACACAGCAAGATCTTTCTTCAGAGACTTGAATGCAGAAAGCTGATGTTATTTCCAGTCATATGCTGACTATACCAATCTACCAGAAAGCAAGTTTTTCATGTCTCCCATAGAGGATAAAGATGGGGGAGGAATAAAAACAGGGCAGGCAGAGAGTGTTTCTTGCACAGCTTCTATAAGCTGTGCACAGTGACCAACACTCTGGGCTCTGCACCACTGAGGACATCCAGCATGGCATACTAACACATCCCTCTTGAGGTTACCACACAACTTTCTCTCATTTTGGGCTGCCTATCTTAAGCAGTCTCAATACCACAAGAYCTCTGGTTCCCCACCTCAGCACTCAGGTTCCCCCCCCTCACAGGAATGGGCTGCACATTCCCCTATTCTCATTTCCTTCCACACACTCCAAGAACACACACCTTACAGTCACTAGTTCGTTTTCTGGTGCCTCTCACTTCTTTCAGATGTATTTCTACTTAATTTTACATGGCACTTGCCCGCCAATACACCAAACAATTTCTCCCTCTGTCTCTCCTCAATGCCACCTTTATTAAGCAGAACACTTTATGCTTGCAAGGTCTACGCTACCCTACATCACCACCAGCAACCTCTAGTCTTCTGCAACCCCTGGCTTTGCCCATTCCATTTCCCAACACTTCTTTCATTGTTTTTCTTTGCCCCACTCACCTGGTTTGATTGTTTCCACTTCCAGATCTTCTTCCCAGATCACCATCAGACACTGGTTCTCCTTCCCACAACTCTCCCAGATAGATACATTTCTGTTAATATCGCATGCTAGAGAATCTCCCACAGAGAAATTTAAACTGCTATTTATACGCATAAAGGTCAGCYCAAAAAACCCCATCCTTCACCTTTATAAAATTGCTTCACATACAGCTCAGAGCTTCCCAATCCTCTCTGTTACCTCAGCTTTCACCAACTTGGGTGGACTGTGCTCYTTGATGCCCAGAACATTTCTCAGAAACTCCTGATTTCAAACCATAGAATCATTAAGGCTGGAAAAGACCTTTAAGATCATCAAGTCCAGCCATTAAACAAACACTGCCAAGTCCACCCCTAAACCATGTCCATAAGCACCACATGTACATGTTTTTTGAACACTTCTAAGGACGGTGACTCCAACAATTCCCTGGGCAGTCTGTTCCAATGTTTGACCACCCTYACAAGTAAGGCATTTTTCCTAATATCCAATTTAAACCTCCTCTGGAGCAACATGAGGCTGTTTCTTGTCCTATTGCTTGGTACCTGGGAGACAAGACCAACTCCCATCTGGCTACAACCTCCCTTCAGGTAGTYACAGAAAGCAGTAAGGTCCCCCTGAGCCTCCTTTTTCTCCAGACTAAACAACCCCAGTTCCCCCAGCCACTCCTCATGTAACAGACAAAATACACATTTTCTTTGACTTCTGAAGGCCTCAAAAATCAGAATTCAGATGGAAATTTCCTGCGGCTGTTCTATTAATGTCAAGACACATTTAACAACAGCATTAATGTATCASACCTCAAGAAGAAAACCCCTTAAAAGGGTATGTTACTGAAAGAGGGGTCTCATTTTTTCGGTAAAGCTAAAAAGTATTTTGTTTACAACAAAACAGTGATTTGTCGATCATTTGCATTAAAAAAGTTCAGTGTCAAACAAGCAGCACTTGTGAATTTTTACTACTTTAGCGTTACAGTCTCCCTGGATGTGTGATTTAGAGACCACAATCTACTCTTACACCAAAGTTAAAGCAACCTGCTTTTCTTCTCTTTTAATATAAGAATATTTTCACACCTTCCCATAGTATTTAATTTTTGCTGCACTTCACACCAAAGCCCAGCTGACTCTGTAAAAACCACCTACAGGAAATCACACTAAACTCAGAAATACCATATGGCTGCTGAACAAGAAAATGGCCATAGTTACCAAACCAAATTAATGCCATTGATCACTTTAAAGAGAGATAGTTGTAGGCTTGCTAATTATCTGAGGTGCTTATTATATATTTCAAAGTTTGAAAGTAATTCTATCCCTCTATCAAAGCCAGTAAATCAATCATCTCTGTTAAAGGCTTAGAGAAAAAGTCAAGCTTACTACTCAAATAAATCTATGGTCAACATATGAGAAACATTACTATGAAAGCCATTCAAAAAGCCTCCTCATGGGAAAGGGTAACATTATGAGAACTAAGTGTTTTCACATGTTGTTTTTACCTTTGTTCTTTCAAAGTCTTATTTTTCACCTCTTCTATGGCAAGATTTTTTTGGAGGCTTCTAATCTGAATTCCATCTCTTTCTTCTCAAGGCCCCTTGGGACCGCTTCTCCCCCATCACTGTCCTTTGTTCCTGCCACAGTAATTCTCTGATCAGTCAAAAATAGCTGCATGTGGCATTCTCCAACAGAGTAAGGAATCTGCCAAGGTAGTAGACTTGGAAAGAAGGAGTGAAAAAAAAATCACGTGAAGAGGAAAAYCCCACCTCATCCTGAAGTCATGTCTCTTGTGCACTGCCTGAGCAAGAGAAGGCAAAAACATTGAAGCAAAGGTATGGCTCTATAGACAGGAAAGCCCAGCCTCTGACACTGCCTTCTCCCAGGTGCCTTGAAGGCAAACAGACATCGCTGTGGCCTTATTTATCACTTCATATAACCTGCAGACAACCTTAACTTTGCTACCATGAGTTCAAAAGCAGACTAAAACTATGGAAAACTCGATCATCATATTTTATTCCCTACGCATAAGCTATGTCCCCTAAAAGGGGAAAAAACCCTCCTGCGTCATGCTACAAGGTTTCAAATCCTAAGGCAGTGTTCCATGTTTTGCACCACTATAGTACCAGGTCCCAGTTTCAACATCCATCTGCTTTTAACCAACACACACATTTAAGCTTCTAATGTCAAAATAACTGTGACCCCAAACTAGGCTACGATGTTACTACAGGATATTACTCCCTTCACTCTAAAGGAGAAAACAAATCTCTCTGCAGAATCTGATTTTTCTTTCTATTTAATGACTGCCAAAATATCCTGTACTACAACCATGGTACAGTTCAACCATTCTATTCTGAAACAGAATATGAGTGTCAAAGGCTGTTGTGTTTTGTTACTTTTAAGTTTAACATTTAAAGATAATTACTTAAGCAAAAAAGCCCCCCACCTGCATGTTTGTTTGCCTCTTTAATTTTTATCTCAATTTACATGTACATTCAGCAAACAGCACAGCAGCCTCCCAGTACTAGCTGCAGTTTCTGGGAACTACTAAAAAACTAAAGAAGTCATTTGTTTTACATTTAGAGAAAAACATAAATATGTGTAAAATAAATACAGCTTGTGAATGTTATATACATTATAATGTAGTGTAAAGGTTTGATTACAAGGTTAAATATCTGCCATAAGAATCTACAAATCACAGAATATCCTGAGTTGGAACAGAACCACAAGGATCATTCAGTCCAACTCCTGGCCCTGCACAGGACAACCCCAAGAACCACATCATGTGTCTGTGAGCGTGTCTAAACGCTTCTCATACTCTGGCAGCCTTAGTGCCATGCCAACATTTGAAGTATTTATATTTTTCTTATACACATTTCCCTGGTCCAAAGATAGTTACCCTTCACCTTGGCTGTTTGACACTAGATCTCTTCCACTTCCATCCCTGCAGGCTGCTTGCTTCAGGCTCATAYTCCTTTGTCCCATTAAGAAATTCCTTCTTCCTTCCAGTCTCAATTCATCCCAACTGCTTCCTTGCACCTTTATTCACTTGCAGTTCCACCAGTCAACATCCTAAAAGCTGAGCACTTTTATAAACCCAGTGACAATCAAGATGCCTTGTCCTAAGAGTTTTACTATTTCACAGGTTTGTCCAAGTCAGATATTCTATAACAAGATACTTGCAATTCTGATCAGAGTTTTTGCTCATTTAGATCACACACGTGCTGCAGACACAATTAGAGTAACTACAGCTCTTCATCCCTCTCCTGAAAGGAGCTGGTTCTCATTTACATCCACACAACGTGAACCATCAACCATTCTGCAAAAACATATTTGTCCATCTTCTCTAGAGGCTGAGAAAAATAAATGGAGTGTCCTATTGCCTTCCTTACAGAAGAGTTTTCCATTGAAAACGGAAATTTCTCATGCTCTACTAGGACGAGGATGGGAAGAACCCAGCAGGTGAGCTGTCCCTGATGCAGGAACTAACCCATTCCAAAAGCGGGGTACAGCAGGAGCTCCTGCACTGGCTGCAGGTGCCATCTCCACACATAACGTGGGAACTGGTTGCCCACACTGAATCCAGAAACTGAAGAGGCTTCCACACCCCTCTGGACAGACCTCTGCCTTAACGSTTTCTCCAATGCACGTCCAGCATTTTCCACCACCACTGGAAGCAATGCTTAAGCAGCCTCATCACAACAKTGGCTGTGCAGACAGAAGTCGGGAATCATCGTATTCTTATTTCCCAAGACAAAGGGTGCCGTATGAACTCCCTTTCGAACCAACTGCCTGCAGACCTTATGTTCTCAAGGAGTCTTTGCTCCTAACAAATGGAATGGACAACTACAAGCAGCCTATGTCTGAACAAAGACCAGGAGCACACGAAAGGCTGATTATATCTCAGTCCACAACGAAGGAAAAAAGTTAGGTGCCTGAACACCTCAAGATAAAGAAAAAAAGAGAAAAAAGGCCCCAGCTCCCAGTAAAATAAACACAATAAATTCAGAAGTGAAGGTGAAAAATTAATTCATTTTTACAAGGTATTTTAAGGTACGGCTCAGACGACACAAGAGCACCTCCGCCTCCACCGGGGCTCTCCCCGCGGAGGGGCCGCCGCTGTCCCGCGGGCGCGGCTCCCCGGGGCGCTGCCCCCGGACCGGGGGTTCCACCCCCGCTACACGAGCGCGGGGCGGCCGCCGCCGCCTCCTCCTCCCCGGAGCCGCCGGCCCGACCTGGTACCTCRGCGGCGCGGAGAGACCGCCCCTCGGGGCCCGCCCGCCCCGGCGGGCTCCTCTCACCTCGCGACCTGGCGGCTGCCGGCGGCGCGGCCCCGGAGGCGGCGGCTGCCCGTCGTCGCGGGCCGGGCGGCGGCAGGAAGCGAGCGGCGGCCGCGGCGTCCCCACCGTGGCGCAGTTACCATGGGACGGACGCCCTCTCCCGCTCCCTCCGGAAGTCACCGCCGGCGGGGCGGAGGGAGGCGGGGCGGACGGCGCCGCCATCTTGAGTGCGGCTCCCGGCCCGGCTCCCGCCGTCCGCCATCTTGAGCGTGGCGCGGCGCTGGCGTGAGCGCCCGCCCCGCTCCCCGCCCGGCTCCCTGTGGCGGTGGCTGCGAGGAACGGAGCGTACGCGAAACTCTCCAAGGAACCACAGTCTAATACACGCACTTTAAAAAAATATATCTGAACTGCGGGAAAGTCGTGTCTGGGGTTGAAAGGATTCCCCTTCAGTCTAAGGAAATTACACTGCGAAGGCCACAGTGGCCCCTGGACAGTTTTATCCCAGGGTGAGACACAGATCCCTCYTCTGACCCTTGCAGAGTTCATGAAATGGACCATCCTTCATCTTTAAAAACATGTTAATATTGCATATGAAATTGCACATAGGAAACAATATTATCTACACGGGTAAACCCAGTGCTGAATTCCTAGGAAAAGCTTGCTCCAGCCGCAGTTGTGCCAACTTGGGCATAGGCCTCCATTTTTAATTACGTGGTTGCGTTCCTTTGCATCCCAAAGGGCCTCTGTCTCGTTTAGTGCGCAGAATGGGCTGAAATACGGACGTGGATTTCCCTAACCTTCGAGCGCTTCCTTTTGCAGTTGGAATAAAAGTACATTTTGTAATTTCTAAAACCAGAATAACATACGGGATAATCTGCAGTGATCCCTTGCACGTGACGAGCTGTTTCATCCCATCGTGAGGGTAGTTGACTCTCTAAAAACCGTTCTAAAGCATGTGAATCACCCAGGTCAGGCTGGCGATGGTTTGGGAGCCAGAGTTTGCAGCCTGAGTCAGACTCCAATCCTCTCCTTCCCTCCTCATTCTCCCTGTGGGGTTCACTTGACGTGGTTTTTATTGAGTGCTCGTTGTAATTTCCAGCTCTGACTCAGGCCTCCTCCTGAACGCCAGTGCTGTCTCTCCTGCATCAGCTCAAGGCTTTGTGTTTGGTCAGATGGGGCAAAATCAGAGCGTGAAGTGCTGTGGAATTTGATATTTCTAACACTGTCTAGTGTGGAACTAGAACTGCATTCAAGGAGCACCTCGGAGTAGGAGGGAGCATATGAATTCTAGGGGAGATTTTTCTGTGAAGCAACATGAGCAAGTGAGAGAGGGAAAGCTCCATTCCCCCCCATCTGCAGAGGGACTTTGCTGCCAGCTGTGGTCACTTAATATCAGGTTCTGMCACTTCATCTCTAATTGTACCAATTTCTTCCATAGACTCAAGTAATAACTGAGTCATGCAATAAAGCTTCTGTAATTCCTATGAGCTTTTTTTTTCCCCCACAAAATAGATTACAGGGTATCAGTTATGCTGCAGTGATCCYCCATTGAAGAACATAAAAAAATGGAAAATACCTGTTTTCCACACCACAGCTCCTGTCTTTCAGTGCCATCTAGTGCCCGTGCGTGGAAGAGATGCTGKAACTAATCGAACTTCTCATCAGATCGATTTGCCATAATTAACACAATTTTGAAATTGGTAGATGGCACTAGTAAAGAAGGTATATTAATACAATATTTCTCTAAATAAATCTAGCGATATGTAAATTCATATTTTTATTTTATGGCACTAAATTCTGACACAGATCTCTTTTACATTAATTAAAATCAATAGCACTTACAAATCATAAATATATATATCAGTTACTTCTGGCTATGCTGTTCTCTATAACTAATTAGATTGCTTTGGAAAATTGTGGTCACAAAAAAAATTAAAAGTACTGAAATAATTTATCACCTTGCTTCATTTTCAATTCTCCTGAAAAGGAGTAGCCATCCAGATCAGAGCCCAATCACAATTTCATTTGCAAAGTAAAACTGCAAAGCTTGGAGTAACACGTCTTTCTCTCCATCTACAAGAAGGAACAAGGTGGTATTCAAAACAAGGAAGAAACAAAACATGAAGGATTATCCAGAGATCATCTAACTTCGGGTTGTTACCTTTTATCCYTTCATGCCTTTCTTTACAGTGATTGCTCCTTATTACTCTCATCAGCAGTTAAATAGTTCTTAACCTTGAAACACCCCTGTCTGTCTTTTACAGTAATACATAAACTTCAGAGACGCACATGGGGGACTTACATAATCTCCRCATATTACTACAAAGAAAATATTTATTGGCCAGTAAAGATAACTCCCCCTTGAAGACCTCAGATTCTAAATTAAGATGCAAATCCTGGGTAGCAAATACAACAAAAAGAATATGAATACAGAATTTTTAGCAATAGTCTAGTGCACATTCAGATCCTGGTTTATATTTAACAAATCTTACCCTCCCTACCTGGCCATGAAAAACCTGCAAAGTCACTATTCTCTGAACTAGTCCAGCTAAAGAGGAAACAAAACAAGGTGCTCAGCTGCTTTCGTTCTGGTAAAAATCTAATTCAATTAGAGCAATTTCAGATCACAATTCTGACAGCTGTGTTTATCACACTTTCTTCAAAGGATAGAAATTAGCATTGACTGACATTAGCATCAAAGCTTATTTATTCACCCGCCCACATCCTACCAGCCYTTCTGAGTTTGTTTATTTAGCACTTTAATAACACCACAGTAAATAAGATTTCATTTCAGAGCATGCATGTTTTTYGTCAAAGCATTTAGCGCAGTCTTGTTGGAATGCCACSGTAGAGCCCCTCGCTGCAGGTTTCRTGAAAGAGCAGCTGGGTGTTCTCCAGAAAAGGCGTTTTAAATGGTTAACAAGCACATAGACTGGGATCCAGAATTTCTTCTTCTTTCTTTTTAGTCAACAACAAGAAAATATCTGTCTTTCAGCAGTCGCCAGAGACAACCTGTCAACCCTTAAGCTCCAGAAGACTGACCAAGTCTGCCAAAATCTGCTTTGGGTGGAAAAGGAGCCTCCTGTGTATATGACCCAGACAGAAATGGCTGACCACAGGCCTCCTCTGTTAAGCTTTGCTTACTTATGAAATCAGGAGACAGACAATAAGTGCAGCTCTGCAAGCAAAAGGACAGTGTGGGTATTTTCTGCCTTGCAGTGAAACATCAAACTAATGAGGGAAATAGCTGTTCCTTGCCAAGGTTTATTGTGCTACAATAAGGACGATAGTCTCTCCCCTAGACAGTGCTATCAGCCTTAGCTGAAACAAAAAAATCAGAGCCCTCACTGAAAGAAGTAATTCAGAACAAGGAACAGCATAGCTGTAAGTTGTCTCTCCAGTGGGCATACGATTCTGAAGAGAAGTCAAATTAAAAAAAAAGCAAAAAACCAAACCAAAACAACAAAGGAAACAGATGAGAGAATGACTAATGAGAATAGATTCCACTGCGTTGACCACAGAATTACTTTCTCAGATCCTGGGACTTAATATGCAACAGAATTATCATAAGACAACGGTTCTGTGTAATGGAAATAATTTAAGTTTCAATATTTCATCCAGCAGTGCAGACAGGCCTGTGGAGTGTGCTATCTTAGCTGGAGCACTTGTTGAGTCTGACCACTGGTTTATGTAGCAGGAGCTGAAAAGTGACAAATTCAACTCTCAATTCTGAAAAAAGGAAAAAACAGAAACGCCAAGGAAATGAGACACACAGCAGCTGGTGAGAGAGAAATGAAAACTTCACAACTTTCAATCACTCACAGCACACGTTATGCAGAAAGAGACTGAGCTCCCAGTTTTGCTCTGGAGATTGTGTCACTTCCAATCTTTCCTGTGAAGACTCAAGTGTGGCTTATAGTGGCSATTTGCATGTAGATGAATGCAATGTCTGCTTTCAGTGATTGTATTTCTGTCTTGGTTTTCTCTAGTTGAGAAAGAAAACAGCTTTTGGGGGGATATATTACTCTTGTAATATCCCCATGCTCTAAACCATTACAATCGGATGGACCTTCTTTAAAAAAAAAAAAAAGAGAGAGAAAAAAGAAAAAGTTAGGAGATTCAACAGTGTAACACTGATTTGCATTTTCAACTGACAGCCCAACAACTGGAAAATTTTGTTTATTCTGTTTAGCTAGCCAGAAACCACACAGGCCCACATAAGCCCAAATTTTGGACATGCTTTTTCTCAACTACCATGAAAATATCAGGGAAAAGCATTGTCCAGAAAACTTGCCTTGAATAGTACTTTACATAATCCACTCTTCCAGTGGTTCCCCTCRCTTTCTTCATGCATACCAGTAACCCAAAAAGTGCAACCAAGAGTAGCTTAGGTCAATATTCATTATGTAATAGGAGATTAGAGCAGCAGCATATCATCTAGGAAAAGTGTATTCTTCTTTTATTAGATTAGTTGATCTATAAAGCATATCTACCTTCTTTATGAATACTGACCAACACTTTAATTTGCAACAAAAGTATGGAATCTGGAGAGCAAGTATTAAGAAAATCACTRTTATTAGTGTTCAACCACTTGCTTTGCTGAATATAGGTAAATTTTACATGTTTYCAGTCAGCTAAAGTTCTTTTTTTTTTCATTCTGTTACTTTGATGAATGAGRAAAAAAAAAAAATCTTCATCTGCCCAGAACAAAAGAGGATTCTGCAGGCTGATTTAGGTACATCACGATATTGAATTCTTTTGTAATGCCCCAAGCAGTAAGTTTTGCATACTCAGAAGTGATCACCTAATGACAGGTCCAAGATCCATGCATGAGAAAATAAGAGCTCCAGTTAATGGGAATCAGATGACAAACTCCAACTATCTCTCTAGCTTAAATAAAGCAGTAGACGCCACAGAGGCTATGCTCTTCCTCACAAAACTCCCTTTTCTCTTCCATGATCGTGTTGCTTTTTTCTCTACTGCATGTTAAAATCTTGCTGGCTGGGCAAAGGGAGGAAATGTGTTATGTCACAACCTGGTAACAATTCACCCATAGCCTGTAAGTTACTTTAATCAGAGATATATTGGAATGGCAACAGTGTTTAGTTGTTGAGACACTTTTTGGGCCACATTCTATAACTTCATTAATATTTGCAAAAGCACTTTATGAGAAACCCACTTCGTCCTTAATCGATCTTCAGCACCCTGTACCCCAAGGTGTCTTTTTTCACTCAAAAAATTCCATGTCATTTCTCTCAGAGCTCTCTCCACCATCCCCATGTTCCTGAAGATAAAACAGTAAAACATTCATTAGATAAAACTAATTAATGTGGGTGTCGTCTGTTAGGAACACTTGCAAAATGATAGTTGTGCCAGTGTTTCTACTTACCTTGAGCACAGAGACTCCATCACATACGGCTGATTTATGGCTGTAGCTTACRTGGTGAATAGTGGCAAGACATTTGCAGTATCAGAAGCCACAAAACATAGTTACAATAAATCTTGAAAAGCAACAATTGGGAAACACCATCACCAAATCTGCTGTTACRTTTTAGAAATGAACCAGTTTTGCTACAGCCACAAAAAGCTTGCAAGAATTTGGTGTTAGAGCGGGAGGGTCAGCTGCATTCACCTCTGACTTATGTTTCAATCACAGTCCCAACTACAAAGCCTCCTGTGCTACCCTTTTCCTCTCAAGTTGCTCCCTCCCCTAAGCAAGCCTGATAAAACGCTGTTAAATAGCTTTATGTATCAAAGGTTCAAATTTAAGTCTGTTAAAGAGAAATAAGAAGAGAATTTGATGAACAAGAATCAAGCTCAAGTGAAAGATCTCACAACATGCTGCCAGAGCTGAGGTCCTGTTTTAAAATTCACTTATATCACATCTAAAACTTGGAAAACTACACTACCGGTTTAAGATATCTCTTTTCCAAAGTAGACATTCACTTTAAAACACAAGCTGGCACAAGCTGATACTTCAGGCTTTCAGGGAAGTTGTGTTGTACGTAAATTGCAAGAGCCCACGTGTGATTCTTTTCTGAAGTTAAACTGGCTCACTAGAACTTGAAATACAGATTCAGACAATTTCAAGTTTCAACAACTTTTTGGACCCCTTCATTTATAGGCAATGAAAATTGAATTTAAAATTACAAAGTCCATGATGTGTTTTCTTCACATTTAAAAAAATCTCATCTTTTCTGTAGAATTTTTTTTTGCAAGAAAAACTTCACTGCAATTTTCGTGCATCCTTAGTTAAAAAATTTTACTCACTGATCATCCATGATGTGTTTCCTCAAGAGGCTCTGGAACACACCTTTGAACAGCTAAATGTCCTGCACAGCCACCATTGTTGCAGCCACCAATAACCAGTCTCACAGCATAACGAAGCAGGGCAGGTTATTTTCTTACTGGCAGGAACTAGTAAAGGATGGTTGGAGTCACCTTGCATTATCCAGCTGGATTGCCCAACAGCAAACACCACTAATTGAACCAGGAGTGTTGCAACAGAAAAACATACTTTAGAGACTTTCAGGGAACTGGTGACAGAAAAATGGTTTAGAATTCAGGTTTTGGGAAGAGTTTTGTATCCCCTAAATTCCCAAAGGTGCTTTATGGTTAGACAAAGTTAATCCTCTACAGTGTCATGCAGTTAGTGACCCATCAAAAAACTCTCACCTAATTTTTGGATTATGCTGAATTTGAGATATTGCCTATTGCAAAGATGCACATAAAGGCTCAATTATTTTCTGTTTCATGTTGAAAGGGTCAGCTGACCTGAGATCATAAAAGCTGCTGGGTTGGTTGTTTTTCCCCCAGAGACAACAGCTTTCCAGTACGTCCAAGGACCCTTCTCTGCACAGCCAGTGTGGATGTCCTCATTAGCTTTCTCTGCACACCATGTCCAGTTATCTGCCATAGCTGTCGCTGAGGAATGGCACTCCTGCCTCTTAATGGACACCATCCTGCTGGGAAATCTTGTGGCTTTGTGCCACGTGGGCAGGTGCCTGTGACAGCGAAGCATCCAGGAACCCCAGGAAGGCCTTATTTGCAAGGCAAGGTTAAAACACACCAAGTTTAACTTCACATTCCAGTGTTGTTTATGGAAAGTGGAAACAAGTGGAATAGACAAACATTTATTTATGACAATCTTGTATCTCACAGACTGATAGATTTTCATGGTTATACTGAGATTACATTCTTACAGCCACATTGATTTCCATGGAATCGTTTCCTATTTGTATTCTTGTAATCAGGCCAGGAAGAATCAAATGTTCCATTTAAACCACTTTTTTCATTCTGCAGTAGATTTTTCATGCTCTTCTAGATCTGAGTTCTGGACTAACCGTAAAAGAGAAAAATAAAATTGTGAGAGAGGAGAAAAGCAAAAGATCTGCTTTATTTATACCAACTTGTTTGGGTTAAAATCAGTCATGGCTGAGGTAGGTTTTTGCAAGATGCAGGGGGAGCTTTTTTAGGCCAGTTCCCTCAGCAGTTCTGTGCATACCCAGCACTGGATTTAAAACAGCTTTTCATTGGCATTTGAGAATTTGTTAAATTTACCACTTTTTATTAGTGTTTATTTATCAACAATTTACAAAATCAGTTGTTCCTGCACTCTGATTGCATTATTTACCCTATCTAAAAGAAAAGTTGGACATATGAAATGCTAGAGAAGGTTTCTTCTTATAGCATCATCTAAAACAGCAGCCTCAGTGCAGATATCAATCTAATCCACCATTTCTCCTGAAACATGCCTGCACATGTATCCCAACCCTGTGTGGCAGGGAGAAGCAGTCTGAACTTTGCTGCCATAGCTATGGAATATCAGTATCTCCACAGCCACAAGTGCAATGTCTATTTGTCTCCTCAAGCGCCTAAACCCCCATCTTTTACTTAATCATTGCTTCAGTTGTGCGCTCAGGGTTATACCCAAATGATATTAAAAATAGGCAAAGTGCATTTGTAGGGTAGAAAGAACCAAGTGTGTGTAAGTTGTAAACTATAACTCCCTACAACTGAACGAGCATAGGGACACAATTATTTCTGGCTCTGACTTCCTGCAGTAGGTGGATGCCCTCGTTACCTTCACAGGCTGTGCTGCCTCTGTGCACTTGGTCATTTCTCTGAGCTGGTGGAGAGCACGTTCTCTGAGCTGGTGGAGAGGAAGAGGTGACACCCAGTGACAGCCCTTGATGGCTCATTTCGGACATGTCGGTCACTCATATTTTCCTGAAATTCCATCCAAAAAGGGTTTTCTTACCAAAGAGATTTTTTCTTTCAGCTGGAGACAGAAGACACTGTGGAAGCTGCAGAGAGACTTTGTATCTGTCTTGCCAGTGGAAAGGTTTYTCTTTTAATAGATACAGTATGAGGTTTTTAAAAGCTGTGTTGCCAAAAGCAAATGGTTTGAATTTGGATGTGGCTTTGAGTTCAACATTTTTCCCTTTCTCTGTTCATTAATTTCCTCTCATATTCCTAAGGATCTACTATGTATTACAGTACTTTGCACAGGAATTCACTTAATCTGATTTTAAGCTTCATGTGAATTCTTTTTTGGTCAGTTCATTAATACTTAAAAGTTTCTGCAGTTTGAAACACAGGAGCAAGAAAGCCCTTAGGCTGACTAAACCTAGCAATACACAGCTCCAATTTGACAAACCTGTCAAGAATTACTTGATCTCTCTTGGGACAAGAAGTCAGACAAAATGGTCCACCCTTAATCAGAATCATCCTATTCTGATTTTTCTGCAAGTGCTTTCTGCCACACTTGTCTAACTGTGAAGGTTGCCTCACCTAACATATCACACATTGTTTGTTGTCCACCTGTGTGATAACCGTGGCTTTCTACTGTTTTCATCCACTAAGGCTGCATTTAGGTATCCAAAAGCAAAGATAGTTCCTTTCTGGGTATTGTAAGATCTATCCTTTGGGAAAGGCCCAAGCAGTGTAGTCTGAATTACATTGATAGTGTTTATACCATTTGACCAAAAGAAATTGCCTAATTTTAAAAATCATCAAGTGTTTTAAATTCTGGTGATAATCCCTTGAGACAATGCCAGTAAGTATTAGAAGAAGGAGAAAATAGAGCAAAGTGCCAGCTTTGTTGCTTGAGTAGTGATTGCATTCCAGTTAATCCATCTTTAAATTAAATGAATCAATCATGTTAAAAAAAAAAAAAAAAAAAAAAAAAAAAAAAAAAAAAAAAAAAAAAACCACAAAAAAAACCCACCAACTTTAACTTGCTAAGAATTAAGTGGTTGCAATTCAAACTGCCCAAAACCAGAGATACTGCCATCAGGGACTGTATGAACTACAGAGCGGAAACAAAAAGAAAGCTGTAATCTTGAACATAAAAGCAAGTTAATCTGTGAAGTTGCACTGAACACAGCTCTGTACCATTCAGCTTGCAATATGATCTGCCACTTTGCAAAGAAGAAAGCCTGTAGCCTCTTTTAATTGATCTCCTCACACTGGCCAAATTCAGTTAATATATTATTTGCATAAATAATCCCACCACGACTAGCAGATTTTGCTAGGATAGTTAGTGTATGTGAAAACTATATAGAGATCTAAATCTGGAAAAATACAAGTGTTGGAGATACATTCCCCGTATCATGCTTGCCAGTTTATTAAACCAAACAAGACAAAAAGGGCAAACTTGCACGTTTTATCCCACAAATTCATAACTCCATGACTGAGCTCTCCAGAAGAAAGGTTCACATTAACCTCAATTTTGTCATATTTAACCTGGCTATTGGAAGACTCACTTCATAAATACCATACCTTCTATTTTTCTGATTTTCTCCATTTTTAATACCGATGTTTTGCTCTGTGGAGATTTCTTGTCATACTCATGATTTCTTCTAAACATCCATTCCTAATCCTCCTGTTTCCTGCTGCAATCCTGATCTGCAGATGCTGCTTGTGTCCCATCATTCAGGTGTTGTGTGCACAGGGCATTGCTGTTATGGTTTACAGAGGACTGTAGTGATTTATCCCTGGTTGGCAGCTCAGCACCACACAGCCACTCACTCACTTCCCAGCCCTGCGGGAGAGAACCGGAAGGGGTAAAAGTGCAAAAAGTTGTGGGTTGAGATAAAGACAGTTCAACTAAATTTAACAAAAAATAAAACCAGAAAAATAGAAAAAAACAAAGAGAGGAAAAAGCCCAAAATGCAAGAAAAACAACAGATGCCCAGCCAGTTTCTGAGCAAGGGGAGTCCCTGCAAACTTCCATCCCTGTGGTTTGACTGCGATCACAGTGTCATATACTGTGGGCTATCCCTCTGGTCAGGGAGGGTCAGCTGTCCCTGCTGTGTCCCTCACAGCCCCTTGTGCACCCTCAGCTCACTCACTGACGTGCAGTTGAAAGAGAATTTTATAACAAAGGGACTCTGGTTATAACAAAGGGATTCTTGTAATAACAAAGGGATTCTTCTAATAAGCTTAACAAGTAGTTGCCTGTAGCTTAACAAATATTAATTCATAGTCTTTAAGGAAAATAGAGGCAAAATTGCAGAAACTATTAGATTGCAAGAAACACAAGGTCTTCAGACAGAGTACAAAAGAATGGGAGCCTGCCAACAAGGGACTTACATAAAACCCTATCAAATACGCATAGGCAAGAGGGAAAAGTGGAAAAGGTCAACCGAGAGGAAGACTACAGCCTTCATCCCGCGACCACCCGGGACAACCACCAGGAGGCAATGCGCACGCCTAAAAATATGTAGATAATATACATAAATTCTGGGAAATTATTAGCATGTAACCACCTTTTCTTAGAAATATTATGCATATGCATATAGCTGAAAGGATATAAGCTTGTACCCTACCCTTGCGGGGCGGGCATGTTGGGCGGAGCGATCCCCTGTGTCCCCAGCGCCAAAAATAAACGAATACCTGCTTCAATAGATGAGAGTCTTTGAAGTTTTCATACCACGATTTTTGCGAAAATCACAGCGTGAGGAGAGAACCTTTTGGTTCACATTTCCAGCTGCCGAAGACCTCATTGTCCACCTCACAGCCTTTTCTCCCCCCACCCTGTCCCTTCCCCACAGGCATGAGCTTGGGCCAGCAGCAGGTCGGTCATGGGGCTGGAATGGGCTCTGGCCAACATGGGGGCAGCTTCTGGTGCTGCTCACAGCAGCTGCCCCTGCAGCCTTCCCATTTCAAATCCTTGCCACAAAAACCCAGCCCACGGCCTCAGAGAAACCCCACGCAGGTGTACACGGCATCACATCACTTTCTTCCCAAAGGACAGATGCCTTGGACAGTCGGTCGGGCCCTGGGAAAGAGCAGTTGCTGGGACACAGGGCAAGAGATTGTCCACGTTTGTCAGTGCTCCTGCTCCATGGCCTTGGCAGCGTCCTCAACGGAGGGGCAGGTGCCCTCCTGGTCACCAGGACATACACAGGCTCCTGGATGCCACCTCGTCTGTAATTAGAGATATCCTACATGAAATGATGTAGAAGGTGTAACTTGTGTCACTTCTTTCCATTTTAAAGCTGCGGTGCCATTACTGGATGCACACCGTCTGTGCTGGGCAGCTGTGAGGAAAAACTGCAGGAAAACGTGAGCTCTGCTGCCCCTTGGTGGCCATCACTCCAGCAGACTCCTGCGGGAATTTTTTTATACATTCAAGAGGGCTGTTCTGCTGCTGTTATGCACTGTGTTTGATGATGTTTGGGAGAAGGAATTGCCTAAATCGTGCTGGCAGAAATTGGGGTAGCACTATCAGCAGAGAAAAGGGTCCAGGTGTCAGAGAGGACAAGGTACCTGACAGTCAGATTTGGCAGCAATTCAACAAAGCAAAACATCCAGGGGCCATCAACGTGGACATTGCGAACTGAAAGTGAGTCCTTCTTTGGGAAAGCCAGACAGAAAAGATGGGGGCACTAAGCAAAATTATTAGAGACAGATGGGACTCTTGGTGACACCAGCATATCCAGCTCAGATTGGGAAGACTGAACACACTGTGCTAGGAAGGCTTCATCTGGAATATTAGAGAAGTTATTCCCAAATAACCCCCTTCACATAGTATATAGAATATCCTACAGTATCACAGACCTCGGCAAGTACTGGAATTTTGTATAGCCATATGATATCATACCTACTTTTTTTTTCTAAACGGAAGTTTGGAAAGTCCACCTCTTCCTGCCCCATGGCTTGACATGTTTCATTGTAGCTACTACTTCCATATGCATCCAAGTCACCTGAGTATCTTCCTTATTTAAATCCTCCTTTAAGCATAATGCAAGGAATAAGCATTCTCAATAAAGTTGCATTAAATTGGAGAAAGCAATATTCAAGAGAGAGCTTTTTCTTGCTACTATAGTTAAAATTTTAAATAATGAGACAAAACGTGGTACTTTAAGATTGTTTATTTTAAATGGTATTCTGAAATCCTGGTTATATACAAATTTTCAAACTATGAAGCTGAAGATTGCATGGTGACTGTCTTCACAAAATAAGGCTGCTCGGTCAATGTTATCAGAGCTCATTCCACTGAAGTGTGATTACTCAGAGTATAGGATGGCTTCAGGAAGGTTGTAATCCACAAAGGCACCAACACCAAAGGAGGGAGGCCTTCCTCCATAAAAAGCTCAAGGTTCCCCTTGGTTGCCATGGTACATTTGTTGAATTTGAGAGTATCACCAGCAGGGAAAGGACTGAGTGAAACCAATGGTCACTGTGGAAAGGCCTTTACACTGCACTCACCATCTGGAGATAGGTACACACTGCAGGGGCTTTTCCATGCCAGTCTTACTCACTGTGCTTTATTCCTCACTCAACTGGGCCAGTGACAGGAAAAAAACACAGAAAAAGAAAAAAAAAAGCAGCTTATGCTACTATGGTAATTTAACAGTGATCCTTAGAGACAGATTTTTTTAGGGATAGTTAATAGGCAAGAACAGGATTTATGTTACTGCTGAAACTTCAGTTTAGATACCAGACACAGGGATGGGATGAAAAGTATCACCCTGCAGCCAACAGACAGAAAGTTTTCTCAGTTTTCTTCCCATGGAAGACAGATGAGCTACTGCCTCCTCTCGCATTCCCCAACACTAAAGGCAGAGATATGCTTCATGAGTTTGTTTTATACATAGAGAATTAAAAATACATTTTAGTAATGTTTCCTATTAAAACCTTACCCATAGCACAGTACTGAAATCAGTGCAACAGAATGACAGGAAGGAGTATTTACAACCTTATTGTATCGTACCAAATTTGCAAGACAAGAAAATTCTAAAGTGCAAAGTTGTCTCTATTCTACACAGATACAGGGATCCATTTTCCTGCTCACTGTACGAACCACTACCATTGTTACAGACACACCACATATCCATGCTGAACATCCAAGTGACCAAACACCATCCTTAGGCTGACAGGCAAAACTCCTCTACCAAATCCAGTGGGAGGCAGACAGCAGCATCCAAGGGCAAGGTTTAGTCCCTCAGCTGTAGGTGTGTCACATGCTGGATGGAGAGTAACTACTGTAAACCCAGGAACACGAGACATGGAGGAAGAGTATTTAAATACATGGAGGAAGGTATTTAAATAGAAATCTTACAAAGAGCTTAATGGTTTGGTTTATAGTAGATTAAAGACAATCACTGCTTTTCTTAAAGCACAAAACAGAGGGCCCAGCACTCCGTATTTTATTCAGCTGCAGTTCTGTCCTGCTTCAGATGGGGCACACATTTTTAAAGACTATTTACACCAATGAGATCTGCAGGCTTAGCCACGAGAGCCTCTAAAACCAAAGAGGCCACAAAAACAGGCTCTTGCAGCATTAGAATATTAAAAAGTCACCATTCAAAATACCTCACTCTTAAAAATTACTAAAGTGAACTATAATAGAAGGAACATGGCTACTGGGTTTCCAGATTAACTGAAACTCCCAGTTCATTCACCCATATTCTTAAGCATATTGGACAGTTAATCTATATCCTATTTACAATAATTCTTGCTACTACCCAACAAAACCACAAGAGAAAGCTGCTCATTGGCTCACAGCTCCCTGTACTTTGCAAACTAAACAGCCTCCAGTTTCTTATTTTTTGGCAAAACCATCCAATGTCTGCCATAGGATTTTAGCTACAAGTAAACAACGTTTGTCTTGAAAAGCAACACATGTTAAGTGAGTTAGTTTGTTCCATTCGTCTATTTTTAAACTACTACATCATATTTACTGAAACAGCTATGGCATAAGAGGTTACACAGCTAGGCTTAAGTAATGTCATCATCTGACACAATTCTCTTGGTTATGCCCCAAACTATTTACAGGGAACTTGATTCAGACAAACCACTCAGTTTGAGAAAGTGTCCAAAGAATTCCAAGTCCATAAAATAATCTTTCCTACCAAGTTGTTCAGGAACAATTTAGTCATGACTTGTTAATTTGATTTTAAGATATTCCTTTACTGGAATACACTCATGGGTAAAAGCTGCATTGGAAATGAGTCCCAGGACCTACACATGCAGTAGCAAACACGGGTAAGTCTGTGCCACAGTTTGTAGCAGATGGAAGGGAAAATGAGGGCAAGAGGGAAAATGGAATCTAGTCTGCATAGCAAGAAAACTAATTAAGTTGAGATGTGTACATATTGACAGAGAACTCTGAAAAACAGTGAGTAACTAAAAAAATTGTGATTATGAAACTGAGTTAACTGCATCTTGGTCCTTAAACGGGCAGGCTGAGCAAATGTTGATGACTACAGCTGTAATGTATTTTTACAATTAAAATCTGTATAAGAAAACTAAGTCCACACTCCATTCTGGCAAAACCTAAGCTGGTCTTTTAACAATGCAAGAAGTTTAATGAGTCAGTTGATCAAGTTATGAACAGATTTGAGTAACTCTAAATGAAACATACTCCAGGTCCCTGTGTGGCACCAGAAGAAATGGACCAATTTTAGATCTATATTCTTCTTGTTACTCATTATCCTCTGGTCACCTAGGCCCTTGCAGAACAGAAACTTCTTCCAAAGAAATTCAACTCATTTTACACTTATTTGTATGTACAGAAATGACAGAAAGAAAAATCCATCACGGGAAGCAATGAATTCTGTATTTGATCATCCCATGATTGCCAGCATTAAAAGCCTCTGCCTTTTGCAACAACAAATTTTGTAGTTTGGTCCAGTATCTCAGAAAGAGTCTTGAGTTTCCTATTAACCTCCTCAACAGCTTTTGTTCCACAGGCCTTCAAGGAGTTACACACCTGCCCTCTAAGCTAAGTGACTCTAAGTGACCCCATGAAAGACCTCAGAAACACTGAATTACACCACAGCGGAAGGTGAACAAAGAGTACAAAGTGAGGAATGTGTTTACAGTACACATCCTGGTAAGTTCATATGCCATCACGTTTGCTGAAAGGGTGAACATCACCAGGCTGCTCAGTTTGTTTCTCAGGTAAAGTGAAGTGCAGCAACAGGTACCCAGGGATTGCAAGGCTCTCACTTCAGCACATGCACCATATTCCTTTGCATTTGCAGCAAATCAGAAAGCTGTTTTTGTTGTCAYGGGTGTTTTGCAGAGCTCAGCACTAAGGAATGCTGTCACATTTTCCACAGCAAGCAGAAATGGAAGCAGCAAGTTATACTTTCTTTCTCAGCCTTGACTGGGCTTGGCTTTTGGCAAGTTTTCTTCATAAAGCGCTGATTTAAGTGCAACACTGCAAAAGCTGAGAAGTAGCACTGTTTAAACACAGCATAAAGGAAATCTAGAGCTTGGTTTCCAAGTTGTGCCATCAGCTCTTCAGCTCCTCTTTCCTACCTGTTCTCCTGACAGCTTCTTATAGATGCTAACCAGACGGAAACACAGCAACTTAGTTACAAATCCATTACCTTAGCATGGCAACTTCATGAATTTCAGTGCCAGGGAGATTTGCACCGTCTGCAGCCTTCAAACTTAACAATCTCTGAAGATTCAAAAACTTTGAAACAATGACACAGTGATGCATTGCTTTTAAGCACTTCCATATTACTTGCTGCATCACTTGATACACTTCGATGTTAAAAAATTTCAATTACAGGACAGACAAGCTAAAGTACCTTACTACAAATTCTAATACAAAACCCCTAATCTACAGAGGAAAGAACAGAGGCTAGTATTTTCAGAACATAAATTGTGCTCAAGTTACGCAGAACTTGGGGTTTTCCAAGTTCTGTGAAAGTCCTGTGAAATACCATAGGAAAGTTACAAACCAAACCCAGATTTTCTTCCCTCACTACAATTAGGTGAATTGGAACATGACAGGGTGCTAAGCCTGAATGACAAAACTTGAATAAATATAACTGTTCATGAGAACTTATGTTTGCAGAATTGGACATGATATAGTATATAATGTAATGGAAAAATCCTCAAGCATTACAATCATGATACTTCCTTTGCTATTTGTGGGTAAAACTAAACCCACAAAAAGAAAGTCCCTAGAGGCATAATAGGAACATTTAAGCCCACTCATTCTATGATATCCCACTAAAACCAAAAATAAGTCAGATATAAATAACCTCCTAGAAATCCACCACATTCTTAAGCAAGATAGACACATATTAACAAAGGTAAATTAAATTAGTCTTCTAAACGAAAAAAGGAGAATCAAAAAAAGGGAGATCAGAACTAAAGCCCCAGAGTCCTATTAACAGGAGTTTCAAAGTGAATTCAAAGCACTTATGGCATTTAAGAAATCTGGCATCCACTGTCTTTTTGAGGCTTTATATCTGGTTCCTTCAGAGGTTTTACTTCTTCATCTGGTTTTGGTTTAGCCTGCAAACAAGAAGACAAAAAAAAGCCAACTAAATACCACAAGTACAAACCACCGTGTCTGCACAGTATTTATGCACAGCTAAATTTACATATTATAATCTAATAGTCCCCTCTCTTCAAGGCTGAAGACTTTGAGTAACCCTCGAGCAAGAGGGAAAAGCCAAATATTCTGTTTCAGCATSTTTAAATGAATCCTCCTCTAAAAAACAATCTTTCTATAGCATTTACTCCTGTAACATTACAGGATTTAGTAAAAGATGACTCTGAATTTCCAGATGCTGGCAGTGTGATGCAGGTTAATTGACTTGCCCCTGGCTCAGGAGAAGTATGAGCTTAGGTGGCAGCCTTGTGTCTGTATGCTACACTGAGCTGGAGAATATTACAGAAGAGCCAAACTCTGTAAGATACACACAATAAAGCTAAGAGGAAAGAACAGCACAAGAGATTGTCTTACAGTGTCATCCTTTGGCCTCTTGGTGAGATCAAATGCTGCGACGGTTTCAGGAGCCCAGTGTGCGTTCAAAGCAGGAAACTCAAAAGGAACAGGCTCTACCAAGCCATAGTTTGCTTTCAGTTCCAGCTGGGGAGCTTCTGCTGGCACCTTCTGGAAATAGCTGTAACAGAACACAGAAATGTATTTAAAATACAATGCACCATCTCTGCAAGTCTTGCTTGCAATTCTAAAGAAAACAATCGGGTTTTTACAGCAGCAATCACTGCTGCTCTCTTCTATTTCATTAAGGCACTGCCTGATACACATTCTGCCAGCAAGATTCATAAGAACAAAGGCAATTTCTTCTTATTATTGTTTGTCCCCTAATAGCAAGGTGGGTGTTCTCCTACTTGAGAAACACTATTTGCAGTGCTTCAATGAGAAGAGCATCTTTTGTTCAAAAAAATCCTTCAGAGTACAAATGAGGATTTAAAATACTTCCCAAGAAAGATGAAGAGGACAGTTCTTCTCCTAAATCAGTCTTAATGTGCCACAGTGAATAATGGCAACAACACTGCAGTCCCCACAAAGACTGGCTACAGGGCAAAGCCTGACTCAGGGTGCACCTCTGCCCTTGGCAGACCAGCAGGAGCTGTGCTGACACACACTAACACACTGTCTTACTTCCTGTGCTGCAGAGAGCTCTCCCTAACAGTCACTGCTTTATAAGTTTTGTTTTAGAGGGACTTGGATTTGTTGAAATGTCCTGTATGCTGTTGTAAGCTCTGACAATGGTTATTTGAACCAAAGCAGAGTACAGCACTGCTTTTCCTATTTGCAGTTCAGTCTGATGTACTTAACAGTCCTTTTTGTTTAGTCAGTTCCCTTATTATGCAGGTCTTTAAATACCATAAAAAGGGAAATAACAAACCTTTTATGGAATACTAAATCAGAAAAGGGGGGAAGGGGAGGAATAAATGCACAAAAGAATTCTAAAGCAAAACTAATTGTAATATTTTCCACTGCTTCCAAACCCTTTTTGGAAGGGGCATTAACTAACAGAAAGTCCTATTCACAATATTAATTATACTTAGATTGATAAAGCTCCTAGCACCCTAAGCGTGTTCTTCACTGAAGGGAGCATCATGTTTTGACTTCCCTGCCTGCAAAGGAGAATCACCTACTGGTCTTCTCCGTTTTCCCCTCTGTACTCTTTTGTCCACTGGATCCCAGCAGCTGGGAAGAGAACATTAGAGCAATATAGCAACTTCTGCAGACTTTCTCTTGTGCAGAAGGAAAAGTAACAAGGTGGCTGAGGAATGAGGGAAGAAAACTGCTTAATCTCTCCAGATGTCAGTCCAACCCACCCTGCTGAACTGGCACAGAACACAGAGTGTGACAGCACAGGCTCACAGCAAATCTGCTAAGAGAAAATTACAGAATTGCAAATTTATCCTTAAGTTACATGCCATGCCCTAAAGGAATGTAACAATTGGAGAGTAAGACTTACCATCCCATCCTGAAATAAAGGCAAATGAGGTAATAACACTTCATATAGAGTGCTGTACCAACCATAATTACTTACATAAATCCATTCTCTCTCTGGCATTTTTCTAGGGTGTTCTTGATCAAACTTCCTAATTTCCTAAAGAAAAGATGTCCAGAAGGTTTGGCCGTAGTCCCAGGCCCTTTGGTTTCTCCATATTCTTTGCACAATGCTTCAGCCTTGGCAAAAACTTTGCAAGAAAGAAATGAAATAAAAATTATTTACATCACCCTCTTAAATCATGGTTCTGCTCTGCAGTGCTTCAGTTTTAGAAAACACCAGAATCCATTCAGGCCTCTTTCTTCTTAGAAACAAAACCAAACTAGATCAAATACAGCACTTCCAGGCAGGATTTACTGAATCCAACAGGTGGCTAGCAACAGGAAAAAAAAGAAAGATATCTTTTTGGGTGGGAAGATGCAGGAAAGCATTGTTATGTGTGGGGCAAAGTGCAACAATAAGCCCAAGAACTGTGCCACATGGCAGGGAAAGAGAGAGGGTATGAAGATGTCCATGCACAGTTGATGACCAAAACCAAACAACAATAAACAACAATGTGGAGTGGGATTGATGGAGTGGATGATGACCAACCATTGGTTTTTACAGTGTATATTGGAGGCAGTTCAAAGCCAGTCTTTAAGCCAGGCTGAGAAGTGAAGATGAAATTTTCTGCACTGTTATGAAAGACAGTCTTTGGTAAGACAAAAAAAAAAAGAACGCACTGTCTCTATTCAAAGGTGTGCTGGATTTTCATCAGGTGACAGATAAAATCTTAAGTTTATGGGAGAGCAAATTAACACGATACAGCAAAATAGAAAAAGCATATCGTCATCAGACCGTGTAAGCCAGTTTCAACCACACTTACATTTTTCTGATTCCTGCAGAGATCTGATTGCTTCCCCACATTTGTCACTCGCCAGCAAAGTCTGACCATGGTAACAGTATGCCTGATGGGAGAGGACAAAATCATTACCAGCACCACTGGGCACTTCCTGCACCAATTGCCCTCTGCTGTTCCTTACATCAGTTGCTTCTGTTTGAAGCTGCCATTCCCTGCAGGTAGTTGACTATTGGGGAATGCAAGTCAAAGCAGCATTCAGTGAACCATTAATGCAGTTCAAGATGAACACCATGAACTGTAACCATAAACACTTGGTATAAACCAAGCTGTGTCAAGTCTAGCCAAGAGTAAGTAAGCTTCATTAAGCTGTTTCACCACAAGCACTGCCATACAGTCCAATTCAAGCTCTCACTGTACCACTGTGCAGCATTAAGCCCCATCACAGAAAGAGGATGAACCCCAGTCAAATTTACAAAGACTAAAAACTAAAGCTACCTGAACACTCAAAAASTGAATCTGTGACAAACATTACTGAATCTGGAAGAGATGAGGTGTTCTGCTGTCTGAGATATTTTGTCATAGTCCAAATAACTCTTCCACCCTGAAGAGTTCCATTCCTTCATACCTATGCTTGAAGACGGTATTGTATTCCAGTGAGAACTGAATTGCCTATTATCTATTATCAGGAGTTGAGTTTAAATAGTAAATACAATAGGTGAAGGAACAGTTCCATCAACTAATGCCAACCTTCAAATGCCACTGGCACTGCACAATCCCTCTTTACAGAATGGAAAGAAAGCCAGGGCAATACTTAGCCCCCACTCCCTATCCAGCCCTTAGAAGACAGACAACAAACTGTGACTGCTGCCACCCAAAGTACTTACGTAGGCCATATAGAAACAGCTCTTCAAGTTTAGGTACTTCCTCCATTTACCTGCATAGGTTGGATCCAAACTGGATAATGTTTGATCTACAAACACATATGTAAAGTTATTCTTAAGACATTTCCAAAAAGAAAAATCCCAAGCACATTCAAAGACCAGAATTCTTAAATTTAGCAGTAGATCTTAACCATACAATATCCAGAAACAAGGGACAAAAAGTACTCCTGCAAAGGCACAGAGAAACTATGAGAAAAATACAAAAATATGCAGCTATCATGCAGTTGCCCCTAGAATCCCTTAAACTGCTGTCCACTACGTTTGGATGGCTAATTCTCCTAAGTATTTTTAGGCAGCATTTCAAAGCCTGGTCCTAGTTTAAGTTCCAGTAGTGACCTATAATGTGACGTATGTTACAATGCTCTCCTGGCTCCCATATTCTTGCACTTCTCCCACTTGGCTCAGTAAGCCCAGAGATCATCTTACTCGTCTGGAAGGTTGTACATAATTAACCCACTACGCTCTTCATGTTCTGTATCATCACCTTCTGTCCAAAGGCAGCTGGAACACACTCAGGTACATCAGGCCCCTTGTCTGCTGCTCGCACATATTCTCAAGACATTACTCTGTCTTCTGTCTTCCCTCACTAACATTTCCTACCATTAGCTACAGAAGAAAATTCCCACAGAAAGGCCTTATCAAAATATATGCTGACAACTGAAGCCCTAAATATGCTAAATAGAAGCTACACACCATATCCACTGAGAAACAGTGTTAATATTGCAATTTATGGGTGAGTGAAGTGCATCTGCTGGCAAGAATGCACAAACCAAGTCACTAAGGATACAAAACAAGACACTTACCAGCTTTTTGGTAGAAGTTAGCTGTTTCATAAGCAAGAGCAGCTATTAGGCCTGGATTGTGTTTCAGCTCAATAGCCCGAGCAATTGTCACTAAAAAAAGTTCCACACCACCGTTTAAGTTTAATTGAAATGTCCCATCACATCAAATCAACAGAAGCATTTAGGGTTTTAAAACCCCTGCATGAGCATAGAATAGATGTTGTGCAGTCAAGCAAACTGCAGAATAAAGACAGATTGTTTCTTGGATAGAATGATTCCAAATTAATAGAAAAACTGAAGGAATGTTAGCCTTAAGATTAGCTAGTAAACAGAACCTGCAAATATTTCAAAGTAAAGGAACTGGGAATTTATGTTAGGCAAGCATGGTGGTGGAAGTGTTGCATGAAAGGAAAAAAAAGAAAAACGGAGGAGTGCCACACACAAATTCTTCCAAAGTGAAAGATATTCCATATTACATTTGTAATATCAGACTGGCTTTTGGAATTTTTCTTCTACAATTTTAACTTAAGTTTCTTTAAAAGCAGTCTGCTCCACTAGGCCACAGTACTCGAGGAGAATAAAAAACCCATGGCCTTGCTGCCAAGCAGAGTTCACAAGACATCAAACGGACCCACAAAGAGTGTCATTTCCCACACCCAGCAAATGTATATTTGAAGATACCTTCTTGAGCTTCAGCTTGGCACTGTATGATGTAGGAGTCTATAAGTCGAGCTTCTAAATCCCTTCCCTTTTCCACAGGTGTAATCAATTTTGGAATGTGACTTTCCTAAACACAAAGCAAGTTGCAAAGTTAGTTTAGGCTTAATACCACTGCTGCCAGTGCAAAACAAGTGCCTCATTCCTAAATGGATGGGACACTGAACGGAGGTGCCAAGACATCTGGCTGCACTGTTGCGCATGATACTGGGCAGACAGAGAAATTATTCTTCCATTCCCACTGGGAATGAGTAGCAGGGATTGAGTGGTACCACAACATATTAATCCCCTTCTCCCTCTTTCATCCAGGTAGTCTGAGGCACTTGTGTACTCTGTTACCTTGTCAGAAAAGCAAAGGCTTTTCTAAGACAAAAAGTCAAGTATTTGGAGACACCTTGAAGAACAGATAGCAGAAGAAGTTTTTCTACCTTCAGGTGTTTAAAAATCCCAGCTGCTATCTTCAGGCTGCGGTGAACATCTTTTGCTTCATCTTCTGTTATACTGAGAACAGAGAATCAGTAAAATTATAGTTAGAAAGGGCCTCTAGGTGTCATTTAGTCCCACCTCCTGCTTTGGGGCACCACAGTTGGCAACAGTAGATCAGGTCAGTTATGRCTTTGTCTAGATGAATCTTAAATCCTTCACGAATCAAGAGTCCACTAATTCTCTAAGTGACCTGTCCCACTGCTGTGCTACCCTCAGAGGAAAGAAGCCTCTTACAGTGTCCAGTCATTGAATAATCACACTAAACTCGATTGAAAAAAGCAAAAAAAGAAACACAAGATCCTGTAATGACTTTCAAGTAAAATGCAACCTCAGCATTAAAAGCCCAGGATTTAGAAGTCTGTAGGGCTGAAAGTCAGCAGAGCTGTGATTTTGAGAATCTCAATTTTGTGCCTGGACATTCAGAGTGGGGTGATGAAGGGTTTATTCCCAACTGACACTTTCTCTGTATCACAGCTGCGTGGTACTACTCTACTTGGTTTACAGAGGCAAGAAGGGATTGAAGTGCACATGTATAAAGGCCAACTGCCTCCTTGAACCCCTTCTGTCTCAGCTGGACATGCCCCACAGCAGGCAAACCCCAGAACCTGCTAAATCTTTGGTGGAATATTGCTGCAATAGAATTATTAAGAAAAGAAAGCCACTTACTCTTCTTTTCCAGCGAGTCTTGATGCATATTTTGTGTACCAGAGAGCTACATTAAATCCCATGGAAATCAGTTCAAACACTGCATCCTGCTGAGCACTAAAGAAGGACAGACAAAAACCCCCCAAACTTAATGCATTCAGTTTTGTTCCTACAAGCTCTCTCTGCTGATAGTTCACGTAGCATAAGTCAACATTTCTCTCCATAAAACATCTTTCATTTAAGATGTCAACAATTTCCAGTTCAGAACCTCCTACTTGCTGAACTGCCTAAGAAAGACTTCAATATTTTTTTACTTATTCCGTTTAAGAGCTCATAATCAGAATCTCCCACATTCAGATGCCCACCCTTCCCTTTTGGGAACTTTTATTTTAAAACTGTAACTTGAGATTTGTTTAGCTTTGGGTGTGGTTGATATTTTTCCATCTCCTTTTTTTTTTTTCAATTGCACATTTTGTGGAAAGTCTTGCCCTGGAATGTCTACTTTAAAGTTGTACTGCTAAGTTAATAAGTCAGAGTCTGTTACAGCTCTCTGAAATGAATGTTATTGCAAGTATTTATGTAACTGCACACAAACAGCGTGTGCAAATAGCAGGAAGTTTCAGAAGCTAAAAACAGAGTCTTTGAAAAGACTGAACTTGCAATCAGAAGCTCAGTATAGCTTAGGAACTAGCAAACCTTTCAAAAAGAAAGATGTGGGAGTGGGAAGAGTAATGCTGGCACAAGTACAACCGTGTATGACCGTGAGAAAATTAAAAGAAAGTCCTAATCAACAGATTTTCTTCCAAGGGCAATAAAAGCTTTGAGCAGGTCAAGCACTTCCAGCTAAAGCCTGACAAATTTGTAGGTGTGGTTATACAACATAATTACTACAAGTAACTACCTACTACCTATAAGAGCAAGAGACAAGTGAATGATTCAGAAGGTTACAGATCTGSATTCCTACTGGAAACAGAAGATTTGTTTGTTTGAACCAAGAGTACGTGTACTAGGAGCTTCAGAAGAAAAGAAAAAAATCAGATCTTCAGCAACATTGGCACCTCAAAACACACAGAAGTTACTGGTCAGGCAATAGTGCCAAACGAAGAAGTTTTAAACTGCAGTGAGCTTTGTTACCATGTCCAACTCGCCAATACCCTCCAGGTTCTTTGCACTGCTCCAGCCAACTGCAGATTCAGTTTATAGATGAACCAAGGCACAATGGATCCTTCTACCATTACTGAGCATTATCACAGCTTTACATAAAGGCCACGCACACTTCAGAACACCTAACACAGTACAGCAGTTACCAAAACCACAGAGCAACAGGTTTTGGGAAACTACTTTGTGTTCAAGACCTTGTTACACTTCTGTTTTCCTTCAGGCTGTGCTGGCACCCGTGCACATGTGTAACAGGGCAGCAGAGAGCAGCTGCATACCCTGCACTCATAAAAGCACACGTACCTTGGGACTTGTCCCTGTAACGTGTCTGTCCACTTGAAATTCTGAATATATCTCAACTTGCACTCTTGGGAAGAGTCATCCAGTGAAAGGATAAAACCTACGGAATAAAAAAAGTGGACCAACAGGCAATCTCAAAGTAGGAAACAAACAAGTAATGAAGGGGGGGGATCAATATGAATACAGATAAAGATAAAGGGATGTTTCTTGCTATACAACTCAAAAACCTGTGTTATTTCCTGAGGTTTTTATTTCTCAGTATCTTGAGAACAAAATGTGGAAAAAACCAACTAGCTACTACAAAAAACTCCTTGCCCAGCATGCTACCAACTCACCCCTGAGAGTCTTGACTGTTCAGGGAAAACCTTGCAGATGTCTGCATGTCCCATATGGTGACAAGTTAGGAGCTGGACTGACCCAGGTATAGGATGGCTAAGGTTGTTCAAGGTGAGCGAGTGGCTGTCCCTGTCCCTGCCACTAAAAAGGCAACCAGGAAATTCCAGGAAAAGCTTCCTGGTCAACAGGGAGAGGGAAAAGGGTTTCTAAGCATGGACTCATCTAGTCATCATTTATCTCCAGGGCTACAGGAAACTGGTTCTTTATGTGCAGCAGCCCAGAAAACAGCAGTCAGTGGGATGAAGCTCATGCTATGGGATGTTCAAATCCTCGCATATGTAGGCCCAGGAATTTTTTAGAGAGGCTTAAGAAGAGCCTTGGTCTGATCAGGTCTTACAGAATTTAAGAACTCAAGAGTTTGCCATAGCAGCTACTGGGGCTACAGCTTTAGATGCTGTCATGTGTTTAGAAAGACAGGAAATACTTGTTCCTTTCACATGCAGAAGATTTTAGTGGCCAAGCATGATATTTTTCCTGAACAAACTCTCCAAATCTTGACTGCAGCAACACGAACTCTCATCTTACCTTTACCTAGATGTGGCATTAGCCTACACCCTCCCAGGGCTCACTAATCCATCAGTTACTTCCTCACAGACTGAAAGATCACACTTTCCATGAATCAGCTGATTCCTGAACTCGGTCCTAAGAAACTCGGCTGAACACCTGACTGCTAAGAGAGACTTATCAAAATACCGGCAGAAGGAAGGTTTCAAATGAATGTGTCATCACATGTGACCATCTACTGAAAATGTAGATACCATGCTAATGAGCACCTATATGTATATACACACACACACACTTAAGCAGCAGTAGAAGTGTAAACTTGCAACAAGTCTATGATCTAATATTAGATAAACCAGAAGTCTACACTGAAGAGCAAATGCTATCAACTAATTAATAGATTCAATTTATACTTAAGGAGCAACTCACCACCACCTAAGAGACAAAGAAATGTTTTCTCCTCCAGCAGGAAGCAGAAAGAAGTTAAAAGCAGGAGGGCAGGACTGCCAACACTTAGTACTGGCAGGGTCACCAAGGACACTGAAACTTGGAGAAAGGGCCTGGTGAGTAACCACGACTGGTATCAAGCACAGAACCTGTGAAGACACTCTGCTTCCTGAGAAGTGCAAAGATTCTTTATGGAAGATCAGCGCCGTACACATTCTGAGAAGTGCCATTAAAACTCAACTGATACACCTCTTGATGAATTAGTAGTGTTGCTAACAAACCTCCCTACCTTGCAGGAGTGAGAAGTACAAGTCAGCTGCATTCTTCATCATTTCTGGATTACAACTCGAGTCTGTAAACAGCTCCAGCAGCCGTGTTCGAGATAACCTCAAGTCACTAAATGGAAAGAGAAAAAAAAGAAAGAAAAAAAAAAACCCTAAGAAATTCTACCCAAAAATGTACTAACACAGAAAAATCTTCCTTTCTCCTCTGGATACATACAATTGACTCTATAGTACAAGCCATTTTGGACACACAGCAATGGATAATCAGCACTTAATCTATTGTTCTAACACAAACTAAAATAACCATTGCACATTCTGCCTTTAGCTACCAAGAGGTTAGGTGCAGGGAGAGGGACAGGCAAAGGAAGTAACAAGTAGGAACATTCTTCAACATTAGAATGGGATGATGAGATGAAGAGCTAAGAATAGATCTGCAAAATAATCTGAGATCTCTTTTTCTTTACATTCCTATCCACAACAGAACAGTCAGGCTTTATCCACTTATGGAAATTAAGCAAGCTTTTTGCAAAGAAATGCACAGTCATCAGAAAGACAATCAAGTGTTTCGTCTTTTGCCTCTGCATTATTATAATTGGCCTTGCTATGCACTCAGAGACTTCCAAACTGGAGAATTCATTCTCTGTGAGCAAATGTTCAATGTTAGCAGTGTCTTACTGCCTCCCTGCCTGCATGTTTCTAGTCATCTTCAGCTCAAAAACTGAAGAGCACCCATTACTTTTAAGGATATCCCCCAAATTGTAAGAGGCAGAACAAAGTCCCAAGTGCACTTACTTGCAAACCTTTGTTGCAGCTGGAGTGGTGGCTACCCCATAATAATTAAATGAAACAGGAGCTGTAGCCTTCAAAGGGTTGCGATGGAACCAGTGGGTCATCTTCTCCCTGTGGTGGTGTTCACACCAAATCTGAAGTGTAGAAAGGAAAGAACAGCTGCAGGAGCAGGTAGAACTGAGCTGCTACATGTCATGCTCCTCTGCTCACAAAAAGATACTCCAAATGTAAAGAATTRGGCAAGAAGTTAATTTGAAATTAATTTATCTTTTTTCCTATTTGAAATGCCAAGCTTCCATATGCCTTGTCTTCATCATCCATGTGCTTAAGAATTTCACTCTGTTGAAATACAGCTGCTTTCTGAGGCAACTATTTTAAGTTAGGCAAAAAGCTACCACCTACTTTGCTCTATATGAGCACACCCATTCCTAGTAAAAAAACCCCCACATTTGTTACCTCCTACATAAGGTTGAACATACCTGTAAATTACACGGGAAATACTTCAGAATCACAGAATCAATTAGGCTGGAAAAGATCCCAGAGATCATAAAGTCCAACTTGTGACCGTGCAACATCATGTCAAACACACCATGGCACTGAGTGCCATCTCCAGTCTTTCCTAAAATACCTACTAAAATACAGGAACAGTGACTCCATCACCTCCCTGGGCAGCCCATTCCAATGTTTAACCCTTTCTGTGAAGAAATTCTTCTTAATGTCCAACCTGAACCTCCCCTGGTACAGCTTGAGACCATTTCTTCTTGTCTTGTCACTAATTGCCAGAAGAGGACAAGGGAGAAGAGGCTGATCCCCACCCGGCTACAACCTCTTTCCAGGTACTTGTAGAGAGTGATAAGGTCATACAGAGCCTCCTTTTCTCCAGGCTAAAACTGAATTCACTGAGATCATTACACTGTGTCTGGTCAATCTATGCGTAGCTGTTATAGCAGGGCCACTGGTATAGATGAACCTGCAGCCACACAATAATCCTCATGAAAACACGAATCTATTTACATGTGTGTATCAGACCTGGAAGTTTGGGCGAGTACCGATAAAACTGACCATCTCTTCTCTTTCACCACAATTTCAGCAAGCAAATATAAAGCAAGCATTGCAACGAGCTTTACAACAGCAGTGCGTGGTGATGGAACATAACGGGCACATCCTGAAACCTGGGGAGGCTCTACTGGATACAAGGAGAAACTCCTTCACCATGAGGGCAGAAGAACTGAGGAACAAGTTGTGAGCTCTCCGTCCTCAAAGGCTTTCCAGACCTCACTTGACAGAGCTCTCAGCCCCTTAGTGTGATCTCGGAGCTGTCCCTGCTCTCAGCACGTCGCTGGAGACTCCCCGGGTCCTCCMTCAGCTCGTGTCCTTTTGGAATTCCTGAAGTTCATCTTTATAAAACATTCCGCAGCTTTGCTAAAAAAAAAACCCCAAGGAGATCTGCCAGCGATCCCCGGCACTGTCCAGGTCCTCCTGACCGAGCAGGGGGCTTGTCCATTGTGTCAGCACCTATGGCGACTTGTCCATCAGGTCAGCACCCATCGCGAATTGTTCCTCAGGCGAGCGCCTGTCGCGCCAAGCCCACCCACCTGCGCAGCGCTGCTGTCACAGCTCGGTCGYGGCCCGGCCCGGGACAGTCCCTGAGGGGATCCCGAGGCCGCGGGACCCCGGCCCGGCCCGGCCCGGCCCCGCCGCTCCCGCCGGTGCGTCACGCGCCCGCCGCCGCAGGCAGCGCCAGCCGAGAGCCGATGGCACCGCCCCATCGCGGCCGATCGCATCGACCCCGCCGCTCGCCCTGCTCCCCACCAGGGCTCCCCGGGCCGCCGCCGCCAGCCCCGCGGCTGTGGGGCCTCCCCCTGAGACAGTGGCCGGCGGCTCGGCCGGGGCCCGCAGCCCTCCCGCGGGAAGGACCCCTGAATGTCACCAACACAGGCGGGAGCGGGGGGTGCGGGCACGCCAGCGGCGGCACTTGCCCTCCCAGAGGGGCGAGAGACGCCTGCGGTGCTGCAGGGGGGCGCCGGGGCTTACCTGGGGGCGGGCCTGCGGCGGCGGCACGGCCGGGAGCGGAGGGAGGAGCGGGGGGCGGRGCGGCCCCGCCCGGGCCCCGCCGGGCGCACGTGACCGGCGCCATGACACGTACCGGGGCGGAAGCGGCTCTGTTCGCCTCGGTAGCGATGGCGCGGGCGGGCGCGGCCGGCACCGCCTCCCCGGCTGGGCGGTGCGGGCGGGAGGCGCCGCCGCGCTCGGGTGTCCCGGGGCCGGGCTGAGCTGGGCTGTGCCGGGCGGGGCTGTGCTCTGCTCTGCTCTGCTGTGCTGTGCCGGCGGCGGCGGCGCGGAGCTGGCGGGAGCGGCTGCCCGGCGCGGCGGGTGCCCCGGCGCGGGGTGAGCATGGTGCCCTAGCGCTGGGGCTATGTCGGAGGCGGCCCGCAGCCTCCTGCAGCGCTGGGGCGCCAGCTTCAGGAAGGGCACCGACTTCGACTCCTGGGGGCAGCTGGTGGAGGCGATCGACGAGTACCAGATGTGAGTGCGGGCCCGGCGGGGCCCCGGAGTCCCGGGCGAGGCGCCGGGGTGAGGGAGCGGCCCCAGGGCGGGGCTGGGCAGGGCAGGGCACGGGGGGCCCSGCGGGGCCCAGGCCGCGGCCCCTTCACCCCTGCGGCCCCGCCGGCGGGTCCGGCCCTTCCCCAGGGCCCGGGGCCGGGGCGTCCCCTGGGGCGGGTGCCCGGCCGGGGGGCGAGGCGGGAGCCGGCCCGTCCTGCCCTCCTGGGAGGGCGGCAGCGGCCGGCGCGGAGCTTGGAGCAACCTGGTCTGGTGGAAGGTGTCCCTGCCCATGGCAGTGCGTGGAACAAGATAAGCTTTAAGGTCCCTTCCAACCCAAACCAGTCTGTGATTCTGTGAGCGCGGGGCGGTTGGTTGGTGGAGGAGCACCCCAGGCACCCCTGGACGGGGATACCCTCATCCCATCGCCCTGTTGCCCTGGCATCACGCTCATGGGAAAGCGGGGACCGGGCAAATGGGCTACCAAAGCATCAGCCTTAACCAAAAACCGAACCCCAGCCAGCCCATCAGAATGAAAAGGGGTCCATCACACGCTTATGTGTTTTGGCCCTGATGATACAAAGGTGAGAGAGTGGGGAACCTGGCAGCCCCAGTCAGGCTGGCTGGCATGGGGTAGGACCACACCATGCATGAATCCTTTGACAGCAGAGGAGTATTGGCTATAGGGCACTGTTGATGGTCTCCTTAGAAACACACCTGGCAGCTTTAGTCAGTTGTTCTCCCCTACTACTCCATTTGCCATGAAGATGAAAATTATTTCCTTGTGATATGAGTATTCCAGGCCAGGTTTGTTATGGTGAATTTTCTGGGAGTCTTCAGAACGTTTGCGCTTGTTCTCCAAGAGAAAGTCAGCTGAAGAGATGCTCCCTGAGGGATCTTTTAGTGCTGTTCAAATTGGGCTGTAACTGCACTGGCTACCAGCTCAGTTGTCATTCAGAGTAACTGGTCTGCTGGCCAAGTACAGCGTGGTCAGGAGAGGCTGTAATCTCATCATTTCATTCACTCACCAGGCAGGATGATGCAAGTTCAGTGATTTGCAGTATGCTGATGGCCTTTAGAGTAGGGCAAGCTGTTACTCTACAAACCTTGGCACAGAGATGAAAAGAAGTTCTCTTCCAGATCTGTATCTCAGCAGAAAAAAAAATCATCAAAAAGTAAAAGTAGATATTTTTACTAACTGCCTTTATGTGGATGTCTACAAGGAGTCCAGTAGGATCCTAATGCTTTAAACTGCCTTAGCAGTCTCAGCAGGCAGTTTCATATAATGATGTTTCTTTGGAATGAGTAGTCTTTGAGCTCTACTTCTGAGCTTACTTCCTTGAGAAGTGAGGTCACTAAACATTTGCAGACAGTCCAGTTTGAGAATTGAAGTGCAACTTCTGTTCTCTTCCTCCCTCCATTGCTTGTGTGGGGCAAGACCTGAGGTGATCTCCACACCCTGGCTCTGTTCTGACTTGGGAGCGGTGTGATGTCTGTGTTAGGAAGTTCCTCTTGGGTAGAAGAAGCATTCTAAGCTGCTCTTATCAGCGAGTTTGTACTGAATAGTTGTCAGTGGATGAATTCTGTGGTCCCAAGAGTGAGAAGAAAGGAGGAGGAAGATCAAGGGATTACGAGGAGATATTTCCTAGGGATGAGCAAAACCTTTCAGTGTGCACATCTGCTGCTTGTAGCTTCAGTAGGTAAATTAATAACAATTTCAAGCTGTAGGGTAGAAGTTGCAAACAAGCAGCACAGACAAGATACCAAGCTGCAGTTCTGGAGACACATTGCAGTATGGGTTTATGTTGTTGCCTTCTCAGAGGCACCCTGAGATGGGATGAATGAGTGTGGTGCTGCTCTTGTCCAGGTGCTGGGAACGCCGGTGCAGTCTGTGCTGATCAACACAAGCAACCTGGAGAGAAGCTGGTCACAGTGTGCTTGCTGATGCTGAGAAAGCTTTGATTTCGGAAAATCTAAGTGCTGATGGCTGCCGATGTAATACACAGTTATCTACCTCCTGTGTCCATCTGCTCAGGTCTTAGTGTTACTCCTGGAAGTACAGGAAGCTTGGTACAAAGATTGACCCTCGTTCATTCAGGTGCTTACTCATGCAGGAGCCCTTCGAGCTGTCAGCAGTGGCTTCCCTGTTAAATGTCCACATCTGTGGAACTTTGTCTCCTCCAACTTTGAACGAGCTTCAAGTGGAATGCCAGATGCATTTATTTGGATTAGGGTGGATTTTTTTTGTATTAGTGACAAACGGAAAGAGGGTTGTGTTAGTGATGCTTGCAGAAATGTTAGTGCTGTGATGCTGCCTGTTGTGGGTGGTATATTGCTGCTATGGTGATATGTTTTCTTAAATCGCTTCTTTTAAGTGCATTTTCTCTGTGTCCTGTGTACCATATGGCAGGGCAGTAGGGAAGAAGTGTATGTTTCTGTTCAAGCATATTTGTGGTTTTTGTCTTTTGTCAGCCACAATCTTTCCCCACTTATGAACGGGGACAATGCCACCGAGTTGTGCAGGTACCTCATCCTTTTTGGCTGTTTTCCCTGTTGAGAGTTAGAAGCTACAGTGGCCTCAGTCCTTAAGGGTTTTTTTAAGAGAGCTTATTTTGAGGAAAAGCAAAGAAATGGAGTTCTGATTTTTGTTTCTGCCTGAGGCTTTGACAATAGTCTGTTCTGCCATATGTATCTTGTGTATGTGTTTTAAACCCCTCCTAAAGCCAGGCCAATGCCCACGGCAGTGGTGGAGAGAAGCAAAGTCCCTTTCACAGTGCAAACTTACAAGGTTCCAGGAGGAAGTGTATTGTGATGTCCCGGGTAGTGTTGCTGTCCCTGGGTTTCCCCTCAACTCTTGTCCTCCCTCCCACTCTGCTTGTAAAAAAAACTATTTACAGGGAATGGCAACAATTGCCCAGAGGTTTTGCTTGTTTAATGTTCTCCTTCCTCCCAGGACGGAAACTGTAACTCTTCCCATAGCTTCCCTCCAGCTTCCTTTCGCTTTCTGGAGCTGTTTGCTTACTGTTACTTTCCAAACGCCTTGGTACTCCTGCCTTGGTGATGACAAGGGTGGGGTTTCTGCTCCGCCTGTGATGCTGACCCGCACAAATGTGAGCTGATCCACCCCGACAGCCGGGGCCAAGCCGCCCTGTGCCTGGCTTCCAGTGCTGGGAGAGCATGTGCCATCATCTAGGGCGCCCTCACCTGAGCCCCCTGGCCATCTGACTTGCCTCAGCTTCTCTCTGGGAAATGTGGGATTGTACCACAGTGGATCTTCACAGGGGCTATGGTTTCTTATTATTAAAGAAGGGGATTGTGAAAGGAAAAAAGTCAGTGCTTATAAAAGGGGCTGTTGGCTATAAGGACCCTCTTGCCTGTTCTCCCTTCCTAATGTTGCACACTTTGTCCACCTTCTGGGGTTTTTGAAGTATGAACTACCATGGCTGTAGAAAACTTTGGTTTTGGTTTGTTTTTTTCTTTTTAAACACAACAACAAAACCAACCCAAACCTATTTGGAGCAACAGTCTGTGAACCTTTTGGCTGACACATTTTCTGGAGCCAGGGTGTGTTTGTGCTGTGTTCCCACTCCACAATTTTCTTTTCCCCCATCCAGATTAGCAAGGCACCTACAAAAAGAGGCGCAGTCTCAGCACAACAACTCGGAATTCACAGAGGATCAAAAGGTGAGTGCTGCTGTTTGCTCAGTCCAGGCGCTTGACTCATAGATGTTGATGTGTGTTATGTTTTTTTCTCGCAGGCCAGAGCCTTATGAGACCTTTTTTCTTCCTTCAATAAACACAAACAGAAACAGAGCCCAGTGTGGCTAAAATGGTTGCTGTCATTAGATGTGAGGGATGCTCTGCTGTGTAATATTGAATGTCATGCATGCTAGCCAGAGTCCTTCATAACCTGGATGTTTTGTTTTTTGTGGTAATGTTTGATAACTTGCTTATTCAGTGTTTGCACAATTTATGTTGTGAGGTCTGAATACAAAATATCTTGAACTGCAGACATTGAGGGTGTGTGAGGGGGATGAAAGCTTAACATCTAACACCTGACAGGGGAGGGTCCTGGCAGGATACTCCCTAGCAGCCTTTTAGAATGTTATTTGTTTATAATCTTTCAAAATATTGAAACTACTTTACTCCTCCCTCCCTCTCCTCAGTTGAAAAGGCTGTTTCTCATCTCAGCAACATACTAATGCAGTTCTGTGATAGGACTTAAGTGGACTCATGCATTCAGGCATATACTAGAAAATAAAATCTTTTGAGATATGAGGCCCTACTAAATTTCTGTGTCTCCTATAAAGGCATGTTTTTCATAGGAATAACCAACTAGAGGCTTGTATTTCCAGATTTGCATGTCATAAGATCACTTGTTTGAGCAATGCTGTTACCTGAAAATTGACATTTGCTAGCTCAGAATCTCACTGATGATAACAGGGTGCTAGAGTAATGGGAATGTTAGTCCTGAAACAGGTCCTGGCTACAGAAATTCGTGATGAACTTGATGTGTGTAAAGAAACTCATACAAAGAAATGCACCTTCACATGGAATGTGACGGAGGTTTGTAACTCTTTCCTCTACGTGTACCAATAAGAAAAGCAAAGAGCTGGTCTTCCATGTTCCATTTACCTTCTGCAAAGAAGATGATAAAGCTCATGATTGCCTTAAACAGAGTCATAATTCTGGAGAAGGATTTGGTCCGCTTTTCCTGAACTGTAAGCCCTGAGAGCCTTGTTAATGTTGGACAGCTGTTTATTCCTTGAATGCTTCTGCTCTCTCTCCCTTGCTGGTAGCTTTCTCCATCAGTCTCAGCTAGAGTCATCTTTACTGCATGTTTCCCCTCTGTGGAGACTTTTGAAAATGTAGTTACTTCATGAAGGCGAAGCTGTTAATCTCACTTCTGGAGACATCATCTCCTGTGAGTATGGGAACCAGAACCACACAGGGCTTTGCTTCCAGATGTTCCCTGAGCCTTATGAAAAGGACCTTGGACCAGATTGTGGAAGTGAATGAGGTCAGCCATGAGGGAAGGCCTGGGGGGCTCAGGAAGTGGAGATAACTGACCTCAGATGTTAGATGCACAAATACTATCATGTCTTAAGGCAACAGTCTACTGAAAAGGAAAAAAGTAAGGAGTGGTGGTTTTATATCTGTGCAGAGTGATACCCATTTCTAAAGCTGATATAATTTATAAAAGAGGATTGCATTTTTATCTCTTTCTGGTTTTTGCAGATCATTAAGTGGCTGATGGACTGAAACTTTGAGTCTGGTTATCAAATGGCAGTGCCTATTTCATTAGCCGCATACACAGCCCAATTCCCCAACGTTTTGTTGAAAGAACACTCTCTTTACCTCCTCCACCATGAGGAATCCTAGTCACAACAATATTTGTGACTAGAGTCTTGCTATTGCTTTGAAAGAAGCACTTAAAACTCTGTATAGCAAAACCTCTTAGCCTGATGTAAAGCTCTTTGCTGTCCTGGTCTTCCCTATTTCTGCAGGAATTCAGCCAGTCTATTATCTAGTGATCATGACTAATTACTGTCATCACTAATATCATTCACATGGCATGTAGCAGAAGAGTTTAGTATTCTGCTGGGTTTGCAAGCAGTTTGGTTAAATACAAGGGTATCTTCTTTCCTGCTGCCCTTCAAAAAGTCAACTACCAAACCAGCTACTTTTGCTCAACTGTTCTCCTGCCCGTGCATCCACCAGCATGTTCTTTCCTCCTGGTTCCCAGAAGTCTCTTTCCCTAATATCTTGACTTTCTGAGGCTCTGTATGTTACATAAGAGCCACCTCTTCTTTTTTTTCAGTTGTATAAGAGTCTGTAACCTTCAAGGTTTGCTTATCTGACATCACTCGCCAAGGCTCCGTGCAGAATTTCATAGATTGAAAGGCCATGGAGCTAATTATGATTTCCAATTGCTTGACCTACCCTCATTCCAGTTTCTGTGTAGATTTCCAGTTAGCTGTTTTCCAAAGGACCTGCTGAGAATTGTTATGAGGCTGTCGTTGTTTCTTACTTCATGTACTCTGTGGGGAAGGTGGATTTCAGCAGTGGAAGGGGAAGCTACCTGCTTTACAGCTGCAGGGAAAGGACAAGATTAGGTGCAAATCCTCATCCTTATTTGTCTGTATAAAGTTTTTACCAGATTTGGGTTAATTTCATACATTGCAGGTGGTGTTACAGTGCAGATATGGCCACACCATAATTGATGGTGTGTTCCTTGCTAATGTAATCATACAGTCTGTTAATCTAAGAACACTTGACAGATACCACCAGTTTCTTTCCTAGTCATACTGTGAGCCAGTTATCATTTATCTTATAATGAATGTGTTGTTTATGGTAAGAATTCAGGCTTTTAAAGAATCATATCTTGCCTTTTTGCTCTTAAAGAATCTGTTCTGAAACACTGTATGCTACTTGCCCTGATAGAGCAGACTCCAGATTTTGCTGTTCATTCCTGTATTTTCAAATTCTGATGGGTTGCCATATTATAACTATTGCTGGACATAATTCTGGAGTTTTAGTCCTTAGGGAAGGCTCTGTCATGGCTTGGGCAATTGACAGTGCTGGAGTCTTCATTAGTGATTGTGAATTTTATTGAAGAATTTCTCTGCAGATCTTGTAAACAGCAAATCCTTATGTTTCAGCAGCTGTAAGGAGGCCGTGCAACAATTTAATCACAGAAGCTGCATGTATGGAATACTAACAGATACAGTTACTGGTGAATTTACCTCAGTCTTAACATTTTGAGTACTGCTGTTCATTATTTGACCTCCATTCTCTAAAAATTCCATCTTCATTCATGATCAGCCACTGTGTTTTGCGATAGGAATTGTTCGACTGAGGTTTGACTGTGGCTGTCAGCCTGCCTCCAGCTACAGTTACTCTCACCCAGTTCTCTGTGCAATAAATTTGACCTTTAAAGCCCTCTTCCAACCACAGTTGTTGCTTCTCGTGTAACTGTTTTTGTGCTAGGCTGAGTTCTCTTCAGTGTTAGAAAATCCTGCTTTTGAAGCAATGATAACTTGCTGAAATAAGAGCACTGCTGAAGAGTCTTAGCATGATTCATTAAACTACTGGTCTTCTAACAGCCTAAACTCTGGTTAAAGCCAAGCTCTGCTCTGGCGCTCTGTTTGTGCAAACATCTTTGCCTGCATTACAGTTAGCACAGTATTACTCACACCACTGCTCTGAAGAAACCTTGACTATGAGATCAACTGACTTTTCCCTGTTCTAATCACGAGTTTACATCAAACTGAATCTTAACTATTTTAAACTAGCAAAGTTAATTATGGCTTCAGTCTTTCTAATGAGATGCAGAATGTTTTCCCTGCTGAAAAAAGGAGCCTTTGCATGGGATAGTTGCAGCTGAAAATGATAGCAGTGTTTAGCTGCATTTTTAACTTTTGGGTTGGGTGTGGTCCCTTAAAAAAATAGTTATGAATAATGCCTGCTGGGAGCTTGCCATGTTTCAATAGATTCCATATAAAACCTATTCTTTACTATTTTAAGACTCCCAAACTCTCTTCAATTAATCTGTTTCTAGAGCCATTATTGCCCTTCAGCCCCCAGCAGCCAGAGCACACACATTTTGTATTGCTCTTTGTTCTGTTAGGAGGTTCCTACTTCAGGCAGTTTTGAGAACACACAGTCATGAATCTGCAGGATAGGGAATAGTGGAGTTGTTGAACTTACTGGTGAATTGACAAAGGAGATAGGGGTTGAGCAGTGCTTCTGAGACCTCATTTATGGTGTGGGCTTGATGAGAGACCAGGAGGGGTAGAGCCGCGTGTAAATCTGTCTACATGTTCTGGTTCTACGGTGGGGCATGGAGAATGTGTGTGCTGTATGCTGGCACCCTGCAAACTCCTAGCCCTCTTTCTGTTGTGCAATTGGAGGAGTTTTGATCTGACACGGAATGGGCATGCTCTTTGCTCAGCAGTCAACACCCAAACCATTGGAACAGCTGGGTTTTTGCAAATGTTGGAGCTGTAGTCAAACCTCAGAGATTCCCCTCCCTTCCCTAGAGAACCTCCGGATTCCTTTCTTTTAGCCATTATTTCACACCTTCCTCTTTAAGAATCTACCTTTGCAGACGTATTTTTCCAGATGTTCTCATATACAAAAAGGAATTTCTTTTGTCACACTGCAGCTGATTAGTGGATGTAGTGTGTTCTCATTCTAGGGACTGAGAATCTGCTTCTGCACTAATCCCGGTGTCCTCTCACAGCCTGAAAGTTCATGTAAATAAATCCATAACACCCACATGTGCAGTGTGGGTCTGAAAGTCTCAAAATGAACCCAGGACTGTATGTGCTCTTTTCTATTTCAAAATACCTGTGTTTTTCCAAGCTATGCTGGAGATCCAGTCATGGGTCTCTGTTGTGTAGCAGAATTGATTTTGGGGAGGAGGGAGTTTGTTGACTGAACAATGTGTCCTATGTTAGTAGGCATCACTCGCTGCTTCCCTGGAAGGTGCTCAGAAGAACTAAAGTTTTTGAAAGGCCTGCATACAATGGACAGTAATAAAACTCTGAGGATGTAAGGTCTGGCTTAGTGCCATGTTACAACAGAATGTTAAGGCAAGAGGAGATGCCAGCTGGGGAGAAATGGCTTCAAAAGCTTTGATGAGCCTGTGGTGGCAGATGAAAATCAGATATCTGAGGCTTTTGCACACTCTAGCTGTTGGCCGTGCCCTTGAGGTATTGAGGTGTGATCTGCTTATGATTCAGCTCCTGAACTCTTTCAACTTTCAGTGTGGCCTAAGGTGAACTGAAACTGAAGTCACTTGGCTTTTAGCCCAGCCTGTTGAAAGTAATGGTGTTGTAGGAGCTGATTGAGAAGGATTTGTGACACCCCTTTGCAGGAAAGCCAGGGCAGATGATGGGGGAGGTACCTGTGAAAGCAGGCCTAGTTTTTATCTGCTGTTATCAGCCTCTCGGAGCCCTAAAAATATGACCCTCCTTTTGGCTTTTGACTGACACTGCATAACTTGCCAGGTACTCATACTCTTGAAGTTCTTTGATACTAGAGTTGTGGTCTAGGAAATCTTTTCCTCCCCTTGCCTCCAGCTTGTGGAGGAGCTGTTTTTATACTGCCTGATTTAAAAGGAGAGAATGAGTTACAGGTGCATATTTCAACTTTAATCTTCCTTCTGGGGGGAAACTTACTTAGAAAATAAACTGCTTTTTTTTGTACCTTCATTGTTGCTGGTTTTCTTGCCCTATAAATGCTCCACAGAATATTTTGGATTTATATCTGGCCCTTATTTCTGCAGATTGTCTGAGTTTTTCTTCACAAAAAGGTTTTAGTTGATGAACAAACTTGCGATAGTCAGGCAAAATACACTGGACAGTGGTGTCCTCTTGATGCCAGTTATGGAAGTCTTAACTCCTCTTTTCAGCTGGTAGTAACAGAACAAACGTGACTGTTGCTAGAGCATCTTATTTTGTGAGACATAAAAGCTTAACACTGTCTTCAAAGCAAGACTGCTTGCCATGGGCTATTCTGAAGCCCTTCCTTCTCTTCTACATTTTTAAATGAAAATGAGAAATTACTTCACAGTTCTGCTCAAGGATATTTTAGATTGCTGACAAGTTTGAAGAGTATATTCCATGATTCAGCTGGGGTTTAAATCTCTTAAAATCACAAAAATAGAAAGTTACAAAAATAATCTACCTTTAGACTTCCTCTCCCACCAAAACTCACAGAAGTGGGCTGTGTTTTTTTAGTGCTGAGATACTGGGCTGCTGTAATGTCTAATGTAGGTGGGCTTGGTCTGCTGGGGTTGTGAGCCTAGTAGAGGAGCTGTAGGCCTGGCTCCCAAAAGAACAAATCAGCACAAACCACTCAGCTTCTCCAAAGGTAATACACTGCTTGGCTTGGATTTGTTTTTTTCAGTCCCCTATCACCTGAGAGCAGTTGAGTTTATAAACAGTTTATGATGTGATAGGCATTATTACAGTTTCTGCTGAGTGAATGACCCCCATCTGTGTTGTTGGGCTGTGGGAGGGGAGTTAAGTGGCAGATGTCTTTCATCTGTTGTGCTTTCAGCAAATCCTGCTTGTGTATAAAAAAAGCTTCTGATGCTGAATGATCTGGTACTGAACAATAGACCTGAAATCTTTGCAAGAAAAAGCAACTGTTTGTATTTACATCCTTTAAAAATGTCAGTCTAGAAGAATACAGTTTCAGTACTAAATGAATTTTTTTTTTCCCTTTCAGAAAACCATAGCTAAAATTGCAACATGCTTGGAACTGAGGAGTGCAGCTTTACAGGTATAGCTCTTTTTCCTATCTGTCCTATACTTTAGCAGTAGGTAACAGTAGAGCTTTTTAAAACTTGTTTACAGTCTTCAAAAATACCTAAACTTCTGAAAACAGAGTAAATAAACCCTTGAACACTTTGAATTTCCAAGTTGTTGTCATGATGCCCAGGTGGCTGCCTTAAAAAAGACTCTTAAGTGCTTATATGAGCATCTCTTAGGGTTTGTACAGGAATTTAACTGCACGTTTTGTGTTTTTGGTTCTTTGTCTCATTTTCATCCTTCAGAACTGTTTAGTTTCTCTTCCTAACTTGTGTGCAAGGGTAAAAAGATCCCTGGAACAATGCTTGCACTTATTCAGCTGCTTCACAAATCGTAATAGACCACAAAGAAGAATGTGTGTGTAGAATAAAAATTACTCTTTAGCAGTCATGAAAACTGGCAGTGCTCTAGGAAAGTGTGGGAAAACAATGATTTATAAACTACTCTTTGTGTTTTTTTCTGGACTGAAAGTAGATGTCATAGGAGTGAATACCTTTTTTCTCAGCTCAAGCTTATCCCCAAAACAAAAGGGAAGCGAGAGAAGTTTCCAAAAGACTGTGGATGGGGAAGGGATGAATCAAAGCTTGGGTTACTGGATTACCTCTTTGCCAACAAAGAGTGGTGACGGGCAAATTTTGCATCAAGTTCCTCACAGCAGCATGCCCAAGAATTCATGTTGCTGGACAAGGTGTAGCAGCTCCACTGTGCTGCCTTCAATTGCCCGAGAGGCTGGGATACAGTGTGCTGGACTGATGAGGTGGGGGCTGACCAGTCTCTAGGCTGAGCAGCATTTGAAGAATTATTCGATTACCTCTACCTGTCATTCTATTTTGATCTAACTTGGGGTGTTTGAAGAGTGTTGCACTTGTTCTGAATCACTGTGACTTTGACGAGGGCCCGCATGTTCCATTGTGGAACAGCTTTGTGGGTCAGGTCACGTCTCAGAGCAGCAGCAGAGGATGCATCCATGTCATAACCTGCCAAGCTGAAGAGATGATGTTGTGCAAGAACAGCCTTCCTTGCTGTTGATTCCCCAGTAATTCAAGGATTTTGTAACCTTATATGAGGGTATGAGAATGAGAACTTCTTGCTCACTTTGCTTTGGGGAGGGGTTTACTTGCTGCAGTTTGGTTAGAGGTTTAGCAGAGGTTAAAGCAGTTAGTGAGTGTGGTCATCCTTTCCCATTCTAACACTAAGGTATAGCTGCTTTACTATCCTTACACAGTCTTCAGAAGGTCCCTATTCAGTCTTGGGCAAAATCAATAAAAAAATCTCATTGGACCTTAGATGTTGAAAGCAATGGGCAATCTTAAGAGATGCCAAGGGTGCAATGACATAGTAGGTAAGACCTGACCATCCACCTAGAAGAGGATGTCCAGTGTCAATCCTCTTATTTGCACTACTTCTTTTTATGCTAGCTCTGCCACTTGTCTCAGAATAAGCTAAACTTACCAAACTGTTGGTGAGCTACCTCAGAATAAAAAATGAAGAACTTCTCTGTTGAGTTAGTAAGTCAGATAGGCTTGCTGAGAACTACATATGTATGTGCTACAGACAGAGGAGGAAACCATCATCAGAGCTGGAGAAAACAAAGATGGGAATTCCTCTTCTGTTTTCAGTGAGTTGTTGGCTGAGTTTTGTCAAGCTCATCCTGTGTACTCTAATTTCTGCCAGTGTTACAATATTGGACATGTCTTGGAATATGGATGTTCCTGTGTGCAGTAAGTCAGAATTTGCAAGTAGTTGGTTTAAAAGTATTTATCTTGCATTAGAGCTTGGAATAGTGGATGAGTTTGTTCCCAATAAATGAGAACTAATATACTTTCTGCCTCACCTGTGAACCTGCCTTTTGTTGCGGAGATTTTGTTTGGGAATGTAGCTTTGAAGTAACTTGGTGTGCTTGAACAAAGGAAGCACCTTGCATGGTTATTCTAAGATAGGGTAGCTCTGTCTGAGAGGAAGGTGCATCCTAAGATCTAACTCTTTCTTTGTAATGTCCTAGTCCACCCAGTCGCAGGATGAGTTTAAGCTTGAGGATCTGAAGAAGTTGGAACCAAGTAAGTGGTATCTTTGTATTTTGAGTGAGTGACATTTATCATGACAGTGGAAAACATGACAGCAGCAGGAATTCTGACTGACCACAGTGTGGTTTGACAGTGATGCTGGTTTTAGGTGCTTCTTCCAAATGACTGTTACCACGCAGACAGAACCTGATGTGTATTGAGGAATGCAATGTGGGTCACTTAAAAGTGTAGTAAGTGGAATGTTTCAGATAATATATTCATTTTCAAATAAACAATTTGGGTGCTGCTAATTTTTCCACAAAACAGTATTTTAAGTTATCAGTAGTACATTGTATAATTTACCTGCACATTTCTTATTTGAACTGTATTTCAACACTTTGTGGTCTTCATTCTTAGAGCATGAAATTTATTTTTTCTTTTGAAAATATTTAACTTGTGCTCATGGTAGCCAATCACCTGTCACCTCCCACTGTAATGCTACCAGGCTAATGAAGCTGAGAGTCAAAGTGAGGATGTGAGTCAGTCTTTGAAGGGTTTTGTGTGATGTTGTTTTTTCCCAACTGATCCTGGGTCAGGTCTTGGTGTGTCAATCCCGAAATAACTTTTTCATGTAGGAAGTATCTATTTATCTGCTTCATTTTCCTTCCTGTAACACTGGCTGCTTTGTTCTCAAAGCATCCTTATGATTGGAGCTTCCACATCTAAGCAATATTATCCTGAGTGTTAATGTTTCTGCAGTTCTCGGGGAACAGGAGATGTGGAAGAGCTTCTTTCACGATGACAGAAGTTGGTTGTATTTTGCTTATGACACAATTGTAGCATTAAGGGGGATGTTGGGGATAAATATGATGGGTAGGCAAGTGATTCCCCTTCATGAGTAGGCTGAGCCTCTCTGCACAAGATTCTACAGGAAAGCTTGTTAAGAAGTGGGGCATTGAGCTGAGCTTCCTAATACCTCTACCAAAACATACAATCCAAATGCTTTTAAACTGTTCCCTGAAAGTGGAAAGGGAAGGTATGTTATAAAACTGCTGGGTCTGTGAAGACCATACCTCAGGAAAGGGTTTAACTGTGTTGGAATATTCAGTCTTCTTCAATCTACGTGATGCATGTCTGGCCTCTGAATACCCTGATTTGGGATTGTTCTGTATAGATACTGCTACTTTCTGTTTACAAAGTATTTAAAATGTTGTAACCATTTAATGACTGTAGATTTTAGATTCCATTGTGCAAATGCCCTGTGAGTGACTGAATGATGGAAGAGAGAGGGGAATCCTGTCCAAAATTTCAATTATGGTGCAGCAGTCCCATTGCTTATCTTGGCCTCCATCAGAGAATTGATTTTAGCTGTCAAAAAAACTGCTCAGCAGTGTGAAGTGCATTCAGCCCACACCTCATACAACAACCAACTGTATTAAAACTGAGGAAGAGTGTGTGGCCATCAGTTTTCAAATACACTGGGTTATTTTCCTTGGAGGAGAACGGGTGCTTCTACAACAACAATTGAACATTGATATTCTTAATGCTGCTGTCTTACTGGGATGGTTCTGGCCTCTTTCTCTCTGAATTGTGCCTTTGTTTTGTGGTTTTTAAGTGTATCTTGAATAGAGTAAATCTTAATCAGGGCAATACCAGCCATTTCATAAAATGCACCATGAAGTGTTTTAATTCGTGTGTTGTCAATTTTCTTTTGCATCCCACCAGAAAAAGCTAAAAAAATCTGGGCTGGCAGTGCAAATAAGTGATTCCTTTGTTAGGTCAAGCCACTCCATTAGGGTGGAACAAAAACAGCTATTCACACAAAACAGCTATTCACACAATTTGGCTTGTTTTAATTACTTTTGTGCCTGAAGCTGTCAGAATGGTTTTGGTGTTGTTATAACAACCAGAGCCCTTAGATTTACTTTTTTTTTTTCCCTCCTTAATCTAGTGTTGTTAAGTTCTGTTGTTAAGTTCTAACTTTTCCTACTTAAGCTTGCATTTCATGCAGCTTGGAAAGTGAAGCAGTTGGCTACTTCTGTTTGTTTATAGGATTTGTCACTGAATCGTTTGTGCTGGAATAATGCTACAGGAGGTTCCATACATACAAATAGTTCTTTTGAGACTGCGCTGTGTGAAGTCATTGTTAACACACTGGATCTCACAAATCCATTTCTTTGTGGAAGCTTATACCAGTGTTAGAATGCACAGTACAAATGGATGGGCTGGGGCATCCCTTGTGCCTGGGTGATCATTACAAGATAAGTAGATACTGGGTTGTACTGGGGAGCCTGGTGTCTGAATTATTTTATGTTGTCTATTTGGAAAAAAAAAATTTGTACAGGTATCACAAAAAATCACTGTCGCAGAAAATCTCAATGGACAGTGGATTTTATCAGCTTAATGTGTCCTGGTCTTAGGGCTCATGTTAATAATTTCTTTTGAAATCTTTCAAAAAAGACCCAACTGCTGGTAAAATTGGGCTACAAAGATGGTGAAGGGCCTTGAGGGGAAGCCCTATGAGGAGTGGCTGAGGGCACTTGGTCTGTTCAGCCTGGAGGAGACTGAGGGGAGACCTCACTGCAGTTACAACTTCCTTGTGAGGGAAGGAGGAGGGGCAGGCACTGATCTCTTCTCTGTGGTGACAAGGGCCCGAGGGAATGGCCCGAAGTTGTGTCAGGGGAGGTTTAGGTTGGATATCAGGAAAAGGTTCTTCACCCAGAGGATGCCTGGGCACTGGAACAGGCTTCTCAGGGAAGAGGTCACAGCACCAAGGCTGACAGAACTCAAGCAGTGTTTGGACAATGCTCTCAGGCACATGGTGTGATTCTTGGGGTGTCCTGTGCAGGGCCAGGAGCTGGACTGTGATGATCCTTTGTGGGTTCCTTCCAACTCAGGAGATTCTGTGATTCTATGAAAATTAATATGACATTGTCCAATGTCACAAAAGAAAAGGCAGCTTCTGCACAAGAGCCTGCAGAACAGTATTTTTAGAAGAATTCTCCTGGAAACGTAAAATAGATGGAGGCCATGATGCTGGGATCTGCCCATTAGTTGCATACGTAGAGAACTTTCTGAGAATTGTGTTCTCAAGCAGCAGCCTTAGAGAGGGGAAGGGCTCTTCCTCCCAGACGTGATTTGTGTCTTTGAAGACAAAGCAGAGACTCAAAAAAGCCCAAACCAACCTTTTAAAGCTTGGATATCTTACACAGCATTACAAGGGAGATTCCTGTTGGTATTAACCTCTTTTTTTTTCCTGTGATCTGGTTGTTTTTATTTGAATCAACTGAAACTCACACTTCTAGTAGATGCAAAGAGGGTTTTCCTTTTCCTCAAAGTTTTATTGTGTAGCTTTTTCTTAGTGGCTTTGAATAAGTATTTCACCAGGCTGAGTGTATTCAGTATTTCACCTGCTGCTTCTCCTGTTGATCTTTAAAGGAGCACTTAAGTAAATTGCTGTTACAACTTTGCAAAATTATTTGCCGTTGGTGATGAGACAAGAGTGGAAAGCTTTTTATAAACTTGAGGTACAGCTTTCTGCAGTGAAAGGCAAGAGGTTCTGCTTCCGAGCTGAACATTCAGCACCATGTTTGTTCTCTGCTGGACAGGGGTGCTCAGCCCGGCCACGGGCAGCAGCAGGATTTTAGGTGCTGTAGGGTTGTTTGCCTCTTGCCTGTGCTCGTGTCCGTGGAGCTCTTTGGGCCCTCTAGTGATGCCTGAAATGAATTACTAGGTGGGTGTTTTCAGGGGCTGCTCATTCACATCGTGAGAGGAGCTGCTTACTAGAAGAGAGGAATGCCACTTGCCAGCCTTTAGGAGGAGAGCTACTGTGACTCCTTTCTCTTCTGTATAATGCGCCTGTGATCTGTAAGAGGTCTCACTTTACTGAGGTTTTTCTGCCTGCAGTAGTTTCACTTTCTGTTTCTGGCGTGATGCAGCTCTCTGAGAGCTGGGGAATTCTGAGAGTGGTAAAAATCCCCTTCTTTCCCTGGTGGGAAGGGGCTGTGATTCTTAAGATTCGTGTTGAGATCTGCGTTACTTGTCCCTCAAAGCAGAAGTCTTTGGAGAGAGAGACATGGCATCAGCTTTGTCTCTCATCACAGCTCTAACTGAAGGCACTTTAAACCTTTCTCTGTATTTATGTGTCTGGCTGGAATCAGGCCATTAACCTCTCATATCATGGTACAGAAATCAGAAAAAAATCAGTATGAGTAAAGACTGGAAAGACTTTTTGGTTTCTTTATAGTTTCCCAGAGGGATACTTTATTCTTAGAGCATTCAGATGGTGTCTGGTAAGCCCAGCTGTAGTGTGCTCAGGCAGAGAGGCCTGGCAGTGGCTCCTTAAACATAACTGGTATTTAAGTACCTCTTGGTATTTGTGTAATCTGAACGTTGTTTGAAAAGAGTTTTGTTCTCATTCAGTAGTCCTAAGGGGAGAATTCCTGTGCTCTGAGAGGGCTTATTGCAAAGTGAGGCTCTGTGAGGGACTCAGGGTTTTTTTATCTCTGCTCCCGCTACCCAGTCTGRGATATTCATTGTCTGGTAGGAGAGTGCCTCTCCCTGCAGGTGTTCTCTTGTAAATTTTTAGGCCCTTTAGCCATCACGAAATGCTTATTTCTTTCACATGCTTTTGGAAGTTTTGCTTTTACTGGTATATGTGTTTGGAAAGAGCAGCTAAAGACGGGATTACTAAAATGTGAGTAAGTTTCCAATACAAATGGCAAAGCCATTTTCCATGGAATGCTGAAGGTATAGTTGGTGTCTCTGCAGCCTGGTGCTCAGATATTGCACTTGATGTCTCCTGAATTTCACCAATCTGCCCAGGCATCTGAGGGCAAATAAAAAGAAAAAACAAACACCACTACCAAACAAAAAGCCCAAATCACAGGAATGAAAAAGTAGGAAATCTCACCAAAGCTTTGTTTTACCAGCACACTTGGTCTCCTATGGGGGCTGCCTGAATATGCACCTACACGTGTGGTGAAGTCTGTCAGTTCTGGAGACTTCAATCTGTTTGGAGCTGATGCCAGTAACACCACCACCCTCCTTTCAATAGCCACCCTGGGGGTGTAGTTTTTTCTCATGAAGATTTTGTTATTGCCACGTTTCTCCTCCCTGTGTGAGTGTGGTGATCTTGTACTGCAGTTGCAGTTCACCTGTCTGAATGTTGTAGTGATACAGATTTGATCACAGCTGTGCTGGTGTTTAAAATATGAGAGAAAAGGGGTGGGTTTTGTATGATCTGATTATTTTAATGTGTTATTATTTGTATGTGAAGATGCTGTGAGAATGGACATAGCTGTGCAAAATAGTAGAATTATTGCTGCTTTAGGAGTATGGATTCTTATTTTTTCCTTTTCTCTGTAGTCTTAAAGAATATCCTCACTTACAATAAGGAGTTCCCCTTTGATGTTCAGCCTGTCCCACTCAGGTAAGAGAGAACTGGGTCACTTCATGTACAGATATGTATCTGAAAGGGAGCACGGCCTGAACCTGGTGTGCATCTGAAACACATTTCTAGAGCCATCTGCTTGCCAAACTGCTTTGTGTAAACTGGTTAATGAAAGAACTTTTGAATTCTGTTTGTCTAGGTACCACTAAAAGTCAAGACCATGCTTTTGGTAAAATCAGGACATGGTACATCCCTCCATCTCTGAAATTGCCAGTATTGTGTCTTGTTTTTAGACTCTGTGCTTTCTATTGGTTTGAGCTCCTGCTGTCAGTCTATAGGTAGAAGTTAAGAAGTATGAAATGACATTAAAGAGTGTTATTTCTATACTCAGATGCTGACTTGTGAATTGAAACACAGGTGATGAGTGCTTGTTGGTCTCATTCTTCTTGTGTTTTACAGGAAGATTTTAGCACCTGGAGAAGAGGAACACTTGGAGTTTGAGGAGGATGATGAGGAAGGAGGAGCTGGAGCAGGGTCTCCAGACTCTTTTCCTCTTAGAGTTCCAGGTAGGGGCACTGGCCTTGCTATGCCAGCCTATGTAGCACCTCTGAGTTCTGTTTCTGAGAAGCCCCTTTCTCCATCTGTGATTTGAAAAGTTTGTGTGGGGAGCAACAGGCTAATGTAACAAACCCTAATGCTGTATTGGAGAACCACAAAAGTGGTCAGTGAATTTTTTTCTCAGCAAACAAAATCTTATTGTGAAACAATTGTATGGAGAACCAGGGAGGGTGGTACCATCTACCTCAAATAATTAGCCTTTATTCCTGACTCAAACTCCATCCCATGACTTTGTTAACTATATGAAGTGTTTCAAATGCATTCAGATGTAAACTGTGGCAATTTTTCTCCTGTAAAGAGCATCACATCCTCCTAGAGATGTGATAAGTTGTTGCTGACTATTTTTGTGTTCCATTCGTTGGTGAGACAGTGGCTTGAGTGAAACCAAGCTCTGAGAGGATAAAGAGGGGMTTTTGATTTTGATAGCTTAAGTCCTTGTCCATGTGAAAGCACTTGTAGAACTGGATATACCTACAGATTTTAGAGAAGGTCTTTCTGTAGCTTCAGGTTTTGACAACTTAGATGTTCCAACAGAGGTTCTTTAGATTCCTGGTGTAATTTCTTGCAGAAGAAACAACTTTCTAGCTTCACAGCCAGTTTGCAAACTTTGTATTCCAGGAATGAGATAACAAATAACGAAACTAGAGCTGTATGTATGTAGTGGACATAGAAGCTATGTGTGGGCTTAGGAAAGAATATAAATAGGTGATAAACAGGCTGAGTTTACAGTTAAATAATTGCAAAGGAGAGTAGCCAAGTTGGAAAGAGGAGAGGCTTGGGGCATGTACTTTCTTACAGAATTATTCCTCAGTAAGGTCATGCTTTTAAGAGGAGTTGATAGCAACTCCTGACTGCTGTTTTACATTGCTATCTCTTTAATAGACTGCATATGTGACTTTCCTCAACTACTTTTTTTGCGTTAAGGTAAATGTCCCCATAGCAGCAATAATCTAAATCCCTAAGGTGGTTTTGTACTACTTGTTTCATCACTGAATGCAATTTACTGTGGTGTTTCTTGCCTGATTGGAGGTTGGTCTGTTGCTCTTTCCCTGGGTGATGAGGCTTAAACAAAAGCAGTTTGCAGCCTTCTGGGATGAATATTATAAGTAAAGTGAACTTTCCCTGTTGAATTGACAGAGTTCTGTTGCACTCCTTGCTTTGATATGCCTTTAATCCATAGTGTGTGACTGTACTGTCTAACTGATCATGGTCTTGTCTTCTCCATGCATGGCTTCATCGTTATCACATTGCCCCATTCATCTAACCCAGGAGCCAACAAAGGTATGAGAACCTTTTAGTATGTACAGTAATTTCTGTGGTCGTGTCCATGTAGCTGTGATCTTCATGCAGCTCTTAGTTCCAATCCTTGCAATACAATTTTTGGTAACAATCACAGTACTGGGCACCTATGTGTTGGTGTTTATTTGCCTTCAGTACCAGGAAAAGGGAAGGTTGTATTTGTTGACTCACCTTACGCAGCTCTCCAGAAGTCCTGCTGTACTAATGAAGAGGTTCTGAGTTCTGGTGTAGCCAAGGGTAGGTGTAGCTAGATTTTATTTACTGGAATACACATTTTATGGGAAATCTTACACAAAGAGTATTTGTGTAGTTAGACTTCTGTGCTCTGTGGAGCTGAACTGACCAATGGCTTGCTGCCTTTAACAGCAAAGGTTTCCTGCCTTTCTCCTGGTTATATACAACTTTATACCAGTGCTGTGCTGGCTCTGGGCTTCTCTGAGGCATTGCATTTTGTGAGCCCAGCAGGAGACTTGTCACTTTTTTCCCCTTTCTCTGAATTGGGATTTGGGAGGGGAAAGCCTGAATGTCTGTGCCTTGGTGGCAGTGAGCTGGTGGGCTGGCTCACAGTCTGTTTCTGAAACACACCTGGAGTAGGACACTCCTTTCATTTGTAGATGCTCCCTTCCTCCTCTGGCAAAGATGGGCTGTGGTTGTGTCAGGAATGGCTGCAGTTTTCTCTTGAAAGGCCTCCTCAGTGTGAGCCTGCTCACAGGCCCAGGCCGTGGTGGCAGACAAGGGTGTGGTGCCCAGCCCAGGAAAGCTGTACCACAGAGAGGGCAGTGTCACCTAATGTGACTCCTGTGTGAAGTGGCTGCAGAGGCTCCAGCACAGCCCTCCTGGGCCTGTGGCTCATGTGAGACAGGTTACAGTCAGCTGCTCTAGTCCACTGCTGGCTTGGCTGTTCCTCCTGCTAGGGCAGGAAGGAAATGGTATTCCTTGGATACAGTCTGTCCTACCATTCTCTTGTCTCCTGGAAGTGAGCTTCAGTCTTCTGTCCATTGTAACTCTGCAATTTCACACATTCTGAAAAGCATTTTGCAAGAACAGAATAATTTCTCTTAAGCCACTGTTTTTATTATAAACGCCAGGCTGAGGCGTCTTTCAGGTGATTTTTCTATCAAGTATCACATCACTTAGTCCGTTGGAGTGATGGACAGGAAAACAAGGCCACAGTTGTTCCTGGCTCTTGGGGGCCATGCTGCTTTTAGGAGACAACTGAGAAATGGCAGAAACTTCCATACCAAAGAGAAGGCAGGCTTGCTTCTACCTTCATTTAGATTGAAATAAGTTCTCTGTCTTTGAACATCTCTTCAAGAAAGACAGCAAGATTAATTAGAGCGTGTGCTGTTTTGCAGAAATAAGGGCTCTCTACTAAGTGTACTTTCTAACATTTTTCCCACTGTAGCCAGAAGCCTATCTATGGTTCCCCAGCTCCTCAAGCAGATAAAGAGGAAAAAATAGTATCGAGAAAAAACCCATATTGGACTGGTCAAAGGAAACTATTACTTTGTTTAGATCTCAAGCCTTAAGACAAGTTCTATTTTTTTATTAGAAACCCAAAACTTAAATAAAACTTGCTCACAGGCCTGAACATTTTCTGTCCTCGTGCTTATCTAATAGGGGAGAGGGCTTGAAGTGTGCTAGTTTTTGCTAAATTCAGCATGAAGTAACCTACTCCATGTTTGATGATRGAATATCATGACTTTTAGTGAATTTGAACAGTTTGGATTTCTTTCCAGCTGCACTGTCTTCCTCAGCACTGTGAGGATTCATTTATGCTGACCACCAAGTTTTGATGCTAAATGTTCTTGATGCAGAGCTGGAAACTCCTTCCTTAAGGCAGAAGGGAACTTGGGGGATGCAAACATTTTTTTCCCCACTGTACGTAGAGGCCAGTAGAACGTAGATAGTTAAGAATCAATCTTCTGGTTCCCCTGTGTGCTGTGGGATTTGCAACAATGCCATTTTCCTCTTTAATCTCCCAGTCTAAATGTTCAACATGAAGCCAAGTCATGTTCAATGGGTTGGGATTCCTGATCAAGAGTCTGAACCTCCTGCAACTGCAGATTGAATCCAGCCTCCCAAATTTAATCCTCAAAAATGATACAAAGCGAGTTCCATGAATGAGTTATTCTGCATGACAGCAAGAAATAACACTTTAAAGAAAGCTCCTCTCTATTCTTATAGCATTAGTTTTTTATCAAGTGATTTGACATGAGGCAGTCCTGTTATTTTGTGGGGGCTTTGAAATCTGTCAAATGATGCTGTGTCTGTGCACACAGACATTCCCATAGTGCTGTGTACTATTGGGATATGAATCTTAGGGGGCTTTGGACTCCCTAAGAGAAACAGCATGTGCCAGGAGAGAAGATGAGACAAGCAAGGCCTCTGCTGTGAGATGACACCAAGAGTTAACAATATGCTTTACTCTTTCCAGGTACTTTATTGCCCAGATTGCCATCTGAACCCGGGATGACGTTACTCACCATCAACATAGAGAAAATTGGTCTGAAAGATGCTGGGCAGTGCATTGATCCTTACATCACAGTCAGTGTGAAGGGTAATGATTTCTGTTCTGTCTCCTCAGTGCTGCTTTGGAGAGAGTGCATTTTCTGAAAGCTGTATTGATTTTTCAGCCTGCYGGGAAAAATGTTTGTTGGTACTTCTATTGTGGATTTAGGGCTTCTGCTTTAATCAAGGGTGGAAAAATTCTGTATTTTAGAGATACTAGGCAGTGAATCTCTGCTGGATACACTCCTCACTGTGCACTCTGAGGTGCTGTGCTGCTGCTGGCAGCTCAGTGACTTGGCAGGCCCTACCTCTCCACTGTGACTTCTGCAGCTGACTCCTAAGTATGGATCTGTTTGGACTGTGTGTACTCCCCAACACATACTGGTCTCTTCTGGGCTTTCTGGASATGTGAACCATGGCCCACTGACTCCGTTCTTGCCTTCTCATTAAACTAATTTTGTAGTAATACAAATGTAATCTGACCAAGGCTTGAGATTTAGAGGAATGGGTATGAAGCTGGGAAGCAAAGCGTGCAAGTGAAATAAAATTATGTGTTATCCTTGGCAGGGAAATGTTTCAGCCAAAGCCTGATGAGCTGAGAGCCTCCATGAATCTGGAAGAACCTTTCTCTCTGTCAGTCCAGGATAGGCAACATTAGGATTTCTCTGTTTCAGATGACAACATAGTTGGTGTCTTTTGAGACCGAGATTTTTGGTATTCACACTCTTTCTGGTGGGAGTATCTGTTCCCCATTTTGCCTTTCTTAGCAGGAAGCCCCTGTAGTCAAAGTTCCTTACCCTTAACCTGTCCTGCTTGACTTCTACTCTTTACAATCTTTGGAGGTAGATGATTTCTTTTTTGTTTACCATGTAGAAATTTGTAGCTGAGCCAACAGCCTCTAGTTACTATCAGTGGTGATAATCACCTTGTATGTGTCCTCTTTAGATGTGCTATTGGATACCAAACGTAGGGATGAAGCACTTGTTAGATGTGTGATCAGTGCTTCCTCCACCAGACATATCCTCTGGCAGGAGGAAGGATCACAGTATCAAATGTCACTTGAACACTTATGAGGGCTTGTAAAGCAAACATTCCTTGTTCCTTGCCACTGAAGTGTTTGTCTCATTGCACATTGTTAACACGGCTGCTTGCCTTCAGAGTCAGCTCTCATTTCCCTTTTGGAGCTAAGGAAGACTCTATTGCTGGGCTTGCTTTCCCAACAAGTCTCTCTGTTAATATGTGGCTCCCTATTTCCAAACTCATTTACCTATAAATGGTGGCTGTCAAGTAATGGTGTAGAAAATAGGATCAAAAAGTGAGTGTGTGGGCTGGGTATCGCTGAGCCTGCTATGGGTGTCTTTTGATACCTTATCTCCCAAGAATTTTGGTCAGGAAAAGTAACTCTGAAGACTCATATTATCACTATTAGGAGTGATGCTGAAGACACTTAGTAGCTGATTTCCTTGGTTTTAAACCAAGCTGCTCTTCTGCAGGTTTGGAGAGAGGTTTGTTCCAGATGCAGCATTGGCAATTCCAGCCCACACCCTGGAATAAAGGCATCAGTGACGCCCAGTGCTCCGAGCACAAAGTGTGCACTCCATACCTGTAATCTCGGCCATGTCATTAGCATCTTCCTCTGCCAGAGGGAAGGGGATCAGGAATGAGAGGACAGAGTAAGAAGACAAATGTACCCCTGAAAACAGCAGAGGCTTAGTAAGAAACAATCTCATGGTGGCTGTGCCAGAGCAGCACAACCCGTGGCCCACAATGCCTCTGTCTGTGGAAAACCCAAGAGGAATAATGCACAAAGCAGGGCATATACGGGATGTTGAGCTGTGCCAGCTGTGCCCTGTGTGAAGGCAGCCTTTGGTGTTTGTCCCACTGGAGCTGGAGCCCCATTGGAGTCCTGTGTGCAGAGGCAATGGCACACAGGACTTTCGCTGGCAGCAGAAAGAAATGCACTCTTAAAAGTAAAAAGAGGGGTAATTCCAAATTTTCATCTGACATATTGTCAGAACTTTAGCTGCTTTTGTGTTGCAATCAAAATTAACTGACTGTGAAGGGGTAGAATTGCCCCTTTTTTAGGTTTTTTGGAAACATCCAGGTGTGCATTAACTTTTTGTGGCAGGATTAGGAGAGACTTATAAATCTCTTAAAGCTGAACCTTAAACTCCGAGAAGCTTCTGCCATTCTCGTGCTGCTTTTTTCCTGCAGATTTGAATGGGATAGATCTGACTCCTGTGCAAGATACTCCTGTGGCTTTGAGGAAGGAGGACACGTATGTCCATTTTAATGTGGACATCGAGATTCAGAAACACATTGAAAGACTAACAAAAGGTATGTGGTACCAGAGACACGAAACAAGGCCCGGGAGCTTTGGGAGCACAGACGCTGGGCTGCTCCTGAGCTGGTGCTGCAGGGCTCAAGATCCAGACAAGGATAAAAATAGACCTTTGCATCCTGTCCCTTTCAAATTGGTCGTTGGGATGGCTCCCAGGCAAGGGAGAAATGAAAAGAGATAAAAATGGAGCAGTCTGCTCTTCTACACAGGTATTGAGCTGCTTTATCACCTGCTTAGTCATTGGTACCTGGGTGTCAGTAATGGAGTGAAGAGTTAAAGCTGTTGAGTGTGATGAGCATTATAAGAACATGGAGTAGCTTTTGAGTAAATAACAGAAGTGTTGGAGATAATTCCCTTAAATGTAAGTAGAGCGACTTAATGGCARATATGTTTTCAGATGACTATTAGCCATAATTGCTAACTTTTCTATTCAACCATTTTTCACTCTAGGTGCAGCTATTTTCTTTGAATTCAAACACTACAAGCCTAAGAAAAGGTTTACTAGCACCAAGTGCTTTGCTTTCATGGAGATGGATGAAATTAAACCTGGGGCAATTGTTATAGAACTGTAAGTGACTCACAATTATGGATGACAATGACAGAGAAAATGAACCAGCCTTCAGTTACAATGTGTGGTTTGTTGCATTAAGGAAGGTTTCTTGGACTCATTAGATTGACTTCCGTAAGGAATATTTTATTTTTAATAAAGAAGGGAAGATAAAATGCTGTTAGGCAAATAAGATGGCTAGAGACTTTTCTCAGAAACTAGACTGTTTCCAAATAAAATGCTGGTGTTTGTAACTTAATAATGTATGAAGTTAACAAACTCTGGAGGGGAGATTTTAATTTGGAGCTTAGCTTGAGTGTCAGATCAGCTATATTTAAAAAAAAAATCAACTCAGTCTTTTGGTACAGAACTTCTGTAGAGGAAATCTGATTTGAGGCACGAGATATTGATTTGTAATTAATTTTATTAACATTTCAAAGCAGTATTGGGTGGTTGTGTTTTCCCCCTCTTCTCTGATGAGTAAACAAATAGATCAGACAGTTACGCTGCATTGGGGCTGGTCTGCATCCTCCCCTTGCTGAGTGGCTGAAGGTCTGAAAGAGGGCTTTGAGGGTTGGGTTTTGGGGTTTTTTTTCAAGAAAAGGGTGAACCTTGCAATTCTGGACACCTCTTGGAAGAGTGCTTAATGTGTGCTAGGTGGAGAACTTCTGAAGTCTTGATACTGCATCTTTCCTACAATCCTGAGTATTATGTTGGGAATCTCCTTACAAAAATATTACATTCATTTGCATACTGAAATTTTTGTTCTGTGAAAACAAGAATCTGGAGAAAATACCATTTCTTCCTGTAAATCTACTCATTATTGTTGCTTCCAGCAAGCCTTGTCAGATGTATTTAAAAGATTAGGGTAATAAGATCTGTACAGAACGAGCTCTCTAGTTTGGTTTCATCTTCCTGCACAGCCATTAGCACTTGGATTAATGCACTTTCTTGTGGTTACAGGTACAAAAAACCCACTGACTTTAAAAGGAAGAAGTTGCAACTGTTGACAAAGAAACCACTTTACCTTCACCTCCATCAAACATTGCACAAGGAATGACCCCAGTTGAGAGACCTCTGTGAACTGAACCACGAGTCCTGGTAGCTGTGTAGTAGCCTTAGGCTCCAAGGGGCGGGAAGACGACTCTGTTCATGCCAGTAAGTCACATGAGACCATCACACACTGCACAGCACTACTTCAGGGGCAGGGACAAGCCCACCATGCAAGTGCAAGATTCTTTTCAGTAACTTCCAGCTACAGGTTTTTCTAAGAGCCCTGAAATATGTTGACTGCTTTTCCTAAGTTTGCTGTTCATCACTTTTTATCTTTAACCATTACTATCCTTTTGCCTCAAGCTCCATCTGAGGATGGAGACTGCCCCTTTGCCAAACCTGCAGCAATAAAGATGTGCAGGCCTACTAACTGTTTACACTGCTGTGCTATTGTAGTTCCTCTCATCTGCATTTCAGAGTCCTCTTAGTGGGCAGGGTGGCAGAAGACTGGGAGAAGGATGAGGTAGGCTGGGAAGGAGCTTGAGGTACTGCAAGTGCTTTGAAGTGAGGGAGAGGAGGATGCAGGTCAGGTGGGTGGCCACGAGTCTGTGTGGTCAGGTCAGGAAGAGGACAACTGCAGATGAGAACAGTGAACTATGGTTTTAACAGCCTTGCCTGAGTTTTGGATACATGTTACAATCCTTTAGATCACTGTTGGTCCCTAATAGAGCTATTTTTTTCTGTATCTTCTCACAGAGTGGTTTGCAAAGGTGGGTGGGTGATAGAGACACCTTCTCCAGGGCTTTGTCCTGCTGGCAGTGGGCATTTTGCCATTTCAGTGACAGCAGGACAGGCCCCTCAGTATTGAAGYGTCAATTTTCCAGAGCTATAAAGCAGTTCTGGCTAGCAGGCTGACCCACCTTTTACATGAAACTGCTGTTCTTATGGAAACTGATTGGATGCAGTTTTCTGCATATTTTGTGCAAGTCTGGAAACTCACTCAAAAAGTTACCTTTTTATGTAAGTAGATAGGATTATCATTTATTTTCTATATTTTTGATTTGGTGTGTAATAAGCTGCAGGACATTGGCTTATTATGACACACTTGCATTCACCTTTTGACCTGAAAAAGGGACAGAAGTAGAACCGCGTCAAATCTTTCATATATTTGCGTGGATATTTAATAGGATACTTTAAGGTTTGATAAACTTCTTGCATATCTAACTAGTGCCTGAATACTCTGCTATGCTAACTAAAGACCCAGCTCCCACAATCGTGTCAATTATTTTAAACAGCCTCGGTGCAGGTGTATCATCCATTCCTCTTTTCTGTCACCTCACCCCAAGATGTTACATCATGTGTTAAGGGAAGGGATGTGATTTACTTTTCCTCATGCTGTGTGTCTGTCTCCACTTAGCTGTTCAGCATTTTTGGCTTTACCATATTGATTAGGATAAAAAGCTGGTTTTGAATGTCCTAATCTTCTTGCCTTTCTTCTGCTCTGGTCTAACTAGGGCTGACATTATTTAGGTGTTACAACAAAAGTCAACACCACTTTCTCAAATTCCACTGTTGGTTGAAGGGGAAAAAAAAGGGCAGTTGAATTGTCTTGTTTAGGGATTTTACGATACCCCAATGGTATTAGAGCTAATAGGGTGACTATCAAGCCCTGAAACGATATCCTTATGAGTTATGGAAACACCTCTGAATGCAGCATTCTGGACACCAGACAAAACAAGGACACATGCATTGATAAAAACCAAATACAAATCATCTTCTGAACTCTGCAAAAGGATGGAGCAAAGTATTGGTCTGTGGCTGCAAATAAACCTGAGCTTGGCCCATTTACCTGTCAGTGGTCCCGGGCTGGCTCAGGACTCGTTCTGACAATGGAATCACAGGCACTGAGTGTCCCTGAAAGGCGGAAGGGCTGGGGCTGGAGCTTGGTCTGGCTCTGCCACCCGCTGTAAGCACTGCAGTCACGGGTCTGTGTGTCTAGGGTGACTCCTGGTGCATCCAGAGGGACATTCCATCCAACTTTTAACTGCTAACTGGGGTGGGCAAGGGAGGAGACACTGAGCATCACAAAGGYTTGTATGGAGATGGAAAGATCCTGAATTTGGAGAACCCAACTTTCAATCATGGATGTTCATCAATGTGTCATTAGCCACCATGCAAACGGAAATGCTGTCCCTTGAACAACAAACCCATTGTTTCTGCTGCTTACCCTGACCCTTCCCCAGCTTCTAGATGTCTGTATTAATGCCAGTTATATGAAATGTCAACTTTGAAGTATTTTTGTTAAATACACAAGTAGAGCTTTGTATTTAACTAATTGTGAATTATTGTCTGTTGAGTGTGAAATACCATTTTTAAAGTTGCTTCTATCCCCTGCCTTTTTTCTGTGAACTCTCTCAGTGACAGGACTGCTGCTACACACACCACAAGCTTCGGGATTGGTTTATGCTTCAGTGATGTTCTAGCTTGTCTTTCATCTGAAATCTAAAGCTTTACATTTGTACTGTAAGAATGTAACACCTAGATGGCAACTTTAATGGCTGCTTGTACTCTGGCAGTAAAGCTGTAATGGCCTCCCAGTAGGGTTTTTTATTATTCCATATTGTTTTCCTTTTCTCCTCCCTAAGGCACTTCTGAGAAACCTTACTGAGAGAGACTGGTATCTCAAATACTTGCACGAACACTTGAACAGCTCCAAGGGTAGGGTGTGTTTTTAAAGTTTTCAGTGTTCTGTGGCTGCAGTACAGGTTTACATGGTTTACATACCCCCACTCTACTTTACAGAAAGCTTCTTTCTTTTTTTAATGTAAGCAAGTAAAAAAGGCTCTTCAACTACAGCTTTCCTGCTACAGAAGTTAAATTGCTCTTAACCCTGAGTAAGATGAAGACTTGGCTCTCAAACCTTGCTTGATGCTGTGAGCTGGTGTTGAAAGCAGAAAGCAATTAGCAAAGTTCTAAGTTTGTCTAGCACAAGTCGACTCCACAACTTCATCAAGGTTTCCAGCTCTGGAAGCTGTATCCTCCATGGTCCTCATTACATGAAGCAAGTCCATATTGTGTCAGAGTAGTTCAGCATGAGGGTAACATGGTCATTACCCCACAGCAGCATTAATTTGGCCTTGATTCAATTCTTGAACGCAGAACTGTAGCATTCTCTGTCACATCACTGAACCCATGGCCTTTCTGAACAAAAAATGGCACTGAAACAAAGCCTTTGGGGCTTAGCAAAAGGAATTTTGCTTTTTATTATAACTTTCCTTTGAATACAGTGTCATTTGTGCTTCTGATCTCTGACCAGACATCTTTTTTAAAAAACCCCAGAACCTCACAGTCCTCATGTAAACCCCTGGCCTACACAGTAACTGCAGCTCAATGATGTGATGGAGAAGGCAGGTTGGATAGTATTTTACTTAAAAAATTATTTCCACAGGAAATGATTTGATTTACATTTTTAACGAAATTAGTTCATTTGCCAACTGGTTACAAAGGCTACATTGAATTAAAACTATCCACACAGGTACTTCCTTCCTATTGCACTTTTAGAGTAGCTCATCACAGAAAGGTTCTTGCAGCCCAAGTGGATGGATGAGTTTATGATCATAAATGCACATGTCTGTAGCAACTGGATAAAAATTAATCCTGCAAAAGCTGAGATATACTGAAATGAGACCAATGTCTTCAAACCAAGAGCCATTTCCTAGAGTTCTGCCCGGGGGAAGCGCACTGGAGCTGGTTCTGCGGCGCTGGCAGGCWTTGCACTCAGGGATTCTGCGCTGGGGGCTGTGCGTAGTCCTTGGAGCCGGCGGCGCGTCAGTCCCTGGGTGCCGGTGGAGGCAAGTCTCTGTTGGGAGAAGGTGGATAGTCCCTGGAAGCTTGTGGGGGTAGCCGTGGGCCTGGAGGATAATCCCGGGGGCCAGGAGGGCCGAGAGGTCGGAAAGCAGGGTGCCCACGTGCGTAGCCTCTGAGATCGGGGGGAGGTGGCAATGGGCCAGGAGGCAAATCTCTCATTCCTAAACGTGGACTGGGTAAGAAATCTCTTCCAGCCGGAGGCGGCAAGGGAGCACCACAACCTAGAAGGAAAGGAAAGCATGGAGTTAAAATGAAATCTTGCTTTAACCTAAACAGAGAAGCTCCTGACTTGTTCCTCACTTCACTTTCTGGAGCAGCTCTGGAGTGGATCACTGTCACATGCAAGACTTCAAACCCACGAGTTACATTCTAGGGACTTTTGGCTGCTGTTTTCCATTTTAGAGTAAACAAGGAAAAATACCTTGGCATTAAGGAGACTTGAAAAAAACCCACCCGGTCCAAGCTTCCTGAGACAGCTTAGGCCAAAGGAGCATGGGGAAGCCATGGGTTAAGGAAAAACAGATCTCAGTTCTGCAGTCAGAGCCCAAGAAGTGAGGTTTCAGCACGGGGCAGTGCAGCCATACCTTGGGGGACAGGGAGAGGCCGAGGCCCGAAGTGCCCACGCAGAGGAGGTGGTGCCGGTCCGTAGCGAACGGGCGGTGGAGGTGGAGGTCCCATCACTGGGGAGGCCATGAGAGGTGTCCCAGGGAAAGGAGATGGGCCTTTGGCACCAGCATTACCCTGGGCAAGATGAGGTTACACTTCAGTGAGTTACTGCAGCAGACAAGGACTGACACGGCTGAACCACCCAACTACTCACCCAGAGGCAAAGAGGTATGGGAGGGTGCGGGAAAAGAAAGGAAAACAAACCCAACAAACTCCAAACCACATTAACCAGGCAGAAAATAGGGACAGTTACTGCCTCAGCATCATCCCTTTTCCCAGAACACTGCTGGCACTGCCCAGGAGTGAGCGGTTAGTGAGACAAGTTTGTTTAGATGAAGCTGTACTACAAAAAGTTCAATCCCTGTGCAGGTGTCCTTGGTGGACACCTCTTTGATAGAGGGCCTGGAACTTTGAATTACACATGGAACTGTGCTTAAACACCACAGGTAAGTCAGATGCTTGGGATTATTCTTGTTGTCACTCCAAAGTGTTGGCCTGCAGTCCTTAACAAGAAACATCTCATTTCCTCAATCGCACAAAAACCAGAGAGCAATTGTTCACATTAGAGAAGCCCTTTGAGACAGAGGGACAAGCCCCTGGTTAGTTCCACAGAGCAGTTATTTAGCATTCAGAACACCAAGCCTGTTACTCCTCTCCATCAAAGCAGCATCACCATGTCTAGCCTCTGAATACTCACTGCAGCGGGCTCAATGGAGGAAGGTGAATCTGTAGTTACACTGGGGACATCAGACTCTTTGGGAGAGGGTTGCTTTGGGGGTTTTTTTGGACAGCAAATAGGGATAGTGACAGGATATAAACAAGACAGAACACGATACAGTTAAAGAAGCAGCAGGAATTACAGTGAATCATGTATTAGAAAGGCTTCCTGAAGGCTGGAGTTTCCTCAACTTACCACTCCATCCATTGCTGTGGAAGGGGAGGAAGTTCTTGGCTCACTGCTGATCAGGGATACTACAGCAGGCCCAATATCTGAAAAGAAAGCCATGAATACGTCTTCTACCATGCGCAAGGTAAGGAAGGTAGGCTTAAAATTGCCTTTTTGAAGGGAAAGAGTAACTGAGTAAGCTGCAGTTGGTTGCAGACCACATAACTTACCAGGAACAGACATCCTTCCAGGTAGCTCTGGTGGCCTTCGTGGAGCAGGGGGGCCATCCACCATTGTACCTTAACGGAAATAAGAACCCCAGAGACCCTAATCAACATAGGCCTGAGCTAATTCTATTAAAAAAAAAATAGCCACACCACCAACCACACATTTGTGATTAATAAAGCAGGTATCAATATTAACACCATTCCTAGAATGAAGATCAGACCTTAGTGTTCCTGGGTTTGTAGCACAAGAGAGAGTTGTCACAGAAGGGAAGTTTCAGTGCTTACCAAATTCACCCCTTGCACCTTCCCTTCGAGGAGCAGAGAGGGGCCGGGCAGGAACATCAATCATCTGTGTGGGGGATGGATTTCCTCCACTCACAGGTGATGGACCAGAAGAGCCATCTCTGCTTAAGGGCCCTATGCCAAAGAATTAAAACCACTTCATTTACTTTTCTGCGATTTATCACAGCCTTATATTTTTATACCGACTCCAAGACCAAAGTTTTGGGAGAACCAGCAGCATTTACCTCGTCGTGGTGGGATTTGGCGATCGGGTCTGCCTGGAGTTGGCTTAACAATGACTGGTCTTTGAAGCATGACGATTTTTTGGTTTACTTCTATTAATCTGATTTTGAAAAATAAAGGTTTCTTATTATTATTCAAGCAATGCATGTGAGTTGTATCTATTAAAATGTAACAAGGCAAACTGCATTGTAAAACGTTACAGCTTCCACCAAGAAATCTTACTTTAACCATCAAAACAGTTTAACAGTAGTTAAAATTAGTAACTCAAAAATACACTGCACATTCTGAGCTTCTTCTCCCCCAAGCAACTCACAGCACATTCAAAGAGCAATAAAGAGGGTCTGTGCTGCACTTACTTCTGTCTCAGGTTGGCTGCTTCTCTTTTCTCTTCAGCCAGAGCTCTCTCGGCCGAACGGGCAATGAGCTGGTAGGGAAAATTTTGTCAACTGCATTAACAGCACCAATGTGAAATCAAATACAAACTGTTGGCATCAGAAAAGGAAGAACATTCTCACCCAGTTGTCGTGTGCCTTTTTCTCATGAGTAGCAATCTGAGAAGAAAAGAAGCAATTTAGTTTTTGTCCAATTACCAGTATTTCCAGTAACTCACTACAGAGCACTGGAATGATGCAGTAAAAACTGACACAACAACCTGCAAGCAACAAGTTTACCTGGTTTTTATAAGATCTCTCTGTTTTTTGCAATTCTTCTTCCATATCTTGGATCCTTTGCCTGTACAAAAGGAAAAAGAGGGGAACGAGAGACGTTTGAATGAATTTTCAATAGTTGAAGTAAAAGGAAAATCATAATCTCCAGAAATTCAAATTACTTGTAAACTTTCACTTCCTCAATGGCCAGCACAGCTTTTTCATCTGCAGCACACAATTTCTGCTCCTTCTCCTGACGCTCATACTCTTCCTGGGTTAGTTTTCTGCATGGGGAAAACAAAAATGCACCATATAATCCACCATTCTACATCTACTACAACTCAGAATCAGAAGGGTATTTCCCTGCTAACAACAGCGATATCAGAATCTACAAAAATGTGTGAGATCACAAGGAGAAAAAAGATTTTTTAGAAAGAAAGACATAAATCCTGCCTTTTGAAACCAGACAAACCCTTTGTGTATAAAACTTTAAAATTAAGGACATGGAGTTGACTAGAAGGTTCTGTCACCAGCTGAAGATCTGTCAGAATCTATCAACTGCAGACAGTTTATCCCTTCAGATCCTGTARTTTTCTCAGCAATTCCACAGATTGCAATCCAGATTTACAAAGGTACAAAGAAGGAAATATGCTGGATGGACACTAACTATGGAAATGAAGAAATGAATGTGTAGTGAGAAGGGGGGAATTTAGGGCCCAGGTTCACACATTCAATAGTTATTAACCACGTGGAAAGTTTTTTCTAATTGTTCTCCACACCAATTTACTACACGACCAATTTCCAGAGTCTTTTTATAACCTCACAGTTCACAATCTTTTTGATTTTTGACATTTTTCTGGAAGTATTTAAGAGGTCCATAACGTGATCCTAACTTACAAGAGCTATCCCACAAAACTGGAGCCATTAAACCAGTAGCAAGTCAACTATTGCTAATAGCCAGTTAAACATAATCCATCTCTTTGGCTACATGTCAAAGCACTTTTCCAGAAAAAAAAATTGCAAGAAGTTCGTCATTCTAATGAAGAAGTACTAACAGGCAGCATAACCTCCTGTAAGTTTTGGAAGGAACAGAAATTCTTCACAGAGGTCAAGAGGAAGCTTTCCTTGAAAGGTGGGCTACCCTCCATCTCTCCATTCTGCGTTTACTACACATGGATCCTGAAGTTAACAAGGTCAAGCAGTTTCACTACAGCCTCAGTTCCAACCCCCTGCTGATTCCAACCCTGTGCTTCCCCCAACCTACACACTCAAACCTTAGGAATTTCAGTTGCTTCTCCATCACAGTTTCAGCTTTCCTACAGAATTTAGCCAAAAATGTCCCTGAATCCTATTCTCAAATTTTCCTCACAAAACTGAGATGGTATTACAGACATTTCAGGAAGTAAATAAATGAATGAGGAATGAACACAGATACACAACAGATCCTCACTGCTTGCAATTCGTTCCTCTCAGCTGCCATCACCAACTCAGCCTTAATTTAGCCCTTTGAGAATGCAAGGGGCTCAAAAGGCTGAAATACTAAAGCTTCTACATTATGAGAATTAGACTCACTGAACTGAAGTCAGAGTAACTGAAACAAATCTTAATGGCCCCCATGTTCTCCTTGACACTTCTGGATAATGTAACAGAGCAATCACAGAATTTTCAGACCAAGACACACACTTCYCCTCTCCAAAAGCGTAAAAGTAGAAGGCAACACTGTGTGTGCAAACTGACAGTCTTTCTAGAATCTCTGGAATGGTGGCAAAAGTAAAAAAAGAGAATCAGCTTCAGCTGTACTGAAACAGTAGCCATCACTCATTCAAACGACAACTTCCAAGTTCTTTGATCCTTCTGAGCAAAGAGCATTTGGACAGTGCCTACGATACAACACACTGTGCTGTGGCAGAGGAAGGAAAGCCTTACTTCTGGAGTGCCATCTCCTTCTGCTGGTACAGTTCACCAAGTATCTCCACTTTCTGCTGAAGAGTTTTGTATTCATTTTCCAGCTGAGCTTTGGCTGACTGGAGCGAAGAGGAGTCATGTTCCAGTGTTTTTATCTTCTCTGTTGGAGAAAGTTGAAGTTGCAGGGAGAACCATTACGCCACTTACACACTGTTTCTTTTTAAACCACAAACAGCACCCCCTCCTAAGGAATTATTTTGCTAAACCTACCTTCCAGCTCGTGTCTTGCTGTTACTTCATCATTCAGTTTGGACTGCAGAAGATTTCTGTCTTCTTCAACTATGGATAACATAGTTTTTACCTGAGAAGAGGAGCAAAGAGTTTATGATCACAGGCACAGCAGTAAAGTGACTGCATTTTAAGTATGTTGTGCAACATACCCTGGAGACATCCATCATCTGCTTAATCTGAGTCTTCATCTTCTCGCTCTCCATATCTGAAAGAGAAAAACAGTTGTTCTCCCTGTTTCTTAACTGCAAGTCCATGGAGTCTACAACTGTTGAAAGTAACACTCCCTACACTTTAATCTGGGATAGGTCTTCTTCCTTATGTGGCCAAAAAAATCCCAAACAAGAAGGGGAGGTGGTGAACAAAGCACAATAGCAAATCCATGACCAGCACAACAGGACTATTAAGATTCCAAAAGCATTCCAAAGATTCCTTCTTGTCGCTGCTTCTAGACACCACAGTAATATTAATCTGAATGTATCTATTACTGGACACAGCATCTGAAAATCAGAAAGTGGGAATTTCCAGCCCACACATACTATAAGTAGAAAAAAAAAGAAAAAAAAAAGGATTTCAAAATCAGAGATGCAGCAAATACATGTGCAAAATCACAAATGACAAACTGCCTGAATACTTTTGAAAAACATCTATTTTGGTCTTTCAGATTTAAAAAATGTGGTTACCTAAATTAGTTCTCTATCTGGAGGCAAGCAGAAAGCTCATTAAAAATTCATATTAAAAATAAATGTACCAGAACAACAAAGCTGAGATTCTCAGCTTTGGGAACACTCTTAATTACCAGCCTTTATACACAGCCTTTACAACTGTGTCATTACGTTTATAATTTACTTAGAAGGAAATTTAAGAGCAATTATTGACCTTGTTGCCAGTTCCTCCCTTCCGTTAGGGAATATTTTGTGTTTGAGGATTCAAGCTGGCAGCCTCTCAACCCAGAGGCAGCTGTACATGCATGGATTCCCCTTGTTCCCCCCTCTGACATGCCACAAACACACCACCACATGTGCCTCAGCCTCCAGGCATATCAGCCCTGGGGTAGGATCACTGTACCTGGCAACTCTCCATTGGCCAGATCATCTCCTGGGCTCCACTCACACTCTTTGTCATCCTTCTTGGTCTCTGAATCCATGTCCAGCTGCTTCAGCTGCATAATGCAGTTAGTTAAAACCTAGTAATGAAATCAAAGGCTCACTTGCTCTGCATTTTGTGAAGTATGACAAAGTATTTTATGATGTGGAATATTTAAAGCAAGCTGGCAGGAGAGAACCTACTTCAATTTCATTTTCCTTGTAGGCAAGGGTTTCTTCTATGTCCTTCTGAGACTTCTGATACATTTGGATCTGCTCACGGAGCTCAGAATGCCTCTCACTCCAACCTTCAGCTTCTTTTAGCAGCTGTATGAAGCACCAAGGCAAGATGATTACTCGCTTTATTTTTAGTGCATGGTATATGTAATTAAAGTCTATTTTACTGCCAGCTCTGGTGATAACTGATCACCACGGGTCACAGATAAAGGGTAAACTTCACAGTTATCAGGCTCATCGCTCTTCCACTGGCAGAACTGGATGCTGGGAATCTTTCTGCAGTTTATTATTAGGCGACTTTACAAATTTGACATTTTCTCAGCTAACATCCAAATATCAAACCACTCACACACTTCAAAATATGAGGATGTAATTGCAATCCAGAGGTAATCAAAACACATTCCTTAAAAATCCACATACTTCATATATGGAGAAAGAAAACCGATATTTACATTTATTTGGAAAGGAACTGTCACAACATTTCAGGGCTAGAAATCCTCCCCATTTAGCTCTGCTTCAGAATTGCCTTTTTAACAATTCTTCACCACTACCTCCTTGAGCCCTGATCCCGAGTGGCAATCTCTCAGTCATGCCATGACTACCACCTCAGCACAGACTTTCCGTGAAGTTGCTGACAAAAATTTAATCAGTAAAACTGGCAAAGCATTCATACCAGAGACATGTGGCTCAGCTGCACAAACAGCCTGTGCAGGCAGGCACAATGTGTTTAAATTTTATCGTGACAATAGAAAACGTGGAGTTCTGCCATGTAAAGAAAACAGAGACATGCTGAAGTTACACTCAAAAAAACTAGGAATAAAGGCTAGATACTTTGTTTGAAAGACAAGGCTGCCTGACCCGGGCATAGCTTACCTGCTCCTTGCTCTTTTTCAGTCTAGCATTCTCTTCCTGAACATGATGAAGCTCAGATTTCACCTTTTCTTCACTTAGTTTAGCTTCATTAAGAGCTATCTGCACCTACACATGAAACAAAAAGGAATAAAAAGACAAAGTCAAACTACAGTGGAGCAACAGCTACACATAAACTGGTAAAATGGAAAAGAGAAAGGTACAGATGCACAAACAACCTGGAACCTGCCAAGCTAGCATTTTCTATTACATATGAATTTTCCTGGTACAAAAACTTGAGGGGGTGTAAATAATGCCTTACCTCTGAAAGCTCTGCAGAATGCATACTGATAGCTTCCTGAAGTTTCTCCAAGGACTTTTGGGTTTCAGAGAGCTATATAAGAAAAAGATGAGCAGTGACTTAGTATTAGCCTGGCACATGCCTCAGCCTAGAGTAATTACTTTACCTGTGTAATCTGGAAGCATAAAAGGAAAGTCAAAACACCAACAAACTTCCATTTAAAGCAGCCATTTCCTGGGAGCAACATAGCACTGCCTTATCAACACGGTAAAGAACAGAAACATTCAGCACATTCGAATCAACTTCCTCCCATGACTCCACCTGCTCGTGGCCAGGAAGTTCCCTGTATACCTGTGCAGTCCAGAATGAAAGGAACGCGCGCTGCTGTCATTAGCAGCAACCTTTGATCAAAACAAGGCCAAAGAACTTATTGATACAGAAAAATCAGACTTTAGAAAGAAGAAGAAAAAAGAGAAAACAAATACCTCTGGACAACAAGAAGGGGGGCAGCTTAGAGATCTYCACACTTAACACAGAACAAGATGCTGCTCTAAGTACAAGAAAATGTCTCTTACTAACCTGAAACCTTCAGCTTATATTGCCCAAGAAACTTCCTGGCTCCAGCTAGGAAGTATTAGAGTAGCCCATAACTTGAATACATCTGTTTGTGTGTGAAAGCACATAACCACACAAGTCCATCAAGATCTTACAAAAAAACCCATACAGAATCCCACAAAAACACAAACAAAATAAATCAACAKATTAATCCTTTGATCTTGGGAAGAAACTGAAGTTTTTCATTTCTGTTTTTGAGGYGGCTCACCTTGCTTGCTCTACCTCTATCTAACCCATCAGGTCATGACCAGCTTTTAGGGCACATCAAGCTAAGGACAATATGAGACACAAGTGTGATTGTTCTAACCTTGTTCTGTTTCTTCTCATTCTTTTTTCTCTCTGTTTCAAGCATTGTGTGCAGATTTTTCACTTTGTTATCTAGCTGATGATTTGCTTCTTCCAGTTCTTTGACAGTGTCCTTAAAAARAAAAAGGGGGTGTAAAAGACCAACCTAAAGCAAACTATTTTAATAGATATTTCTGCTTTCAGTACAGAGAGGGTTAACTTTCTCTTACCTTAAGCCCTGCAGTTTCATCTGAGAGAATGTCTTTTTGTTCTTGGGCCAMTTTCACAGATTCCTTTGCTTCCTTTATCTAAGCACAGAAACAACCACACAGAACTGAGGAAATTGTCAACATACTATTCAGTAAGAATAGAAAATAAAAATACTTTAGCTGTTGCATTGACTATGTCATTAAAGCAACAACAGAAAATTAGGAAGCAAACGAGAAGAACTTAGAAYAATACCTTTTGATCATATTCTGACAACTTTTCTAAGATTTTTGTTTTTTCTTGCAGAAGGTTTTTAATCTTTTCAGCAAGTTGCTTTTCAGTCACTAGGAAGAAAAAGAAATCTTACAGTAACTGTGCTTCATATACTGGTGAAAAAAATCAGCTATCTACTACCACTTCAATGAATGTTTTCAGGTAATAACTAAAGCATGAATCAGAATAGTGTCAATTCCTTGGCAGTCCAGCCATTTCTGCATGTCCAGTTTTCACTTAAAAGTTAGGATTGGAAACAAGACAGTAAAGCTGACACAAAGCACAAAGCTCTTGCATCTGCTTCCCAGAAGCTGCTCACAGAAACCAGAGCAGAGTACGCTGCTGGTTACACACAGATGAGGTGTGTTCAAGGGAAGAGTTGGTAGGGGGATCTCAGAGCAGTCTCAGACTGCCGCTAGGACACCCAGGAAGATGCAACACCTTCCCTAACATTCACCGTTCTGCTCCACTGAAGCTGAATGTTGGGTCAGCAAAGGCAAGAGGATGAAAGCTCTGAAACACCTACTGGGTATAGGACAGAGACTGTCAGCTGGGAGACAGCACCACTAGGTTTTAAGGAACTGCTCTGCTTAGGCCTCAAAAAGGCTGTCACCAAGCAACAGCCTTTAGGCAGGCATTTGCTTCTCACCCTGAACAAGTCACCAACCAACCCTTAGGATTCAACAAAAATCATTTTATTGCAAATTATTTTAAAACACCCAATTGTTGTTCTTTTCCAAGTCTTAAGCCACCTCTGTCTGTATCTGACCGCCCCAAGCGCCATTTCCCTCACAGCAAACCGTGCAGCACAAGGAGAACTGGTTGTTCCAACTGCACCCCACAGRGTCCAATGGCAACTGCTACTCCTCCTTCCCTCCCACACCAGAGCTCCYGGGACAGTGCACCCCCAGCCTTTTCCACTCTGGGAAAAGGAGAGCCAGCAAGTGCCTGCCAAGGTACAAGATAGCTCTCAGCAGTTTACGGGGAGCAGCAATCCTTGCATTAGCTTGGCCTCCCAATTCTACTACTGTCATTAACAGAGGATGATAGATTTTACCTGTGGGACTCCAAATGTAATCTGTCTTTTAAAGCATGTTTGTCCCTGTTAATATTCCTCTATTTTGGATAAAAATTTTAATAACAACATGACCTGTATCACACTTGAAGAATATCTACTTGTTCTTATCTTCAGGAGTTTCTATACAGCATCATAGAGAAGACTCTTTGGGTGGTGGAATTAAATCTATGTTCCTTGTTTTTTTAGGGTGGGCTGCTAAGTAATCTCTGCACCACCAATACCAATATTCTTCCTGCACTATAGAAGTCACTTTACAGACCTGCATTAACAGTATAGAAGGAAAATGCAGTATAACCACAATGAAACTAGAGAGGAATGACTGGTAAATATAATGGCTTGTGAAGGAGGAAGAGGCAGAGAGTTCCTGTGAAGACAATTCTTCCACATTTTCATGTTATATTCAATTACAAATTTCAGCATCCACCCTACTTTGAATCATTTTTTTTTCCATTCAGTACCTTTTATTTTATAAACCTGAAGCTAGAGAAATACTCTTGTAAAAAGTGATGTGCTAGCGACAGGAATACGTGCACATTTAGATTTACAGTCAGAATGTCCCTTTGCAACTTCACAGCAGTCAGTTTCAGGCTCCCCTCAACCYAAAAAACAAGAGGAACTAGCTCCTGCATTCTGAGAGAAACAGCAAGCAAAACCAGATCCACTGCTGGTCAGAAAACCAGAACAAACTCTGTCCCATGAACCAATGGTTCACATTTACGTTGAACAAAGTGGAGTTTTTCCTTGCCCTTTATTTTACAGGTGTGAGCTGCATTGTTTCTCCTGATTAAAGCATTATCAAAGGCAAAATTTAAACCCTCAGATTCAACTAAGTATCATTTRCTGGCCAAGCTTACACAGTAACCTTCGACTTAGCATTCTCCTTGAAAGGGAGTCAAAACCAATACTTGGTCMTCTGAAACAATCTAAAAACCTTCAAAACTTTTACATGCCTAAGCATCAACTACACTGAAAAGTGAAGAGAAACTTACCTTGATATATTCTACTCTTTACCTACAGAACAAACAAACAAAGATTAGCCATAAAAAATGATAAGTGAAAAACTTTATTAATATTCCCAATAGAAAAAAGTCACCACTTACATGCAGGTTAAAGCAGCATAAGGAGAACACATCTATCACTGCCAATGAGTGTTGAGTAACACTACAAACGAGCTTAAGCTGTTTTCTAATAAAAGCTTCCAGGCTAAAGCCCTGTCCCAGAGCCTCAGTAAACGTTTGTTTACTCACTCACTAAAGGGATAGCAGTAACTGCCCACAGTCAATTTGCACACAAAATGAAGCCATTTTGTATCAAACCACAGTCACGAACTTGCAAACACAAAAGCCACTTGCATCCCGGTTCTGATTCCTTACAAGCAATGTGCATCTACACGACAGGTGCACGTTTCAAAATTAACACCATGAAAGAAGAATTTCAGAAGCTTTTTTTATGCTGTTCTATTAACACAGTTTTGCATTTGAAACTGACCCAGTGTATTCAATATCAAAACTAGGCAAGAAAAAAAAACCATCAATATTGTTATAGATAATACACAGTTTAAATTTATTTTTGTCAGGCAAATATAACGTATTCCCCAAATTTCCAAAGCATATCGTGACTAAACCAGACAGCTGCAAAAGAAATTGCCCTATTTCATTCTGATCTCTCAGCTCCTGGGGAGAAGCACTGCTATAGCTGAGAGCTGATTTTTGTTGCACAGAAATTACCCACRTAGGAAAGAGGACAAATGAAGAGTGAGAAGAGTGGGGAAGAGGCTCTCCAATGAGAATTTGTATCAGGTTTTTAGGTTTCTAAATGCAGTACCTCCAAGCAGCTGGACAACACGAAGTGGGRAGGATTAACTGTTTGTTTTGGAGATAGTCAGCAACAGGCTCAAGCACATGGTAGGCTTCTTATTTCAAAGATATGCTAAAATATCTTTCAGCCTTTCCTCAGCCTTCTTTATTTACATCATGCTCCTCTACTTTGCTTTCGAAACTGCCTCTTACTAAACAATCTTCAATCAACAGCTTAAAAGAAAACGTAACTTATTTTATCTATTCAGCCCAGCATTTAGTTCACACTACTGCTCTGAACAGAAAGAGTAAAACCACGAAAGGCTACGTATTGCTTTGACCCCAGGAGTGCTGAAACAGTTTAACCATACAAAGGACYGCTCAGTTAGTGAAACATCAGCAGGCTCGCAAGCATGAAGTATACTCACTGAAAGGCAGGTTCTCCAGAAAAATATAGCGAGCGTGACAATTCCCACTAAGGCAGTTATAATAACAGGCTCCCATGGAAGTCCATGGAAATCAGGCCCAGGACGCATTTCCTCAGGCAGCGTGGCGACCAACTGAAAACCAACAGCATTGAAAGCTATGAGTATGTTTTCACTGAACACTGAGGCAAAACAAGCAGGCTGACAGGTGCTTACATTCCTCTCATAAAACCAGAGAACCATCTAGAGCCTTCTTGCAGTTTTTCTGCAAACTGAAAACCGAAAATGAAGAAAACCACAGAGCAGCCCAGCACTYGCATTTCCACACAAAACTCGAGGTATCGGGGGGACACCTGACAGTGGCAGTCTGCTGGCAAACAACAGCCACACCAAAATGAGCTGAAGCACACATTTTGCGTTACATAGCACTGGTAGTTATTCCACCTGTTTCCAAATAAAGCTATAAGGATGGAAAACTATAGAAAAAAAAATCCAAACAGTTTTACATCTAGATGTCTGTAACAATCCAGTGCAAATGGCTCAGATCTTCTCCCAGCTGTTGCCCCGGTCACAGGGTCATATGCCATGTCTCCTCCTCTACCTGGAGGCCAGAGAGCACCCGGGGAAGGTGCGAATGCCTGGTACATGCTACGGGATAGTCACAGTTATATGGCACGGCGCTCAGGAAGCAAACTGTGGGAGCCACACAGGAGCCGCTGCYTTCTGCCTTCCTTCCCTCCTACTTACCCTCTCTCTCCCTACCTTCTCCAGAGCCGGCAGAGGCGGGGGACGGAAAGGAGGGCGCACACCTGCCCCTGCAGAGCCCGGCCGAGCGGCGAGCCCTCCCCGCCATCCGGGGAGGCCGGGCAGCGATCCCTGACGCCAGCGGCCGCCCCCGCTCCCGCGGGATTGCCCCACACCGCGGGGCGGGGGCGCGGAACGCCAGCCCCCCTCACGGCCGGGTACGGCGGGGTGACCCCCTCGGGGACCCGCCTCGCTCGRGGGAGGTGTGTCACCGCCCGGGTCGGGCCGCCGGAGCCCCTCCGCCGCTSCTCGCGGCCGGCCCGCCCGCCGCCACCGCCTCCCCGCCCTCACCTGCTGCAGCCGCCGCCGCGCCGAGGGCTCCGCCGGCCATCCGCAGCCTCCCGCGGGATCCATGGCGGCCCGGCAGCGCCAGGCACACGTCAGCCCTCCCTCCTTCCCTGCCTCCCTGCCCCGGGGCCCGCCCGCCGCGCGCCGCCCCTCCCGGCCGCCCCGCCCCCCGCCCGCGTCACACGGCGCGCGCCGCCGCCACTCACCCGCCGCAGCAGCTCCCGCGCCTCGCCCAGGGCTCCCCGCCAGGCGGCGCCCGCGCCGGCACCTGCGGGGCGAGAGGGCAGCGGCGTCACCTCACGGAGCGCCCGCCCCGGGGGCCGCCTCGGCCGCCSGCTCCGCGGCGAGACCGGCTGGGGACGGCCCCCGGTGCTCCAGGGCACTGGGGAAAGAGGCAATAAGCCCTCGGGAAGGGCGCTGGTATTCCACAGGCGGCGTTAGGTGTGGGACGCGGCTGTGCCGTGGCGCTGTGCCGAGCCTGCCTCAGACAGAGCCCACACAGCTCCTCCAGCCGCGAGTCCGCACAGCACACGCTCAGCAATTCCTAACCGATAATCCTTCCGATTAGTTCCCAGCACTGGTCACAGAATCCCAGAATATTCTATATTCGAAGGGACYCACAAGGATTATCGAGTTCAACCCTTAGCCCTGCACAGGACATCCCCAACAGTCACACCAAGTGCCTGAGAGCATTGTTCAAAGGCTCCTGAACTCTGTTAGTGCTCTGTTAGTAGGGCGTAAGCTTTCAACCATCTCCAGCTCTACCCTAACCTGAATCCCGCCCCCTCCTCTCCCTGTCAGGAGTCCAGACCAGCAGATTTCATAGCCACCTGCCCAGCCTATTGTCGCACCATAGAACAGCAAGCAGCCATGACCAGCAACTCTACCAGCATCTGCCCTGGTGCTTCGCAACACTTCTACCAGTCCTCCTAGGAATTCCTGGCAAACAGCATCTAACCAGCCGCCTTTAAGGAAGGCRTGGAGGATGGTCTGAATTACAGCTGAACGTCCAACTGCTTAACCATGTAAGTTATCCACCAGCCATATAAAATTCACTCGGTAGCTTGGCATTCAACCTAGAGTTTCCCTCGGATCTTAGGAGCTGCTCAAAAGCACTTGGCTCCGGGGATGGTACAGCACCTCAGYAGCGTGCAAAAGCTAAGGAAGATGTGCCTGATTTTTTCCTAAATGCTCAGTGGAGACAGATTTATTAAACATAATCAGAGGTGAAGGCAGAACAGCAAAGCTGAGCGTAGCACTGAGAACAGAGTCAAAGGTAGTTTCATGCCGAAACAGAGCTGGGAAAGATGACAGTAATAGGATCTCTCCTTGGCAGAATGATGAGTCAGCACAGATCAGCACTCTAGCTCCAGAGGGATAAGGCCTCAGCCAAAGGGAGTCAAAACATTTCTCCTACTCCAACACACACCAAAATGATTGAGCTGCCTGAGGGGGAAGCTACACACCGCCTTTCCTGGAAAGTAATACAGCCCAGAGACACAGGCTAAAAAGCGAGAAGAGAGGGCACATGATTCTACAGCACGTGACTTTAGGCTGTCAGTCYCTGCCAGGAGGCGGAAACCTGGGCTGATGGTATGCTTCCAGGAATTTCTGATCTTTATCCAGTGTCATCCAGAGACAGTCCACAWGCTTGAGCACAGAGCTCTAACTCTGACAACTTGCAGCCTACTTTGCAAAACGGTAATACAAAAACTGCCGTGCTAAGCCACACAGTACTGCCACTAGAGGGACCGTCACGGACTGACAGGGAAAGCCATGAGGATTACAGCAACCTAAAATTAAAATATCAGTGAAAAACCCTGGTATTTCCCTAAAAATACATTAAACCATGCACCTCTTCAAGAGCAAAAGAACAAAATAACCCAATTCCAAATAGTTACCTTCAGCCACGTGTTCCCTGGCACTCTCTCCTGAATCAACTGACCCAAAGRAAGTATCTTCCAGGTGCAATTCTCTTTCACTATCCTCTTCTTCGGCTTCTCCATTATCTGAGAAGYTGGCCTGTTCACGCTCAGGTGGAACATTAACAGCCTTCTCCTCCTCCTCCTCAGTAGGCTGCTCAGGCCTCTTATCTTCAATGAGCTGCTGAAATTCCTGATTGCCCTCATCAATGGCATTTGGGTTTCTGGTGGAAACACTATCATATTCARCTTCTTTTGCACCATCTGTAACAGGTAAGGAGACATGAATTGAGCACTGAGCTAATGTGTATTTCTTACTCACAGCTGTCTTCAGTGAAATACTGCATTTGACAAAGCTTTCTTGACACTTTTTAAATATTTCAGCTTGTGTATTGCTTCCAATATATTCTCAATCAACTTTCAGTAACATCTAATTAAATGTCTGTATGAAATTTATCCAAGATATCGACCACTGACCTTGCAGTGAAACTTTGCAAGGTGAAATATTTGCATCATTCATGACCTTATCAGAAATCACATACTTAACATGTACTACTGCAAGAGGAGCCTTGCTAATAGTGTATCTTAACGTCTTGCATACTAATTAGAAAAAACAGCAAGTTTGCACAAGACTCTACCTCTGGTTCTACAGTCAAAAGATCTGTTGGTCCAGTATTTCTACTTACACACTCTTTTATGAATGTGGGCAAAAATATGATTATAGGGACACTTGAGATTTTAGGTGCATGAATTTAGTACCTGAACTTTGCATTAATCACTGGATCTCTCAATCATGTGCTAATTAGTTCAGGAAAAAAAAAAAAGACTAAACACTCCAGAAAATTCAGCACATTAGTATATGTGAATCCCTCTTTCTTAAGGAGGTGCAGCCATGTCCCRACTGGCTCCTCTTAGCCATATCCATGCACGGATCCCACTTATCTTACACAGAACTTGGTCCATAAGAACAGACATGCTGACCTCCACATTCTCTCTCAGGATTTGTCCCTGAGCCACCCATCACAATGCTAAGAACACGCATTAAGAATAAGCAAAATCACAGATTTCACAAGGCTTCTTTCAATTCTGCTCCCTCACCCTCTTCTTAAAACTTCTCTGGGTTACAGTGTTGCTTGGGACAGGGATTTACTTCCATTTAATCTATTTATTAACTAGTTTAATGTCCTACCTTGAATGTACAGCTGGTCATCTTCCTGTTCTGGAGCAGATGCAAGTGGGACACTCTCACTAGCAGATGAATATTTACTCCTTAAAGAATATATTAATTCTTGAATATCATCCATCAGTGCACTCTCCTCATCATACAAATCCATCTCTTTCACCACCTCCTCTTTATTTTCTGCCACCCTGGAATCCAGAACTTTTCCTACAACTTCCATAATGTTCGATTCTGAAAACTCCAGGATCTCGTCCAAAGCTTTTTCTATATCTTCGTTATTCCGGCTCGCCTTCCGAGCGAGCTCCATCTCCACCGTCATGTCGTGGAACATGGCTTCAATCCTCACCACGTGTTGCAGCCCAAGGTACTTCTGCAGGCGCATCACACGCTTCTCATCGAGGAAATCTCTCATTATCGTGAGCCGCTTCACAGACTCACTGAAGTCCATTACAGTGTCATTGGTGGCCTCTGAGCTGTCAGCAGGGCCGGGGAGATGTGCAGATTGCTGGTGGTCATCTCTCATATGCTCTGAGTTTGGCACCTCTTTCGAGTCTTTCTGTGAAATGCGCTCTGGGAGGTGATGTTTCATTTGGTCAAAGTCATTGCTGTCTTCTGTGTCAGGAGATTGGAAATCATGTTCTTCCRCAGCCGATGGTTCCTCAGTTTCAGAAGACTCCTCATCAGCTTCCATGACATGTTCCATCTCATCCAATTTAGCATCCTTTCTCACTGGTATGTCAACTTCTTTGTTCCCAGCCTCACTTGCACTTCGCATGCTGGTTGTTCTATCCTCCTCAGGAAATGAGTTTGTTTCCTCTCCGGTTTTGTAAGCAGGATTTGGGGTTCCTGAAAGAGCCTCACGTAGTCCTTCCAACTCAGGATTTGTATTTTCGCCATTTAGTGTATCACCCTGGACATTTGCAGCCCTTGCTTGTGACAGCTTTGCACTTGCTGCATTCTCATCTTCCAGTAGCTCATCATCTACTGCCTTCAGGTCAGGGTCATCTTCAGCACCTGGCTCTTCAGATTGCAATTCTGGTCTTAGTGTTCTTTCTTTAGCCAAATCTGTGCCAAGATTTCTTTCTGAACCTGCATCCTCAGGACGAGCAGTTCCTTGCTGAGTAAGATTCTCTGTATTAATACTCTGCATGGGGCTTTTTGATTTTTCTTCAGGGGAACTTTTCTCAATGCTTTCTTCAAACACAGGCATCTTGCCAGGATTTCTTGAAGGTTCTTCATTCACATCTGCCTCTGAATACTCAGTCTCATTTTCCCATGGCCTAGGTTGCTCAACAGCTCCACTGTACCTTGGGTCTCCCTCCCCTGCAGGGGTTTCTTTCATGTTTCTCTGTTTTATTTCTAGTTCTTTGTTAAGAGAGGCAGGATTTTTATTTTCATGATCAGTTTTCCCTGTTTGTTTTAAGTCTTCCTCATGTCTGAGAAGTTCCTTCTCCACAGAGGGCATTCCATGCTCCACTTTCTGTCTCAAGAGGTCGGTATCTCCTAGGTCACTTTGAGATGCATTTTTTACCTCTTCCACTGCTTTGTCTGGAACACCAACTGGAGGCTTGTTCTCAGCTCTTCCTTTCTCCTTTGTTTTCTCCCAATACCTTTTGTGCTTTAAATCACTTTCCAAGAACTCCTCCGAGGTATCATCCTCGAACTGTTTCTCACTTTTCTCTATTGGAGCAAGTGGAACTCTTTCAGGATGTTTGTTGGTATCATCATCAGATGGTTCTAAAGCATCTTCCTTGTTTTTAAGAAATGATTTGGACTCCAGRTCATTGCCTGGACTAGGCAAAGCATGAGGATCAGGCACAGCTGTACCCTTCAGCGCTGCAGGATGTGGATCTGTCCCATCAGAGAGCTGCTCTCCAAACTGTTCAGTTGTGTTTGTTTTTTCTTTTGAATGCAGGTCACCTGTACCTACAGRTTCCTTTCCAAGGAGTTCTTTGGAGAGATCCTCAGGTTGAGTTGTTGCTGGTGCATTTCTTTTACTAATTAGCACCACCTCACCCTGTTTCTCTTTTGTTTGTTTAGATTCAGATTTGTCCACAGTTGCACTGTCATCCAACTTCTTGCTCTTACTGAAGGCATCCTTAAGAATGAATGCATCTGAATCAGGTTCCTCTTCATTGTCTCTTTGGTTATTTAGCTTTGTAGCACCCTTTGCATCTTCATCAAGTTCGTGATTTTGTGACTCAACGTCATAGTTTCCATCATTTTCTAAATCCACAGGGGATGTAATTTCATCCTCTGCCGTAAAAGACAGCAAAGGGACTTCTGCAGACTGATCTGCAAAGTCTGGCTCCTCCTCTTCATCATGAGGATTAACGCTCAAATCTTCACTAAAATCATCTTCCAGTGAYGTAACAAGGCGAGTCACTTCATCATCTGATACAACAGCATCAGCAGTGGAGCCAAATTTTGTTTTTAAGTTCACAGAGAGCTCTCTGTTTAAAAGTGTATAGGCATTGACTTCTTCATTCTCTTGGTCAAGTTGGCTGGTTTCACCCTGAGGAATACTAGTGTTTTTGGTATTTTCACTTTCTAGCCCTTTTAATTTCTCATGTAACATTCCCGTCAAGTGCTCATGTGCAATTTGATCTCCCTGAGAGTTTTCTTTGCGACTATTGACACTGGAGTCTCCCCCAGTATTTTCAGTTCCTTCTGTAAGAGAACTGTCTACTTCATCTGTCAAGACAAGGCTTTCCTTGTCTTCTTCAGCGCTTCGCTCAAGATTGTCTGTCTCCAAAGCACCAAGGGACTTGACTCTATCAGCCTGTTCAGCCTCCTTATCCTTCTCAACTCCTTCAGCTGGTTTTGTCCCTGGATCACTCAATTCAGTTTCTCCTCCATTTGCTATCGTCTCTTGCAATGGCTTCAAAAGCTCATCCACATTATAATTATCAAAGTCATCCCTTCCACCATCAAAGCAAACGAAGTCTGTTTCCTGAAATGAAAAACAATGTGCCATCAAAGAATATTATTTTCTTTATAACAGTGATGAGACCAAATCCATTTTCCTAGTTAAAGAGAGATGCAGCAGCAAAGTAAATTATGTTAATCATGCAGAATTAACCCCTTGAGTCCTTAACCAAAACTGTCTTTGAAATCAGTGGAGGTTTTGCCCAAGGACTCATAAAAACCTAACTAAAAAGCTTTTGCAGGAACAAACTGTAAGGCAGCAACGGAGCTGACAGTATTACACTACTCATCACCACATATCCTGAATGAAGAACATGTCTATTGCTGAATGCCAGCGGAAAAAAGAAAACACATGTTGCTAAGCTGGTTTGTCATAATCTCTTTTAACTGGTCTCCCCTTAAAGGACCAAGTCCTCCAAGCAGGAGCTCCCTGTCACACAATTTCTGAAAAATAAATAGAAGCAGTGCAATACATTGAATACAATTTCATGGAACCATAAAATGGCCTTGGGTTCCACCCCTGCTGCCATGGGCAGGGACATTTTCCACTAGACCAGGATGCTCAAAGCCCCATCCAACCTGGCCTTGAACACTTCCAGGCATGAGGCATTCACAACTTCTCTGGGAAACTTGTGCCAGTGCCTCACCACCCTCACAGTAAAGAATTTCTTCTTAATGTCTAGTCTAAACCTATCCTCTTTCACTTTGAAGCCATTCCCCCTTATCCTGTCACTACCTGCTCTTGTAAAAAGTCCCTCTCCATCTTTCTTGCTGGCTCCCTTCAGGTACCAGAAGGCTGCAGTTAGGTCACCCCAAAGCCTTCTGTTTTCCAGGCTGAACAATCCCAATTCTCTCAGTCTTTCCTTGTAGGAGAGGTGCTCCATCCCTCTAATCGCCTTGGTGGCCTCCTCTGGACTTGCTCCAACAGGTCCATGTCCTTCCTGTGCTGGGACCCCAGAGCTGGATGCAGCACTCCAAGTGGGGTCTCACCAGAGCAGAGCAGAGGGGCAGAATCCCCTCCCTTGACCTGCTGGCCATGCTGCTTTGGATGCAGCCCAGGGTACACTTGGCTTTCTGGGCTGAGAGCACATCTAAAGCTGCAGCCTCAAAGAGGCTTTACTGACACAACTCTGGAGTTGCTGCTATCAGTGCATGAAAACCATTCGTGTGTGAAAGGGCTGAAGGACCATTTCTAGAATCAAAGGGCTGAGTGTATCAGGTTTTGTTTGTTTCTGACAGTACTTTTAACTTTGAAAGTTTGGAAAGAGAAACCATTTTGAATATATACCAAGTGGCCTATGCACAAGCCAGCTATAGCAGGACTTACAGAGCTCAATCCAAACAGGTTTCATTAGAAGAAAACCATAACATTCGAGAAAAGAAAGGTCAGTGCCCACATTTTGGGCTGATGTTTTCACACCCATCCACATACAGAGCTGCACAGAACTTCCACCCCGCCCACATACACGTGCACCTCTGCACATGTGTAGCTGCTTACTAACAAAAAGTTACCAAAGATCACTAATATTCCCATTTTCCTCCTTGGGAATTTTACTGAATGCCAAGGTAAGAAACAGTAAGAAGCCCAGTTGAAAAAAAGAAACCAAGTAAGACTTACATCTGTTGGTAATTCTAGCTCCTCATTGGAATAATTATGATTTATTTCAAGTAAATCCTTTGGAAAATATCCAAAATCACTTCCAACCTGCCAATAAACAAACAAAAAGCAGTGAAGGTTTAGAAATTACATGACTGTCAAAAATCGCAGACACCAATAACAAATATATTAAACTGATAGGTATTCTAAATGAAGTTTAACACAGTGAATAAAAGAAAAAGACCAGCAATACCTTGTTTAAGCAAGAGCTTTCACTGAGGTTTTATACTTACATTTCACAACAGCCTTGTGAAGTTGGGAAAGTTTCACTGTTTGTGTTTTATAGCCTGACTTATAACAAATTATTAGGAGAGTTGGGAATAAGCCCAGGCCTTCTGGCTTGTGCTTTAACTGCAATTATACAGACACCAGAGGCACCAGGCACAGCTCAAGGATTTTCTCAAGTAGCAAGCAGGAGAGGATCTTTGACTAATAAGATTTACATCCATGCACAGTACTATAGCCCAAAATATGCTCACTTTGTAACTTATAGGAAAAAAATAAATTATTAAAGCAGATTGTAGGAAAACGCAAAATTGTACTTGAGGYATTAATCATTTTAAAACCTGTGTAGAAAATCTACCCCACCTCTGCAAATGCATGGTAACTCTTCTGTGCCTAACACAAGCAAGACTCAGTCCAAGAATGGCTATTTTCAAGCAAGTCAATGTGCTAAGGCAAGGCAAACAGTGGAAGACAAGAATCTCTCTTATCACTCACCAGATAAGATCTACACAGTAATGCTCTCACTTGAGAGTTCTGACAACAGCTGTCAGGAAGCCAATATTAATAGCATGCAATCATTACACAGATAAGATAATTCAAGTAATTAGAGCCTGGTGGACACACCTAGAAGGGTACACAGYTCCTAGACAACCAAAATATCTGGGGGAAAAAAATAATGTTGGTCATTTCCTCAATCATTTGTTACAGCAGGAGGATGACAATTGCCAGTTTTCTTGAAGAGTTTGTGTGGGGAGAGCAATCAGCTAAAGTTCAAATTAAAAAAAGAAACTAGTTATGGGATATTAGGGATACACTGATACATTGTTACACTGATAGCACTGAAACAGGTTAACCTTGCCTGAAGCCTTCTGGATTTACAGTGGTATAGAAAAAAACATAGAGAAAATTAGTATCTAGGAAATAATATGTGCTAATAATTTTTGGGGGTGTTTGTTTTGATATGCAAGCAAAGTAAGCACTGATACATTATAGGACTTCCTTTTTAAACTATTTCTGATTCAAATCTTACCTTCCATAGTTGATATCTCTTAAGTTATTTGTAGATATAACGAAAAACCCAAACTGTTCCCTCCCCACCTTTTGTAAACACATATGCTCTCTTACGGAAAATAGATAATGTATGCAGGTTTATTGTTGGGAATTACCAATGGAAACAGGAAATTAATTTAGACAAGTCAAATCAAAAGCTTTTCTTTGCGCGGTACACTACAGTTTAATTGTAAATTGGCTTGTTCTTCTCTTCAAACTTCTACTCCAGTTTTTAATGATCTTTCTGAAAACAAAAGCTGAAGCTTCAAAGTAGTCTCCTTACAGACTAATCTGTGACTACCATTATAATCAGGCATCACAATTTCAAACTCTTTTATTGTAATCCAAGCTGCTGACCATACAAGTCCTCTGCAGTGACCCAGTTTGCCACTTCTGTGGTTTATAAGCCATATGGGATCTGCCTGCCCAAAATTTCATCTGCTTCTCTCCTTACAACTCCTCTCTTGTAAGGGGAAAAAATGCCTCATTGTGCAAATAAAGGAAACATTCATTCTCTACAGACATGACAGAGGGAAGGCATTATGAATGCCAAGTATATGAGGGAGAAAATAGTGCATCCTTCACGTCCACTCTCTTCCCAGCTAAAATGTTGTGGACAAAAGACCTGGCTGTGTGTGCAGCATCTGTACGTCCTGGTGCCCATGTGTGACAAGCAGCTGCAGCAGATTCATGGACCAAGAAGCCAGACCCTCACACCATCTACCAGAACACAGACAGCTGGGAAAGAAGATGTTCAAATGGTTTTAGTCTTAAAGCTCACGTCCCTAAAGCACAGGTGTCACAGGTATCTAAAACTGCAGAACACTGGGCAGAGAAGAGCTGGTTTGATCTGCACCTGCTGAACATTGGTGGTGTTAAGAAAACAGTATTTCCCTGATCCTCTGGGTTCTCCAGAAATACTGTCTTCCTGTTTTTACCTTAATTTTACCCATCCCGTCCTCCTTTTTACTAACCTATGTACAAGGTTTGAAAACAAACAAAAGAGAAAACAAACAAACAAACAAACCAAAACCAACCACCCAAAAGAGCCACAATCTGCAGTCAAGTCCATTTCTTGTAATGTGAGGCCAGAAATGGTTTTCTCAATCTTGAATGAAAGGTATTATRTTCATCCCTTTGCCATAAGATAAAATAACAATCTTAAAGTGTCTTTGACAAAATCCTTTGTGAAAAAGCAGCAGTTTTTACTTGGAATTATCTGAAGCACTTTTGGAGTTCTGGACTGCTAAAGTGATGGCAGAGTGCAGGAGAAATGCATAGGAGGAGAGTCTATATAACTTGATGGTGTAAGCAACACAAGGTTGATGCTGGAGAAGAGACTGGTTTTATAGCAGGATACTGCACTGGACAATGAGAGCACCTGATGTGCTCTATCTTTTGGCTTTGGGAAAAAAAAAAAATCAAGCATTTTCCTGGAGCTAATGTATTAATGAAATTCATAACATAAAATGACTATTAAATAATGGTCATACAGTATTTCCCAAAAATTTGGCTTTATTAATGAGGCTTAGATAGCTCTGCTAAAAACTGCAGGCCATAGAATGTATAGAATCTATATTACAACTGGGTTCCAGAATTTTTTCACATGCAAAATACCCAGTGAATATATTGTGTGCTCTGTAAGCAATTTAGTACACAAGACTGGCATCACAAAATAAAGGATCTATYTTGTCAAAATACAACATGTTTGCTGGCACAGGGAAAAAAAAAAAAACCAAACCAACCAACAATGGTTTGAAAAGGGTGGAGTGAATTAGAAAAGCAAAGGCAAATAAAGCCCAGTCCCAACTGCTACAGATTGTTCAGCCTTGGTGAAAGGTTCCTTTTCTTATCAGATCATCTTCCCTGAGGTCAGAAATACTGTTGTATTTCCCATGGCTCCTCCAAATTTATTTTGGAATTAGAATGTGTATTTACAACTTGTTTGAAATAAGCCCCAGGCTGCATTAGTTGAAGCTTCTCATACACACGTTCCCCTAAACTCTGCCCACACACCTGAAGATCAGAATCCCAGCTATCCTTTGATTTCATAGCTTCTATTCTGCCCTAATAAGTCCTTTCCCCAAAAAAACTGTGGGGAATGGAAAAAGGCAGTAGGGTAGATACACGGGATCAAATGATGCACACAAAGCCCACAAGCAGTCACACGCTGAGATCCCAAAAGGGCTGTGGCAGAAGGTAACATGCCTTCCATTGGAATTCCTTTGATGGCAGACCTCACTGGGTAGCCTGGTTTTAATTAGCAAGCAGCAGCTTCCCCCTTCACAAGCTCCAAGACTTCACACAGCAAGCACGGCTGGTCTGCATAAATCAAGCTGCCCAGTCAAACCTGGCATGGGAAATCAGGCTGCCTAGCCAAATCTGACACGGGAAGCCATGCTGCAGGAGAGACATCCCAGTGCTATCTGTGACTCAGGGACGGGGGCAGACGTGCCACTGCCCTACTCAAAATGCAAAGGCAGGCACCTCTGACCCCCCTGCAGCGCTTCCACACTGGTTGTTGCAGTGTTATGATTAATGCAGCAGCAGTCAATCAAACGGGGATAAAAGAAATACAGGTTATAGCCAAGAACCAAAAGGAATCAGTCTGTCAGCACTGCCCTAAAAGGAACACTGAAAATCGTGTAACACAGTTGAAAAATGACAAATAAAATGGAGCTTTGCAATTCTTTCAGGCCTGCCAACTGCAGCTTTTACTTGTTAAACTCAAAGCAAACATCATTTTAACTTGGAGACACACCTAACTGTTGCATGCGCTTCCTATCAGTGAATAATTAAACTGAATATTAACTCAGCAATTACCTTAACCTGCTGTCTGATCTTGCAGCCTACATTATACCTCGTTAGAAGATGCAAAATTGGCCCCACGCTGCTACTCCGCATCTCGAGAACCGGCAGCCCTGGAAACCTGTACCAAGCTAATTATCCAGATTATTTATGGTACAGTACGTGTCAGAAGGGAATTACCAGCACGATACAATTATTAACTCTTCTTTAACCACGTGCCGCAGTTTTTCTACTCGCTTCTGTATCGTTCTAATTGGATTCAGCACCTACTGAGAGCTTGGCTGGTCCACACCCAGCCTGAAGTGGTTACAGAAAGTGATACATCCTGATTTTCACTAAACCACTCGTCGCACAGTCAACACCCAGGTGTGGTTTCGAGCAGCCTAGACCACTGTCACCATTGTCTATACTTTGTAGAAGGCTAGAGTGAGAAAGGAGGTTGAAGTATACAATTTGGACACAAAAAAAAGCACACAGGGGAAACACGAGGAGGAAGCAACAGGGACTAGGCTAAGCAACCTCTGGATTACCAAAATTTTCAAAGGAAGCCCACAAAAACTGTTCTTCCTCCGTGGTATCTCAGTTCTGCCTCTGTCAGGCAAATAAGGTGCTTATGAAAGTCCAGAGGAGTTTTCTATGAAATAACTGCAAGTATGGGGATGTTCCTTCCCCATTAGCAGAAGCCTCTCAGATTGTCCAAGGATGCTGACTCAGACAAGGCCACTACTCTGCAAGCTGCTACAGTGCTTTTAAAAATCAAATTTACCTTAATCCTTTCTAGTTTTATTACTTATTTTTCCTCCAGCTCTGCATGCAACTTAGATAAAAAGGGTAAGAAGGCAGATGAATATTAGAAAGAAAACTGCAATTAAAACATGTACATGGAGTGATCTTTAGCAGGATTACAGAGTGCAGGATGAGACCACGTCATGGGAAAACACAAGCACAGGCTTAAGCCTCCCTAAGTGGGAAGGGAGGCTCAGCTTCCAGGCAGGCCCAGGGCCACCACTACTTACAGTGATGAAATGGGAGGTTTCCAACACAAAGGCAGCTTTCTAACAGTTTTTAGCACACAATGGTGTTGCCCATTTTTCGCAGCACTTAGGTTTGATCAAATTGCATCCCATTTCCCACTGGTCTCAAGACAAAACAGGACTCACTATGTTATTTAGCCATGTTCAAAACTCTAAGCAGTCTCTTGCAACGAAAATAGATTACCAAGAGAAAGCACCAAGAACGGCAAGTAGAAGAAATGCTTTACAGTACTTACACTTCCAGCCCAAAGTTCAGTTGATTTTCCTATTAGTTTGTAATATACATACACCGCTTCGCCCTTCTTGAAATTTACAAAGCGACAATCCGGACCTTTAAAATCCCGCATAGCCTTCCCTCGGCACATTAACACTGTCCAAAGAAAACAAATAGAAGAGTATTACTTTAAAAATAGTAACAATAATAATACATTTTCATTAAAAGTGTCGTTGCTAACTGGCCAGTAAACAAGACCTCCTCGCATGCACCGCTTTCCTATTTAACAGACTGGGTCAAGAGATAAGAACTTAACTGAAATATAACTGAGATTTTTAGCTACAATTAAGACAAACGAACAAAAACCCCACCAAGTTATAGGTAAAAAAAGGAGCAAGTTATAGCTAAAAAAGAGCAAGCATTCTGATCAAGACCAGCGTTTGACAAAGCACTGGAGAATTACATTTCAGAGGTGCACTATAAAGCTAATTATTAATGTTAAATCAGAAAGATGACATCTGTGTCCCAGCGAATCGGTCCTGAAATTATCCCACGCACAGAGAACACCCAGAGAGCAGGTTTATCACGAGAGGGCTTTGCAGGGGGGGGAAAAAAAACCCAAACACGGAGCTGCGAGGATCTGAAAACTTGGCCGAGGAGAGAGGGACGGCGCGCGTGGGCGTCGCGTTCCCGTTTTCCCGATTCTCCGGAATTTCCGCGCCAAAGCTGGGGGCTCCGGGAAGCGCCTCCGGGAGGCATCTTTGCCCACACACCCCTCGCCGGGGCCGTGCCCGCCGCCCCCACTCACTGCTGCACTCGGGGTCGGCGCAGCGCTTGCGCTCGGCGAAGCGGCGGCCCAGCTCGGGCGCGGCGGCGGCGGCGCAGCGCGGGCCCGGCGGCGGCGGCGGCAGCAGCAGCAGCAGGGCGAGCAGCAGCCGCGGGTCCGGCGGCGGGGCTGCGGCCATGTCGGCGGGCGCCGGCACGGAGGGAGGCACGCAGGGAGGGAGGGAAGGAGGGAGCAGACACGTCAGCAGTGCCGGCGGGAGGGCGATGTGGCGGGGGAGGGACAAGCCCGGCCCCGCCGCCGCCGCGGGAGGAGGGCAGCGCACGGACCCTCCCTCTCTCCCTGCCGGCGGCATCCCCATCCCGATCCCCATCCCGATCCCCATCCCGAGCAGCAGTCCGGCTGTCTTCCCCGCTTCGCAGGCCAGAAGAGAAGTGAGGTCTTGCCCCTTATTTCTGCTTATTAATGGCGTGTTTCTCCAGCGGAGGATCGCCGGAGTAACAAGAGCACCTACAGAAAGCGTGTAGTTGCCGCCCTGTAAGGACACGACAGATCCGAATATCCTTGTGGCTGCTCTCCCTTCTGCCCCGCCGAGCAGTTCTCATCTCAGAGAAGGAGCAGTCGCCACCTCCCCGGTGACCTCGGAGAGTTTGCGGTTACACCTGCCGTGCGGCGGGCGGAGTGTTCACTCACCCGTGGTCCCACTGGGGAAAGTGCTGGGTTTCACATCGAGCAGCCCCGAGCGCAGGATTCCCCATCATGCCTATCCTTGCCCTGCTGGAGCTGCAGCTTCCCCTTGCTGGTACATTTTAACTACTGAATGTTTGCAAGCCGAAAGGTGTGCTACTTACAAGTGTGCCTGCACTTACCATTCCCTTTTCTTCACATCCATCACCTTTATATTGCCTTAGAGATCTAAAATGGCAGGATGACAGCAGAAGTCACAATGCAGACCAACAAATAAAAGTTCTTCTCTTTTCTCTTTTTCAGACCCCTGTTATCTCTTGACAGTCAAGGTGAATGATTCTGCTTTTTTTTTTTTTTTTGTGCTTGTCAAAGGACAACTCTGGGCAGCTGAGGGTATTTTAAAGAGGTTTTTAAGAGCCCTTTTAAATGCTACATCTCGAGAGCTAGCAATCGCTACTGCTAATTGCATGTTTTCTTGTTGCATCCTCATGCCTATTGATTTTTGCTCCACAGACTCTCATTTCCACAGTTTCATGGTACAAAGCCTGAGATCCAAGCTTAGTTATTGCTACATAGTCTCTCAAAAATAAGTGTTTCATTTTGAGTCCCCACCTAGAGCAGTTTAATATTTTAATCACACTGCGAAAAAGTATCAAGGAAGAAACAGGTGTTGGCACCTCTTTGCCCAGCATACCATGGACATCCTGCCATTTCTTACTGTCCTGTCCATCCTGGGGATCCACGTGCTACAGGAATGCAATGATTCATTCACCCGGTGCCCATGTATGTTCTCCACGCCTAGTGCAGTATCGTGGCTGTAGCCCTTCTSTAATTTTGTTGATGTTTTTGTATTTCACATCTTATGAAATGAGGTGATTCCTATTTTCCATCACTGATATTGGCTGATAGAAAGCTCTAAGAAYGCCTAACTCAGAAAATCCAGAAGTGAAGTTTGTCACAATTTACAATATGGAAGTAAATACATTCAAGTCACATTTTATGATGATTGTATGAGTGAAAGATAAGCATTCTTCCCTCAACATTAATATTTCTTGTTGTGCAATGCCCAGGTTGTTAGGTCCGATTTCTTGYGAAGGAAGAGCTGTTTGGTTATTTTCCATCAGTACAAATTATCAGGCTTATCTTTATTAAAAGACCAAGATAGAAGGTAATGGTGTCTGTGGTTGTAAAGACAAGGGCAAGAAAGGGAGATGTGAAGAAAAACAAGAGCACATACTTCTTTTATAAGTCGCTGCCTTTTTTATGCAATAATGAGTAGCAATTCATACATATACACAAGTTTACCACTGCAACCGTCCAGCATTTCCTACAATTTCAAATATTTCGGAGTAATAATGTACCCACTTATTAACCTACCTGGCTTTCCTCAGTGTGTGACAGAAAAGAAGAATATTTCACTTAGTTCAATTTAGATATTTCAGGCAAAATTTTCTTCCAGTCTTCAACCCAAATCTTGGAAACAGATGTATTCAGCTACGAGAGTAGTACACGAGGAATCTAACATTTTGTATGTATCTACACTTACAAAGCAGTTCTCCTATCTCTTCTGCACTAAAATGTCTACTAAAGTAGCTGATACCCATTAACAAAATCAGTTGGCTAAGTTTACCTAACGATCAGGAAACACTTATGTATGACACAGGAAAATGAAAATAACAAGACAAAAGTAAACATCCTCCTATGCAAACGTGAGAACTTTTACAAATAAAGCAGGGCAAGCTGGATACTGAAATTAGAATACTGAGTTAACAGAGGATCAGGAGCATTGTAGGAAGTGACATCAAACTTGGGGAACACCAGTGATCAATGAGATACTCATACACGGTACAAATTATAAAGGGCAGTCAAAGAAGATGGCACTGTTAAAGATGTGGTACTATGTAACAGTTTATTGCCATTAGTCAAGTAAGTTTATCAATTAATAATACAAAATACTTATGTACTGAAATGCTGGTCATATATTGGAAGAAGAGAGGATTAATAATAAAGGGAGACTTCTGTTATCCCCACAAGAAGTCATTACATGTCGTATTAAGGTAYGATACTGAGGTTATGTATGTAGATGCTGCAAACAACAGTTCTGTCTTGCACTATTCCCCTGTCACTGGTTATTGATCACAGTAGAACCAGGATACAGCTGATGCCCGAAAGGATAGGCCAAAGATAAAACCCGATAGACTGGTGTCTATAGAGCAGGTAATTTGTTTATTCCAGCGCTGGTGGCAAAGGGGATCTCTCTGCCTAACTCACCCACCTTTGTCATGTGTCGTGGCTTATTTATACAGTAGGTACTGCTGAATATCATGATGTCATTATAACATCATCATATACGTGCTGGAAATAATTTACATACTGTTATGGCATGGCCATAAATAATTCTTTTCCACTGTGGTTGCACCTCCCCAATTTAGGTGGTCTCAGGTGTCTTCTCCCATGAAGGCTCAAGGTCTTCCTTGCATCTGAACTTTTCAACTTTGTCTTCAGAGCACGTGCAGTTATGATGTTCCTTGGTCTTTCTGGATTCAACCAGCCTGAATTCTTCACTTTGTGGCTAATTGGCTTTATCTTTGCCAATTTCTCATTAGTACCTTCTGTAGCTTCCCAATATAGCTATACTTGACTAATTTATAGCTTTACTTGTCTGTCTTGAAACTACCCACCTGGTGAGTTTTTGCTTATTTAAGCATTAAGCAACTAATTAACCATATACTATTACATTGTATAGAAAGTTATGATACAGGTATAGAAAGTTATAATTATAGGTATCCAGGTTATACAGGTATAAAAGTTATAATTCAGGTTATATAAGCATCTTGTAACTTTGACTCAGGTTATATAGACATCACAGCACCACACAGACCTTTAACCTGAGCCAGTTTATTATTTACTCACCCTCCCATGGCAGAGCAGTTCTGAAAAATASTCTGAAATCTTACTCGGAAAACTGGACTTTACACACATCGAAACAGTCCAGGGCAAGCTCAGCTGCCAAAAGTGGCTTAAAGAAACAAGTTCCAGCACAAATCTGTACAAACCAGATTCTGCGGATGAGGCAGAATTCCCAGAATCCAGGTACTCTGCGGGAGCACAGGCAGTATTATTGCTCTACAATGCACAGGATTTTGATACGGAATCCTTTCCCACCGTAGAACATTATGAATCACAAACGAACAGAAAAGTAGCAATACAAGTAATGGAAAGAGTGACAGGAGGACCTCGCTAACTCGCTTTTGGAGTAACGAGTGCATTAAGTGCCGGTGCTAGGAATGCTCTGATTGTGGTACCTCTAGAAATAAACATCTCTGCCACACCACTGCAGACGCCCAGCAATCCTCCCGCACTCCTCCCCATCGCTCATGCTTCCCCCTTGGCCGGCATTCTTCATTTCCCCGCTTCTCCACGCAGAGGGAAACAGGGAAAAACTGCGGAGGCACTAACCTCCCATTCTCCCCAAGGCGCCCGCGCCGCGCGGCTCCCCGCAGCGCGCACGCGCAGGGGCCGGCCCCGCCCCGCCTTTCCCGGGACGCGGCGCCTGCTGGGATTGCCCGCCCGTGGTTCCTGCCGGGAAGAGCCGGCGTGAGGGGGCGGCAGGGCCGCTGCCCGGCGAACTCCGGCTGAGCCCCCACGCTCGGCTCGGCTCGGCCCGGCCGGCGCCTCCCGCTCCCCGAGGTGCAGGGTGAGGTCGGAGCCGGGCTGCCCGCGGCGCCATGGACAGCTTCCTGGAGGAGGAGAATGAGGAGGCGCCGGCGGTGGTGGTGGTGGGGAGGAGGAGAAGGAGCAGCCCCGCCGCTCAGGCGGCCTTGCAGCCGTCCCTGCACCTGCCCTTCCTGCCGCCGCAGCCGGGTAAGGGCGGAGCCGGTTCTGTGAGTTCTCTTTGTGAATCCCTTCGTGCTGCCGTGGGAGTGGTGGCACCAAGTTTCATTTTCTATTCGCCAAATCGTCTGTTAGCGCCGAGAAAGGGGTTCCAAGATAACGGTAGTTATCTTATCAGCCGGCAGTGTGCCCTTGCGGCCAGGCGGGAAGAGCAYTGCCAGCAGGTCCAGGGAGGTGATCCTGCCCCTCTMCTCGGTCCTGGTGAGGCCACACCTGGAGTGGTGTGCCCAGTTCTGGGCTTCTCAGGACAAGAGAGACATGGAGCTGCTGGAGAGAGTCCAGCGGAGGGCACCAAGGATGTTTCAGGGTCTGGAGCATCTCTCTTATGAGGAGAGACTGAGGGAGCTSGGCCTGTTTAGTCTGGAGAAGACTGAGAGGGGATCTCATCAATGCATATAAATATSTTAAAGATGGGTGCCAAGGGGTTGGTGCCAGACTTTCCAGTGGTGCCCAGCAACAGGACATCGTGCAGTTGCCATAAACTAAAATGCAACAAGTTTCACCTCAACATGAAGGAGAACTTCTTTATGTTGGGGRTGGCAGAGCACTGGGACAGGCTGGCCGGGGAGGTCGTGGAGTCTCCCTCTCTGGAGACATTCAAACCCCACCTGGACACGTTCCTGTGTCACCTGCTSYGGGTGACCCTGCMGTGGCAGACTGRCTGATCTCCAGAGGTCTCTTCCAACCCTGATGATTCTGTGATTACCTAACTTAGCCATTGTYTGAGTTATTCCTTTGCTTATGGCATCCTGATGGGAGGTGTCTTGGTGAGCTTTTCATGTATCTTGCAGAAGGCTTTTGTGTATGAGCATTGTTGTAGGGTCATAGAGCCRTGAGCTTTAAACAGACTTCATGGGAATGAAGTGTCAGTTTTGTGCTGCTTTCAACATAAGTTGAACCACTATTGATGTAAAAAGGCTAAGTGGACTCTTTCCAGTCTTGTACTCAAAAGAGAATAATTCTCTCCATTTATATTTGTGGGAATTGTTTAGCCTTTGGTACTGGAGTGGCCTGTTTGTTTGTGTGTATGCAAATCTTCAGCACAGTGGGGTCACAAACTTAGATGATGACTAATAAGTGAAGAGAGTGGTCCCAAAAATATCACAAAATGTACTGTGCCTTCTAATTCTGWTAGGGCAGTAGTGTGAAATAATTGGGTCTTCACTGTTTCAAGTRTCAGCAGCTGTCTGCTGTTTGTGGAAAATGCCATTTCATATCACATTTCCAGCTTTTCCCATAGTCTTGCTTCCTTGTGGACTAATAGGTGTATTTGTCTTCCAAACCACAGAGCTTAATATCACTTTCTGTAGCATCCAAGAAATATCATATAAGAAAGATACTGAAATGGAGGGCACGTTGCCATCTGAGTAATGGCTGTGACAATTGTGGGCTCAGGTTTTTTTTGTTTATTTATTTAGCATCTTCCCATGAACACAAATTAAACTTCMAGAAGAGCAAGGAAGTATGTTTAAGTTACATTCAGGATGCCATGCTACAAAAGCAGTGGAAGAGGGCTGCAGAGTTCCTGACCTGCTATGTTGAGTCACTAGAAAAGGACTATTCCAGAGARCACATTGGTCCATCAGAGGTAAGCCCATGTTCCTTATCTGGGTTCTTTTCCAGTTGAAAAAATACTCGCAAGCGTCATCTATATACTTCAGGACCAACATTTGTCTTAATTAGCTAATCACAGGTTTGGTTTTTTTAAATAGATCCTTTACACAACAGATGAAAATGTGGSTCAGTATAAGTTAATTCCATCAGCAGTGTATCTATGGAAAGTCAGCTTAAAGTAGTCTTCTAGARTGGARAAGCAGTAAATGTGTTTGAGACACATGTATGCCATCAGTCAGGATCTGTTTGAAAGTCAGTGGCTTGTTTAGGTTGTTACCAGCTCTTCCAGTAGTTCCAGAATTCTTTGCAGGTATTGAGATGGAAGCAGGTGGAAGAAAAGGGATCAGAGCTTTTAAATAAGTGGAATATTTGAATATGACAAGGTTGCAAGCCTTGAAAAGAAGCTACATCAAATTGGAAATAATCTTTGCTMTTAAGTTCAAAGAATTGTGCATACCTTATGTCTTAGTGGGATCATGTCGAAGGAGAACATTATTTTTCAGTGAAGGGAAGAGGAACCTTGTGGCATGCAGTTTCCACAAGCTTTTTTTGACTGCTGCATTTATAATGAGCAGTTATGAACCACCTACTGAATGCCTGTAAAAAGTCCTGCTAGATAAATAGGTAGGTTACTATAACAGCAGATAATACTTTGTAGTACTTTTTTATTTGCAATTCAATGCACATTTTTCATGTGCTACAGTAACTGTAAGTTYGGCAAGACTGTATGTATGGTGACTGTTGCCATTCTTGTGCTAAGGTTGTTTTTGAATCTCTTTTCTCCCCATTAATAGATGATTTGGAGAATAGGAACTGAAATTTTGTTTCATCATTCCCATAGCAGCATGAAAGAGTTCAGCTGTTTTATGGAACAGATGAAAACTTTYGGAGTAAAAAGGTACTTGAAGGTGAGTGTATTAAATGCAGTCTGGATGATTTTTCACATTTGCATGAACACATACTTGAATATTAGTTTCCAAATCTCTCTTTTTGAAATACATTACTGACTTTAGTGTCAACCCCCCCCCCAGCATTGGACATACCAATTGCATAGTATTTTAAGGTTACTTTATACCTAACCTTATCTCATTAGGTCTGTGTATTTGATCACAGATGCATATTGTCAGTCCTTAGAAGTACTTAGACCCTTTAATTAAGCTTTTAATTTGAAACAGTCAAATTCATTTTCATGCATGTCCCAATGACATGTCAATACAGGTAATTGCCTGCCAAGTTTTGTTTCCAGTCCTTAATTTGACCACTGTGTTCCTGACTAAACAGTAGTACTTAAATTTTGCTTCATTACTATCTCACTTTTTGAGTAGCTAATCGGATTATAAAACAGTGTGCTGTGCACACCTGTGTCACCCAGCTCTAGGGTATTTTCCTGTCGTGGCTCATTAATGCCTTCCATTCTTTAGTTTTTCTCCAAAATTCTTTGTTAAGATACTGGTTGGATAAAAGAATATTGATATAATGCTCTTCTAATTAAAATACTTCACTGTTGGCAATATTTTTTATGCATGTTAGTAAGTCTCCTCCTTCTCTGCGCATGTGTGTAGAACTTTGCTGTATTGCTGAGAATCTCTCCATTTGAGTGTGAAGCACTGTGGTTTGGACTGTTTGGATTGCAGGTCTGCTTGGAGCATGTCTTCCATCTCCTTTGTAACGGGCAAATAGATGAAGCCTACCAAAACCTGTCCCTGGCAGAAAGCTGGAGGTTTGGAGAGCAAACAGCCCTTCAGGATAGAGAAATGAAACTGATTCAGGCTTACAGGGGGCTGTTGGACTACTATAGCTGGTCTAAGCAGAAGAACATCCTGTTAGAGCATGGTAAGTGTTTTTTGGATTGAGCTGTAACTTCAACTTGCTCATGCAGACATCATGGTTTGCAATGATAYGTTTTCCCTTACTAGACTTCAATGTTTGATGGTGTGGCTGGTACAGAATTCTGTATGAGCAGTGATGGTGGTGCCAAAATAGCACTTTCTGAAGTGCCCTGAAAWGCTGTTCTGGAGCTCTTTCTCCCCATGCATCACATTTCTTACATCCAGCCAGCATCACCTAAAATAATGATCAAAGGAATGTATTCCCTTAAAACAGTGGCTTAATAGGTGTGCAAGTGCTTGATTGCTGCTGGAATTTTGAGTGATAGCAAAGTCCTCAAAACTTGTTTGACTTCCAGTTTCTTTAAAGATGTGTCAGTTGCTACATGTGGGTCACATTCTGCATCTCCCTGCTGGSTGTGTGTTATCAGTTACACTGAATCTCTACTTTTTTCTCTAAAAAACAAGTGTTGAATTTGGTTTACAGGCCTTGTGCTGGAAACATCTTGGAGTACTTATTACTACTACATTGTGCTCCATAAGTTGAAATGGTGTGATTGTGAATTTGAATGAAGAGCAGTGAAAATTTCTTGTTTCCTTACTGAGTGCTCTTTTCTTAAAAGCTCTCTGACTGCAGTCCTTGCTTAGCAAAATGTGATCATCCCGTGGGTGCACCACTTCAAGGTCCCTTTTCTTGGCAGAGATTATAACTTTGTAACATTCTTTTGTGTTCTGGTAGGTGAGGATGGATTTACAGACTTGGCTGTTGAACAGGAAATGCACAGTTACTTTCGGAAGGCAGCAGTGAACTTAAAGGAGATTATTAAAATACCTGGAGTCTGGGACCTCTTTGTGAAATGCTATGTGGATGTAAGGACATTTTTTACAGATGGCTTCCTTTTGTGTTTTCTTGTCTAATTTTCATTGAGATGCCTATATGCAGCTTGCTTTATGTGTGTGTGAGTGAAAACAAAGTATTTTAAAAGCAACACATATGTCACTGGCTTTGATATAGAGCACAGTGTACTCCTGGTAGAGCTGCAGAGCCTTCACAGAGTACARAAAGAACTTTTATCTGTGCATTGTCAAAAAAAGAGAAATAGACAAGGAGCTTGCATATTTTGTTTTCATGGTGCTACAGAAATTGGAGCATAGCTGCTTTTGTTTAAATTCCTGAAAACGATGTGTCTGATTTTTTGGCAGGGCAATGTTTTTTCTGGGTACCCTAAATGTTAGGGATGCCAAACATGCAGCCCCCTGTGAGTTTTGGGTTGGGTTTTTTAAATATTTGCTTAGAATCTGTAATTAAAAATTAATGATTTTAAGATTAACTTTTACTTTATGTAAATGCTGATAAGCTCTGACTTCTCTAAGCACATCTTAGGGAATTTTCCTTGGTGCTGGCATCTGCCAAGTTCTGTCTTTAAAGACATGGCAGGCTCCTTCAGCATCTCTTTCCAGTAAGCAAGTGCTGGTAATTCTTTGACAATTAAATAAGTGTTAAGGAATTTTCTCCCAAAGTAGCTTCTAGGTGTGAATTTTTGCCTCTCTGTGATGAGAGTAGCCAGTAAAATGAAGATAGGCAGGTCTTAGCATTATCTGATATGTTGCACTCTTAGATACAGGCTGTGCTATTGGATAGTTCTGTGGCAGTRCAAAATTAGTTGTAGGAGTTTGATTGCACATATCTGGCTAACTAATGACAGGCTTCACTTCTCCCAGTTGTTGGAGTTCTATGGAGACCACAATGAAGCCCGCCAGGTACTAAATGAATATGCCTACAACTCCAAGTTCCCTGCGAACCCCAATGCTCATGTCTACCTCTACCAGTTCCTCAAGAGACAGGGTGAATCAAAGAAATCCCTCATATCTGCACTGAAGGTATGTATCCCTTAGGAGATACAGTCTGTGTCATTCATGTTGTGTGGTGGTCTGACAGTTTGGTTGGACTCTGTAACAATATTTACCCTGTTGTATTCTTCGTGGGAAGTAGAGGGTTAGAGGGAAGTTAGCGGGAGGAAGCAGAATCCTTTACTGTCCTTGAATTCCAGTTCTTGCTTTGCCTTTGGYTGATACATCGTACCACTTAAAGTCAGAAAGCAAGCTCAGAGGACATGTTTATGTGGCTCCAGAAGTCTGTGTCAGCTGTCTTGTACGTAGCATGCATTGATTTCTGTTACAGTTGGAGCAGGCATCTAATAATTTCCACAACATTGGAAATCTTTCACGTATTGATCCTGTCTAGCAATTAGTTTCTTTGCTTGTTTTCAATGAGCTATGCATTAAAGCTAAAGTAAAAGTTAATGACTGCTGGTTGTTGGCTGACAAGACCTTGCTGGATTAAGCTTTTCCATAGTTGCTTTTAGAATCCTGCTTTCCTTGCCCTCCCTCAAGTTGATGTTGGTGCTGCTTGCAAACCGTGTTTTGCAGTGTGTTTTGCCACTGGATGGCACTAATGTGCTTCTGTTAGTGCAGGTGTTGTTTTAAAAACAGCTTTGTAAAGTTTGACTTTTAAACTGTAGCAGAGATGTATGAAATTCTCCTCAGTGCTTTTTAGCAGTGTCTTTAGACATCATTTTCTCACAAGACAGAGGTAAATCAAAGAACTGGTTTGATAAGTGCAGAAACTTATCCAATGCACAGAGCAGTAGACAGGGGAGCTAGATTTGGTCTAGGGAGGAAACGACATTGCTTTCAAAAAAGGGGACACTGGATGTGTATTTGGGCTGCTCTTTCAGAATGTTGTATTTGCAACATGTGATATTTTCCAGCAGCCATCAAGGTATGTCATCCATAGTGTCACARATGTGACAAAATGGACCTCTATTCACTCGTTATATCAAAGCACTAAGGTACCAGATTGCTTAATTTTCTGAACTAAAAACACCCACAGCTCTGAAGTCTGTGCTTCTTTTAGTCAGGTAGAAGTCTTCAAAAGTTTTCACGTTAAAATAGCCTATCTGGATTTTGTCTTTTTCAGATCTTGCATGATATTGTTCCTTCTCATGAACTAATGATAGATTTCAATACCATGCTTCAAAAATCAAGTAAGTCTTTACCTTTGCTCTTTTCCTTTGGGTTAATTTCAGAAAATTATTCTAGATTATCCTGCAGCCTTCTTTCTGCTTTTGAAAGTAGTTTTCTTTTTCAAGAAATAAGCCCATGCTGATCAGTTGTATTCCAAACTGTCTGTCTTCTTGTGGCCTGGTATGTCCCAGCAGGTCAACAGATTGGTGAAATGTCCATGAATAAAGATTGTTCTCTCATCTGATATGATGAGGGTTAATGGCTTTAAACTGACAGGGAGAGGTTTAGAAAGATTTTGGGAAGAAATTCTTTACTGTGAGGGTGGTGAGGCACTGGCACAGGTTGCCCAGAGAAGTTGTGGATTCCCATCCCTGGAAGTGTTCAAGACCAGGCTGGATGAGGCTTTGAGAAACCTGGTCTAGTGGAAGCTGTTCCTAACTGTGGAAAGGAGGTTTGAACTAGGTCATCTTTAAGGTCCCCTCCAACTCCAACCATTCTATGATTCTTCTTTGGGAGGTGGAAAAATAGACCTTCTGTCTGAAACCTCACTTTTTCTGTTCATGTGTGACACATTTACCAACTTTTCATAGCTAATGAGAACAATCTGAGTTTTAAAAGAAATTTATACTGATAAACATAACTTTTTCCTCATTTACCTGCTGTCATAAGCCAAGTGTTGTTTTAAGAACTCTGGTGATCTATAACTAATTTTGTGAAATGTCTGCTTTAGTCATTGTGGTCTCAGGTTTGATTTTTTGGTGGCATCTCAGGCTTTGAAATTTTCCAAAGGCTCTGTGTTCCCTTCCCATGGGAAAAACACTGATTAGTGAGAGTTGGAAACAGCAACTATTGCAAGCAAGGCAGTGTGGGATAAATGGGTGGTCCTGTGTGGGCCTCTTTGAGTCAACAGTGTTTGAGCAGGATAGGAGTAGGGACAGTGTCTCTGGTGTGAGTTGTCCTCTAGAGCCAGGAAATATTCCTTAACTTTTATCTCTTGGAAGCAGCAGAAGGCAATGGGGGGCACCCTCAATAACAGTAGCAGTGTTTGTGGAGGCAGGATGGAGAACTGTTTCACTTGTGGCTTACTGATGAGTTCATCCTGATCTGTGTAATTCATTAATCAGCCTAATCTTTTTCCAGAGAAAAGAAAAAAACGTCGACTGGGCCTAGAAGTTATTTTTGCAGCCTTGGATTATGCTGGCTGGAAAGAAAATGCAAAAGCATGGAGCTGTTTGGCAAGACAGGTGAAACAAATTGTAATGTAAGTAGCTCTGAGGTAGTGTGCTAAAACAAATGTGTCATGTCTCCACCTCTGGGCAATTGACAAAGKATTCTAACTTTGCCTTTATTTTTGCCTTTCATACACAACTTCAGAGTATCATGAAATATACTGGGCATCTTGGTCATTGTATGGGGATGTCACCTACCCGGTGTAGATAGTTTTATAGAATCCTAGAATAGTTTGGATTGAAAGGCACTTTAAAGATCATCTTGCTTCATGTCCTCTGCCATGAGCAGGGGCACCTTCCACTAGACCAGTGTAGTGGGCTGGCCCTGGCTGGATGCCAGGCACCCACCAAAGCTGCTCTGTCACTCCCTCTGCAACTGGATGGGGAGAGAAAGTATAAYAAAGGGTTCAGGGGTTGAGATAAGGACAGGGAGAGACCACTCACCAAATACCATCACAGACCCAGGGCCTCACCATCTGAGTGAAGAATTTCTTCTTAACATCCAACCTAAACCTGTCCTTTGTCAGTTTAAAGCCATTCCTCCTTGTCCTGTCTCTATCCATCCTTGCAAAAACTCCTTCTCCAGCTGTCTTGTAGCTTCCCTTGAGAGACTGGAAGGAGTTTCTGCTTCTGAAATGGTTGGTTTGAGGGTGTTATTCTGTAATAGTAATAACTATTTGGGATAAGTTAGTCTTTGAGTATGCATGGAGTAACACAAACCTTTCCTAAGAACAAGCCAACCCCTTCATGCTACTAATTTGTTTACAAACTTGAAGAAACTTCCATATTACTATTGACAAACTGGCACACAAGTCAAAGGCTTGCTTCATTTCACACCATAATTTGTGTTATTGCCAAGTCTAAATAAGACTGCTAGAGTTCACCTCCAGCCTCACAAGTATTGCCRGGGATTAAAAAAAATTGTTAGTTTTATATAAAAATGTTTATATTAGTGTTTCAGTCTTGGTATAAAGTCAGTGTGTCTACATTGGYAATTTAGGAGACTTGTAGCAAGCTGATTATAACATTCAGTGTCTCGTAATAATCTTTTCRTGACAATTTAACCTTTTCTGCAACYTGTTTAACCTTTTTCCAGCTCTGAGAAGCATCTTGACTGGATCAAGCAAGAGTGGAACTCCAGGAAGGACTGGTGGCCAGCCTTCCATTTTAGCCGTTACTTGGCAAAAAGGAATTGGCAGGAAAATAAAAGCCTTTCATATGAAAAAGCTCTGGTGGCTGGAATCCTACTGGGAAAGGGTAATACTAAATGTTTTTTTCTTTTCACTACATAGAACAGAAATAACGTCTAGTTCTAGCCCTAAAGACATGGGATGCAGCTGATCTGCTGTCTGGAAGAAATGCTGTTTCTTTCTTCTAGAAGAGATTCTTGTCTTTCGAGCTAAGTGTTTAAATTGGTTTGATATTTAACAGTGAGGCATATTTAGCATAACTGGTCTTATCCTGGTTTAGAACTCAGTTTTATCTGGCCTTGTTGAGCAGCCACAATACTATTTGTCTTGTTYGACCTTCAAACCATCACTTCAAAAATGCACAACATGCTCCTGAGGGAATATTGTAAGGACTGCGGGGAGTTTGCTTGCTGGATGCCAGCCTAGGCAGTGTCTCAGCAAATACTGGGGATCAGCTGGTCGTTAAGCACCATAGGGGTGTTGTAATGCAGGAAAGAGGAGAAGGTTTTCATTCACTTTTTGAATGAAAACCATCAGCAGTTTGATAAGAAGGTGAAGATCATTACCTCTTTAGTAGCATTATTTGAAATGCTGCCAAAACCAARTGTAGGATCAGGCCAAGAATCAGCTGCTAAATTGAGAACGGGAATATGGCATGGAGACCGTGGCTTGTACACTGGTTTGGACTTTTGGTTGATAGGCAACTTGTTCATTGTCAGCTTTTCTATAACTTTATCTTCTGCACTTCATATTACAATTTCTCATATTGGAAGTTGGTTGGATTTCTTTTTTTTTGCTTTCAATAGTTTGTTACCAGATATCTTCCAGCTTTTATTTCCAGATGGCTAATAAAATTATTCCAGTTCTAATTTTCTTGAATGAAATTTCAGTGCTCAGTGGTGTCAATGTGAGCCTCTATTTTCCTTATCCAGCATAGTAAGTTAAATGGATGATATCAGTGCTGCTTTACACTTTTGAAATTTTTCTTTCTCATCCATTTGCAAAGYAAAAATGAAAGACAAAAAAGTATTTTTCAAGAGAACATATATCCATGTAGAATGTTTTGTGGGTTAATAACGAATAGATTATTTAATGTGCAGTTATGTCTGTAATATGCTAATACCTTTAGTTACTGAAAAGTTTCTTAGATGTTTGCATATTATTTAAACAAGGAAAGCATTTTGTATTTGCCTGTGTCATGATATAATTCACAGCGTTGGGGTTTTTTTTTTTCTTTCCTTAGATTGCAAGTACTTTAAACATGTATCACACCAAGGCTGTAAAGCTCAGCTGAAAAGGTTTCGGATGCTGAAGAAGTTTGTGAAAAGGCACAATCCTGTCTACCTGAGAATATCTGGTCCGACAGATTCTTCCGTACGACCTTGATTAGAAGGCATCCTTAAGGTTCTTGGTGTACTTTTTCCTCTCTGTAAAACTGACTTCTGTGTTGGTGCTACTCTAAAACTTCTAGGCAGACCCCATCAACTCAGTACTAGACTTTTTTTATATATTTCTGTAAAAACGCTGTGGTTTTTATTTATTTTATAATAAAATGAATATAAATCAACTAATAAGGTTGAATTTCTTTAATGTTAGTCTYGTATTTGTGTGAAATGCAAACAGCATTGATTTCAAATATATCTTGAAAGAGCAGAGGCACAGAAATACTGAAAACTTCTCTACCTGGTGGAAGAGACTTTTTTGCAGTCATGCCCATTAGTTGAAATGTGCATTGTTGCTGTGTTTGGAAAGCAAACGTTGATATGTTGTCACAAACTAATATTCCAGTTTGCTTGAAAACAACAACAAAATGGTTTCCAAATACTGCTTCTGTTTTAATGCCAGATCTGTAGAATCCTGGAGGATGAACTGCTTGAACCTCCCTCTGGGATTGAAATAAAGATGTCTTTAGGAGCAGAGTAGCTTACGGATAAGTACAGCTGTGCTTTTAAAAACTCAGTGTTTACCTGGGATTTCAGTCTGGGTTCATATGGGTCTGGTGAGAAGTGCCTTAAGACAATGTGTCTTAAAACCTGCTGTAACTGTTTTGTTAAAAAAAAAAAAAAAGGCAATTACTCATCATTCCCAACTGTAGTGCTCATTTACTTCTGACTCCCTACGAATGCTGCTGCCTCATTTGTAATAGTCGGGGGGTTTTATTTATTTAGATTGTGATGTTTCAAAATGTTCTTCCTCAGCATCCCTTAAGGTGTCCCCCTGGGGATCACATCCTCTCCTGGTGCTAGAACTACCGTGCTGCAGTCAGCAAGTAGAAGAGCAGCACAGTCACAGCTTTTGTGTAACTATCTCAAGCATTGCTCTTCCATGTCCTGCAAGAAACTTGCTGTTTCCTGACACCACAGTACTTGCACTGGAGACAAACCTGCAGATCCTGAGTGAAATTTCTGTGCAAAATATTCAGTGCATAGAATGTTTTCAAGCCTGTGTGTTGTACTTTGAATGTGGTAACGCCTAATGGGTTGGAATGGTCTTCTTTGGCTTTGAATTCTGTGCTCCAGGTTTGGTTTTCCTATAAATTGTCCTCCCCATCCTGTGTGCAAAGCTCCTGTGAGGATTTTTTTTAATCATGCATGAAAGAAATAGCACAATTTTTTTCTTTGCTGTTCTCCTTTATGCTGAGGCAAGGAACTTTTTCAGGGAATCYACGTTTTCTGCACAGACCCAGTGTCTGTTGTCCCTCTGTTATTCCACCTCTTGTTCTGTTATTTTTAGTATTAAAACCTAACATAACAATAACACAAAATTACACATCACTTCAATTCTACCCTCTGCAGTCTCTGTTGTTCCATCCATGGTTTTGATGCTCCTGCTTGTGTTTTCCTGTTTTAAGAATGTCTTTACTAAAGTTCAAGAAAATCAAGGTAATGAATTATCAGCTGATATTAAAGCATGTTCATCTGTGTGTCCTTACCCCATTTTTTTCTCCCAACCAGGTTCTCTGTATTCTGAGCAACTGTCTCATTCTGGACACCAAAGTATTGCCTTAATTTCAGTGATTGTCTGCAATGTATGAAAGCAGTAACYGAGATAAGCTGATACTCCAGCAGATTTAAGTACTTGGATTTTATCTCGTGACAGTGCTGAAACTTGTGATTGGTGTGTTTCCAGTTCATTGAAKTCTAAGCAGAGACAGGATTATTGGCAGGCTGCTGGATGGTCAAGATGCCATGAATTAGAGCCACAGCAAAACAGGTGAAGGTTAAGATGCTAGAAATTTAAAATAACCATTTCCCATTAAAGATTCTGAGGAGATCAATTGTCATAGAGTATTCCCAGCTGTCATATTACTTTGGTGAGAATCTAGGACTTGAGCTGGATGCTGGCAGTAAATGGTGATGTGTGGGGAGAGGGGGAAGAGTTTTGGATGAGTGGAGGTGTCCCTGTATGTGAAATTCTCCCTGCAGCTTCCCTTTCCACTTTGTTGTGATCAAAGTTACCTTGTTCTGCTTATGGAAGAACAAAGTTAGGGAAGTGTCATCCTCCAGCACAGGCTGAGTACAATGTGTGCAAGTACCTGCAAGCACAGCTGATGGGAAGGGCTTGCTCATGCATTGTTTGCCAGAGGGGAAAATGGGCAAAGGTCTCAGGCATTTTAAATGAGTTTAATGTCAACTGGGATCAAACCCACAAAAATCAATTAGCTTAGGTACAGGGTTACCRCAGAATATTGCAGTTGACTTCTGGATGTGCTGGTGCCTTAAATGAATTTTTTTCCTGTACTCCTTCCAAATTTCTTCTCATTTTAACCCTGAATGTATACCCAGATTTGTGGCTAACAGCAATATCTCTGTAAAACTTTCAATCCTTAAATTACTTGTTCCTATAGTTAATTGCTGCCTTAACTTGGTTGTGTTTTATGACTCCTGTTCAGTCTTTCTGAAACCAGACCCAAGTTTGGTGCGTTTTAAAAGCTGAGAAAAATGGTAGTTAGCAATTGAAAGCTGTTCACCTGTGTCCTGTAAAAGGGAAGAGATTATCAAGTTCTGTGTGGAGGTATCACATCTCATATTTTTGTTATTTGTATTTSTGGGTGAAGGATTTCTCAGCCTATTTAAACTGAAGTGTAAGGGATTAGGTTTGTGAGTGCTTCTAGGGGCATGAGAAATGTCCAGAGGGGAGGGTTCAGCTGAGTGACGTGTGAAATACCAAAGAGGCAGCCTGGAGGGTGTCTCTGCTGCCAAGTAGTAAACTACAGAGAGAAAGGAAGGGAGAATGTAAGCAAACCTCAGGGAATGCTGAGCTCTGTGGCTGGCAATTAATAAAACAGAGATGAACGAACCATACTATGAAGAAGTCCAGGATTTCTATACATCTGACYTCAAGAAACCTACACTGAAGGAAGTGAATTCTTGGCCACATGCTGGAAAGAGCAGCAGCAGCTTTGGAGTTTCTTTTTCTTGCCCATACATCTATCTTTGCCTCTCCTTGTTGTGCCTAACAGGCAGTCTGCTGGGACATCCTCAGTGCCTGGATTATGGGCCACCCTTCCAGCCCCCTTTTCGCTTGGAGTTCTGCTCTGCCTATGAAAACTTTGGCTGCTGTGACCAGGAGAGGGACAACAGCATTGCAGCAAAGTACTGGGACATCATGGATTACATGGATCCCCGGGGGCATAAGATGTGTGGAACGTATATCAAAGATATCCTGTGTCAGGTAGGGAGGAAAACAATATCTGTACCCTACACTTTGGACTGGTTTGGGGGTCAGTTGTGATTCTGACAGCCTCTTTTAACCAGCTGTGCTGCTGTGAAGGGAAGTGTGGGAGCAGGGGAAAGGTGGCTGATAGGGAAATGGCACCTAATCTTMAGCAAGCGTTTTGCAAAGAGCTTTGTGTAAGGTGCATCACTGGAATCTGGCAATATATAGTGATATTTGCTAGCAATAATGGTTTAGGAAAGTGTTGCCCAGTGAGGATGAAGATTGGAATCCTTCTGCTCTGCTAATTTTGTCATAATGAAGGAGAGAATTGCAGATCAGTATTTATCCTCTGCTTGCACTTACTAGGTGCTAGATTACAAGTTCTACAGAATCAAACTATAAGGGAATTACAGGTAAAGTGTTTGGATCTCTGGATTGCATGGAGGATGTGTTTTGATTGTGCTTCTGCTGAGGATGCTCCAAATGGTGTGCTTGTCAAAGCGGAACAAAATTGAGCAGGCAGTGGTTTCACACAGCTGCTGCAAGGTCCCAAGGCTGCAGTCACAGCGTTTTCATCAGTGCTGTCTCCCCACTTGCCCACCTGGCTCATGGAAAGTGTGCAGGGAGGAAAGACCAAAGGCACTTTTCTGCCTGAGCTTCCCTGGAATTAGAGAGCAGAACCCACCTGCCTTTTTAACAACTGTTAGTCAAGCCAAGCTGCACTTGCTGAATGCCAAAACACAAAGCAGCCAAAAGATACACTTAATCTTTCTAAGAACATATAAAACTTTGTAGTTAATATTTCCTGAGCCCTGAAATATTATCTATGTACCAAAATGTTTCCACTTTTTTTGGATGCTGGCAAGATTCTGGCATCTCCTTGGGGCCAGGGCACCAGGGCTGAAAAAAGTAGCGTCAGGGTTGTTTGTCATTTTACAGCTGGTAAAACAGCAAAAGATGTGTTACAGGTCCTAGCAGAAGCTGCTGTTGTTGATGTTATGAAGATTTTTCTACGTGATTCAGGTAGAAAAAAAAAAAMCACTGTAAAAATTACTCTTGCTTCTTTGATTGCTCATTCTGCAGGGCACAACGTAAATTTGCATTTCTTCTAAGTGTATTTTTTAGGAAAAAAACCCCAAACCACCCTTATTTTCTTACAGATTTTCAAAGTTTTAAGCTATTACTGTTTTCCTTTCTTTTAGAGTAAGATTGCTGTTGAATCTTTGAGGAGGAGCTTGTGATTGTGTTATGTGTTGCTCTTCCTGGTCAAGTTGGTAACAACCACGGAGATGAGGTTGGGTTCTCTGACAGATAGCATTTGTCTGTTGAATTAGTGAGAAGAACAAAGATCTGCCAAATGGTTTTGCATTAGTGAAGTCACTTTTCTGGATCAAATTGTTGCTGATCTCACATGGAAGGGATGGAAAATGCCACCTGCACAGTATCCTCATAGTTTGGAACAAAACAAATTTCAAGCAAGTGGTGTGGGTGCTTATTGATATACCTGAATAGCAGCTGCTCTAATTTAGCAAAGAGCATAATTTCACATTTTTGGGGGAGATCAGAGCAGTAGCCATGTGTTGTAATAAAGCAGCTCATTCAGTCACGTGTTCCTTCAGTGCCAAAACCCAGTAAAAGCCAGACAACCTTCCTGGTGTSGTGATGAGGGGGGTGCTGAGTGTTACCCAGAGGAAGCTGGCTTTGGCAACTGCAGAAGTCTCACTGGTCCTGCAGAGCCCAAGGAGGAGGCCATGGAGGGCACCTTACCTTGGCAGTGCAGCTCTGTGTTTCTTAATGGTCAGATGATTAAACAGGGATRTGTTCTGGATCATGGACTTCCTGCTGTCACTCTAAACCAGATTCATTTCTCTTGAAAACTAGCAGGCTAAAAGAGGCACCTAAAGCAATCTGGCTCTGCTGGTAGAGCTGTTTCAGTTTGCATCTGGCAAGATCTGGGTCTATTTTAGCTAGCTACACTTGTTCTAAGCACTTAGAGTCTGACCCTCAGCTGAGTTGTTCTAGGATTTAGCTTAAAAACTGACTATTAAACTCTGGAAACTTGTAATGTTCTTGAAGAGGTGTAGTGCAAGTTGCATGGCTAGAAAATTTCCCTGGGTGCAAACCTTGCTATGTGTGCTAGAGCAGCTGTTTGGCTGGTGGATGACAGGGTGCTTCTCTATTCAGAAAACTGCTACAGSAGAGGCATAAAAAAGGCCAATTAAGCCTTGTTCAAGCTGATTGAAAGCCATGGGATGGGAGCTAGTGCAGGAAAGCAATGTAATTTTGAAACCAGTTTTAATCTGAGGCCCGACTGGATTTCTGGCTGCACACTCTTAAGAGAAACTTATMAAACACCAGAGAAGTATCAAAGCGATCTTAGCAGTTTCTGCCGCTTTGGTTTTATAAAATAGATGAATTTTCCTGCATGCTGGAATGAAGTGAAAGCAGACAACCAACAGTGACTGCAAGACCACCTAATCCTGGGAGTTTATGTAGACCCTGAGGAATGGCCTCTCTCCTGTGTGTCTTGGTGGGTCTGTGTGCTGCAGCCGTTGTTTTGCCAGGGAAACAGTGTGTGGGAAGCCCCATGGCTGGAAAAGCATGGCAGCTGCCCAGGGGCTACTCTTTTAGGAGGATGAACTGTAGGAGACCTTTATGCTGCAGCCTGTTAGCAAAACAAAGCTGAGAAAGCTCAGAGGCACTGAGAATATGCCTTGATTTAGAGAAARTTGGTTTTCTTTTTCCATTCTCAGGTTGCTGATGCAGGAGCTGGACTCTGTTCCCACTTATGTGAGAAAAATTAAAAATGTTTTCAAAGGTGTTAGTAAAGGAATCACTTCAGAAGAGGACTGAGAGAACAGAAAGACAAGGACACTCACCTGAAGCTTTGACTTTTGGGGGTGGCACTCAGGGCCTAGTGGTGCCCTTCCTCATTCTGGGAAGACCTTAAATGTGGGAAGAATGGTGTGGTTCTGCCAACTGGGACTGGGGTTGGACTGCAAGGACAGGCCTGAGGGACTTGGCTCACSTTTGCAGGGCTGGAGACTTCCAGTTTGGGAAGAGGGAGAGGTTCCTTACAGGTATGATGTGGAAGCAGCAGAAACCAGGTCATTCTGTGCTGCATTCTGGTAACCAAATGGCAGCAGTGAAAAGTGATAAACTTCCTACACTATCCAAAAGCTTAAAGGGATTTACTACTTACAAGTCATATCTGCTCTTAGGATGTCCAAAAGCCCCTGGGTTCTGCTGTGAGCAAAGGGAACAACTTGCATGTGAAGTTTGGAATCAGGGTCTGTAGGCTTCATATTAAATATCCTGGAAAGGCTGCTACTTGCACCAAAAAAAAAATTCAGTGCATGTATAACTGCCCAGATTTTTTAAATTAATTTTGTTTAATGAAGCGAACTTGTTTAATGAGGCAGAAAAATTACTGATGTAGTAGTTGTTCTTTCTTGGACTGTGTATGTACTTACCTTCCTACATCTGTGCCAAATAAAAGATCTGGATAGATTGTTTTGGGCTGTTGGCATGAAAACCAGTAAAATAATAACTACAGAATTTAGCCTCTTCTGTTTTCTGCAACTTTGTGCTTATTAAAATAGAGGTGGGATTTTAATGGAAATGTTTTATGGAAATTCTAGCCCAGAATTTTCACAAGGTGAGGAGTTTAAATTTAGGTACAAATTCAAACACAACGCCTGATTTTCAGAATTTATCTACATTTTGCACAGCTAAAAACTTAATGATATTTGAAGGAACATCATTTTAGATGCATAACACTTGAAAATGTTGCCTGCAGTATTTTTTTCCTTGATGATCACATATGGAGTCAATGATATATACAGGAATTGCATAAGATGGTATTTACTTGAATCAGTTTTAAATCTCAACTACAGTCTCCTTCAGTAATGCTGTGCATGCAGCAACATGAGTGGAGTTGTGCAGTATCAGATCAAAGATTAATTTAGCCTGTATATCTACATCTTTAGAACCTACATTTTCTTCTGACAGAGTTCACCTCCTTTTTTTAACCTGTCTCCATTGCCTTTATCTGAAGCTCCCTCATTTTTCTTCTGGGGGAAAGGGAGCCCCATCCATCTTCTCGATGTCACTTGTGATATTTACAGAGCTCTGTCAGGCTGTTACCCTGCTCTGATCACCTCCCTCCGAGACTGCTCAGTCCCACCTTACCAAGTGGAGAATCCACAGCCTCCACGGTTGTACTTCTGTTGGGAAGAATTTAGGTGCAGCTGATTGTGCTTTGATAAAGGAAATTACTARTGATCTCTAAATCTATTTTGGCCAGATTCTGAGTGCCTTTCTACTACTCCATTTCATAGGTGACTCTTTATGTTCTCTGTATTACTAATTCTTCATTTTATTAAGCAGTTTGCTTCCCTGAGGGTGTCTTGTCTTCTCCTGGATGTGTGTACACAGCCACAGATTTAGTTTCCTTCGCTTTCCAGGAATGTTCTCCATATGCTGCACACCTCTATGATGCAGAAAACCCTCGGACCCCTCTAAGAAGCCTCCCAGGACTTTGTTTTGACTACTGCTCCGAGTTTCACCTCAACTGCTACTCCACCATCCGCCTGCTGACCGGCGACAAGCACATCCAGGAGTGCTGCCCGACGAACAGGAGCCGCTTTTGCCACCTCCTGCAGCTCCAGGACGAGGATTACTGCTTCCCCAAGGTGCTGCAGAACTTCGCCCTGAGCCGCAGCCTGGGCTCGGCGCTGGAGGAGCGCGGGGGCTGCATCCAGCTGTGCCTGGCCGAGGTTGCCAATGGCCTGCGGAATCCGGTGCTGATGGCCCACGCCGCTGACCGGACCCACCGCGCCTTCGTAGCCGAGCAGCTGGGCGTCGTCTGGGTCTACCTTCCCGACGGCAGCCGGCTCCAGGAGCCCTTCCTGGATATTAAAACTATAGTGCTGGCTACCCCGTGGCTGGGGGATGAGAGGGGCTTCCTGGGGATGGCTTTCCACCCCAAGCACAAGTACAACAGGAAGTTTTATATCTATTACTCATACATGGATAAGAACCGAGTGGAAAAGATCAGGATCAGTGAATTGAAGGTTTTGGCATCTGATGCCAACAGAGCTGATCCACGCTCTGAAAGGTAAAGTTCAGGTTGAATGCTTCTGTAGGCCATGATGAGAAATCATTTTTCTCTGTCCCTGTCCAAACCCCAGTATCAATACAGGCTGAGGGATGGACAGATTGAGAGCAGCCCTGCTGAGAAGGACTTGGGGGTGCTGGTGGATGAGAGGCTGGAAAGAGCCAGGAATGTGTGCTTCCAGCCCAGAAAGCCAACCATGTCCTGGGCTGTATCCAAAGAAGCATGGCCAGCAGGTAGAGAAAGGTGATTCTGCCCCTCCACCCCACTCTCATGGGATCCCACCTGCAGTTCTGCATGGAGCTGTGGGGTCCCCAGCACAGGAAGGACATCAACCTGCTGGAGTGAGTCCAGAGCAGGCCATCAAGATGATCCGAGGGATGGAGCACCTTTCCTACGATGAAAGGCTGAGAGAAGTGGGATTGTTCAGCCTAGGAAAGAGAAGGCTTTGGGGTGATCTAATTGCAGCCTTCCAATACCTGAAGGGAGCCTTCAAGAAAGATGGACAGAGACCATTTACAAGAGCACATAGTGACAGGACAAGGGAGAATGTTTTAGATTAGGTATTACTGTGAGGATGTTGAGGCACTGGAACAGGTTCCCAGAGAGGCTGTGGATGCCCCATCCCTGGAAATGTTCAAGACCAGGTTGGATGGAGCTCTAAGCAACCTGGTCCTAGTGGAAGGTGTCCCTGCCCAGGCAGGAGGGTTGGAACTCGATGATCATTAAGGTCCCTCCCAACCCAAGCCAGTCTATGATTCTTTCCACTTGCAGAACCTGCACATTCCCAGTCACCCTGGTTCAGGTGTGTGACTGGCCTGCTGTGAAACTACCAGGTTGGCTCGAGGTCACGCAGCAAACCAAAATGGATTGAAAAGACTCAGGAGCTAAGTTTCCAGGTTGTCTTCTCCCTCCATCTTGTACTCTTGTCTCCTAAAGAGCAGTAACAGCCCTAAGTCTATTATGGAATTAACACCTGCCCTAAGTGGTTTGTACTGTAGCAGAAGAAGATGCTTTACTACAGTACTGTACACTCATTTTATCTGTCATGTACACCTGCTCTGTCCCTTGCTAAGAAAAAAGCTAATTTTTACCTCTTTTTTTTTTTTAATTCCTTTTAAGAAATCTCCTGGAGCTTGAGGAACCAGCTGCAAATCATAACGGTGGGCAGCTGCTCTTTGGTGTGGATGGCTATTTGTATCTATTCACAGGGGATGGAGGGAAAGCTGGAGACCCTTTTGGAAAATTTGGGAATGCTCAGAACAAGTAAGTAGGAGGGTGGGTGAAAGCTTTGAGCTTGTTCACCAAGATACAAGGTTTGGAAAGCAGACCATGTGGAAGAACGGAGTAAAAGTGCTTCCTGAAAGTGCTCATGCATCTGCAGGTCTGTCCAATGCAGTATTTAAAAAACAGAAGTTTCACATTTTGAAAGCCAAGTTGTTTAGAGAAGAGAGACTCTTCTGACTCGAGCAGTTGCAAGACATACCAGCCACTGGTTTATTTCTTTGAGACAGATAATTTTCCTTTGAAAATGGGGAAGGAGAAGAAGAGAATTTTTGTGTTTTCAGCTGGCTCTCACGCTGCGTTTCTTTTTCTGTCATTCTCTTTAGGAGTTCTTTGTTGGGGAAAGTCTTGAGGATTGATGTGGATGGAAGAAGCCCTGATGGAAAACCTTACCGCATCCCTCCCGATAATCCCTTCGTGTCTGACCCCAAAGCCCGCCCGGAGGTTTATGCCTATGGGGTCAGGAATATGTGGCGCTGTGCAGTGGACAGAGGGGACCCAGTCACAAAAAAGGGAAGAGGGAGGATATTCTGTGGGGATGTTGGGCAGAACAGGTTTGAGGAAATCGACCTCATTGTTAAAGGAGGGAACTACGGCTGGAGAGCAAAGGAGGGGTTTGAATGCTATGACACAAAGCTTTGCCACAATTCCTCTTTGGGTAAGGAAGAAGTTTCTTATAGAAGATTGCTTTATTGTATGTGTATTTTTAGTGATTATAGCACTGTTTTTTTACTGAAGCTAAATAATCCAGTGCTGGGTGTTAAATGGAGATTGTTTACTTCTTAAGAACAGAAATCCCTTCTCCCCAGCCCTGCCGTGTTGGTATGCAATGATGCTCTGCTTAATCAGGGAATTCCCTGCCACACACTGAACCTGACAAATTGTTTGGTTTCAAAGCCTGTGCCTTTGTAGACAGAGTTTTCCCAGTGAAGTCAGGAAAGCAATGGATTTGAGTTAAGTAGAAACTGATACTGTGTTTTCTTGAGAAGCTCTGAGCCATGACTGTGGCTAAGGAGAGTGGACCAGGCCGATGCTGAGACCCTGAAACAAACTCTGTGCCAGAGGCAGTGTCCCCCAGCAAGCAAGGTGTTGCGGTAGAATGTCCAAAAGCTGTACTCTGGGTCTGACTGTGGGTGTGACGGACAAGACTCGCTGCCTTTAAAAAAGAATAGAAATTTGTGGTCTTTGTAAAGCTCTTGGCAAATCATGGTAGAACTGGGTATTTCTTAAGTTATTGAGTGAAGACACCTGGTCTCAAGGTCATGCAGATGTCCCTGGAACATTTGGATGAGCAGACAGGCGCAGAGTATGCATCATTGATGTTAATGCAGGGGAAAAAAGTGAGGACAAGAATAAAATTCTGTAGGATCTGATAACTCAACACGAGAAAGTGCTGAATTCAATTTTAACTTTGCCAGAGGCAGAGTCTTTATTTTACAAGCCTCATGACATGAAACAGAGGGAGCACACTTACTCATGTTTTGTGCCAAGAATGTCAGCAAACCCACAAAGATGTTGAGCTAACTTGCAATTTTGATCTTATTCCCTTCTCTAAAAATACTAGAATTGGTAAAGATGATCCCTGCTAAAATGGTTGGTGCGGTCACAAGTAAGATAATGCTTCCTGCAGGTTAATACCTTTCTGCATTGCTTGCTTGATGCAGTGCATCTTGGTTCTGTGTGTTATGGAAGCTCATCACAACTAAGCCTTGACAAGCAACTACACAGAGAGCTCCTTAAAACCCCTGGGTCTGTTCTGTCCTAGAGTAAATTGCTGAATTACCACTGAAATTTCACTATGCACTTTGTTAAACTGTATTAGTCCTTCTAGTAATTTTTGTACTTGTCAGTGTCATTGAGCAACTGCTTTTTGATGCTCTCTGGAAGTGGATTTTCTCACTTTTTATTTCTCTGTGTTTGACAGATGACATTCTGCCAATATTTGCGTATGGCCGCAGTGTGGGGAAGTCAGTTACTGGAGGCTTTGTCTACAGGGGATGTGAATCGCCGAACTTGAATGGCCTTTATATTTTTGGTGATTTCATGAATGGGTGAGACTGATTGTTTCCTCTGCAGCTCCCATTCTGTACCCACATTTGCCTTGTCTGCGCAAATAGGTATATTGGAGCATCCCAAAACCTTTTGAGCTGGAGTAAATGAGAATCTTGGATGGCTGTGTATTAGATTAAGTTCTGTGTTTGACTATTACAACAACATTTTTGTTGGAATCTAAACTTCCCCCATTTCAGAATCCTTAGGATAGGTTTGCTTTTGTCCAGGTCTGTTTCTCCAAAAGCCAGCCAACAGCCACAGTCTTCACTGACTACTTTTTTTGTTTCAGTAGTGCATGATTTTGACAGGAGCTAATTTTGATACCAGAGACATAAAACACAGGGTTTTATTTTTCATTCAGTCGGCTTATGGCTTTACAGGAAGATGAGAAGACAAATAAGTGGAAGAAGCAGGATATCTGCATTGGCAGCACAACAGCTTGTGCTTTCCCTGGAATGATCACTTCTTACAGCAAATTCATCATCTCATTTGCTGAGGATGAAGCAGGTAGGTATCGTGCTGGCCACACCTTCATTGGAAACTGTGTTGTCAGTTCTCTACTGTAGGGAAAATCTGGAAAATTCTGTGGCTCCTGAGGTGTGACTGGAAAGCAGGCACTGCAGACAGGTTTGTGGCTGGCTCAGCAGGTAGGGTTGTTCTGTGGTTCAGGGAGATCTCCTGTCTCGTGAGGCTACTGCAGACCAGCTTGATGGAGAGCTCAGGAGACAGATCCTCATGTGAAGAAACATTCCTTTTGCTGTTGGTTTTTTTTGTGCTATTCATTAATCAAAAGACCATACCAATGCAGTTCATTTTTTCATTGTACCAGCTCATCCCTGCTTGAGTTCTTACAGCTTACCTGAATTTCTCCTGCTTCCTTAGTATGAATTCCTCAGTCTTATTCATAACAACAGCACTTCACACTGTGGATTATAGACCAAGGCTTTATTTGGGGGATCAGGAAAGCCACTCCTTTTAAAATTTAGCGTAAAGGCCTCAGCACATGGGGTCATGATGACAGATCTCTCACCAAGGTGGAGGTACCAATGCACACTTTGTTCACTTTTCTACAGCCTCCTGACACAGAGCTGTGTAATCTGCAAAAAGCAGATGCAAGTTTTTAGAGAAAACAGGTGTGCTTTAGTGAGCTCTGATCCTTCACCATTCAGCAAAAAAGAGATTTGCTTGCAAGAAAAGATGCTAGATCATTGGCTAGCATATTCTGTCAAAGCTGCATGGAGATGCAGGCTTTGTTGTCCAATGTGTACAATTTTTAACTGTTCTCACAACATGTGGAGTGAGTGGATGTTAAATGTCTCTTCTTCTGGTGGTCTTTTTAGAAACCCACATGGTGTTGTTATGTAGTTTGAAAGACAACAACAGCTTTGCCTTTTGGAAGATACTCTGATTTCCCTGGATATTGTTCCAATGGGTGCTAAAGGGAAAGCACAAGGAGCAGTTGTCTTCCACAGCTACCATACAGAAATAAGAAGCTTCTGTCTCCCATGGATTAGCCAATGTAGCTCTTGTTGAACTTTTTTCTTTTTGGTATGACTGAGACGAGTATATATTTCTTGTGTGGTCTTCCCCTCTATTTGTAGCTTCTGGCTGCTTCTTTAGTACAAACAAGTTTTAAAAATTACATATTTATACAGAGGAAAGTAACCTTTTAGAAAGCCATAGATGTGAGGTAATGAAGGTCCTGCTCAGGCTCTCTGCCTGACTGAGAGCTGCTGGTTCTGTGTGGAACCCTGCTGCAGCCAGGAGGTCATTTGGTGTCTCTGGGAGCCCACCTGCAGAAAGCAAGGTGAGAACAAGGCAATTTCTTGGACATAAGGCATGGCTGAGGGGGTAACTGAAGGGGTTTTCTTTTCTGACCACATGAATTAGTGAAGAGCTAGGAAAGAGAGGGAAATGGAGAACTGAGATTCAGCTTGGGCACTTGAATCTAAGACAAGTTTTCTTTTTTCACTTCCACTTAGGTGAGCTGTATTTTATGTCTACTTCTTATCCCAGTGCCTATGCACCACACGGATCGCTCTACAAGCTTATTGATCCTGCAAGGTTTGTAATTAAAGATGGATTTCCATGCCAAGCTCTTCTCTAATCACCATGCACTCTCCAGCTATCACAGCAAAAGAATGCTAAGTACTACTGATACATAACATCACTGACATCTGCATCCATCTTCGGGTTTTGTTCACCCACTGTACATCTGGTGCAACTTTAATCAGTTTGAGTGAATTTGTTCCTCGCTCATCATATCTGTGCACACAGAAATAGGAAATAGAGTTCAAATATCTTGAAGATCTGGGAGAGTTAAGGATTAAAAGAATGTCTCCTTGGTTACATATATCAATTACAGTATAGTAATGTTTTAAAAATGACAGTCCATATCCTTCAGGGTCATTACATCAAATATCTATGATGCACTTTAATATAAATAAACAAATTGCACTCCACAGGTTAGTTTTCCTCATGAAGAGGAGTGAAACCTGGTGGTTCATGCAGTGTTCCATTCCAATAATAATTGGAGCCTGAACCTGAGCTCTTCCAAGCAAAATGTTTTTTCCCCATTAAGCAGTTATCCCTGCTAAAGTCTGTTTTTACAATAATAAGCACACTTATGTAATTTTTCCCCCCTCCAAGATTTCCGATCTTGCTAAAAAGAGTTTCAAATGAGTTTCAAATGACTCTGTAGATACAGTACAAATGCGTCTGTGCTGTTGCAGAGACCTTGGACACTAGCAAAATGAAGAAAACAATTTTTATTTTCTTGTGAAGTTAAATCCAAAGCTAGATAATTAACTCAAGCTCCGTACCAGGGTGATGGGAATAGAACTTGAGTCTTTTACTGCTTGAGGAGACTTCTGCCTTTAACAGCTTATTTTGCCAGGAAGCTTTTTAACTGCATTAACTGTGGCTGACCAAGATGTAATATTTTCAACTAAAAAAAAATTTATATATATTTGTAAGTTTGCATAAACATCAAGAGCTTGAGCATAGTCTATTTCTCAAGAAAAAAGCTCTGTAGTCTCTATGCTACTCCTTAATGCACCACAAAGACCCTGTGCTTTTGAAGATTCGTGTCCATCAATTCTAGAGCCCGACGAGGCACTTATTCCCTTGGCTCTTAGGACTTTATTCCTGTATTTTCCAGTTCCCCTTGTTTACCTTAGCCCGGATGCTGCTGTGTCAGCTCTGCCCTCGTCTGTTTGCACTTTGCAGGCGTGTCCAGGGTGTCCAGAGCGCTCCTCTGGAGCCTGAGCGGGCTCTGGAGCACAGTCCTGACTCCTCCAGCTCCTGAGGTGACTCTGATCTCCTCCTGCTCCTTTCTCTTTTGTATTTTAATGCTGTTTATAGGGTTCTTCCTTTCTGTCTCGCTGTGATAACTGGTTTCCCTGATGGGCGTGGTCCCAGTCAGTGCATCCAGCACTCCTTGCCTCCCGCCCGCACGGCAGGAAGCGCACTGGCACGGCCAGCAAGCCACACAAACTCCTTCTTTCAAAACGTTGCCAGAGCCGCTGCCATGTACCTGATGGCAACTCAAACTTCCTTAGGAATCTGCCAGGAAAACTGATGGCAGCAGTGCCTTTTGTCCCCACTTCAGCTTGCCTCTCCAGCAGTACTCCTGGAGATAGCAGAGTGGCACCAAATTCCTTCAGTCATGTGCAGAGAGAAAAAGAGAAAATAATTTATAAATTAGAGAGGAGAGAAACGGAGGGGGGGAAAAAAACCCCACACCAACCCACCAAAAAATCCCCACAAGCAATGCCAACAGCCCTGCTTTAGTAACCTTTCTTGGTTTTTTAAATTGAAATGGTATGGAGGAAGCCCTTGGCTCTTGCCACTCTCTGAAGGAAAATGCTAATCACAAGAAAATGTGATGCCTTAGGTCATGCTTTGCTTTGCTCTGTGCTGTCAAGCATGCCAAATTGGAAGAACCTGTTCTTATTTGTCCTACAGCAGTTCCCTTGGTGGGTAACAGAAAACACAGGTGTGTTGTGCTTCTTTGTACCTCTCTTCCTGTCATTTAACGCGCAACATCTTTACCTTAGGGAAAATGTGCTTTTTTTTTTGTGTACTGTGGGAGGTTGTCAGGGAACAGCAGGAGAGAAGCACAGGCACATTTCTTTGCAGTTATTGCTCCCTTCCTCCTTGCCTCTTCCTTTCCTTTCTCACTCCTCTCACTGCAGCACGAGGTGGTATCCAAAGAAAACCCCATTAACCAGCTGCTATTGGGACAGGGATTTTATGGCTTGCAGCCCTATGTCAGGCTCTTCCACCTGTGCTGCTCTCCAGCTGCCCCAAGTGCTTTCATGCCTCTCCCACCAGAGGCAAATGACAACAGGGGATTGATGGGTGCCTGCCTATGCAATAAACAAGCTTCCCCAACAGTCTCTCAGACGTCTGCGTATGGCTTTCTGTTTTCCAAGGAGAGCTCCGCCAGGGAAGTGTGAATACAAGCCTGTTCCAGTGAAAACAAAGAGCAAGCGGATACCATTTGTTCCACGTGCAAGTAAGTTGTCAAGCTTTGATTTTACTGAGACGCAAAACATATACATAAACTTATAGGCATGGGATTGAAATCTTTAGCAGTCTTAAAAACTAAAGCACTGAGCAGGAGCAATCTTGAAGTTTGGTTATTACATTTAACGTGTGCTTCTCCCATCTCCTTGATGCTGTGGCTTTTCTTAATCCCAGTCTCTGATTTTTTTTTTGTTATGTTTTGCCTTGTAATAGTGTAAATGGGCATCACAAGGGAACTGATGACTTTGATTCAGGCATTGGATGAGGTCTGGGAAATTCTGAGCGCCTGTCCCTGGCTCTGAGACAAACTCCTTGAATCAAATAATCCCTTCTCTGTACATCTGGGTGGAGCCAATCTTCCTTTTTCCTGGCTGCCTTCTGTCTTAAAGTCTCATGCAACTAGGGCAGGAGTTACATCTTGAGTAGAAAACAGTGTTTAGCAAGTTGATATTGTCTTGTCCAGGATTTCCAGATATTAGTGTAACGTGAAAAATTCATATTGTTAAGTCTGCTAAAGAAGCATGCAAGGTTTCATCATGTTCCGCCTGGAGGAATATAAATATACATTTATAATTTCTAAAATTAATCATTTTATTTCCAAGAAAACCAAGGGTCTTTTGATGGAAGAAGAGAGGTTTATAGTGTGCATTTCTTCTTTCATAATTTTAGCTGTTTTTCTTAACTGTAGCTCTAGTAAGGGTTTCTATCAGTCACATCTCTGAATTAGCCTTTTGCCTTAAAGCAGGGATGCTGAACTGTGTTAATTACTTTCCTCAGAGACTGTCCTGGAACTGCTAAATGAACCTTCAACAACCAAGCCTCCAAAAAAATCTTCTACCCTCACTGCAGCCATACCAAGAGTTTCTTCTAAGAAAGCAAAAAAGACCCCATCCACCAAAATAAAAGCACCAACAGTGAAAACAGCTCCATCTGGTAAAGGGAGACAGAGAGTCAAAGCTGAGGTTAAACCTCCCAAGCCAAGGCAGGGAGAGAAAGTTGCACCCAACTCCAGAACTACACCAGCACCACCTTTGCCAAAAAAGAAAAGCTCCCACCTAGGCAGAACCAAGAAGGTTCTTCCAAGGAAAGCAGCATTAGCTAAGGGAAAACGGGAGAAGAGGAGGAAGAAGAGGCTTTTGAAGTTCAATGATGCCCCAGAAAAAGCAAGGCACTTATAAGATGGTGAAACAAAGGTCCTGAATAGTGACYAAATAAAAGCGAATTTGGCTGATGTGCTATGCAGTGCTCCCAGGTGTGCCCTCATTAATGTCAGTGTTAGCAGTCGCTACATAACTTCTATTAAACCTGAACAGCACCAGCCTCTTAATATTAACTTTGCAAATCCTGCTGTGATATTCTTTTCTGACATAAGTGGCTATGAGAATGTGATGGACATTCATTGGTAAGGTTTGGCTGTGTATGACTGTCTAATAAATCCAAGTGCCTCTAAATTTCAGGACTCTCATCTTTTATCGACGAATATGGAATAGACATGTCAATGATTTCACCTCTTTTTTTTTTTTCCTGTCCTTTAACTGAAATGCAATGAAAAGTGTATTTCAAGAGTAGTTGTCTTTCAGACAATGAAATTAGATTTTTTTTTTTAAAGGAGGGCCACTACGATGCTCAGAGGGCTGGAGCACCTCTCCTATGAAGACGGACTGAGAGAACTGGGGTTGTTCAGCCTGCAGAAGAGAAGGCTCCAGGGTCACCTCATAGCAACCTTGTAGTCACTAAAGGAGTTCTACAAGAAAGCCGGAGAGGGAGTTTTTACAARGGTGTGTAGTGACAGGACAAGGGGAAACGGCTTCAAACTGACAGAGGGGAGGTTTAGACTAAATATTAGTTAGAAATTCTCTACTGTGAGGGTGGTGAGACACTGGCAGAGGTTGCCCAGAGAAGCTGTGGATGTTTCACTCCTGAAAGCGTTCAAGGCCTGATTGGGCTTGGAGCAACCTGGGATAGCGGAAGGTGATCTTGCCTAGGGCAGGGGGTTGGAACTGGATGATCTTTAAGGTCCCTGCCAAACCAAACCATTCTATTTATATTTTTGCAAGGTACGAGTCACCTGCAGGCTCCACAGGATCCAGTAAGGGCTGGAAATGTCCGGCAAAGCTCAAACACAAAATCAAAGCACCAGAAGCCAACTGACCCCTCCAAACCCCCAGGTTACAGCTGAGCCAGGAGCTGGAACCATCCTGTGGCTTCAGACCCCGCGCGGTGGAAGCGGGGCTGTAACACCCCTCGATATTCAGAGCCAGGACAATGATTTTATTCGGGAAGCGGCGCCGGGGCCGCCCTTCCACTCCTGCCGGCGGGGGCAGCCGGACACATGACATCACTTAGCAGTTTCAACGCTACGTTTGTCTCCCACCGCCGCCCTCTGGAGGCGCCGTGCAAAAAAGGATGCAAAACGCAGCGAGCCCCCCGCCTGCTCTTCCCGAACCCCTCCCCGGCTTGATCGGGGGAGAAACAGTACGAAAAAGGCAGGAAAAACGCTAAGGAGGCCCCAGCGAGGATCGAACTCGCGACCCCTGGTTTACAAGACCAGTGCTCTAACCACTGAGCTATGGAGCCACCTATCAGTTCCACCCCTGCCGAGAGCTCCTGTCCCTCGCCGCGCCGCCTCCGCCTGGGCCTGTGCCCGTCTCAGCGCCCGGGGCGCGGCCGCGGCACCCCCTCGGAGCCGTCTGTGGGCGCTGCACCTGCGGGGCCCCCGGAGCCGAGCAGGGCCTCTGGAGCTTCCCGTGTCTTCCACGGGAAAAGCTGCCCTTTCCGAGGGAGGGTGTATCCAGCTCCCGGCCCACCTCTGCGGCGTTGCCTGGGGGTGTCGGGGGGCCCTTCCCCCCTTGATGAGGGGGCGGGCGCGCCTGCCGCGGGTTGAGGGTGGGAGTGCCTTGGTGAGGGCAGTTCCGGTGGCCCACCGAGAGGATCGCTCCCGGGAGAGATTCCCGGTTCTCCCGGCCATCCAGCACTGCCCCCGCCATGCTGTGAGGGAGGGAGCAGTCGGTCTCCGAGTCCCGGTTTTGGGACGTATGGCTGCACAGCAGCTGGGTTTGTGCAGAGGGGCGAGAAAGAGTCGGTTTAAGTAGATGATGATTAGCTCCGTGTTGTAATTCTCCTCAGGTTTTGCGAAATAATTGTTGCAGAAAAACTGGTTTAACTCTTGCCGATAAACCGCAAGCCTCGTTTGGCTGGCGTAGGAACCCAGCAGCAAGACAGGCAGTGTGTAGACTTCCTTTCTGTGTTGATTGTTACTGAGCGAGGAAGTTTGAAGCCATTTGAGGATTTTCTCCTTTTCTTTGCATAAAAGAAGCAGTCTGTCACATGCTCCTGGAAAGCTTAGGTGAAGGTGAGAAGGTGAGCTGTGGAGAGGAAATGGAGAGACACCACTGTGGAGCAATAAATCCCAGCAGTTCTGCTGCACGCCGGAGTCACGTTCTGGAAAAGCAGACATGATTTGCTGGGTGCAAGCCTCAAGCTGCGTGTGAGCAGAAGTAAAGCTCCTTGAAATGAGAATAGACAGAAAAAGCTGCATTAGGGAGCTAAAGACCTTTCATCCATCCCACACTCCACAAATCATGAACTAGGTCAACTTCCTCTTTTTTTTTTTTCCTCTTTTGTTTTTATTTCACCTTCTCTTTAAATGGATATGATCTCTGTGGACAAACTGGATCAGTTCTGGTGAACTCTGTCGTCTTGTTTATGTAAGACACTAAAATTACTTTGAAATATCTGCTTTTGACCTCTAATGTGGCAGCTGATAAATTCATGAAGTTTCACATTTCTTTGGGTGCTTTTTTTTCGCTTTCCTTTGAAGATAGTGACTCTTTAGAGTGCATATAGCTCTTCCAAAGAGGGCTAAAATGTCTGTGGTGAGTGTTCTGCTAATGCCTCAGGGAACTGAAGTATAAGCATAGGTTGTTTTATAACCTTAAAGTAGGCAGGAGCAGAATTGTCTTACACTTTTCATGCTATGAGACAAATCTACCTTCATGACTCTGACACAGCTGAGCAGCAGGGTAAGATGTATTCCGAGAACAGAACAGTGTTGAAATAAGTTTTCTGTGATAACATGGCTACCTGCCACTATTGGGCTTTTAAACTTAGGTGCAAATCTGTAACTGTTGTGATTGCCCTGCTTCCAGATGCCTTTTGCTGCCTGCTGAGAGCTCCCGACAAGGTGGGCTACACTTCAAGTGCTGTGGAGCGGAGCGTTTCTTACTCAGGCAGCCTGGGTGGGATTCAGGAGGTGTGATGGTGGTACCTCGCTATCAGTAAGCCCCCTGACTTCTCTTTGTAATGAAAATGAGGAAATGAGACACTTCTGGGATGTAATTTATCTCACCTGAAGGTAAACTTCTACAATAAGTCATGGTCTGGAGGTGCCTGTTCCTCAGGTGGCTGTGAAGGGAGTCACAGCCTTCACAACTTCCCCAACTTCTGTTATAAATGGGGGTTGTTAGTGGAAATATCACAGCAGGTTATTTCTTCTGATTGTTTTATCTCATTCTAGCTCATGTTGTGTATCCAATGTCTCAAAGACAAGTGAATCATTCCTGTGTTATGTGAAGAGCAATGATTTTTAAAGGATTGATTGGGTCAAAACTGCAGAACCAGGTCTAGAGAAGACTCTGATTCTTTCTGCAGCTAGACCCACACAGATGTGAAAATGAAGCATTCAGGCAATAAAATGCCACTCTAGTCTGCTGTTCATGGCTGTTGAAAGCCACTAGGTGGAACCTAAGGACTGCATCAAAAGATTAGGAAAATACTTTTAAGACTTCGGATGCTGCAAAGAGTGAATTTTTACCACACAGGTGTTTTAAGAAAGATCCGTGGGATGATTTACCTTTAAAGGTATGCCAAATGTGTAAAAATGCATGTTTCTATGTGCTCTGTAAAATTTCTTCTCTAACTAAGACCAAGCATCAAGCTAGAAAATAGGGTGGCCAGTGTAAGAGTAGGTGTAGCCTTGCTCACTCTGGACCAAGGCTGTCATTAAAAACCGATTTATTTATTCCTGATTAGTTCCCTGACTGTCCCTAACAGCCCCGCTGGACAAATATCTGTGTAACCCTGTGTGAAGCTGGTGTCAGCCCACAGATGTCACCTGTGCTGCTGTGAGTTTATGTCTGTTTCGTTAAGTGCAGTGAGCTAATCTCATGCATATTCCGTGATCTTATTGCCATATCTTGCATTCAGGAGAAACCAAAGGAATGACTCTTCAGATAGCTGGTTCGTGAATTATCCCTGGAAAGTCTGTTCTGCTACTGTATTCTCTTTTCCAAACTCCTTTGCCTGGCTTGCCACCCAGTTCCCTGCTGGATTCAGTTTCACAGGGTTTGGTTCTTTGCTGCACAAACCAGCTTTGGACTGCAATGGTATGAAATAAATAGCAGCCAATGTTTCCTCTGCAGACACTGTGTGTCTCCTAACAGGTTGTCATGGCTTGCCTACCCTTGTCCTCCACACATCTGACTTCCTGTGTCCCAGGGGAAGCCCAGTGCACCTGGGATTATCTCAGCAGAAGTACAGATCAGCAAAACTGACGTGCTTGCCTTTCCTTGTTAACCTCTGTGAGAAAGCAATTGTAGCACAGCTTCAGTCTTCTTGTGAAATGAGATGTTCTGTGGGGTTTTAATTTTTTAGCAGGTTGGTTCTGTTTCTTAAAGAAACTGTAGTAACCGTGTCTGAGTTTAATGTAATTCATTTTAATTGGCAAGTGCTGATGGATTACTTTGTCTCATGTGAATGCAAGGGTTTTCCTGAGCAAAATGTTATTAAAATCAGGGGAACACTTCCTGCTGATTTTGGGTGGGTTTTGGAGGCACTCCTTGGGGTACTTTAGACATGTAATGATCTCAATATGTAGTTGATGCCTGCCTTCTCTTCTGGATGTGAAGATTTAAGTCCTATTTGATTGAGATGTGCCTCAGGAAATATCCTGTGGTTCTGCAAGTCTGACCCAATCAATCCTTGTAAAAATCATTGTTTTTCATGTTACACAGGAATTATCCACTTGTCTTTGGAACATTGGATACAAAACATGAGCTAGAACTGGATTAAAAAAACCAGAAGAAATAACCTGCTGTGGTATTTCCACTAACAATTACCGTTTATAACAGAGGCTGGGGATGTTGCTGTGAAGGCTCTTTCCAGGTTTTCACTTGTGCACTGCTTGCATCCCTACTCCAAAGTAGCACGAGAGGTCCTGGTGTGCACCCTTCCTCTTCCCTGACACTCTCCTTTCCATGCAAAAGAAGTTCAAGCATGCAACAGATACGGTGCCCTTTCAAAATTAGTTGGGCAGTCTCAGTACTCTTCTTTTGGGCAAACATCCATGATCAGATGCAAAAAAAATCTTGCCTTTTTAACAGCATTTTTGTGCAGCTTTGAAGAGAGGCAGGGATTGATGTTTCTGTAAAAATTCCGTTCTTTTTGTTCCTCAGAAAGGTGACAGAGCACACAGGGGAAATGTAAAGAATCCACACATCTCTGCTCGTAGCCTTTCTCATGTAATGGATGTTGTGGTGCCCACTGCTCACATTTGGGCATCAGTAGTTTTCTGTGGAGTAGCATCACTATTCCCAAGTCCTGCTCCTTGGTCACAGTTCTGTCTCTGCCTCATTTTGCTCTCCTGTTGTGTTTTTTCTTAATGTGAGAGATTCAAGAAGAGATATTGTCTTCAAATGCTTTGTGATTTGATCTTCCTGAAACTAGAAAGGAGTAATCTAATTTTCTTTGCTCCAGGATTACTTCTCTGATCCAGACCAGATTGGAAGCTATTTATTGTAACAATTTCACACACCATATCCAGTGGAACTTAGCTCCCACACTGCACCCAGAGGTGGAAGTGACAAAGACATCTATTACAGGCAAAAGAGTCTGGAAAGTTAGGTAGGAAGCAGGTTTTCATCAAATAAAATTAATATATATATATATATATATAACTCAGCAAAGTAGTGAAAAAGAAAAGTATATTTTATTCTAGTTTTAGAAAATGAAAATTCCTGTGTTTTAGGATGATGCATTGTTTTCAGATTTAAGGAGGGGAAAAAAAAGGCAGTGGGAAATAGCTGACCCCGGGCTGTGCGTGTGCTGGTCAGTCTGTTGCTAAACATGTGCCTTTATGTCTGTGTGTGTCATGTTTGTGCTGCTGAGCTGAGTGTAGGACAGTGTTCTCCCTCTCTGGAGATGACAACCTGAAGGTCTCTGCTCAAGTGTTGGTTTCCAAAAAGTGCAGGAATGTAAGGACCATCTCTGAGGCTGTAAATCCTCTCAGGTTTGGCTAAAGCCAGTTAACAGATTTGAAGGTTACTTGGGAGAGGAGTTGGCAACYGGTGTGGTTACATGAACCCTTTTCCAAAGAAAACCAGACTAAAAATACACTGATCAYGTTCTCCAAGCAAGATTTTAAATTTTTTTGGAAAACAGATAATTCAGGAATGAGTATGAGGCAGAGGAACCAGGAGATCCAGTGTCCCCATCCTTACTCTAGTATGGATTCTGCTACTTAACTCTGTGCCCTGTTCCCATAGGTGCCCAGCACTTCCCTCACAGCTTCCCAAAGGGATAGTAACATGTCTGTTGGTAGCATAAATGCAAAGYGTTTTTCTTATCAGTGTAAAAACAGACTCAGGATATTTCAAGTGGGCTGTAATGGAATAAAAATGTAGGAACAGGATGGCTCAAAATAAAACTTTTTGGGATGGTTTCTTCCAAGGAGCTGTAAAGCTATAGGTACAAAGTTCCTTTTGCAACCCAGTGGGCGGTAGGGAAACGGGAATGTGTCCCAGCATGGTCAGCACTGCTGTAGRAGGGAAGCTGTTGTCTCAGCCATGGCCTGTTTGCGAGGGATTGAATATTTGGCTCCACTGAGGATGCAGCTACTCAAGCGAGACACAAATGTGTGGGTCTGCTCCGGGTTTCAATTACTGGGAAAGGCAGAATAAAAGACCTGTCACAACTATTAGGCACCTTCCTCAAGTGCTCACATTCCCTTTCCTGCGAAACACATCCGARTCCCAAAGGCAGACAGTCTTCATGCTAATCAAGGAACAAATTGGTTTTTGTTCTGAAGCTCTCTTAAGGTAGATGGAGGAAAGATGCATGTATAATAAATATTACATAAACTGTGAAAAGCTAACTGTTGCCTAAGTGCTGGATGTGATAACTGGAGCTGGGTGATTTGTATTTTTAACTCCTGGGAAAAGCAAATGAACTGAAAATATGGTTTTGTTCCCAGCTCTGTTTCTGATTTTGCCATATGTTTGCTGCTAGAGACAGCAGTTTGTGGGCAAGAGTCACACAAGTGTCTGTGTGTTATTCTCCTGTGCAGTTAGTTCAGAATATCCTGCCCCATTTCCTCAAGTGCCTGGGAAGAGCTGTGCCAYGAGCTCCAGGTATTCGGAGAGCTGCCCTTGCTGCCCCGGGCTGGGCAGCCAGAGGAATGACTGAGACCAGGTGTTTAATCCCCCAAGTAGAGTTGGCGGCCCCTGGACACCAAATGGGAATGGGAATTTACAGCTTCCCTTCTCTGTTTTTATGGTTAAGCTGGATGGACTTGCAGGCCCTGTCTGCATACAAGCCTGTCAGTGGTTCTGTGGATGAGATGTGTTGCYCAGCAGCTCTGCTCTTCTCTGCCAGGAGAACACATTCATCTTCCTGCTTACTGGGCTGGACCAATGTGTGATACAGAACAAACTGAATAGAAAAATTTGATTCTGCTCCTRGCCTTATCCTAGTAATTGGTAGAAGCCCCTCCTCTCAAAGTTRCTGCTGTGAAGTTTTTTTGAACCACATTTGGAAAGTTTTGAAGGCCAGCTTTTGAGTTATCAACTCCTCTTCTGACACTGTTTMCATGAGCCTGCCCACTGAGCATGGAAAATCCCACCTCCTAGAGTTTTAGGCAGTGTTATTGTTTCAGAATATGCTTTGACAGATGAAGTATTGTCAGGTTTTCCAAGTGGTAACCGAGTGTTTCCAAGTTCCTTCTTTGCTTCTGAAGGACCAAACTGTCCGCAGACCATTGAACACCCTTTCTTCTGAGTAACCTTGGATCCACAGTTCAGCTTTGTGATTGGGTTTGTGTCTCTTCTGCCATTTTTCCTGGTTTTGATTGATTTGTAAATACTGAGGGTACTATCTGTTTTCTTTGGCTTTCCCAAGCGTAACGCATCTTGCAGCGCTGAAAAGGAATGGGAAGAGAATGAATAAAAATGTTTTGMATCTGGAGGATTTGGATTAAGCTTTGTGTAAAGCTGTTGGTTTGAGGTTTGTMTCTGTTAAATTAGCTCACTATGTAGTAGGGCACTTTTATCTATGACTGAGGTCCTGGCTAGCCAGTGCAGACTCAGGCAGGTGATACTACATCCTTCAGACACTGGCATCCAGTCTGCACTCTAATGGCTTTGACAAATCCCCTCAAGCAGAATTGTCAAGCTGACTCCATGATCAAATGTGTCCAAGAGCGTTAAAAGCACCACTGAGAATCTCAAACGGGACTGATGTGATTAGATCACATCTGCATGAGGGGATAAATTGTTCTTGAGTGTAGTTCACAAATCGGAACATTAGACTGCTGTAATCAAACTCCAAGTGAGCCTCTCTGTAGGGCATCAGTATCAGCAGCTGCTCTTCATACATGACAGGTCTCTTTCAAAGTTTATACATGCCTGATAATCCTTCTCCTAACTAAACTTTAATTGAAGGATGCCTCAATCTGCCATAGGGTAAAGAAGGTAGCTTAAGCATCTTAATTCTCTTAGGAAACGGATCCATTAATGCTCCTAGTGTTAGGCTTGTCCTGATCTACTTTGCTATTATGTGAGTGTTTCACCTACAGAGGACCCAGCTCTGGTGACCTTTCTACTGGTGCAACCCTAGGCAAAAACTTACTGAAAATTCCACTTACTTTTTGCTTGATTGTGGCTGTTCTTTTGGTGGAAGCAATTCTAGCACTGTGATAAATCATGCCAGTAGTGGATTGTTGCTTTCCTGTAAAAAATAGTAATTTGCATTTAGTTTTACAGTTAAAGCAGAGTTGCTTCAAGGTTGAAGCCACTAGTGCTCATTAATATGCTCCAAGAGATTATGACTGGGAACTTTCTCTTTCAGACAGTTCTGGAAAAAAGAAATGTTCATATCTTCAAGTAAACAAAAACTGATCCTTTCCTATTTATGGAAAATGAATAAGTACATATGAAGGATAGACACTAAAAAAAGACATGCTTTTAAAGACTGACTCAGCTATTGTAGTTTTATAGAACAAGTGAATGAAAACTTGTTTGGATTCTTCCCAGAATAAATACAGACACTTCTAAAGTCTTCTGGAGAATAGAATAAGAAGCAGCAATAATGCAGAAGCACTGGTTTAATCTCCAGTCCACCAGATACTTTCGCACTAGTGTGGTGTGCATGTGGTCAGTCTTAAACCAGTCTTATGCCTCACATACATGCTTAACATTTGGAGTCCTTGAACATGTCTACAAAACAAGAGTTGAGAGACCCACATTATTTTTGGTGCACAAAGTTGAGAAGGAAAAGTAAAGAATTGTGGGTTTGCTTGTGCCCAGCCTCTTAGACATGTCCTTGGGCTGAGAGTTCTCTGTAAAGGGAATTCCTGGTATATATTGTGGGATGTCTGGAAAATAGATAGTAATAAATACATCATTTTACGTGGAAGATTTATAATTCGGTGCCTAAGAATGTGAACTGGAGAATAAATCAATGCAAAGAGACTTTCTGTTCTTTGGTGTTCATTTCTCCTTTTTCTTTCCCCAGTGGACGTTCCTCAGCAGTCCCAGCAAAGGGATGTTTTTACAAATACCTTGCTGAAATACTCAGATCTTGCTGTGTTTCCTCATGAGAATTGAGAGTTGCAGACTGGAAGGTGCATCATCGCAGCTCATGTTTAAAGCAGCAAGTAGCAAGTCGAGGTAATTTCACAACTAAGTTGTTGTTTGTAGCAGAACCGATGGTCACTTCTAAATCACTCTGACATGCTTAGTGAGAAGTAATAGCACAGTGCTGTCTCCTCTGAACTCCTGAATTTACTGTGATAATTGTACAACATGAATCTCAGTTTAAGCTAATCTCCAGTTGCCTCTTCCATTTTCATTTTACGCTTGCTTGCCCTGCAATGACCCCCTTTAGACTGCTAGTTCTATAAATCTTTGTCACAAAGGGTCACTGGGTTTGAGGGAAAGGAAAAAAACCTGAGAACAAAAAGAAATCTAATATGCTTTCTCTACTAGATACTCTGCCAGCGGTAGGTTTGCTTGTTCCAGTCTGATTTAGCTAGTGCAGATGTCACTGCTAAATGCATAAACTAAATACATTCTAGTAGGGGTGTGTAATTAGTTTGTTTACAGAAGCTCTTACAGTAACAATTTGGTTCAGCAAGAGCTGATCAATCAAACTTCAGCTGAAGAAACTCTGGAGAGACCCTTTCTTTCCACCTGACTTGCTGGGGGACAGATTAGAAAATATTGATAACAGCAGCAGGTATTGGCTGCTGCCATGTGTGTTTAATGTCCTTCATGCGTGTTTGGGGGAAACAGGGAGGGACTGCTTTTTCCAGCTTAGTTGTAATGCTACTTCTTTAACAAATGCAGCTTTGCTGGCTGCAAATGCACCAAATGCCACTGAAAGCTCGTCAGTCTAATAAACTTGAAGATTATGTAGATTAAAATCCCCAAGCCCTTGGGCCCTGACCACAGCATTGTTTAGCTGAATTGGCAGAGCCTGAAAACCTTTATCTCATACTTCTGACCTAGGGTTATTCCCTTAAATACCTTCTCCAGGCTCATTTTCCCAGTTCCCATTTTAGCATCCCTCTAGTGGTGCAACTGAAGGAAGCTCGAAGGTTCTGTCCTCTTTAAGTGTTGCTTAAAGCGAAACTGATATTTATTTTGTGGATCGGTGTGTTGTGGCCCAGGCAGGCTGGAATGAGGTGTAGATGTTTTTTCTGGTACCTGGTAGCCAAATACAGCCTCAGAGGTGGGAGCAGTGTTTTCAAGAGTGTATGTTCCCCATCCACCTCTTTCGGATGCTGCGTCATCAGTTTTACTTGTGCTGATGGGCACTGTCAGGTGCAAGAAGTCCTGGATTTATGGTATCAGTCCTCACCAGTGGAAGGCAACAACGCATTGTCCTTGAGGAAGCTTCTTCCTTAAGTGCTTCTTATGCTTGGATGTAGCTGTCAGACTCAGGATGATCACCTGGTGTGACAGTGGCTGCCTTGCAGGTCCCYGTGGGTGTACCCCACATTCTGTGTGCCTGTGACAGGCACAGGTGAAGGTACTTTGTACTCTTGGCAACATGACTGGTTGAGCTTCACAGAGCTCTTCTGGCTGATCGTGAGTTCAGCTAGTCCCTGTATTAGAGACAGAGCTGTGGTGCATCCTGTTGATGTACTTTGTGGAGGATGAGCAGTTTACATAAGTTGTGTAGCAGGTCAGAGTCGAAGTGAAGGACATAGAGTTTCTTACCTCTAGGAGCAAATCAGAGCAAGTTGTGTACCCATGTACACGTGGTACACTCCGTAAAGCCCAGATCCTGCCTTATGCTGGGCTGTTCTGATGATAGTCTGCACCTATGACAATCTAAACCAATGATTTTAAGTGGCAATTTCAGCCATGTGATCCAGAACTGGAGATTCTGTTGAGGTGCTTACATTTCAAACTAAACTGTTTATGCTTAACATCCTTTTTGGCTGTCATAGATGCTGCTGGATGGAAAAATCGTTTGGTTTTTGGGATGCTGTTTAATGAAAATAATTCTTTATGTCTGAATTTATAAGGTGTGATCAGTACCAGCAGAGAAAGCTGTAGGTGATCCCATCAGCAAAAACTTCATCAGGTGCTCCCCTCTGGTTTTCATTTTCGCCTCAGAAGCAGGGAGAAAAAAATGAGACCTTTTCAGAGCTCTAATCTGCAATTGTCCAATGAAATTATGAAATTTGAATTACACACTGAGGTTKAAATTGTCCTTGTGCAGGAAAGACATAATCTAAAACTGTCATATTTGGTATGTATAAAACTGAACATATGAACATAATTTGTCCAAAGTTATTATCAAAAAATAAAATAAGGGAGATGTTTTTGTCTGCCAAAATGTCACAACTTGCAGATTTAGAACAGGATGAAGTGATTTGCCAACCCCCACACTACCCCATATATTCAGAGGCCAAGTGAGTCTTCCCCCTGTGAAATCCCACCTGCCTTTCTCTGCCAGGGCCAGGCAGCTGATGATGTACAACATCACTGACCTGCTGGSTCATGTACAGTTTGAAGCTCAGCATTTTGCAGGTTGACATCTGTCTCTGGAAGAAGGACCATGGCATAATGCATGAAGACTTTATTTGCCTTTTACTATTTATCTTTGTCATCTGACTTTCATCAGTAGTTCTGCTGGATGATAGCAGTAAGAAAACATTATGGAAGTGTACCAGGAGACCTGATCTCAGAATTACCACTTATGCTACCTAATAGATAACATCCTTCTGGTAATACAGGCTGTTTATCAAAGCATCTGTAGGCAAAATTTATTTGAAGAAACTCCCTAGGGAAGGTGTTTTTCATGAGCTGGAGAGAGGGGTATAGCRGGTTGAGAGTGAACCTGGAGCTGTGCATAGGGTTTTTTGTCAGACATCACATGCAGGGTGAGATATTGACATGTGGAGCACAGGGAGCTCGTGAGCAATGTGTGAGACAGGTCATGTGAGAAGATTACAAGTATGTATTGAAGAAATCAGAGAATGTGTCTCAAGCACTGCCAAGCTTTTTGCAACTGCGTATGTAACACTGAAGAAAGTTCCAGCATCTATTGGACTCATTTACAAATAATCTGCATGAAGACTGTGGGATTGACACTGCATGACAGCTCTAAAGAATGGAATCACTTGCTCATGTATAAGGTCATAGCAGGTCACTTCTCACCCCCTTAAAACTGTCAGCTGAGTGCATCAGTGATTCAAGGAGAAGCAGGGAAAAGTCTTCTGGGAACAGTGATGCTTCCAATTGCTATGGCTCCTGCCATTCTTGTGTCTGGTGCTGCATCTGCCAGCTTGAGTGATATGGTGAATTTGAGCTGTAGGAAGTGGAAGGGAGCTCATACTGTCCCCAGTCTTCGGATGAGCCAGCTTGTAACTTGAGCAGGAGGAGTTTCCAACTAGTGACTGACTGATTGGATTCACGTGCAGCAAGGAGGGTAATTAATTGCTCCTGTTACGCCCCTATGCACTTGTCTTGCATTCAGCAGCCAGCCTAACATCCCAGACACTGGAAGTTGTATTGTTATCCTCCCAGCATTCTGGGAGAGATATAAACCAAGATACTTACRGCAGGAATGCATGTGATCTTTTTAGTTTTGATATGCCACAAACCCCGGGTTTTAAAGGCTGTAAGGTGCACTGAACCAGCATATGCAGACTTTGGAGATCCTATTTTGTTGAAGATATACTTGCTGACTGAGTTCTGATCCTCTGGAATGTTAGGTAAATGGGGTCTTCCACCTGAAATACCTTCTGCAACCTGTTTGTTCTTTGTATTCTAGCATCAGATTCGCACCTCTGTTTTTAGAAGCACAATTTCCATTTATTATACATACTCAAATATGTAGTAGGAGTTTTTCACTTGCTTTTTTAGGCGTGCTGTCAAGTGTAATGTTGTAGCCATTTAACCAGGAATACCTACATAAGGAATCTTACACAATGGAAAAGGATATTCCCTGTATGCATAGATAAATCACAAACACACACCTGAAGCAGAAAAGAAATGTATGAACACAAACACCCAGGAGTTGGTGGAGTTGAACCTAATTTGTAAGGCCTTCATTTGTTCATCTGAGAATGTGCAATAAATAGTTCTCAATACAATCCTCAGCTGTGCAGTGACGTGTTTTCCCTTCTGGCTGTTGAGCAGTACAAAGTATGGGACTTGTGTGGCTGCACAGCTGCCTCTTCCATGAGCTGCAGGGTCCAAAGGAAATGTTATGGGCTGTGAAGCTCAGCCTAGAGAGSAGGCATGCACCATATTGGCAGGAACAGTCAGACATGTGGGCTGCGAGGTTAGTGTGAGGACTAGGAAAAGAAGTCACGTGTATCTTTTAAAGGCAGACAAATTTAATTTGGCATGACAGTGCCACAATTACGTCCAGAATTTTACTCCCACCTCTGCTTCTTCAGTCCTGCTAGCGTTCATAAACCAATACAGCTTGATGCAGATCCCAGTTGCTGGTGTGAATGGGAAGGAGTGACAGGAGTGTGAAGTGGGAAAGTTGTTTTTTGGCAGCAGCTGGTGGTTATGTTGGCTTAAAGCAGTCAYGGAACCAGAGGTCATGACTCTGGGCACTCACAGGTTTTAGTTCTAGCCATGCAATTATATGCGTTTTTTTCCCAGATCTAACACAGATTTCTTTAAATTGAGTATCTTGGGTTTTCACTGCTTGTTTTGGAAACACAAGTAATATGCCTTATGTGCAGTGTACCTCAAATTATTTTAAGCAACCTCAAGCCCTTCATGGATTTCTGTTTGGACATCAAAAAGGATGAATTTCTGCCTAGAGTGGATTTGACGCGAGGTGACCCTGCCTTGGCAGGGGGATTGGACTAGATGAACTCCAGACGTCCCTTCCAACACTAACAATTAATTCTGTGATTCTGTGGCTTACACCACCCACTCTGTCATCTCCCTGCTGCCCTTTAACAGACCACAAAGCATACCTGGAGGCAGGAGATCTTGAACTCTCCTAGGGGTACTAATTTTTAGTTTTCTGCTACAGCAGCTCAGCCTCTCCTCCGTCCATTTCCTTTCTTTCTCCCGTCTGTATGCTTTAGGCAGTAGGTCTCTCCCTTCACTCAGCAGTAGACAAAATACTTATGTGAGAAGTGTCACKTGTGGGATGTTTACTACTGGATACTCCTGTTCCTGGTACCGGGAAACGTGTGTTGGTGAGATGATTGACACAGGGTAGTTGGAACCATGTATTGGTGTGATTCTGTTCACAGTCACTCTCCAGTCAGCTCTGCTGTTCTGAAGTGGGAACTGTGGGTTTTTCCCCTTCGGTGGGAGTCCTCTGTCTCTCCTGGTCTCAAAGGCAAGCTGTCTTCCTGAGCTTGTGAAAATGTCAGGCAGGGGTTTCGGAGCTGCTTCCTTAAGCTGATGGTGGTGCAGGTGGAAAGCAAAGAGAGGGAGAAGGGGGTGAGTAAAGAGGAAAAGGCAGGCCCAATATGTGTTGTTCTCCYACTGTCTCCTGGATGGGTATGAGCCGTGGAGCAACGTGCCTCAGTTTCTCTTGAGTTTCTGTCTGTGCAGGTGGTGTAATTGCAAGTCTTTGAGGACTGTAGCGAGAATTCGTGTTTCCTTTGCTTGGATGGAAACCACTATGAGCACAAAATGTTTGCTATTGAGAAACTGATTCTGTGTGAGTCATGAAATTCAGTCTGTGTTTGTCAACTGTTGATCACAGAATCGTTTATGTTGGAAAAGACCTCTAAGATCAAGTCCAACCTGTGACTGATCACCACCTTGTCAACTAGATCACAGCACTAAGTGCCACGTCCAGTTGTTTCTGGAACACCTCCAGGGATGGTAACTCCACCACCTCCCCAGGCAACCCGTTCCAATGCTTAAAAACTCTTTCTTCCTGAGATGATGTTCTGCTCCTTTGCTGTCCTGCCCATTACGGGGGTTCTGTTTGCTTTCTGTGATCCCTGATTCCCTTGCTGTTGGCTAAAACATCATTAAGCTTGTTCAGAAGGAGACTGTGTGGATTTGTTTCTGAAAGCTTTACAGAAATGTGTGGACAAATTGTCTGAGCCCAGGGCGTTTCCAGATTGCATATTCTTAATTGTATTAAACACTTCGGAGCCATCTGACAGTTTGTCTCACAGTTCAGCCATCTGGTCTGGAAACTTAGGCAAGCTTTACTTTATGGAAAAGCTCGGAGACACTCACATTGGAGTGTCATTAGATGCCTCTGGGCTGCTCTTCAATGGAGAAAAGGCTACTGTAGTGTCACTGCTGATAGTGTGCTGATTGGGAGAAACCAGGYTTTAGGGGCTCATTAGTTTTGATTAATTAGGCTAAAATACAGCTTTCTTGCCTTTCTTGTCTTTGCAAAATGACTACTTACCCTCCAATCCAAACCATAAAAATTGGCATTATTTTAGTTGCTTTGTGTTTGTTATTATAAATACACAAAGTAGTCTGCCTACAAAACAAATTCTTGTTGTCTTTTACTTGTTTACGTGATTACCACAGCAGGTGCTGGCCAGCTCAGGGGGTTTAAGGACACTGGCTTTCCATATATGAAAACTCAGCATTAGGTTTTCATTCTCTTTTGTGGCTGGCAAGGAGAGGCAGGGTGGCCACTACTGAAAGGGAAGAAAGGTGGTTAGAGAAGTGCTTTCGTTTGCATACTGTAGCCACTGCAGACTCAGTTTTTGAGATGATTTTGGCCAATAAACAGAGATTTTCTGTTTAAAAGTATTTGGAGACCAGGGGTCTATTTGTGTGCTTGAATACGTCAGTAGTTAGGTCCAAGAATACATGGTATTTCCCAGAAATGCTGTGGATCATAGAAGGCTCTGCAAGCTTGTATCTCCAGAGAATCACTTTTAAATTTACAGGAGAAGCCTATCTCTGTTTTGGTTTGAAATAAAATCCTGAACATTCCATGGGCTTGAACCTGAATTGCATCTGGAGAGGTATCTGGAGGCCATCCCATTCCTCCCAATTCCAAATATGAAGTGAGTGAGTCCAAATGAGAAATTAACTCTGCTCAGCTTGAACTTGTGCCCCTCCATCATATATAAGCAGTCAGCAGTGGAAGAATAGAATGCTTTTCTCCCCTCTGGGTTTGCCAAAATCTTTCACCAGCAGGGCTGAACATCCAGGAGATTGTACTATCACTTGTGTGGATCATGAGAGATTTCCCAGGTTCCTGCTTCGGCTTCTGTGTGTTCACTGTATTGTGGGATAAGTGTTAAGTTGCTTTTTTTCTTCCCTTTGCTCCCCTTTCTCTCCCTCTTCCCCCATTCCCAACTCTCCCCATTGAGATCATATATTATTAGGGAAGAGCAGTTTCCTTTGTCAGCCTATGTAATCCATCAGACACAGGCAGTCTGCTATCAGCACGCTGAGCTTGAGTAAGATTCAGCACTTGCAAGACACAGCGGAGTTCTTTGCTCGTTACCTGTTTAACCCTCTTCCTCTGGCTAGGAAAAGTCCCAGAGTGATTGCTCTGTCTGGGATGATCGCAAGATCAAAACTCAAATTTTGATCAGCTTTGTGTGCCAAGAGGGGCTGACTGCTCCTGGTTTCCAGTGGGTAATTCCGAAGCAATGCGGTGGAAGTGAAATGACATTAGTCAGTACTAAAGCTGGGATAAAAATGACCGGAAGCTGAGACATTTCCCTCTTCCTCTTAGGTGATGCAGCAAGCTATGCTGACTTGGAGCACAGCTGCAGCTTTAGGGTTTTTGGTGTCTGGGTAAAGACACTGTTGGGTGAGGAGGCTTTGTTCTGCCCAGCTTCATTCCTGGCCCTCTTACAATCTGCTGTTATTTTCTGCTGTGCTTCAGAAGGTGCAGCTTCAGGAAGAGAGTACAACAGTGGCTTGAGGCATCTCTGCTTCTGTTCCTCAGCTTCTGAGCTGCTCAGGGGCCAGTTTAAATTGGAGCAGCCCCCGTGGGTGCTCCTGCAGACGCTGTACCCAGCTGCTCCTGTTTCTGGAGCACAGAATGCCTCAGTCACACCCCTGTCCCTGACTTTGCCCCGTGCCAAGGACAGACATGGTGGCACTGTACAAATACATGCAGGCTCTGTGATGCTCTGTAGCTGCTGCTGTACTGCAGGAACAGTGTCTGAAGGCCAAAATGTGTCTCTGTTCTGTAAAATGTTTATATTATTTCTTTAGGGTGTTGCAAGTGTTGGAGTCTATGAACTTCAGTGTTACAGAACCCAAATTTTAATGTGTTGGGGGCAAGTTTAGCTGTCTATTCCACAGTGGCAAAAAGCAGGGTGGAGGCATTCCAGCTGTACTTAAATTCTTGGGTTTGTCTAGACCAGCATGTAACTAAGACCTTGTTGTGTGTCCCAGTGTAGCAATACCAGTGGTGGGAAGCTGGAGAAAGAAAGCAATTACCAAGCTTCCCACCCATTCCTCAAATGGACAAGCGGGAGAGCAAAGTGGGTTCTTCAAAGGTTTTCAGGAAAGTCAGCCAAAGATTCTGTTTATATGGACCAATTCCTTAGAAAAAAATTAGAAAATAGGCATTGCTTTAAAAAAAAAAGAACTCTGAATTGCAAAGAAAGACAAAAAGAGTCCATTTTTCATGAAAGAAGGGCATGTGAACCATTCCTTCCAGGCCTTAAGATTGCTTCATTATTTGGGTGAATTATTTACAACTRGGCTTTCCTTCACTCAAGCCCCTATAGTTCTGTGCAATAAAAGGAATTTTCCATTACAGAGGCATGTAATGGGGTTTTGAATTTAATATTCATGTGGCGTGATGTGGGTCTGTGAGTAAAACATCCTGCCTGAACACGAAGTATCGGCACTAAGGTGGTTCAGTGGAACACTGAACCCCTCTCATGCTATAGGCCTGGTTGTCTGCTGTGTGTCACAGGCGAAAGGGAGTGAAAACTGATCTGTAGCTGCCCCACAGCTGAGGATGTCATGAAAAGGCTCCTCAAGGTTGCTCTAGGTTTCCTGGTGGATTGCAAGAGCAACTTGCAAGATGAGCTGCTGCTCCAAACAACTTTTTGTCTGAGTGTCCTGATTACTTCAGTGAGGCATTTATTGTCTGTGACCAAACATGATTTCCCCTTCCCGATGAAGATGAAGATGTGCCTCCCTTTGCCCCACATAATTAGCACAGACATTCCCCAGGAGGCTAAACCCTGAGGTCTCTCCTGCTGCATATTGTTCRTGCCTTCTCCACGGTAGAGCTGCTTTTCCAGGGTGTAAACACTGTAGCAGAGGTTATGTGCTGCTTGGAACAATTTTTCCAGCAGGGACTGTGCTACTCTGATTGCCTCTCCATTTTTTTTTTTGTTTATAATTCTGTTTGTATAAATACAGTAAGCAGATAGATTTATTGCTGGACTGGAAGGCTGAGAACTTCTCATTTTCCACTTAGACCCACAAATGAATTTATTTCGTGTATTACTCTATATTTTTTTGTTCTGAATATTGAATTTTGTAGTTTTTCCTTAACCTCATGTTGCAGACACATCTTTTAGTCCTGACAGCCTATTCTGTGGGGCAGGCATCCCTGGGAGATTTACTTGAGGAACAGTGTTGATATCAATAGCTGTAAGTAAAGCCAATTGGAGGAAACCAGCTCCCTCTTTCTTTATTGCAGCAGAACCAACCCCCTGTCCTGGGGGTAGCCTGGTTTCTCACCAGGGTGTTACAGCACTTCAGAGCTCTAGGACCCCATCTCTACTTGTTCCAGCTGCAAACTGGGTTTAAACAGGCACCTTGTGAGCTGAGACTGTCTGAAAAAAACTGAGGAGTCTGATGGAGACCGATGCTGACGGTGCTCTAACCATGGGGTTGTTCGTAACCTGCTTGGAGCAGCAAATGTGCTATTTTGCTTAGCAAGCCTGGAGAATTCATCAGAAAATAAGTTTGTGCCCCTCCATAATGAAATGAATTATATCTGTGCTAACCATGACAGATATAATTCAGCTTACTATGGAAGGGCCCAAATAATTTATAAACCAAAAAAAATGGAAAATGTTGTTCGAGAACAGACTCTGTAAACAGCTCAATCTTGCCAATTCCTGTGGTACTAGAAGAATTAGTTTCTTTCTGGTTGTCTAGGTAACAAAATCTTTGGGGCCAATTTTCAGGCAGTATAAATCAGCAGAGCTTTTATACTGACTTGTATCAGTTTCTATTCTTCTGCAGCTTGTGCAGCACCATGAGCRCTGCCAGCTCTTTACAAATGCGTCGTGTTTTAGTATCCATCAGGTATCTCAGAAGGCAGGTCCTGGATATGAAGTCTTGTGTTCTGCAGCAATTCGAGTTGTCAGATCATTCCTGCCTCTTGACMGTCCTTGTCCACTAGACACCATTCTGGTGGATGTAAAGGATCTCATATGTGAGACAGAGACAGGTGTCTGCTCTGTGGCACGAGGTGTGTGGTTGTTTGGCCTCCTAACTCACTGTTCAGGCCTCTTTTACCCTTAGTCTAGTGTAGACAGGGGTCAAGGGAGGGTCGTATCTTTGAGAACCAAGACTTTTGTGTTTTAGAGTGTGTCTCCCCAGTGTCTTAATATGGATAGTAATGGGCTTACTGATGTGATTTGGTTTAAAAACTATTCATCTGTTATGCAAATGAGATGTGAAAATAATGCGCTTGGGTTTTTGATTTGGGTTGGGTTTTTTTTCTCTTAAAACACAGAGCACACAGTTGCCTTCATGCCAACAGGGAGAGGGAAGTGGTAGGAGATGTTCTTACTGGATGAGTTTTTATCATCTGTGCTTGTAGTTTGCTCTCTGAGGTACTTACTCTTTAATGGAAGCTATTAAGTGACAGCAGAAGAGAAGAGATGTTAAGATGCACTGTTCTAGGCAGCAGTGGAGGGGTTTTCAGGCCTGGATCTCAGTGCTGTGGTCATTTGGGTCATACAGGATTTGACAGCCTTGTCTACAACAGCTGCATTATTCTTCCTGCTTTCTCATTATATGGAGAGAAAGTGAATCCCTGGGAAAATAGTAATGGATGGAAAGAAGACTCCTGAGCCACCTTGCTGTTATGGCAAGATCCTGTTAGGCCTTGCATGTTGTGTGGGACTAGCTGGGATCAGTGCTCAGATGGCAAGCCCTGGGGCTGTCCTGCGAGCCCACGAGCAATGCCAGAGAGCAGCAGAGGCAGGGGAGGAGCAGCATAGGGCTGGGATGTGCAAGGAGCCTCACCAGCAAGGCCAGACATCTCTTACTTAGCTACCCACAAAACAAATACGAGCAGGCAGTAGTAGCAAGGCTACAGGAGAGCTTTTGCTTCCTTACACAGCTCCTGAAAATAGTGATGTGTTTGAGTACAAATGCAAAATCTCGTGCCAGCTTAGTGCTAGSACTGCACGTTTCAAATAGCTAAAGGTCTGGAAGTATGAAATTGGGATTCCAGCTGCAGTTCTGACTCACAGTCCTGTCGCACATTGCAGAGTTTAGTATTTTCCCTTCCTGTGGAAGTGTATAAATGGATGGTACAGCATATGCCTACTTTGGGACTTCTTCGTTCAGTTCCCAGCAGAAGCCAGAAGTGAAATAAAAGTTAGAAATAATTTTATTAAAATTAGAATGAATAGTGGGCTTTTTTCTTTATCTAAACTTTGGCATATTTGGAGTCCAAGTATGCAACCGAGTTTGGCTGTGATCCAACATGAATGAATATGAACCTCTTTTACATTACATTTTTTTATCATTTACTCCTTATCATTAAAAAGAAATCAAATAAAAACAGAATTTGAGTTGCTATTTGGACTCATTTCTGATGAGCTGTCAAAAAAAAAAAGAAAATTATGATGTTGCTCTGGTGAAAACATTTGGTTAATTTTTTCTGATTTTTTGCATGTCTTTTTCATCACCAGCAGCTGAGCTGTTGTTTGTCATTGATGTTTTCAGGGGGCTTCAACCTATATTCCCCTCTTTGTCCTATCATAGTAAGTACCTTATGTGAAAATAAAACACAAAAAGCATTGCCATACATTCATTCTATAAATTGTATGTATTTGGGCATGTCCATTTTTTTGTTGCAGAGACAAGCCTGCTTTTAAACTCAAACTTCCAAATCAGAATTTCATTTGAGGGCACTTTTCTTAGTCTGTGATGGTGAAAGTCCACTCTAGCTGCAGCCGTAGAGGCTGGGTTTTATTCTTGATGGAAGGAGTGAATTTCTTTAAAGGATGCCTTTGCTTTTGTCAAAAACTAGTTTTGTCACACACTTGCAAAGTACAAGGTACTGGAATGTCAGAGCAGATGGAAGGAAATGAAAGCAGAGCAGACATCATCAGATGCTTTAAAGCAAAGAAATTTTCCTCTGGCAAAAAAAATACTCAACATGTTGGACAGCATGATTTTTTTTTAAACTGTTTACCTGCCAGGAAGTGTTACCTTTTTAGATGTCACAATTGCTGCTACTCTTTCTGAAGTATTTTGCACTACAGAGAGGCACTAAGAAAAGCTTGTCAGAGGGATGTTCTTTGTGAGGTTCTTTAGTTGTTACTTCAAAGAGTTTGAACTTTGCTCCCATTTACAGTGAGATAACAATGGAAATCTTGCAAATTTACAGCAGAAGATGACTGACCATTTCTGCAACCTGAGCTGTTCAGAGAGGAGATGTTTGGTAGTCTGAGCAACAGTATAAACTGTTTTGTAGTTTAAAAGAGGATGTTGAAGGTGCAAGTCTAAATCTCAGCTTTTAGCACCTTTAAGTGATCAGGTCTTCCTTTGTACGCTTCTAGAATAGCCTCCCATAAAATTGGACTACTCTAGCTTTAAAAAAACCCACCAACAGTTATTTTCCTTACAGAATGACTTAAACCTGAAAACAAGAAAGAAAACAAAAGAAACAAACTAGTGACAGAGATTTGCATATGGAAAATAGATTAAAAAAATAAATTTTTACCTATATTAAAACAGAAGAAAATATTCTGTGGAATGCAGTATTGTGTAAAAGCTTACATAATTTGCCAATTAGTTCTTCATAATAACATCAGATTTGCTTGCACATATTATACCCTCAATMAGAGCAGAATGTCTCTGTGGAAGAGGTGTTAGCTAGTACAGTCATCCATATGGGCTGGACATTCAAAACTTCTCTGTTCCTCAGGATCCATTTTCAGGAGCCATTGAGGGAAGAAGCTACACAGTAGAGAAGACTGTACATGGTAATTTACCAGATCAATAAGGCAAAATACAGCTGTTGGAAGAAGCATGGCACAGGGCAAATAGTTACCAGCAGGTTCACAGCCAATTTTGATGCCATTATTTGTACTGTAGAAGTCTCTGGCCTTTTGACCTGACCTGGGACTGCTTTGAAAGATCCTGTCTAAAGGAGGAGAAGAGGTTTGGTTTCAAAGAGCAGCAAGAACTTTTTTTTGTTTCAAAACACATAAACAGATATTTTGTCTATCTCTTACAGAAGAAAAGGGTTGCAATGATGGGAAGAGTTTATCATGTTAAGTTACCTTGTTTGGTCTGTCKGAAGATAAAGGTGAGATTTAGGGCCTGTCTTTCCAGCTTGGGGCCCATCATGGGCAACAAACAAGGCATTGGAGGATCAGAGGAGAGCATGACCTTGCCCTTGCAGACCCYTGTGCCCACCTGCACATTTGTTTATTGAACCTCCTTGAGAACTGCCTGCTATGTGGACAAGCTGATGGGGTGTATGTGCCTGCTGGGCTCCTGGGATTTCYGCCTGCTTCTGCTGCTCTGGAGCACCTCACTGCCTGTTTGCTAGGAGCAGACCATGAAACCTTCCTGTGCCGGGTGAACAGCAGCTCTGACTGTCATTGGATTTCTCAGAAGGATGACTATGACCTTTAGACTGAGTTTGACCAGTTTTACAAGTGCAGAAGTGGCCCTGTGTAGTGCTGGGATGCGCTCCAGACAAGTGCTGTTCCCTGTCGTTTTTCAGCCTAGCACTGTGTCAGAGCATTGGGGCTTTCGCTGCAATTATTGACCCAATTTATTAAAATTTTAATAAGAGCTGCTGACTCTGGAAGAGCCAGGCAGTGTCTGGAAAATGTCTCRCAAAGAGCCATTACAGCTCCCAGTGCGTGCATAGGGTATGAGCAAGCACTTAACTGCACTCAGCCGGGCACACCTCTGAGCCTCTGGAGCTGCCCTTCGCTCGCTGGAGTACATGGGTGTTTTGTAACTCACTCCCCGTGCCTGGCCTCGCCCTGGATTTCACAGGTCTACCCTAACTGTTCAACTGATCATGACCCTGATCTTTTGCATAATTCTTACAGACCAGCTTGCTCCCTACTCCAACATGCGTCTCCCTGACTCATCCATATCCGTGGCAAGGGGCACATTAAAAGAAACAAGACCACAAGCTCTACCAACAYAYCTCTGCCTCCTATATTGTGGTTCTTGCTGTAACAGGATGGAAGGATAAACCATAGGAGGGAGAARTCACTAGGATTTTCCTAGTGCTTTGAAGAAAGTACTCTCCTTTCATTACAATGTACTCAGAAGGCAGAACAATTCATGCTGTCAGTGCAGCAGCAACCTGGACACTCCTCTATTTCTACCTTTTCTTAACGAGGTTTTCTCCACCCTAGTTCCACCTAGCGGAATTGGGAGACAACATCATTGGTAATAGCAATGAAAGCTTAAAATGGCCAAAGTCCCACATTAAGAATGGAAAAGAGCTGTGTGATTCATTAGAAATGCAAATGTAATATTTAGAAGGAAGCGTTGCTGAAAACATCAGGGTAAATCAAACTCTCCATCACTATTTTTTTAGCATTAGAAAGTGGGCATTATTTTATTCACAGCCCCGTGGTGCACGGGGATAGCTCCACCTAGATGCACACACACTTTCAAAACTTTTTCACTATTTATATATCTTTAGCAAACAAAGAAATTAATGTTCATTGGTTATAAAGTACATAATTCTCTTAAATAGTATTCTGTCTTYTATTGGTTGTTGATTTGTCACTTCTCATGCTAATTGATCCACATTTTCGGTCTTTTTATTATCTTTTTTCCAGATAGAGTTTTCAGTACGAATGCTGAATTGTCTTCATTAGTCTCTTCTTTATGTCTGGTTTCTGCACCATGTCCTTGTGGTCTATAAATTCTGCATTCCTGGTGTCCAGTTTTCAGCAATGCATCTTCCCCCCCCCCCAGGCTTTGTTCATTAAAGCATATCAAGGTTGGTTTAGCAAAACTTAAAGTTTCAGTGATTTTCCCAAACTSTTCTAACCATAGTAGTCTGTGAAAAAAACTTTGCCGCGTGCTGGCTAAAGTGGAAAATTGCAATGCTTATTATTATGATTAATTAAAACAATTAATTAGAAGAGTTAATTAAAACAATTAATTAGAAAAGTTAATGAGGGAAGTTATATCATTTCCAACAGAAGGATGTTCTGAGAATGGTGTTTAGGAGTAATGGAATGAGACAAAGGAAACACAAATTTCGGCTGAGCAAGTAGGAAATTTGCCTAGCTATGAGATTCATTACACCAACAGATACTCTCCCTGGATGGGAGGTAGAAGAATACATCTCTTGAGTAATTGGAAACTGATGAGTGGATAAGCCCAGGGAAATGATCCTTCTTCTTAGACTGGGAGATGGTTTGGACTTTCCCATCTCTCATTTCCAGGACTGTACGTTTGAGTGAAGTGAGTAACAGGACTCCCTTTCTCTGTGCCAAAAAGTCTTGGCTGTCTTCTGTGGTTCTCACACCCACAGAATACCAGGCTCTTCCTTGGGAAGGTACCTTTAACTTTTTGTCTGAGTATTTTAAAAACTCTTAGGACAGTTATAAATCACCTGTGTGTGGGTGCCTGCATGGAATATTTAAAGTAAGTTTAGAAATTGCTCCAAGCACCCAAGATACTGAAGATTTTTCATGGATGCTGAGAAGTTGTATCTCATGTGGCTGCTTGATGTGGYATGATTTAGGATTTTGAGCAGCTTGTGTGAACTGTAACGTTTTACGGGGCAGAGAGATGGAACATTTTTATTTGCAAATCTGTTGAAGCTGAAGTGGGTAACAAGGGAGTCTCGTCTCAGTTCTGTCTCAGATGGTGCCTTATGGTTGTAATCAGGCAGAACATGGTGGATTATGATGATTTTTGGAGCGGGGGGGGTGTGTGTATGTGCAGAGAAACAGGGTTTTAGCATCAATCAGTCTGTGACTGATGATTTCAGATCAGACCCTTTGAGGTGTCCCAAGCACTATACAGTGTCTTTAGTGTAGATGCCCAGGAAACATAGAAAAAAACTTCAGGAGAAAAATTAAAATAGTTTAGGGGAGATGGTGAGAAGACCAAAGTGTCTGATAATGTGTGCTTGCCTCTGTGAAAATTCACCTATATGTTTGTTTTTTCTTCCTCCTCCTTTTCCATGCTGAAGGCTAGAATTGCAAATTTGGGGTCTAGAGCAAATCTTGTTTTTCCTATGATTTCTGATCCAGGGTAACAGCTCAGACAATTTGAGAAGCAAGAAAGAATAGAGGATCTTCCAGCAAGCCTGACTTTTATATTTAGTGCCCAAACAGAAAATGAGTAGTCCCTAAAGTACTGTGTAATGGGTGCAGGAACATGGCCTGGGTTGCATGAGTGAAGTGTTATTCCAGTCCATGAATGCTGTTTGACATTCCCATCTGATGGGCAGGAATGACACTGAAGACAAATTGACAAAACAAACACAAATCCAACAAGTTCATCTCTGTTTTTTGAAACAAATTGTTCATGTACACATTTTGTCTGATGTACTTTGTACACTTTTATCTACCTAAATTTGTCATGCATGACTGTAACTTTTCCTGACAAGAGGCAATATTTCATACTTGTATTTAGGTACCATTAGCTTGAGCTGTCCATGTCTGGGCAGCTGAGTAMAAGTGGAGCCTTTTTAACAGTGTAGCTGCAGAAAGGGGAGAGCTGCTATAAACTTGAGCTGTCTGGCTCTTGCTGCAGATGGAGCCTGGAGCCGGAACTGCTCAGACATGGCAGTTATATTTCAGTGGAGATATATTATTTATGAATTCCCGGTTGTCACCGTATTTAAAAACATGTGAAATCTGTTGGTGTGCAGAAAATACGTCTGGGAGAGGTCAGCCAAGATAGCAAAGTGTGCGAAAATCATGGCAGACATCCACTTAGTGMTGTAAATCAAGCACTTTCCCTGGGTTTCAGACAGATACTTGATTTTGCTGGATTTGTCATATGATGGTCTCTTAATCAAATAGGAATTTGAGGCTCAGTCTTATCAGAACCACATGTGCTGTATTATTATTRTTGTTGTTGTTGTTATTGCTACTTAACATTGTTAGGGGAAACAAATACTTTTTATGGGGTGGTGGGGCACTGGCACAGGTTGCCCAGAGAAGCTGTGGATGCCCCATCCCTGGAAGTGTTCAAGGCCAGGTTGGATGGGGCTTTGAGCAACCTGGCCTAGTGGAAGGTGTCCCTGCCCATGTCAGRGAGTTGGAACTTAGATGCTCGTTAAGGTCCCTTTCCAACSCAAACCATTCCATAATTCTATGAATTGCTGAGGCAGTCTGGATTGCTGTGTGCAGTGCAGGAATCTTGGATCTCTGTAAATGAGTGGAGGTTGAGAGTTCACTCCGTTGAGCAAACAGGCAAATTTGTCTGAGGCTATTAAATTTAAATCACAGTTTATTACATTTCTTCATGTAATAAACTGATCATGCCATGAACTTTTTGTATGTGGTCATGTACTCACTGGAGGGTAACAATCACTTGGCCAAATACAGTCTCAGATAAAACCAGTCCCAGAGTTCAGAGGTGTTTAGATGAAGGGGATTGATTTGGCTCACCGTATTAGCAGAGAAACAGTTGTGTAGTTGTCTGTAGTTTTGGTGAAGGAATCTGGCTCCCAGCTAAATGTAATATTTTGCAAGTACTTATTTTTAACACACTCTGAGGAGCTCTGATGCAACTTTGAAAGTATTTCAGTAAATATTAGTTTTTAATATGGAACATCTGTGCATGATTATGACAAGGAATGTGACAGACTTTATCTCACTCAGTTCTCTTTCACCCCGTGTTGTCCAAGCTGAACAGTGCAGTTCCCCTTCAGTTTGTGTATGCATAGGAGAGAAAATGAGGGAGAACTGGATTCATCCTGTCTGATTTTAGGCAGTAAATGGACATTAGGTTTTCATGAGTGCCATAACCAGGGAGGAAGCCAGCACAGCTACTGAAAGAAACAGCTGTCCCCCTCCCCATCCTTCCTTCCTTCCTTCCTTCCTTCCTTCCTTCCTCCCTTCCTTCCTTCCTTCCTTCCTTCCTTCCTTCCTTCCTTCCTTCCTTCCTTCCTTCCTTCCTTCCTTCCTTCCTTCCTTCCTTCCTTCCTTCCTNTCCTTCCTTCCTTCCTTCCTTCCTTCCTTCCTTCCTTCCTTCCTTCCTTCCTTCCTTCCTTCCTTCCTTCCTTCCTTCCTTCCTTCCTTCCTTCCCATACAGCCCCCTGCCTTGTGGCAGTGCAGGTGTGATAAACAGCTTTGTTTTAACCCAATTGTCCCCTCTGGTTCTCCATGTGCAGGCACAGCCTTGTCTGTCAGCACAAGGGAAGGGACAGCATGGGAGTGAGGATGGGGCAAGGGGGCACAGAGCTGTAAATATTGCCAGCTTAAAGCTGGAAGATTACTTTTGAGATTTCCCTATAGTCAACAGACTATCTCATTCCTAGTATCTTCTGTATTACTTTTTAATTAGGATTGGTCCTCACAAGTTGAGAARCCAGCAAGGGCTAAGTACCAGCTAAGCTGAATCCCATTTCATGTGGATAAGACCATGGGGAAAAGTTCAAGATAAATACGCTCAAAACCGGTACTATTGATCCAGCACCTTTCAACAGGACTGAACTTCACTGAAAATTGAATGCAAACACAAACCAACCTTAAACCATTAATGCTTTTAGCCAGTATATTATCTTCCAAAGTGTTAGCAGCCTGATTTAAAATTGCCAAGAAACTTAAAGTGGGCCCATGTGAGCCCACCCCTAAAGTGAGTCTCAATGTGAAGGCCATATATTACTTCAACAGATCAGGCATTTATTTATGCTTCTTTTTGTTACATTAGGGTTTGTGAGATGGAATTGATTAATAAACTGTCACATTAATGTTTCCACTTAGCCCGTTGCTGGCAACACCTGCCTTTCAGCAGCATTATAAATGTTAACACTATAATGACATGGAACAGGCAGACAAAAAGTACTGTGTGTAAATCAGGCTTTTTATAACTTTGTGTTTATGTAGGATGGACTGGAGGTGAGTGTGTTATAACAAGGCAGGATTTTTAAACCTTTTTCTTTCTCTGACCCAAGTCACATAAAATTAAAGCTGTTTAAAAGATGAGATTTTGAACATCCCAAGGCAAAATTTCTATCAGTATGACACATGCTAGGAATAAAGCCTAGAACAAATGGTCTCCTAGATGAAGAATATACTGAAGTAAGGGAATAAATAAAAGGAAGTTTTGATATGTGTTAAGCAGTATGATTTACCTGACTATCTGAAACCTCTTTGGARAGCTATATGTGAATGGGGATAAAAGGGAACATCACTTGCTCAAAGAAGTGAGATGTAAATACAGAAGTGGGTTTTCCCCTTTTATCAACAGTATGTATCCTTGCTTTKAAATCCAAAATATGAGTTAAACTCATGGGTATGGAAAGGGAGAACATGGACAACTTTGTGATGGAGACCTTCTCCAGCTTAGCACACCAGCAAGATCAAATAGCTGAAGATTTGTGGGGCTTTTTGAAAAACGAGGAGAATTGGCTGAAGCACAAGGTTGATGGTAAGGGAACTTGAGGGWATTGGAGCTATCTAGACATCTGTTGAGAAAGGGATGAAGGGAGAGTATGAGCCATCCATGTAATGAGGAAATAATGACACTCTTAAAAGAAGAAGGGAATAATCTCTTCTCTAAATGAGTGGKCTTAATTGGCAACAAGAAAGATTTAGGACAGGTACTGGATAATCAAGAAAATGGAGTAAACTGAGATATTACATGAGGAGGCAGTAGGGCCCGTTGGAAGACAATAAAGATTTACTAGACTTTGTCAGAAAGGACAGAGGTACAGCTGATTCCTCCAGGGGGCAGAATATGGATTATGTAATTTCTTGAGGTTGTTTTCTACTGCATTKTTTTGTGATTCTGTTACTAGTGTAGGAATCTGCTATAAAATAAATGCRTATTAGCCTGCATCAGCTCATCAGCTGTTTTGCAAACACTGCTCTTTCCTTCCTACACTTYGAGGTCTCTGCATGGTCCTTTCCCCTAGGAAGTGAAGGAAGGAAAAAACAGCATATGATAATAACCATCATGCCTGACTGTACTTCAAGCAGTGAATCCACATCTGAACCTGCATACAGGTATTTTCAGCCTATCTGCCATGAAGAAAAAAAAAGTCTTTACATTTACTGTAATAAAATGTTGATGCATAAATGTAGCTTCAAGGCTCTCCTKCCTCCGTGAGATCCTTTTATGAGATGTATCTTGAAATCTCTTCACTGTGGCCATACTCTGAAGAAAATAGAAAGCTTATTTCCCCTGCAGGATATTAGATAAGTAGATAAAAACAGACCTGTAGAAAACCTACTATTCACTGCTTGAGTGGTGAGTAGAGTTAGATGAGAAAATTGTTTTCAGTAACATCCTGTTTGTCCACTTTGAGCTAGCTCTTGTGTATAACCCTGAGAGCAGTCAGTCTACCCATTTAGAATAAATTTATTTCATAGGCAGTTTGCCTGGGCTGTGTAGGTTTTTTATATGTTTTTTTAAAATATGTTTATCTTTGAAATGTTTGGGAGCATTCAGTGATTCAAGGTTCCAAACCCAGTAAGAAACTCCAAATTCAGAAATAGAGTAAGAAACGGAGTAAGTAATTAATTACTTACTGAGTTTGAAATTATGAAAATATTTAGTTAAAMTTCACTATTAAATTGTTATGAGTATTTGTGGCCAAGGACCATGTCTAAGTGAGATGTTTATAGCTGTCACATGGACCAGTGCAAGCTGAGGGAATGTACAGCCTTGGAGGAACAGCTTTCTAGGTACTCAGTGTTGTAAAATGTTGAAAATATGTGTGTGACAAAACTCTTTGTTGATTTGAGCTGGTGATTAGCATATGCCCCTTTGGATAACTGAGTGCTGCTCTTTCTCATAAATGTCTAGTTGATTTTTTTTTTAACTCTTGGTTATTTTAATGATATCTTTGTAACTGTGTTTTTAGAAGTGTCCTGAGTTAATAGGCTTTAAAACTTTATTTTTTGTAAAACAAAGGGAATGGGGAAAACCTCATAAATCTCACCAGAAAGTAATTTATGTCTCTGTGTTGTGGAGAATAGCCTGTTACAGTGAAATAGCATACCCTGTAATCATTCGGTCATATGTACTGATAGAAACCATTTATAAAACAATGATCAAATAGAACAGTCCACATAAATACCAAAGACCAATGTAAAACTCCCTCTAAAAGCATTCACATCGGTTACAGGATCAATTCAAACTTCATTTTTCATTTCTTCACTTCACTTAGTGCTTTTCACTTTCTCTGCTGATGTGGTTGTGCCTGGGTCTGGATGCTCAGGCATTTTGGAGATGTTCAGAATGAGATTGTGGTGCAGAGTCTGGTCTGGACCCTCAGGGAGTGGCCTTTGTGAAGGCAGCTGTGTGACCAGGGAAAAGGTGGCTGGGTTCAGGTTCTTAATTTACTGATCTTTTTGTCTCGGGAATGGTGCTGTGGTCAGAGCTGATAAGTTTTAAGAGTTATCTTCAGACTGTTACACGTAATGTTAGCACGTGGTCTGGAGTGCCCTGGTGAGTCATAAAGGAAAGAAAAATGTTCCAAACCCTGTTTGTTTCTGGGTTAGTGCTTTTTGTTTCGGCAGAACTGCAGTTTCTTGGACACATCTCCATCTTCTCTGATGATTTCTGTTAATCTTTAGTTACAGGACAGTGTGAGTGGGTTTTTCTGCCTCACACTCTGCATTTCTGGGCAAGTCCCATAGTCTTCTGCTCTCTCTCCCTCTTTCTCTTTTATACCCATATGTGGGGGAAAAGTAATATATTTCATAAATAGTGAGATTTCTGCTTTCACAGACCTACCACTGCACTCATCATCTCCTGTCTAAACTGCAGTTGTGATCACTCTGCCAGGGATACAAGTCATCCAGCTGATCCTTATTTATGTGGAGCTTTTCATCTTCCCCTGCAAGCTCTTCAGCGTGTGTCCCGCTTTGGGTTTGATCCCTCTACAGAGSCTCTGCTGCCATTTTAGCTATCAGCAAGATTTGTGAGCAGAACCACTTTTGCTCAGCCTGGTTGTGACCAGACACTTTGGTAGTAAAAAGTGTTGAGAGAGTAGTTTTGGTTGTTACACTGCAAGTTCTGTGACTTTTTGGCAGCAAATCCTTTTATGCCTTTGTTGAACCTTTCAGTCATGAAAATCTGATACATACCAATAAGTCTGGGTAAGGACTGAATAAAAACTTCAGTTTCTTCCCTTGTGTCTATTTGCTTTATTGTCATTTGTCTGCACTCTGTGGAGTGCTAAGAAACCTCAGTTCTTGTAGAGTGAGCATTTTACAAGATTCTTTTCCCCCCTTCCAGTCTGACCTYGTGATCATTCAGAAGAAGGGAAAATGGCACCAGAATAAAGTAGGAAATGCAAAGTATTTGTATTATAATAGGATAGCAGATAGTACTGTTTATTTTAGCTGAGAATCAGTAGAGTTCTTATTATAATTATTTATGTRTTTTCTCCTGTTAGAAATTTAGAGTGCTGAAATGCTGGGCACTATTGATAACTCTGCTCTGGTTCCTTGGGACCTGGGAAATCATTTGGAGGCTAATTGATAAGTGGGTATAGTCATGCTACAATCTGCTAATCYGAAAAGTCATGGCAGGCTCTGCATTTGTGTATGCAAGATGGGAACATACATTTTTATTTTTTCCAGAGAGGATGACTAGCAATGCACTTTTCTCTTTTACTSTCATCACTAATCCAGAATGATTGTCCCATTGGAAAGAGGGTTTCTTTTCACTTCCCCTGCTTCCGTGTCCTTCCTTTTCACTGGCAAATGTTTGTTCTCCAAGCAACTGGACTGCATGGACTGCTTAACTTCTGTGACTCACAACTGCCTTTAARGTCCTGTGACTTTGTGCTCTATAGGAGCAAAACATTAGCTGGCAACAGCAAAATGAGCAAAATATTGAATGGYAAGTACATGTTTTGGTGGAAGGGGTCTCTACACTCCCTGACATCTCAGACTGCACTAAAGCCTATTTACTGTGCCTGTAGGAGGAGAGTTACTGTCATGGAAGTCTTTGGGTCTGGCAGTCTGCATTGTGCTGCCATTCTCAGGGCCTGATCCCACAAGTTGTGTTCCCCATCCCTTTTACTGGATGTTCCCAGATGATTGAATTTTGCAGAGATGCTCACTACCTTGCAGCCTAGGACTCTTAATGAACAGCTGGTTGCTTCTTGTTGGTGGGGAATCTACACTTACAATATCAACCCATGAAGCTGAAATGGAAATAAACTTTAAGAACCGATATAATTAAACTGTGAGATCCATTACAGAAAGTCTGGGTGTTGGATCTAATTAGCTGTGGTACTTAAAAAACTTATAAAACTCTAGGGAATTTGAGTTTTGACAATTAACATGACCTAACTTCTTCCATCAYTTCCACACTAAACATCAATGCTTGTTTTGTTACAGCAGGCATGCCATTGCTTTTCTGTATCTTTCCAGTGTTCAGATCCATCCAATCAGAACTGAAGAAAAATTCTATGGCATCCTGGAAATAAACAAAGAAAAAGGCATGTGTGCTTACTTCTATTTCTGTTTTCCTTCATCAGCAAGTGGATTATGAAAGCCTCATCTTTACCAAAGAGAGGGTTGTTTGTATGGATAGGAAGGAGGCTGTAGAGGGAGAGGGCAGGGTGAGATCCTTGGCAGGAAAAGACACAGATGTGATGAGAGATGAAGGATTGCAAGATCCATTCAGTTTTCCTAGAACTGTGCCTACTTATTGCTGGAGAGGCTGTCAAGAGGCACTTGCACGTTGTAGTGCAGGATTTTGGAGGATCTTCTTTCTGGAAGGTGTGAAATTGGAGAYGTTTTCACAGCAGTAACCAGCAGATGTGTTGTGTGACATCAGCTCTGGAAGTAAAGGCTGATAAAGTGCCTGTAGAAGCTAGAAATGGACATGACAGCAGGAACTGCTAGGGGCTTAGGTTTGATTATTAAAGAAATTGAATTCACATGCTGCTTGTATATCATTGAGGATCTGTGTGGATTTTGTTTCCTTGGGAGGTAGTTAGAGAGCCAGGCCTCATAACTGAGATGTCTGTAAGCAGTACATAAATCYGTAGGATTTATCTAGAGAACTGCAGGCTGAGTATCCTTCTAGCCTGTATCTTGTTCTCTGCTTTTCTTTTTTATTGTTTGAATAACTTCAACCTATGATTCATTTCATGCAGGAATTCCTCACCTCCTACTGATTTGGGGTATTTTGTCCCAACTCCAGACAAGATGTCAGCGAATGCTGACATTTTTGTTTTCAACCCAAAAGGATGATGAAACTGAGAATAGGGCTGTCAGCTGAGGACATTCATATCCCCAACAGCTGTGGTCAATGAGCCAAGCTTGTGCAAGCCCAGTGGTTAATCAGTTGGGGGGAATCTGCACGTTATTTACCTGAGTCAGCTACCTAAAGGATTTGCTAATAGCTAAAAGTTTGCCTGAATCATTGGGCTGCTGGGTGCAGTAAGCATCTGTTCGCATCCTGCCTGCTGTAATTAAAGACATAGGGATGTGCTAGAAAAAGAGGAGATGGCAGTGCATGGCTGGACTGAGAATAATTTTTTTTTCGATGTTGTTAGTATAGTCTCTTGTTAGTCCTAGTGTCAAGGCCATTAGCTGTGACTGTCCATGATGTATAGAGCTATGTTTGAGGGATTTTTAGCTCTCAACACTTCTTCAGTTCTTAGTGAACAGAGGACTAATGATGCGATGGATAATAGTTCTGTCAGCAGTGCAGGAACAGGGACATCCAAAGTGAACCGTGGAGGGTAACAACCATCCCCCAGGAGAGACTGCTCTGAACTGAGGACCATCAGCTTGGGGCACAGGTGAATGAACTTCAAATTACAGCAGTTCTGTAGACCTCAGGTGTCTTTAGGTTGATCAGTCATGTCATGCTGCCTAAATGACTCACCTGCAAACGAGGAATGATGAGAGATCTCCAGTCTCAAGGGTAGGAGTTTTGTTGTGAGATTTCTGAGCTGTTTGGGTATTGCAGAACAGGAACTGTAGCTTGACAGATGGAAGCTGCAGGGTAAAGTGGCCTCTTCTCTATGTATAATATGCAGTTATCTGAGTGTTAATGAAAGCTTCTGCCACTGATAAACTCRGCAGATGGACTCTTCATCTGTTGGGGGAAAAGCAGTTAAACCAGACACATTATSTATTGTCTTATTTGAAGACTTTAAAAAATACACTTAGCTCATAAACTTAGTACTGATAGATAGCTCTGCATTCCCATGGAAAGAAAGTACCTTTCCTGAACTATAAATAGCATGGTAAGTCTTCCAGAGTGTGATTCCATCTGTTTTTGTCTCCTTTCTAACAGGAGACACATTCATGAAGGCAGATTYTTGGTGTTGGTAAAATACTAAGTTATTAAGAAGATGGTGTTTTCGTAGCTTTGATAGCCTRAGGGTATGAGGCAGATAAAGTTTTATTAGGTCCACTGATCTATCTAGAACAAAATAGATCCTGTAGAAGGCCTAAAGCTTTTCTGGTTTTTCCTGACTGTCATTTGGTCTTACGTAAGCCGTTAAATCTCCCTACTCTGAGCTATTCAGAATAACCATTGTCAGCTTTGAATAAAAGGTTTAACCAGCTTCAAAACTTTTTAAAATCCACTTGGGAATATTCTTATGATACTTTTAATTGCTTCTTTCCTACTGAGATATGAGAAATCATAATGAACTGGGGCTTGCGGTTTTGCGCTGCCTTGCCAATGCTTTGCTGTGGCTGCATGTGGAGCAGCCTTGACAAACACCCAGACACTGTGACAGCCCCAGACTGGGGCCTGATCCAGTTGTTCTCAGAAGAGAAATCCATCCACGGACTGCAGTGCGTTTTGGATGAAGGCAATTTGCTTTCTTTTGAACTGACTCCAGAGCACGTGTGGGGAGTTAACCGAGACTAGAGGATGACACATGACCTGATCCAGTTACCATGTTGGTCTCCTGAGAGAGGTGGCTCTTACGTGGAAATGATCTGCAGATTTCAGTTTGTCTCAGCATGGCTACAGCCTATCTGTCTGTGTCTTAGGTGAAGAAATAGCCTGAACTGTGAGCACACGCAGCTGGCAGATAACTGGGCCTGTGCATGTGCGAATGTCTGAAAGTGAACTTTTGAACTCTGCTGGCTGCAGTCGGTATGGCTCGCTTGTAAGTGCTGATAGCAYGTGGGCTAAAATGTAGTGGCACGTCCCAAACACTCCAATTAACAGTGCAAACCCTACAATTAATAAACAGGCCTGAGAAAGGACCATCAAGGAGGAGGCTGATCAGATGTTGTGCTTCTACCTTAGACTATGTCTTGGTTTAGACTGGGAGAAACACAGGCTTGGGTGCTGGAAAGAAGGGGAAGCCAGAAAGGTGGCTTCTCAAAAAGAAGGGGTCTTGAAAAGAAGTTGACCTGAAAGGATGGTAGTGGAGATTCTGGCTGGAGTACAGATTCTGGACATGAGGGTAGATCCTGGAAATCAAGATCCATCAGGATCTCTATGAGCTGCATGGAGACAAATGCTTGGGGATGTGCAGAGACCCTGGCCAGTCGTGCCTGAGGCTGGTGGCTGTGAACAGCTGCATAGAGAGAACTAAAAGAGCTTTCTGCCTAACTTTCTCAGGCTAAGAATGATCTTCCTCTGGGGAGGGGCAGTCAGGTCTTAGTGAACGTATAAAGCTTGGAAGAGAGCAAGTGAATGCATGTGAGACAATCAGGCTGGGTAAAAGCTCTCACCTTCCTCATTCTTAAATAAACCCCAGTATTCAGTTCCACTGCTTGTTCTTGTTTACTCTGCTTTGCCAAGGACAATCTGCTATGCTCCATATGTAGTGGAGAGGAAGTGGTCYTCTCATGGAATGAGGACAGGCACCATTCAGGTTTGGCATATTCTTGTCACTGTCATGTTTTTAAGAAATGAATGTATGCAGTTAGTTTTAATGTCTGGGCAACGTAATTGACAGTTCAGGGGGACAGCCTCTGTTTTTCAAATCGTTACCATTGTAATTGGGAAAACAAAGCAAAATTTGTGGAACTTACTTACTGTTAGGATGGTCAACAAGGTGTTAATCGGCATAAACAGTGTCCTTTGCGATGAAAAACTTTCTTCTCAGAATGAGAGGGACAGAATCCTCAGAGTTTTTGGAGAGATATTCAGTATGACTCATCTGGGAGGAATTTTAAGTGGGAAGCTGGAGAAGAGAAGGCAAGAGAATGTGTTGAGGTAGCTTCTTCAAATTCTTTCAGTTTTTAGGGTAGGACTCTGATCTGCAAAATGTTGAGGATCTTTAGAAATGCTAAATTGTACCCTAATGCATGGTGGGGAAAACCCCAACTCTTCCTGTACACAGGCAGTTTTCTTGGCAACCTGGAATTCTTTCATATCACTCCACAACTCTTAAATACCATTTATCTGTATACAACCATGACAGTAAGGCTAAAGCCACAGCCCAGCTGAGCTGTATTGGATCTGATCAGAAGACCAGGATTCACGAAGTTACTTAGGTCAGTGGGAGCACTGGGAGCCAGGGAATAACACTGGCAGTTTACTGCTCCCTTGGCTCAGCTTCAGCTAGCTTTGACCTGTTCTTGCCTCTGTGATACGATGGAATGTTTCTCGCAGGTGGCAGCTTTTGCTGGAATCACCTTTTTCAAGCAATTCTTCATCCATAGCTGTGTGCTTTGGACAGTAATACAGGAAAGTATTAAGGGCTGATATTGAATGTTGGAATAAAGTTGTCAAACACAGCTTTGAGAGCTGTTAATTAGAGTTTAGATGCAGATGAAAACCCCTCTTGGATCCTGTGCAAGGTTAGACACCAAAGCGTAACTTACTGCTGGCAACCATCCCTCAGGTTTTGGCCTTTGTTGAAGGTCACAGTGAAATAGGTTTGCTCTTGCAGAAGATTAATATTGCTTAAAAATGGCTTGCAGCACATTCAGTGGAAGATTTCAAAATCTTTATGGAAGTGGATTTGCCACATGTTTTCCCCTATCTCCTCTTCACTAAAAATGGGAGCAGAGATGAAGTTCACTGGATTACCCACRTTTCTGCAGTCAGCCAGTGGGAAAACCAGCAAAATAATCAAAGAGTCTTGGATTTTGATGGGTTATTTGCTTCACACATAATTTAAGAAATGTAAGCCATTTTTATAGCTGATTTTTCAACATCACCCTTTTGATGGGACCTTCTTCGAAYGTCTTTCTTAGACCTCTTGCCTTCTTTAATTATTGGTTATCTCTGAGGGTCTCCAACAGCTCAGTGATATCCATGCTGTAATTCTGTCATTGACACAGCTGCCTCTGTGCTGCATGTCCTGCCTGTGACACCCCCGGTTTTGTGCCCCAGTGGCAGCCATGCACAGTGTGGGTGACTTGAAAAAGCCTGTTCAGGGGTGTCTCAACTTTCCAGCGATAACGAGCTCTGCTTGGGGCTCTGTGTTCATGTTTGCTTTCATGCAGCAGCTAGGTTTGCTTTCAAGGCCAAACTCACAGCTTTAAGAAAACATCGTAGACAGCCATTTCTGTTTCTTTCCTGTTAACCTGATCTTTGACTTCCTAGACAAGAGAATTAAAGAAGCATTAACCAATCTGATTTTCAAGGGAACGTTTGATTTGGTACCTCTCTACAAACTGATAGTGAACAGTGATAATGAAAAGAGAAATAGAAAAATCTCTGAAGTGGGCAAGCAACTGGAGGAAGAACTTGCGCAAAATGTGGCACTTGGAAGAGAAATATCAGTCTAGCTGGAGTTTGTTGGGGGAGTTAATAAATGATTAGTTTATTTCTGATCTTGTTTATCGCTTTCATTAGCAACCTTGGCATAAAAAATAGACTGTGCTAATGAAGTTTCCTGATGACATTCCACTGGGAGACAAGTCAGAACTCCAGCCTTAGTAGTGTAATGTAAAACTCACCTGTCCTTTCTGAATACATATTTGTATCTGTGCTTTTTAAAATTTCAGTGGTATAGAAAAAATTCCTCATGTACCTCCCTTTTTTCTTTCACGGGATGTATTAAAGGTTTACTTTGGCCCAACTACTTGAAAAATTTATAATTTTATAAGGTGTCTGTCAAGTTGGTATTCATTAATTTCTCCTGCCAAAACCCAAATGAATAATGTAACTTGACGCAAGAGCTCCAAGTGAGGGTTACAGATAATTATTCATTCTCAAGACTTGGGCTATGAATCATTTCTACTGTGCAGTCTATCTGCTTATGTAGCACCACCAGTTTCATATTTCTTTGTTTCTGATGTAAATAATTTTCAACGCTATAAAATGTGAGAGAGAACATGTTTGTGTTGAGCACAGGTAACTATGACTGAAAGAAACGAAAGCCTTTAAAACATGAGTTATAGGGGCATCTAAGTGGCAATTAGAATGCTTTAAAAATTCATTCAGATTTAGTGAAATGTTGCTGGCAGTCATTCATAAAAGTAATTGCCCTGTGCACATGAAAAATTTAAATGTGGTAATTTAGTAATGAATCTGAGCTGTCAGAAGGCATTTTATGGGTAATCAGACATTCCTGAAGGCACAGCAGTGACTGAAGAAATTTGAAAAATAACTTTGTGGAGGCAAGATTATCTGAAATAAATGTTTTTTCTGGAAGCAAACAAAGAACTCTATGATTTTTAGAAATGTAGTACTCTGTAAATCGATAAGGGCAACCACTGGAAGCAAATAAAGAATCAATTGTGTAGTTACATTGGTTCAGATTAGTCGTTTTAAGTAGCAGTCTTTGAGAAGTGGATACTTCTAGATTCCCAGATACTCTCTGTGCAGATGCATTATCCAGCCCCCAGGAAGGGGAAGCAGGAACTCTCCATTACAGCTTGCAAATCACTTTGTCAATTTTGAAAGAGAAAGCTCAGTTCTCCTTTCATTTTACTTGGATGAAACTGCTGACTGTRCTGCATTTTGTTTCCTCTGGAATAAGGGAGGGTATATCTGGCTGTGTGTTGTTACAGGGCACATTGGGGACATTTGGGAAGTTTAGTTGGAGCTGCCGATGSATAAGGAAAGTCAGTGCAAACCTGTGCTACCGAATTTGGGTTCGGTAGCAGTTCACTCCCACTCTGTGCAGATGTTAATGACCTGAAAATGGACAAGGACACTTTTAAATCTCTTTCACCCTGTGTCTCTAAATCACTCTGGGTAGATCTCGTGGTGTTTGTCTCAGTTGTGTTACTGCTGTTGCTTTTGATCTTGCCTAGATATTTCTGGGGGATTTTGAGACTGTAAGACTGGGAAGRAAACTTTTCCAAAGATCAGATCCAGTTGGGATTGCTGCACTGTTCAAAYACCCTTTTGCCAGAACTGATTTGCCAACTGATCTAGATTTAAGGATTAGTTATGGGTTTTTTATCTTCTCCAGTGTTAGAATACTATAAGGAGACACTGTTGTGTCTAATTCATAGAGTGATTGTTTAAAAATGCTGATCTCAGATGCTCTTTCAGATATTGAAATAAATACCATGAAATGTCAATTTTGCTTTTTGTTGTTTATGCATCTGGTATTCCTTTTCCTGTTTACTAAGTTTATTTCTGCTGTTTACTAAGTTTATGAATGCTAAGAGGGGCCAGACAAACTCATATTTCTGGTCTGCTTTAATTTGTGATTTAATGGAAGGAGGTTTTCCAAAGAAAACCAGGATTTGGTTTTTTTTGTGGAACTGAAAATAAAATGTATTTCTGTTGATGTATGGATTTTTTTAATCATAACCTGTTTGTGCCCTCTTTATTTGCTACAAAGCTTAAACATGACAAGTTCTCTTTAGTGCTGTGAGAATGAATGTAAAATCTTTTGGAATATTTCTACCATAAAAAATCATTAGCCATAATTAACAGAATAATATCTCTCATGAGAAATGATAAGATGAAATATATAATCTGGCAAGAAGTGGCTCACTCTGGTGTTAAAAGTTTTTCAATGTTGTCTCCTTTTCTCATAGATCATTTAGAAGACTGATCACCACTTGGAAGGAACTGTGATATCAAGTTTGTGTTCTTATTCTGCACTCTGGAATGGGGCCCTGCTCTCTCATACTGGCTCTCTRGTAAGTCTCCCCACCCCAAGCAAGAAAATGAAGATACTGCTGAGAGAAAGCACCTTGAAGATAATTCTCTTTCATCTATAGCTGCAGTGTTTGGCTGTTCAGAGGTTTGCAGAGCTATAAAACATTTGATAATCCCAGGGGTGGGGCAGAAACTRAAGGACATCTCTTGATTTTGGTCCTTTGAGGAGAAAGGACAGCGAAACAAAGATTATTTATAGAGGATGCTTGCCAAATCAAAGTCCAGGATTTAATTACATCTGTATACACTGTAGCCATAAAGACTGTTTATGTTTAATAAAGAYTTAAATGCAGTATTATCTTGTTAGCATTTTGCCTTGTTTGTGCAAAACCTGGCACATGTTGATATAATCAACTACCAGTAAGAGCATGAGTTGAGGCTGAAAATCACTCAAGGACATGTTCTCATTTAGCATAGCCTTTTTTAATCAGTTGTGGTTCTGTCTGCTTGTGAAGCATCCACTGATGGTCACAGATTGTTTTGTGTCCTACGACTGCCATGGTCAGATAGGAAGACTCAGTATCTAAAAGGGGTAGGGGGTGGGCAGAAGTTCTTTGGGGTGTAAGGGAATTGAAGGGTTACTCTTGGTGTATTTGTTGTGGTTGGGGTTTGATTTCTGTCCATTTAGGCAGAATGATCGACAGCAGCACTTTACAAATCCGGTTGAACCTCATAAATAGTCTTGTCACTTCAACAGAGACTCCAAGGAACTCCTGCTGGGCTTGAATTCCTGTTTCTTTTAGATAGAGTTTATCTAGGTCAGGGTTGAAGTTCTTGCTCAGAGCACTGTGCTTCCCTGTCGTTGCTGTCGGATTGACACAGACAGATATTTCAGTTTCTAGCCCTCAAATGCTGCAAAACAGCGGTGCCCTTTAGGATTTCTCTAAGGTCTGGTGGCAGCCTCTGGTCCTGCTTTCAGTCTGTGTACACAGTGTTTAATAGGCAACTTCTTGCTACAGACTTAGGCCTTTCATTTTTTCAATTTTTTTTCTGTCAATATTGCAGTGCTTCAGTAGGTTCCTCTCTGGCCTCACGTCTCATCTCTAGCCCCACTGTTCATTTTGGTCATTTGAAATCCAGTGCCAGTTGTTGGTACATTGCTGTTCTGAGAATGACCCATGGCTCCCTGGATGGCAGCACTCACATCTGTGCTTACGGAGCAAACAGCTGGTGCTGGTGTTCAGGTAAGAAGARTGGGATGAGAGCCATCCATTGTTGTCCTCCCTTGGACACTGATGGCTAAATGAGGACCACAGGGAGTCATAGAGCCCTGAAATCATAGAACATAGAATCCTCCCCACCAGAAACTCCAGTCAATGTCTGAATTGAATGGTCTGCAAATTCCCTTTCTTTTCTATGTTGGCTGATGGCAGCCTGTTCTTTTAGAGCAGAAGGATGCACTTTCTGTCCCATGGCTGTTTGCTCATCAGTCACTGTCAGCTGGAAAACTGGTAGGGCATTGACAAGGGTGCTGGCTCTCCTAAAGCTCACCAAGGTCTGTGCCCTGGTTTCTGGGAGCAAATAGCCGATGTAGTTTTCAAACTCAATTAGGAATTACAACCTTTATTCTACAATAAGGGCCAAATGAACGCTGTTCAAAATTGGAGCTGGTTTGTGTTGCTTTCCTCAGAGAAATGCATCTGCTCTGGGTTGGGGTTTTTTTCCACCATTGGCACATTTGTTTGTGTTGCACAGGGAACTGGGTATGTTCTGAAGCTAAATCTTCCCTACCAAGCAGGAGCTCTGGCTCAGTTTTGGTGGTTATTTAAAATCTCAGAAGAGAATCATCAGCTGCTCCACTTGTACATTCAAACACACAAGGTGATATGCTAATTGGGCTTTCATTAGTGCCTGGCTGACGTCACCAACAGAGTAGAAAGGGGCTAAGCAGATGAAGTACTTTTCCACTCCTGAGCTGGTACTGACGCAGTTATGTACCATAGCTTGCTTTTTTTTTTTTTTAATTTGGAGCAGTTCTAATTTTCTGTGTGACTGCATCTGTGCACTGTAGCATTCAAATATTGCCCTGGTGTATTACAGTCAGAGCTGAGCTTTTTATGAAAAAGGGAACAGAGGCTGTGAAATTCCTTTTTTTTTTCTTTGGTGTTATTACTGTCTGGGGTAGATTCAATTAGGTTAGACAAGTAAAATTTCATGATTTGACTCATCGATGCTGTTCACATATGAGTTCATATCTGCATATTTAGGCAGTCTGTCTCCTCTGAGAAACAGAGATACCATGGATAATAAGCAGCTGCATGTCATTTAATGAGCAAGTGAGAGGCACAGTCCTGCTTTTCCAGGGGGGTGTCCACTGTGTGAGCTCAGGCAGAAATTGTAGCTGAATTTAAACAGAATCTGTTCTATTTTTCAGAACTGCCAATAGAAACCTTTCCAAACTGAGAAGCTTTTACATAGCAAGCAGTATCACMTCATGGGGTATGGTAACTGCATCAGAAGTCCACAAGGTTGTGTTCCTATTTTCACCTCCAGAGATGAAATACTTTGTCTCTTTGTGCCTCAACTACCCCATCACCTGTACATTAAGGGCAATATCTTCCTTTCTAAAATGTTTTGCTACAACAAGTCTAAGGTGAACTAAGTCTGCATCTTCAGAAATTAAAAAATCGCATTTTAGTCATGATAACTACTACATGTAGCTTAAGAAGAAGTAGATTTGCTTGAYAGGAAAACATTTTTACTCAGCTCTAAATGAAATAAGGTGACTTTGTTAGATGCAATTAAATACAGTTGCTATTGAAAGTGGATAGTTGTAATTTGGAGAAATCTTTTTGTCTTCTAATAAATTAACTCAAATGTAATAAAAAGGATAAAGACAGAAGGGAACTCTGATGTTGGAAAGGCCGTAGCAATACCATTAGGATTGTTTCTTTTTTAAACCAGAAATCAAGAGTGCAGAACTATTTATTGCTTCAACTTCAGCAAAAAAAAATAGTGACAGCAGGGACCTTGTTAAACTGGGACACATATTTCAGTGACTAGAAACCTATTGTAATCACAATTACAGAGATATGATCTTAGGCTTTGGTCCATATGTCTGTCTTAAAGAGGGTTATTAATGCCATTGGTTTGCATCCAGCTTGCAGACAAAGACACTTAACTAAATATTTTCTTTTTTCTTCTGTCATTAGCTGGGTTATACAGACAAAATGGCTGGGACTATCTTGCTCCTTAGTTCAATTATTAGACCTCTATTGTTTCTCAAGTATAAAAAAATCTGCCAACAGAAGATGAAGAATTATTCCAAAGCCTGTCAGTGGGATGAACAAATGAAATCCATCATGAATTTAAACRCAACCATGTATTATAACTTCCTGCATTTCACTGGAGCTTTTTCCTATGTAAAGTTTATATTTTTTTGAAAGATGTGGACAAGGGCAAATTCAAGGAATTGCTGAATCCTTTGTCGTGAGCTCCTATTGTAGTTCATTTACTTCCCATCCCTCTCAATGGGGGGTGAACTAGGTAAGGTCTTTATTGAGGAAACATACACAGTGGGGGTGCAGGTCATAACTCCTTCCACTCTTCCAAGCAGAATCACATCCCTGGATAATGACTGAAGGAAGTGAGCCCAGTGACTCTGCTGTGATTGTGCACAGTAGTAACAGCAGGCAGTCCTCTTGTAGGTGTTGCATTTGCTCCATTTCTGCCTAGGAGTTGTTCCTGAATTGCTTCATGATTGCTGTCAACAGGGCACTTGGACTCCCAGGAGAGCTGACTGCTTTTGGGGGCTGTGGTTTCAATTGTCTGGGACCTGTGAAGGTAAACACAGGTCTGTAACTGAGATATGAATAGAAAGAGATACACAGGAAATAACTCCAGCCAACAGTGATGTGTGTTTATCTTTATAAATGGAATTCTTCCCAGGAGAAGCAAAAATTGCTTTTAATGAAGACGGTCTTCTTTAATAATCTCTTCTCATAAAAACAGTGACTGTTCAAAGGGACTGGCTGTTTGTGGGTCAGAAGCAGCTCGTTTGCCCACCAGATGGAGCTAAGAAATTCTCTCCAGGCTGGCCGCGAGCTAGTGAGTACTCCAAGATTTCCTAACCTTGGGTCCTGCAGTGTGGTTAATGCCGGGGTTTACTGCCCGCTGTGTGACCCTCCCTGCAGCTCCCTGCTCAGGGCCGAGGGCAGCCAGGCTGGGCTTCCCCAGGAGGTGCTGCAGGGACACACAGGCTCTGCTGTGCTTTAGTCCATCAGTGTTCCCGTGTCAGTTTATGCTGTTTCTTTCCTCATAACACTGTTATTAGTGGTACAATTTGCTGAGGGAATAGGCATGGGACGTCCACGTAGTACAGCAGAGGAGACGTGCTGTGTCAGGGATGTTGGTGACACCAAGCTTTGCAGGAAGACCCTCTAAAACTTTCAAAGATACCTTTGAAACTGCATTTAAAAGGTACTTTATGAGACCTTGGTGGTCCTTTGAGGTGTGCCGAGTCTCTCTGAAGTGACAGCAAACCTCACTGGCTGTTTTGTTGATGGGAGCTAAAGGCCACACACCTCCCCYCTCCCCGTCCAAGACAAGCACCACCTTTTTCTTTCTAAAATGAACCTGCTACTGATGGTTTATACCCAAGGGATAGTAACTGGGGCAGTCCTTGTCAACTCTTCTGGCTGAGTCCTCCTAAAAGCTGACACCCTGGTGTGAACGCATGTAAGGAGGAGTTAATTTAAAATAAGATTAAATAATTGTGGGGAAGGAGGGCAAAGGTAATTACACTGAGAAGCCAGGTATTTAACTTCTTTAGCTCTTTTCTCCTTTAAAATTTAATGGCCATTTACCGGGTTTGTCTTAAGAATTTTATTTTTACTTCTGGCCAGTGGTGTCATGATTGTTGGTTACATCAGATGCTTATTACAATGAAGCTTTTAAAGCTTTTGGTTCTCACATTTTAAGGGTTAAAATGGAGTGGAAAGGTTTAATTGAAAAAAAATTGTTCTTCTAATTAAAATTACTTGTCAAAGTATTTTTGACAAATCTGCTTATTAATGAAGAAAATAATATAAATGGCTTAGACACTACAGATAAGGAAACATAACAAGGAAGAAAGCAGCTTATGTACTGTTTTACAGGAGATTTCATTGAGTATAATCGGGAGTGGAGTAATAGGAGGACTTAATTCACCTATGCTTGACGTAAATTAAAGCAGTTGAATTAGGTCTTGGCTCCTAAAATCCTACTTTGGACTTCTGGAGTAGATGGCTTATTTAGAGATTTTGTTCTAGAAGCAATTTTTTTTCTTCTCTCAAAAAAAATATTTGCCTCTAGCAGGACGACCTGAGCATTTTTATGTGCAATCAAAAAAAGATGGCTTAATTAGCCTTAACAGAGATTGAGTGGGATAAATCACATGGCTGAAGGATGCTATGCAGGTGGAGGGTTAGGGAGCCCGTGGGGTTGTTCACATAGCTACAGCGTGCTGGGAGCTGGGCCTGCAGGAAGTTTCAGAGTAAAGAAGAAAGGTCATGTTGTGTGCTCTAGAGCTGGCTGGCAAATCAGAATAAAGCTTCTGTCTCAACAAGCAGCTGATATCAGGGACAACCATTTAATGTTTTTGAGGTTTTCTTTTTCTCCTTGGATTTAATTTTTAAAAAATTCTTAGCAATGATCAGGCAGGTGCTACAGCCAAACTTGGTGAGAATGGATGACAACTCAGGTAAAAATAGGGGAATAAGTTGGGGGAGTTAAAGAATTGAAAAGAGAATGGCTGACTCAGTTATTATCCATCAAGAATTGCTTCTCAGAGCTGTTGAAGGAAGGGTGAGATTCCAGAGGGGGTCAACATTTGAAACAGCTTTGAAAATGGAAGCAATGGGGTGGAGGGACAAGCAGAAATCTTCAGTTTTTAGAGGAACAGTGGCATGAAAAGTTTAAAACAAACCACCTTGAATACGATGAGGTGTTAATACAGCCAAATATGTTAAACCATGACAAAAGTCTTAATTTACTTCCACATTAGGAGAGCAGACAATGTCAATAAGGAAGTGGCAACTTCTATCTTCACTGCAGCAGAGCTTCTTGATACTATATTAAATAACCTTCTCATAGGCAAAATAAAGACACATGAAGTGAGAGTAGTATTATGGGGATAGGCTCAAAGAACAGCTATCTGTGAGTTTCTGTGAAATGGGGACAGTGCAGCATGTGGGATTCCTTGGGAGGGTGTGGTGGGTCTAGTGCCTGTCAGTTCATAGAGCAGCAATTTGTGTGAGGAACTAGAAAATGTGTATTGCATTTCTAGGCCATGCACAGCTGGAAAGGCTGCAAGCACTTGGATGAAAGGATTAACATTCAAAAGAATCTTGACAATTAGAGGAATTCATTTGAATTAAGTGGGATTCAGTTCAAGGACAGGCACAGAGTCCTGTGACACATAAATTATGTGTGAGATGAGCAGATGGATGAACTGCTGTCTGGGACTCTCTCAAGGAAGGATGTGGGGTTACAATGAATGACAAACTGAACAGCAGCTAAGGACATCACAGTGGTGCAAGGTAACATAAACAAGAGCATAGCCTGCAAAACACCAGAAACAACCTTGGTGCTGTGATTGGTGCTGGTACAGATGCAGCTGGAGCATTTTGTCCTGTTCTGGACCCCACATGGAGGTGTGGAGTGAGTGGAGGTCAGAGATCTGGAGAACACAGGCAGTGAGGAAAGGCTGAAAGAATTAATCTGTTTAATCTAGAGACGAGAGAGCTGCAGAGCTGTGAGAGTTCATCAAATAAAATGAAATAAAATAAAATGGCTTCCTCAGAGGAGGAGGTATGCTCTGTGTGTGGTACAAATAACACAAGAAATGATGGCCTTAAACTCCACTGGAGGAATATTATATTAGTGGGAAAAGCTTTCTATCAGCAGGGCTACTTAAACTACTGACATAGAGGTTTYAAAGAACAGGATAAATAAATTTTTGAGGGGTACTATTGCTATTGGAATGGGACAGAGAATGAGCCCTTGATGCTCTTCCTAAACTCATTTTCCTTAGTTGTCCTACAAGAAAACCACGGACACCTGTCTGGGCGCCACAGGCACATGAAAACACCTGTTTCTTGTGTTTTGTTTTGGTCAAAAAAGCAGTAGCAATCAGAAAAGTGGAAGCTCCTGCTGTCCCTAAGCTGGTGGGAGACATTCAACCATCCTGCAAAAGTTATTGTAGTAAAGGGATGGTGAGGAGAGGAAGAGAATGAGACTTTCTCCTGTTGGTAGTTGGCCTATGTGAGAGCCAAGTGATTCTGCCAGTCTTTCAGTGCTGTGATCATGGTTGGGGTTTTTTTTTGTTTGTTTGTTTGGTTTTGGTTTTTGGATCTTAAATCCAGGTGCTGCTTTGCAGAGTCATCTCCAAAGTTCTGCGGGGCACTGTGCATGGTATGTGACAAAGCAAGCCAAAAGCAAATGACCAACATGCATGTTGTGAAACTTCAGGTCAAAACATGCCTCTGTGCTCGATTTCTGGATCTTGGAAAGGTAGGATCTTCTACTTGAAATCACAGAAAATCCCAGATAGACCTAAATTCAGTATTATTTTTGAAAATACAAAATATTCAGTAGTTATGCAATASAGATCACCTTGATTCTAATTACATGAATCAAAATTAGACTAATCAAATAGTTCCTTATGATCCTTGTAGGTAAGGTGCTAACAATCACGGAGCTCCAACAAATGTAAATAGTAATTTAACTGATTATAATGACTTTCCAGTGTTACTGTACCTTTTTACAGATGATATGTTATACTTTGTTTCTGTGTTGAGAGAGTTTAATCAACCCTGAGAGAGTAGTTGAGAGGGCCAGCCCTGTGTATTGCTGGACCCTATCACTACCTTGTTATCCTGTGTGCTTTGGAAAGTAATTGATTTTTTTTTTTTCCAATGAGGTGCAGACAGTAGAAGTGGTGTATTTATAACCAAGTGGAAGTTGAGTATATTTAATAATTGGAGTAGTCTGAGAATCTTGGATTAAAAATGCTGTGGAAGCTGTGGAAACCAGTTTTCTTCCTCTTGGTTTGTGGGTAGCATCATCCTGCCTTCACTTTTGCTGTATCCTCTGTCTGAAGGGGGAGAAAAATGATGAGTGGTTGTCTCAGGTAGATGGTTTGGTAAATGGAGAATGATTTCCACTTAAAAGAACTGACTCACCCTGTTTCCTAAGATGGGGCCATCATCTTGGATTAGTCTTTTGTGTTTCATAGTGGCTTGCTAAGAGAAAACAACCCTTGTGCAGTGTAAGGTAGAGAGATTCAGGTGGGCTTTTTATTTTAATCTATCATATTAGTTTATGAAAAAAACATAACATTACTCCAGTGCTAAAAATATTGCCAAATAGCCCTTTTACATGTAATCAAATCACTCTTTTTCTTATACTAGTCCCTCTTCTTCTGATACTAGTCCATCAGTCTAAAGAATTACATTGTTTTTGATGATGGTGAGAAAAGAAGTATGGAAACAGAGGACTGTTTTGTTTTGAAGGATGACTGTAATTACAGAGTGAAGCTGTAAGTTACGAAAATCAGGAAGACAAGGGAAGATTTCATGTTTGATTCTCACTAGAACAGTTAGTAGATTGTTAGTATTTCTCTGGTTATGGAGGATGTACTGTAAGAGAAGATTTTCTTACAGTATTTCAAGAAACTGGCTTCTGGAATGATAAGTCAATGGAAGTGGTGCCACTGACTTTATCAGAGTGCTCCTTATGGCCAGGATATGAAAGGCATAGAAGTGATAGGGAAAAGGGCAGCATGGAAATATGAAAAAACTCCACCACGTTTTATGAACCCTCAGACTGTCATTTTTAGTTATGCCTGTCTGCACCCACAATTTTCTGTGCTATTTTGTATGTCCATATGACACAAATGGCACAGTTTCAGGAAACACAGAGCTGTCTTTATAATATACTATTTGCAGGAACTGCTGTGTCTCAAACGAGTGAGTGACAAGCAGAATTATCTTTCTATATGTTTCTATGGGTCTTTCTTTTTATTTAAACTGTCCTATCAGAGTGAGATAAAAGAGTTGCTAATTGCATATGTGTTCAAGTGCGGCTTGGAAATGCCAGCTAAACTGGACTATTTCAAATGAAATGCAGAAAAGGATTTGAAATTTAAATTGCAACATGGAAAGAATGTTGTGGGGCCTATTCCAAAAGGAATGGCTTAACTGAGGAAGTGGTTAAAAGCTGGGACTGGTGCTCTGGAGAGCTGGATTTGGGTCCTGGCTCTGCTGCACAGTGGCTGCGTGGCAATCGCTTCCCAACTCGCTCATGCACTTCACCCTTCATTCTGACTTTGTGCTCCTTGGTGCAGGGACTAAGTCCCAGTGCAAGGGTTTCGGTGTGAAGCACTGTGGGGTCTCTTCTCATCTGAGGCCTCTGAGTGCACAGATGTTCTGGAGGAAAAATGATGCCAATAATCAATGTGCCTGAAATTCATTGAAGAACTCATCCAACAGAGTGAGTGTTTTGGGCTATCTGGAAGGATGGCGTGGAAACAAATTTTGCWGTGAATGAGACTTGTGTTTATCCTGTACCATCCAACTAAGCAGACAGAAGTTAGTGCTATCTGAAAGAAAAGGGGCAAAAGTGAACTTGGACTGCTTGGCAGTAATGGCTGGAGAGTAAATGGCACTGCCCATCCCTGTCTGCCCTCAGGAGCCTCCTGCAGTGCAGCTGAAAACGATTCTCTTGGTCTGTTATCCTGAAGTTATCCCATAAACCTGGTTGAAGAAACACTACAAAAAGGCACAGTGTTTTCTGCCTTTGAATCTGGTTAGGGAGGGAAGGATAGTACAGGCTACTTTGATAGGGTACAACCAAAAAGTGAATAATTGAGAGGGAAAGCTACTGAGGACATCTTTAGCCAAAATCTTTTGTGCTAAGGTAATACAAGCACAGTCTAGAATGGCAATAAAGTATTTTGCATGAAATCTGCAATCATTTAAATGTAATTGCTTCAAATAGGCCTAAATGGGGTCACGAGATCATTCCCACTCCAGGACACTGAGAAACTTTGGAAGACAGTGTTAAATGTAAGTCCAATTTCAACGCTTAGATATTTCTGTTTCCCAGCCCTATCCAAGATCTTGAATGTGGATGTCCATCAGATACAGTCATTTTCATGTGAGTATTCTGGCTTGACTGCATAGATACACCTCAGCATGGATGATGAAGGATCCATGCTCTAACTAGACCTCTGTAGAGAGTTTCATGGTTGTAAATCATTGTAAATCTCAGCTGATAATGTTTTATTCATTCTCAGTGGAATACAAGTAGATGGGAGGATAAACAGAAGTGGTATGCTGGAAGTCATCCATTTGCTGGAACAGGGATGGTGCAAATGTCTCCTGACAAGCAGGAGGATGGAAATACCTCTTTCCTGAATCTTTTGCCTAGAGAATATTTTTGAGATACATACTGCACACTCAGTATTTAGATTGGTGTGTAGTACACTGACATTTCACGATACTGACACATGCAGAACACTTCCTCTTCTGTACCACTGCTTCTCAGGAATATTGGGTTTGCAGAGGTCTGGTTTTCTCACTCCTCATCCAAGATGGCCTGCTCACACTGTCACTGCTCATATTGGATTAAATAATTAGGCTGAGGCCAAGACTAAGCTCTTTTCAGCACCAGAGGTTAAAGATGATGGGGAAGAGATTGCTGTAGTTAAAACTACAGAAGGTAGGAACATGATTGAGTTTTCTGCCCAGCAAGACACTTTCTTGATTAGAAATATCAGGTAGCCTAAGAAAGAAGAGGATTTCTAATTACAAAGCTGATAATGGCTTAGTYTCTGTCCATGAATCATTTGTACTCTCGCTCAAATAGTTATTGTCTTTTTCAAATACTAGTTAATATTAGTCTAGAAAAAGTTCATCTTTCTTTATGGATTATTAAATTATTTATGTGTTACTTTGAGAGTCTAGCTTGGTTAGCTTGAAGTTGTCATGTAAGATTCATCAAGAAGAGGCATTGGATAAATCCAATGATATTATCTAGATACTTGCCTGATAAAATAGATAATGTTTGGGTTTTTTTCAGTGTCTTGCATTTGTTTGGATTCAATGTTATGAATTGGTATTACCCAGTCTAATTTCTGGATAAAGTTAATGAATTTATTTAAATGAGAGCCTGGACAATTAGCTGTTGTGGACGTTCTCTCTTACTATTGTCAGGTTTAAAGAAAAAAGCCCTTGATAAAATGTGTGAGTGTATTTTTAAAAGGCTCAGCCTCTGACACTGAAGTGTTGATGACCCTGTTGATCCTACATTAGTGAGGAATTATAGTAGCCTACTCTTGGGTGGATAATTGAAATTTAAAAAAGGGCTACAGTGATGCTTTTACATCCTTGAGAAATAAAGGTTTGCTATTTCACAGAGAGATTAGTGAAGACACTAATCCAAGCTGCAACTAAAATGCCCAAAAAAGACTGAGGCTTTGTAGCAAATCTGTGGCTTGTGAGGTTTCCTACCTCCTGAATTTCTGCTGTTGTGGGACCAAACGATAAAGAATGCTATGATCACAATCTCTTTCTTTTGCTGCCACTTAGGCTGGAATATTGTAGTCTTCCAAACATGGATGAATTGGCAGCATGTTCATACTTTTGATTTCTGGGTTGATTGGTGAGGTTTGTCTGTACTTACAGATTTATCACAAGCTTAGTGGTATGTGATGAGCTCCTCTGTGAAATCTAGCCACAGGTTAAGATTTAAAAGGTTGTGTTGACAGCAATTGGATTCTTCTAGGAATTGTACTGCAGAATGATTTGCTCTTTAAAAATCTGTCCTTGTTTAGACATCAAGCTAGGAATTTGAGAGTCTGCAGTTGGGCACACAGTTATGAAAATAAACAGTCAAAATTTAATAAAATTAAGAAAGGTTAATTTTAAAGGAAAAAGAGTCGAGCTTGAGTTTAAAGAAGGCTCAAGACAATAGGTAAAAAAGGGACAGAAAGTGCCAAGTAATCCTGGCGTGACTGGTGCTTTTAAGAAGGCTCTAGATCTCTTAAAACTGAAGTATAATGAATAGCAATGCTTGCAATTTTTAACTGTGTTTTCTGATTTTTTTGGTTTTTGATGATAAAATGTGTGTACTATTGATTAAATGGTTTTAATCCCAGCGAGGGTTGAAGTGACAAGTCCAGTGAAAACCTGTTCTATTTTTATCATCTATGTGGTGGGTTGGTTCAGAGCATATTTCTCCTCCCTGTCCCTGGAGAGCTGTGTGTTTAAGTATACTTATTTTTTCTCCAAGTGTGCTTTGAAATATGTTCTTTTTTTCAGCATGGGCACCTTTTTCATGATGTTTCTTTGATCTCTGGATAAGATCAGTTTCATTGGTTAATCAAGTTGGGGAAAATGATGATGTAGAGAAAAGCAGTGATAGAAAACAGATCTGCAGTAATATTAAGGGCTTGAGAAGAACTGCTGTTTACTGCACTGATAACCAAAAATCTTTTAATTCCCAGATTTAAACAAGATACATGTTACAGCCACACCTGCCTCAGAAGATTATTTTTTCCAGCATGTGAACTAGAAACACAGTTTTGTAGGAGTGAAAACTAAAGTATTCTTATTATCAACAACTTAGTTTCGTTATTGCATATTTATACTTTGACCCAATTTGCTATCTTATCAGAACAGCTGAAGGGCTAGTGCAAGGCAAGAGCATGGTTTAATCTGAAACTATGGCTTAAGATATTTTTAGCTTTATTAACTGATTGTCAGAAGATCATTCTGGTCACTGATGTGCTCTGGAGTGTTAGAAAAGCTTGGTTTGGACGTGACTGTGGCTGAGGGAGGTGATGATACTGACAGTGCTTTCAGTTGTTCACACAATCTCTACAGTCTGTTTAGTTGTACACCCCAGGTCTGCCCTGGACTACTGCTGAGTGGACAGGCAGCTTAAATGGGAATTGCAAATACCTGTCACATATGAGATTTTTTTCATGATGAAATCTGGGGAAACATTTCTTCATTGTCTTCATTTTTCAACGTCAGCTTGAGGCATCTCCTTTTTGTGAGCTTCTGAGAGTATGGACCAAGATTTAGTGCGTGTCCTTCTCTTATGGTTCTCCAAGCTGTGTTCTTCTGTTTTAATTAAATACTTAATCTATAACATTGAAAAATAATTATATCAAAAGAAAATAGCTTCCCCAGGGATTCTTTCTGCTGCTGCTGCCAAATGCTTTGTAAGCCATCACTAGGAGTGCAGTGCCAGCATGATGTATGGAGCTAATAGATCAGCATGATAAGGTGGAGCTGTGAAAGAGAGGGTTGGGTTTGTTAGATTATCTGTCTTCCGACATTCTGATTTCTATGTTAATTTCTTTGTGAAGACCTGGGCAGTGTGGTCAGATTTATACAGGGCAATTAGAAGAATTAAATATTGGTGGTTGAGTTCATTAGCGTGATGGGTTCCTGTGTAATTTTTTCCACAGCTATTGAGATGGCTTAGGATCCTTTAGCACCATTCTCAGCAGAGCTGAAGGAACTTAGTTTTATGGACTTACCTCAATGCACATCGTTTTAAGCTCATAATGGTTTGGCTTCTGAAAATAGTACATACACTCCTAAGTGCTTATGAAAATGTGATGATAATTCTCACTGAAAATCAACAGGATTTAGAATTTCAGAAGGCAAAGTACCTTCTGAAAATTACACATTACTACTTYGTGTATTCAGGAAGCTGTGGCTTACTTGTCAACCTAGTTTTGCTCTAGGAAGATCAGAAGTCCTCATCTGTTGCCAGGTTTCACACATGAGCATGAAATGTGAACATTCAGTCAAAATTTGGTTTTCATTTTTAGTGAAGTCTTTTTTTAGTCAAAGTGAGAAAGCCCAGTTTGACCATGTGTTTTTTCAGACCGCATTTTTTGCGGATCAGTGAGTCTACGTCCACCATCAGAAATTTCCCAAGAACCCCAGCAGTCTTTCATCATTGCTGTTGCAAACAAATGTAAATCATAATTATTGATGATCTGGATGAGGGGATCAAGTGTACCCTCAGTAAGTTTGTGGACGACACCAAGTTGGGTGGGAGTGTTGATCTTCTTGGAGGGCAGGAGGGCTCTGCGGAGGGATCTGGATTGGTGGGCCGAGGGCAGCAGTGTGAGGTTCAACAGGGCAAAGTGCCAGGTCCTGCACTTCGGCCACAACAACCCCATGCAGAGCTACAGGCTGGGAACAGAGTGGCCTGGGGGTGCTGGTCAACAGCGGTTGAACATGAGCCAGTGGCATCCTGGCCTGCATCTGCAGTAGTGTGGCCAGCAGGACCAGAGAAAGGATTGTCCCCTTGTACTCGGCACTGGTGAGGCCACACCTTGAGTGCTGTGTCCAGTTCTGGGCCCCTCACTTCAGTAAGGACATGGAGGTGCTGGAGCGTGTCCAGAGCAGGGCAACAGAGCTGGTGAAGGGGCTGGAGCACAAGTCCTGTGAGGAGCTGCTGTGAGGGAGCTGGGGGTGTTTAGCCTGAAGAAGAGGAGGCTCAAGGGTGACTTTATCACTCTCTACAACTCTCTGAAAGAAGGTGTAGCCAGGTGGAGATTGGCCTCTTCTCCCAGGCAACCAGCAACAAGACAAGAGGAAATTGCCTCAAGCTGTGCCATGGGAGGTTCAGGTTGAAATTCAGGAAGAATTTCTTTACAGAAATGGTTGTTAAGGGCTGGAATGGGCTGCCCAGGGAGGTGGTGGTGTCATCGTCCCTGGAGGTGTTCAAGAAACAGCTGGACGTGGCACTTAGTGCCATGGTCTGCTTGGCATGGTGCTGGTCAGTCAAAGGTTGGACCCTATGATCTCAGAGGTCTTTAGCAACCTAAMTGGTTCTGTGATTATGGCTTTTAGGGATGAGCTGCAGACCACTTCTCATTGCATCGTGCAAGTCCAGTCTCARTTGCTTTGGTTGAGATGTTGTGACTGTTTGTTAAAAATAAACTTGCTTTGTGTCTTCATACACCAGAGAGTGCCAAATGGAAGGCACAGATTACAGGAGGAGGGTCTTTAGGTGCACACATATGGAGAAGATCTTCTGAGCAAATGTTACTGATGCTGACTCTATGGTATAATGAAAACTCATGGGCAGAGGGCTTCCAATAAGCAAATAATGTAAAATACTTCTTGTCATTTATAGTGGGATTAATCAGATAAGAGGCTTTTCAAATTGAGGATGCCCTTTTCATGAGCTTTGAACCCAAATCCTGGAGCCTTAGCAAATCTCACTGCAGGCAGTAACAGCTTTGGGTCACAAACACATCTACACAGGAGATAAGATTACCTGATTAATTTAAGCTCATAAAACAAAGGTCCCATTACTGTAAAAACTTGTCATGGTTGATTTTTGAAGGTCACTTTCTGCTATGGCAACAGAGAAACCACGCTTGTGAGAGGAAAAATCAGATTTGAATGGGGAGACGACACAGAGGCCAAAAAAAAGAGGCATAAAAAGCTGCTTTTGCATTTGTTGAAGGTACCAGCAATCCCTTTAGAGAACATGAAAGATGAGCCCTTCTTCCTCATCTGATCTGACTGGTTTCTCTCTCTGGTTATGTTTACACTTGTTTTTTTCTGCTGAACTTGTGCTGTTGCTCGAGTGAAACTCGAAATACCTGGTTAACCTGAAGGAGTTGAAGGATTTCTAAAGCATTTACTATTCCTGGTGAAATATGTGGGCAATCCGAAACCTCAGTGTTTTCTCATGTCAGGTTGGGATGGATTGCGTGGAAGGGAGAGAGCTGTCCAGTGATGCACCAGGACAGTAGTAGGTGTGGATGGGACTTTCAGGTGGGGATTTTCTTTGGGTATTTTTCTCAGACTTCTCTTTGCATGAAAGGAATGCAATCCTAGCTTGAAAGATATGAAAAAAAAGGAGAAGACACTGGATGATCTGATGGTCTCATCTGGATCAGATCCCAGACACAACCCGTCAAGAGCTGGGATACAGACACAGAGAAAACAATATTGGGGTTCTCTGTTGCTGAATAATGTCTCTTTATGGTGACCAGATTCATGTCCAGAAGAGGTTAAAAACTGAAGGGCTATAGCAGAATGATTGCTATATATAATTTTAAAACAGGGTAAATAACATATTTTCCTTTATATTTGCCATCTGATCTGACTTCTCAGTTAAGGCCAAGTCACACTCTTGCATTTGTTAGGAGCAATTTCCTGTGTGAAAGTGCAGAGCTGATCCATAACCTAAACCCCGTGTTAAAGTTCCCTGCTAAAAGCATTATTCCTCTGACAATTTACATCACCTGATGGCTTCACAGTGTAGTGGCTCTATTTACAGTGTGTTACTCTGAATTACGTGCTGCCAGCCATCTGTAAAGTGCACTGCAGCTTGTTATCACCTGCTTATGGACATTAAAAAGACTGATGGACCAGATTCTCCTTTACAGAAAAGCCCCTTTATGTCACTCTGTCTGGTTTAAAGGGACTCTGAGCTGCAATTAATATGTTCTATTCCTGCTTTATGATCCATCTGCATTGTTTAAGGGACCCCAACATAAATGAAAATGAGGTCACTGGGAATCTGGTCATGTTCAGCTGCAAGGTGGACAAAGGATCTCTGAGGAATATTAATAGTAATGCATTGGTCTTTCTACTACTGTGAACACCAGCCCTTAAATTTGTAATCTATCTTGCCTGCCTTGCAGATGATGGACCCAGCACACAGAGGGAGTAGGTGATGTGCCTGCAGTGTGGAGCAGAACCTGAATCCTGTCATGAGAACCAAGCAGAAAGATTTAATGTTACTGAGGACCGAGGTGCATATGCAGAAAACAGGGTTTTTTGAACAGAAAGCAGATTTTTTTTTTCCCCCTGAATTCCTTTCAGAGGGAAGTAAATCCAATCAGAGTGTGCTATAGGACCATCAGAGGACAGAGCTGTGGAATACTATAGGACAATCCATTTGCCTGCTTTTTGCTGATTCCCTGGCACTGCAGCCCTGTTTAGGGCTGTTTTAAATGTTAGGGTCCCAAAGCCTGACCTCCCAAACAGTGGAGAGCATAGGGGCTGTCAGAAATTTGCTAGCAAACCAGATTTTGAATGGAAATTGCCTGTCAGCTATGGCTGCTTTGGCAAAACAGGTCCATTTATGCAAAAGATTCATTAATTTCCTGAAATCTGATAAAATGAGAAGTTTCTCAAATTATCCTCTTGGAGCTGCTCTTAGCACTCACTTCCTGGACTTAATCACCCAAGAGTGCTTCTTCTCTATGTCTGTCTCTTTTGCTTTTGGCTCCTACATGCACTAAGGGGAAATGCTTCAGCAGATAACTGATTTTTTTTTCCTGTCAGATGCTTCTTTATCTCCTTTATTAGGTTCTCTCTGCATTGCCAGATTTTAGCACTCACTGATCGTTGCTCCATCATATCCCTCAGCTGCAGGGAACCAAATCCACACTGTACTGAGGCAGGAAGGTTGTAAATGAAATGTACTGACATAGCATTGGCTTGTCTGGAAATTGCCACACACCTTGGTGACTGTGACTCTTGGGGGATGACAGAARTATAAGTGATGTGAAAACATTTACAGTTAACTGTGCACTCATTTGGGGTGTTCCCTGTGATGGTGCTGATAGATCATGGTGTGCTCTGCAATGCTTCACACAGGAGAACTCAGTCAGGAGACTTGGGAATAGCAGTGGGAGCGTTTTTGTTGTTTGTTTTCAGGAAGTTGGATGCCAGATCTGAAGCATCCCAGGTCAGAGCCAGCTCACCCTTGCTTGGGAAAGCCTCCATGACCATGCTGCCTGTGTGCCACAGTGCTGATCTGCCCTGCCTGGGGTGCTTGTGCCCTCCAAGGGACTGGGGGTATGGATACAGAGAAGGGAGGACAGGGCAAACAAGAGGAATGCACAGAATGAAGCCCCAGTGCACCTCATTTTTTTGCTTTCACTTCCACTAGTGGTGCAGGTTAAAGTTGCCTATTCACACCACCCCTCTGTCTTCAAAAGTTTTGACTTATGCCAGGGCTGGAGAGCAGAGTGTGATCTGGTATTTTTCCTTGTTGCACTTGGAATGCTCTAATTAGTATGTTTATTGTCGCTTTAGACTCAAAACCACAGAGAGCTGGAGATTATCTGTCTGGAAATGTCCATTTTGAAATAATAACATTCTTCTTCTGCAGTTGCCCATGGTGAACTCTATTAAGGTGGCATAGAATAAAACTTTTCACGACACTCATTTGGGGATACTTGTATCTCAGCAGCACTTGAAGAGGCAAATCAAATGTTGGCAGTGATTGGGAAAAGAATAGAGAGCAAAATTGAAAATGTCACTATGCCACTGTGTAGATCTCTGATTCACACATGCTRTGATTACCGTGTGCTGTTCCCCTCATTTCTAAAGGATATATTAAAGCTGGAAAAGGTTCAGAGAAGGGCACCAAGAATGAAAGTGTTACCATAGATATGGGATAGCTTCTGTGCAAGGAGTGACTCAGAAGACTGTGTCTTTTCAGCGTAGAAGAGAGAGGAGATAGGTACGTAATGTCTGGATAACTGGGTAGGCTGCCTGGGTCCTGCTGGTGGTACATGAACCAGGAATCTGCCAGCCCTGGATGAAGTAGGGGACTTGATTGATTTCTCTCTTTTCTGCACTGAGGTGCCACMGGAAACCCTGAAATACTGCTTAGGTGCTGTAGCAGGTGGAGCAGAGTTCCTGTGCTTGCAGAACTCCTGTACAATGCATGGCCTCCTGCAGTTACAGCTTTTTCTCCAGCTGCTCGGACAGGGAGGTTATGAATATGAATTGTAGACACATCTGCAGGCAACATGACCACTTGCTTTTTTCCCTGCCAGTTCTTTTCATTTTTTGGTTTTAAATCGTGCTGATGAGTCTCTGCAAGCAATTACACCTGTATGTGGCCAGTGTAAACAAAGTGGAAGGTCAGTGAGGTGGAACATAAGGTCAACTGAGACAGAGGTATTTTTTCTGCATCTTACAGATATTATTGCCTCTGGTTCACAAGGGAGATTAGTTGATGCTGTATTCAGCAGTGAGCCCCTCCTTGCATTCTATTACCAGTCCTTCACAGCAATGATTTTTTTGTTTATKTCTCTTTTTATTATTACTATATGCCTTTTTCAGCCTATGGCTTGGGATGTTAGTATCTTCAAAGGTTCGTGACTGCTTTTGCAGCGTGGCCTGCCTCTCGGAAGTGCTGAGACTTAGCAGCTGCTCTTGAGTCCAGTGGGAGGTTTTGTTGCCCATCATTTCTGAAATGATGTTGCTTCGCAGAAGTCGTGGTGCCTTCTGCCACTGTAGCATGCTCTGTTTATTAAACAGCTTTTTTCCTGCAGGGAGTGGATGTAGCAGTTACCTACAAACCTGCATCTCGTGGTGTAGCAAACACCATTCATTGCTTCAGTGGTCTGGTTGAAGGGTGCTGATCTCACACCTACTCAGGCCCATGTTACAAACATAGGAAATGTCTAGATTTTCCCTCAATTTGCAAGATACCCCTGAATTCTGGAGAAAGTAAGGGCAAATGGCTCTGTAAAAATAAATGGCATGGGAAAGGATGCATGCTCTCCCTCTAGCAGCAGCTTTCTGTGGAGTGATGCATAATGTGCAGGTAGGGTAAATCCAGCTCTCTTACCCTACAGCCTTTGGGACAGTTACAGTTGTCACTGCCAGGATCCATTACAGTGTCAAATCTGTGCTTAGACCCTGCTCCACCCTGCCATGGCCAAGTAACAAGGGAAGCATCTTAGAGAGCAGAGTTCCAACAAGACTGAAAGGCAGCTGGTCCCAGTGCTTTCCAGTTGATCCCTGTTGGTCTGAGCAGTAGGACAGCTTAGGGACACCACACACCTGCCATCGGACAGAAGCAGCAGCCTGCAGTGTCCTGAATGTCCCTTATTTTGCTTTTGACAGAGCAGCTGTCTGTTCTCCTGTCTGAAAAAAATAGCTCTTGCCCTGATTAATAAGCATCCAGTGGAGCCACCTGAACATTTAGGGGGAAAATCTCTTTGCACTTCCACTTCCCCACCTGCATCCCTGCAGCTTAACAGCATCACTAAGCTGTGTCCTATCCTTCCCCTTCCCCATGCATCTGGAACAGCTCTCCCTGGGTAGCTGCAAGCTCCTCTCTCCTCAGCGGATGAATAAAACATCACAGCCTTACTTCACAATAAACCCTGCCTGGCTATGCTTTTTTAATCCTCTGCTTATTTATTTACTTATCTGCGACATGCGTCACTAATAGAATTTAAATGTTGTATTAAAGACTGATGTTATGAAGTTAAAAATGTGTTTGGGTTTTTTCCGCCTTATTGACTGGCTCCCGGATACCACAGGGAAATATTACAGCATGTATTTCATTATTCAAGATAATGCTGACGTAGAAGTTTCCTGATTCATCTCTCATCATTTCTCTGACGCTCAAGAAATTTCTTGCTTGCAGCCAGTGTGATAAACCTTAAAGAATTATTGCCACAATGTATTAGATTATACAAATACATTATTGTAAACCAGTGATGTTTTTTGGGTCGATAACTTAACTCACGGTCTCTGTCAGAGTGAGTGAGTCTGTGCTTTTAGGCTTTGAAATGCTGAGCACTGTAATTCAAAAGGAGAGTGTTTTTATTACCATTTTATCTCAGATGTGACAAATGAATCACAGTGCATTTCTTACGATGTGCTTGTTCTTGTCAACAAAAGGTTGATCATGGCAAAAGTAGACTGACCCAAAAGCCTTAGTCCATATTTGATAGCAGGATGATAAATCTGGTGGATAATTGATACATATATTTTTGAGGGAGTATGGCTAATGTCAGGTGGAATCTCTTCTGGTTCCTGAATGCAGGAAGTACATGTGCTGTTAATAGTTTGGGTTAGAGTATTTTTGGTTTTGGCTGAAAACTTGTAATTTTTTTGGTGGAAATTTTTTTCTCTTCTGCTGTTCAAATTTTATCCCCGGCTCCACTTGACTTCTCTTTGCATGCGTCTAAGTCATGACAAAATTCACAGAATGAGCTTCTGATCTTATGGAAATCAGTGAAAACATCCCGTTGCCTGCAAGGATACAGATGTTTCACTTGTATACATCTCTATATCTTACACCAAGTAATCACATGTTTTGTTCAACTATTTCCTGTAGTTTTCTTGTCCCTGGATTTTTCCTGTTTCTTTGTCATTCTTCCCATTTGGTGTGTCCTAAAAGTATATATATATATTTTATAGCATATCCTGTGTCTTTTCAGGGACRTTCTAGTCCAGCTTTGTCCTAGATAGCATAAAATTTAGGTAGGAGATCCAGTTTCAAAGGCAACCTCAATTAGTAAAGGTCCAGGCTACACATGTTCCAACATGCAGGGAGGACTAATCTTACTGAGGTGTTTAGAGGGCTGGAAAAAAGTGATGATGTTGTCCAGGTTTGGGTCTGACCTCTCAAGGCCTTCAAAAACATAGTTTGTGTTGCTTTGGGTACAGTAAAAAATACATGTGTTTGTATATGTATATATATATATGTGTGTGTATATGTGTATATATATGGCAAAAGGCAGATTTTGGCCCTAACTATGTAAATGTCATTTAACAAAAGGATGGTGTAACTTCTTTTGGAAATACACACATGAGTCAACATGAGGAACAGAGTGGTGCCTATGCTGAGGGGTTTTGCCTTGCTTCTGAAGYAATTTGGACATGATAGCTCTGGAGGAATATTCCCAGATCCCTGTACCAACATTAGGACAGAGGCAACYGGAGCACAGCCCTTTTAGCTGTGTGCAGGCCTTGCTCTTTGTGTATGTATCGAGTTGTGGGTTTTATTAATGTTAGACTTTGAAAACAYTTGGACTGGCGAAGTGTTTTTGTAAGCTGTGGAGGTGTTTAAACTGAGGCCAAGCAAACGAGTGAAGTGCAATGAGAATTTTGTTGGACCAGGTCCAATTTGATAAGAAGAATGAGATGACTAAGCATGTGCTAAGCTTTAATGCTACTCAGTGCATCATCATTTCAGTTGTGTCAATGTTTCCATTATAAATACCTCTTCTCGGGGGAACTCAGCTGCACATCTCATTTGGGGCTGGAAAATTCCACTTAGAGAATGCTATTAATTATTTAAAAATACACATTTGCTTTTTAGGTCAAGATTTTCAAAGCAGTGATATGCAGTACTCATCAGGAGACGATTCAGAGGCCTGATTTTCAGGTGGTCACTAATGAGAAAAATAATCCTCCCTCTCTACCCATCCCATTTTCAGATGCAGCTGCTCTAGTTAAGTTCCAGGAGTATTCATGACTGAGTTCTATTTTTTATTCCTCTCTTACCTCTTGATGATGACCAGAAGCTCGAGATGGGTGGTTTGATTTATTTCTCAGTAAGAAATAAAAGGCCTAAGATCAGAAAGCGGCTTGGAGTAATATTTGAAYATTTTGTATAAAAAAGTGGTGGAGACCACTCTCATGTCCCTTCTGCTGCTATTCACCACTTCTGTGGGACTATCCTAAGCAGTGCTATAATTTTATTAGCTGCAGTCATCCACTGCTATGCCCACTTGACATGATAAGGGTGTCCATGTGCCAAAGATAAGGGTCTCTCCAGCCTTGATCAAGACTTGTTTTATTCTTCCAGAGTTGAATGGATCTCCATGTGCTCCCTCACAAATGGRTGACTGCCTGCAGACAGCACTGCCGGTGTTGACGCTTTGAACCTTCTCACCTCTTTGTGTTCCAGACCAAAAGGACAAGCCCAAGAAGGGAGGTGAGTTGCATAAGCACTTGCTCCTGGCAGCACAGCAGGTAGCTGTGCAGTTGGCAGGCACTGCTAAATACCAGTGTCTGGTCAAACCATTACAGCTGGTTAGGTTACCACGCCATATGTAACTGGAGAACCATTTCACTGGCTGTGGGTCAGCAGGAAACCCCCTGGCAGACAGTGGCACTGTGGGATAAGCTACAAAGAACTCAGTGTAACTGATTTTATGAAATGCATTGCATATATTTCCCAAGCAGCAGAGAAAGGCTGTAACCCCAAACCATCAGAAACAGCATAGGCAGTGGTTCTTTGTGTATGGCAGAAGCAGATTAGCAGATGGTATTTTCTGTCCTTAATCTATAAAGCACATTGGAAATTCAGAAACAGATCTACGTGCCTTTAAAAATACAATATTGTGCCTAACAAAGTGCCTGTCTCTTTGCCCAATAGCATTTGCTTAAAAGAAGGTGCTAGGAGAAGCCATTAGCCAATCTTTTTAGGAGCAGCCCCATCCAAAAGTTCAATATACTAGAATGAGAAAAAGTTCTTCTTCAGGGTAGCTGTAAAAGAAATACTTGCAGCTTGACAGATAACTCTGTTGGAAATTATTCTTGAGACCAGAGTAGCAATGTAGTTGCTTGTATATCCCATACTGTGAACTCAATGCCCAAGCACTGACACACAGCTGTCTCCCTGACTTTTTATGGCTTTCACAGGCTACTATAAAACTAGCAGTGAGATTTTATCAATTCTGATAATAAAAATAACGCACGGGTTTTTGTAGTGTGCTTTTCTTGTCTCCAGTGTGCATTCTGGAAATCTGTCTGTAGCAGTATCCTTTGAGAATTGTGGTCGGGGAGTGTTTTGAGGCTACTGAAAGTAAAAGGTGGGTACTGTATGATTTCTTTTCTTGGGCAGTAGTTGAATTAGATTGGTATCTTTTCCAAATCTAGAGATTCCCTGTATTTCCAGATAATGCCTAACAGAAAATGCAATGTTTTTCTCATCACGGGCAGTGATGTTTTGTTAAGCACTGTGTCAGGGAAGTGCTTGGAATGGCAAGGGGCTGATAGGCAAGACTTGTCTCAGCTTGAGAGCCAAGAGGAAGCTTGAGTCAAGACAGCTGAGTGCAACCCCGTGCATGAGGGCAGAGGTGTAAAGTCAGCTCCAAGGAGGTGGGAAAGGTTGCTACCTGTTRTATTCTGGAAACAGGTCAATATGCTGAGAAGTCCTGAGATCAAGATCCTTTTCTTCTGRTCTTGGTACCTGTGAGTCTCAGCCATGCAAAATGGTGAAGAACTGGGTGTACAATGCTGTTGCGTTTTGTAATGTTGTTACTATGTAGACTAGAATCCTTGTAAGAGTTTATTGTCTCAAACAGCAAAAAAACCTTCTGAAGCAGAGTCATGAAGCTAACGTTATCTAAACTCTTACGAGCTTGTGTCCCCTAAATTTAAAATAGCATTTCTCATTTTGACTTGCAGTCCATGCAGGGCACTCATTCAGTTATTCCTGAAAATAATTATCTATGTTTAGGAGGCAAGTCCGTGATTTTTCTCTGAAATAGGAACTGGTTTTGGAATTGGAGTGGCGAGTCTCTGACATTTTTCTTCAAGGACATTCCAGTCTCGGTTTTTCCAGATGTAACTCAATGCACTTAGAGTTGGAGAAAATTTATTTTTATCTTTAGTGCCAGAGGTTTAGCTAGTCGATGCAGGTTTCAAATTGCTTTACTCTTACAAATGTTCAGCAGGACTTGATGGCTTCAACTCTCCTTAGCTTGATTTTGGTGAGGTGTTTTCTGTCTTTTACACAGCAAAATAATAAAAATGGTCAGCTGCTTGATGATTTTTCGTCAGATGACCAGTTTGGGATTAGTTCCATAAAATGATGTTGAGAAAGAGTATTTTTATGCTACAAATCATATAAAGGAAAGATGTCTTTGTGGAACTAGGCCCATATTTGCATTGAAAATTGTCAACATACGTGATATGCTTTATTGCTTAGATGAATGCATTATTCAAGACTGAAACGTGGTTCTTGTGGTTTGAGAGTGCATTTATTTAAGTGATGCATGTAGAGATGTAATTCCTGACAGAGACTTTTGCCTGAGTAAGGCATCGGGGGAGGAGTTGCTGGACTGAGTACTGAGTTGGCCATACAAACCAAGATGAAGAACTAAACATGAAGTCTCTTTTATTCTCTTTCTCAGAAAGTGGATGAGAGATAATACTGTGCGGGATCGGTGTCTGAGGCAGTGGAGCAGGAAATAAAATACAAGAAAGGCAAATTCAGGGTCCTGGACCTGTCCTGGTGGACAAAAACGCTGTCCAGGAGCCGGCAGTGGCCTTGTGACCAAGAAGGCCAATGGTATCCTGGGATGCATTAGGAAGAGCATTGCCAGCAGGTCAAGGGAGGTGATCCTGACCCTCTATTCGCCCTGCTGAGGCCACACCTATAGTGCTGTGTCCAGTTCTGGGCTCCTCAGCACAAGAGAGACATGGAGCTCCTGGAGTGGGTCCAGCGGAGGGCTATGAAAATGATTAAGGGACTGGAGCATATCTTATGAGGAAAGGCTGAGGAAGCTGAGCCTGTTCAGCCTCAAGAAGAGACTGAGAGGGGACCTCATCAGTGTCTGTCAGTGTCTGAAGGGAGGGTGTCAGGAGGATGGAGCCAGGTTCTCCTCAATGGTGCCAAGCAACAGGACGAGAGGCAATGGGCAGAAACTGATGCATAGAAGTTCCACCATAATACGAGGAAGAACTTCTTTACTGTGCAGTGACCATGCACTGGAACAGATTGCCCAGAGAGGGTGTGGAGTCTCCCTCACTGGAGACGTTCAAGAACAATCTGGACACAATCCTGTGCCATGTGCAGGGAGGTTGGACCAGATGACCTACTGTGATCCCTTCCAACCTGATCCATTCCGTGTGATTGTGTGATTTGTGTGACCCTGACCAAAACAAGATGGTGTGCATATAAGGCAGCGCTTCTATGGTTTTGACTTAGCTGATGAACTGGATAACTAACTTCCCCAGAGAACTAGGAGCTCTGGAATTGCCACTGGTGGGCTTGTAACACTGGAGAGGTTTTAGCAAGAGAAAAAGGCGACCTAAGGAATTATCTCCAGAGAGCAAGGTAGTCACAGTACCCCAAGAAAGGCTAAAACAACCACATTGCAATACCAAATGCTCAAGTCTAAGCAAAAGTTAATCTAGGAGGCAAGTGGGAATGCTGGAGTCCTGATCTTGTCCTTGAAGAATAAAAACAGCACAAAGGATAGGCAGAAAATTGCTCAAACTGTGGACAGCAGTGTGAGAGGTGTGGCAAATGATGCTGTTTTATTTCAAATGCACGGAGAATGCCCCAGGGAAGGTAGCACACAGCACCAGGGTATCTTCCAGTGCTGTGTGTCCCTAGCAGCACTAACAAACAGTGACCATGGGCTGGCAAAGTGTGACCAAGGACAGCAGCCACCCTACAGGATGGAGGAGCAGCAGTGCTCCACAGACCACCTCCTGCAGAGACCTCCATAGAGAACATCCACAGCACTGCAAGGCGGAAGACTTTTGGGAAGAGCTAAGGAAATCTTGCATTTGCAAAGTTTTGCAAATTACTGGATCTATGCAGTGTCTTCTTTCCCGTCTGTTTAATGAAGGGAAAGATGCACATTATTGTGGCATGTTCTTGTCATGTGTTTTTGATAGATATAATATGAATCTTAAAAGATGACTGTAAAGGGAAGGGAGATTAGGAAAATGAGCTGGGAATTAATTCTGGATTCTGTTTCTACTTCTGCCACTGACTTTCTACCTGACCCCGAATGAATAATTTCATATGCAATTTCCATAGGAATAAGTAGGAGAATCCAGACCCTTATTGCTCAGAGTTAATGTGAGAGTAATGCTGTCCTTCCACACTATTTAGCTTAGTGTTGCCTCAGGGCAGACTGGGACCATCTCACTGAACATGTTTGTCAAGGGTACTCTTATGTGTTTTTACAGTGTCCTGGATGTGGTCTGGAGGCTGGAGAACATGCTGCAATAAAAATAAACCTTTATTAATAATGGAATGGGTTCTGCTGAAACCAAAGAATTCATTAAAGATTAAGCTGGTATTAGTGGACAGGGTGTGTCTGTGCTTTTATGTGCATTATTCATGGAGACCCTTTCCCCAGAAATACACATTATTTATTCCTGACTTTTCTCAAACGTTTGACTTGCTGTCTTGTGATAAAATCTCAAGGTCACGATAGAGACACTTTCAGTGATGTTCATACAATTGACATTGTAAAATTATATTTCTAAGTGAGGTGCTGCTCGTGGAAAGGGTGATAAATTTTAATTTCTATTTCATACATTGGCTATAACTGTGTAGTTGCACCTGCACAACACTGCTGACAGGCTTGCTAATGGATTAAGGGGAGCTGATGTCATGGAAGCTGCAGAGTGGAGACATAACCAGAACGTGTAGTTTTCTTGTCCAGTACACTGGGGAATGCAGACCAATTGCCAAAAATTCTGAAGAAATCCAAACAGTTCATCAGTCTGATCATGTTTCACACACACGTTTTTCAGTTTCAGGACTATAATGCCTGATCCTGTGGAGAGCAAAAGGGATGTCAGAGCTGATGACTGGATTAGAGGTGCCCAGACAGGTGTGTAAAGGTAAACCCGGAGGAAACAGTCATGGAAAACAAGAGCAAATAAGATTTCAAGGAAAGGAGTGCAGCTGGAGGTGTGCTGGGAGATGGGCAGCTCAAGGCAGGTGAAAGTGAGCTGCAAGTCGTGAGCTTTGAGACAGGGAGTGAGTGACTTCCATCAGCTGTTTCGGCACAGCCCAAGTGGTGGGAGCTGCCAGGGGGCACTTCCAGGACAGAAACTCCAGGGAGCTGCAAGTATAGATGTTGTATCTTTTTAACAACAAAAAACTGTCTAGGTACTTTTTTTCATAGGTTTGTGTCATGTGTCTGCCCCCTGCCCTTTTAAATTTTTTTTTTTCTTAATTCAGTAATGCATAGAAAGTAATTAAACTCCCTTGCAAAGAAGCACAGGACTTGGAGGACTTTGGTTGCACTGACTGTAATAAAGTCTTTGCTGAATGACTGGGCCAAGTGAGCTTTCTGGAGCAGGTTAAAAATCCCTATTTGGGATGTACAGTACTAGTGATAAGTAAGTTCTTTTCCAACAAATTTTAATTCTCTTAGATTTCAACTATTCATTTTTTGATGGCCAAGAGGCTGTCTGAGAAGCATGATGTTGCTGATTTGTACCACTTGACAAATCACAGTGTTTGGGTTTTCTGTTAATAAGAGAGAAAAAAATGTAGGTCTCAGATGATTCTGGTGCTTAGATAATCTCTTCTTTTGCTGTTCTTCAGCACAGTGTTATAATTAGTCATTTGCATTTTTCTCATTTAATTCACTCCTCACTGCAGGCATCTTATCATGCATTAGAAGCAAGTTGAAACATTAATTAATTTGAGCCATTTCAGAGAGCTGAAGGATCTCAGTTAACTGTCTTTTCACTTTGAATTCAGAGGCCAAGCACAGAGTACCTGCTTGCTGCCTTCATGTGAGAGCAGTTGCTAGCAAAATTCTTCATCTCAGGTAAACTTGCAGACATGTAATTTCTTGACTGGTGTCTGCCATTTAATACCTAAATTCCCCATCTAGAAATGCAGAMGACTTCACTATGTATCCTTAACTGAGTATGGATTGGCACCTGTTTCTCTGGATGCTACTTATACCCCCTTTACACATTTTATAATTCACATATGGATACACTTCTTAAAAAATGACCATCAAACCCCTATATATTGTATTTTATTTTAATTTCTTTATTTGGTGCTGACTATCTTCTTACAAGAATTTCTGTGGACATGCAAAGAGTACCTGCTGTTCCTTGCAAGATCAGTTTTTAATCTTGCCTACATTATGGATAAAATCCTTGTTTCAGTTGGGAGAGCATCCTGTGCAGTTATTGGCCTCTGTGCCAAATACTGGGCTACAAGCAATCAATGCAATGTGGGAAACAGGTGTAATATGATTTTTCAAAGGKTAACCAAGGCAAAACTGACATTCTGTAATCTGACACGTTAAGCTAGAAAGCAGGCTGGGTCGTCAGGAATTAGAGAACAACTAAAAATGAAGAGGGGAAACTTTGAAAGGCATTCAAATACATCGCAGAAAATCCAGATACCAATTCTTCTGTCTTCCTCCTCAGATCTGAGGGCACAGCTCGCTTGGCCTTCACCCTGGTCTGAAACAAATGTACTCATAGCTGGCTATCAGAGCCGTGCCAGTCTCAGTGTAAACTCYCCTCCTGTTTTTATACCATCATAAAGAGCTGCAAGGTAAAAGCCACTGGACACTTTCCCCATGTTAATATTAATTTGGTTGTCCACTTCTGTTTTTATCTGTGGCRAATTTCTCATGTCTGTTATATCTAACTTGACAAGTGCTGACATTCTTCTCCCATGCTTTAGACAATGCTGTGAATGGATTTATGTAACTGTCTCTCCTGCTCTGTGTCTTATTTTATGGCTTGATGGATGGGACAATTTCAGAATTACAGGATCCGTGCTAATGCTGCTTTTAGTTGCCATTTTTTTCAGGTCTCCCTGACAAGTTGCAGGTGAGTGTTTTGTAGTCAAAGTGGTTTGGAAATTTTGCTGACTGATTGCTTTTAAATAATTTGATTATTGCTAAGTTCTGTGAGACTCCAATAAAGTTCAAAGCAATGGAGAGTGTATTGTTATTGGAGTGGCTTTGTGTTTAGCATGACTTGCATCATACTTGACTGTTTTTCTGTGCTCTGGGAAGTGAATAAAGGTGAATCTCATGTGCCTTGTGCCAGTGCTCATTATTACCCATGAGCTCGTTATCTGGAAGCATTTTGGACCTAAGTGAGAAAATTGTCATCTCTGGAGAAATTTACAGGGCCACTGGGAATTTTCCCCTGTTCTGATAGTTCTCATAGCTTGGAGCAAAACTGTTCACTAACCCTGCAGTGGAAGAGTAAGATATCCTGTGTGTTTGGGAGTACAAAAKTGTTTGGCCAGGGAGTTCCTAGTGTGGCAGGCAACACACAAGCCATAATGAAACCACCCTTCCACCATGTTTTGTTCCTGTTGAGGTTACTTTTTACTATCAAATCATAACGTGGTGTCCTAAAGTGGATCTAACACTGCAAATGAGGCTCAAACACCACAGAATGATCTCTCTTGATTCATACATTACAGTTTCATTAATGCAATCTGATGCAGCACTTGCATATGCTGGACAGGTTTGCTAAAGATGGATATTTACAGACCCTACTTGCATTACTCCTCCTTTGCTGCTGCAATAAAATAAAATGCAATTACTTTAGCAGTCTCTGTATCCCAAAGAAGTCATTAAATGTTAACCAAAAGAGTTACTTTCTTTGCTCTCTTTAATACAGATCTGGAATAGTTTTGCTAAGGGAAGAATGCTGTTGTTTTTCCTCAGATCTGTGGTTATGCCTAAATAAAAACACTAGATATGAGAATCCTTAAATTTGTGTACCAGACTCAGTTTGATGTTTAAAGGATGGAACAGATACTTCTTTTGATGGGAAGAGACAGCAAGTGCCTGGTCCAGAAACTGGGTACTGCTGAACACTAGGATAGACTTGTACATGGACATAGAGTGGAATTTTGTGGCTCAACCCTTCTTTATTCTGTACAGAGCTTCCTAACTAATCTGATGGCCAGCTTCTCAAAATGTTTATCCTTTTTTTTTTGACAGGCCTTCGTTTGGAGCTGTGAATGTGCAGTAAAGATCTTGACTGAGACGTTTGGGAGACCAGTAAGTCCTTTAATCTTATATTCCAAAGCTTGCCTCACCCTTCTCCTCTGAGCTCTTATGTCAGCTGTTCAAATGAAGTTTAAAGTCAGGGAGATCTTTGTGCATGTGAATGAAAGGTCTGGATTCTGAAACACCTATGCAGGATCTAGAGCAGAGTTTGATCTGTTCATCAAGGACTCCGAATTTGACTTGCCTTTTGTCATTTTTTCTGGAGTTTTTATTACAAGTGCTGGTGTAATATTTCCCTCCATAGCACCCCATATGACGAGAAACTGAACTCTAATGAATCCTTACAATAAGAAGGGAGAAAGCCAATGTATCAGTGCAAAATGAAACCTGAAGAGCTGTGTCTGTGCTTTATGAAGGTAGCAGATGTCTTGCAAGTGTGGAGCCCAGTCTTGCACTTCTTTGGCATTCAACACCTGCCACTGTACTCTGAGAATGATTATACTGCACTTTCAGATGCAGGAAACCTTTCAGGCTGCCTCTGTGATAGCACCAATCAAGTGATAAATATTCCATGCCTGAAAATATAGTAGGTGCTTCTCATTCACCTTGCTAGCAGGAAGCAGATGGGGTAGTTAGAGCAGGTCTGGCATCCCTGTCTCCTCAGTCAGCACCTCGTAGTTTTCAACAGCTGCCAAAATAGTAAAAAGGTGAAAAGCTTGGTCAGAAAGAGCRAAAGAGATAGGATTGAGAGGCTGACAGAGGAGTCCTGTATATGACCATGAAATTAATTGATCAAAGTGGCCATAAAACAACAATAGGAACAAGCCCTGCTTCTGACTTACACGACCTGACCCATTGGTGTGAATTCTCTGCTTGCAGCTGCAGCACATGGCYGGGCAGTTGTGTTGTTGCCACAGGTGCAGTCAGGCTGTTCCATTAACACACCAAACWGCCTGGCAGGGCCTCCAGCTTAACCATAGCCAGGCAAGCTGCAGAACCTGGAGTCTGGTATTCTGGTACCTGACAACTGCGGAAGGGCTTAGGAGCTAAAAGCTTGCAGTCAGTGAATAAAATAGCATTTCATTTGCTGCATTCCTATGAACTTTGTCATCTCAGTCCTGCTCATTTTTTAAATTCTGTATCGCTTCATCTCCTATCACTTATTCTGGTATCTTCCTTTAATTAATGAGAAAGGACACACAAACTTCCCAGGGGTTGCCTGCTTTCATTGATTGCACTGTACTTGCTGGGACTTGCAGGTATGCTCCCTTAGCCTGGGCTGAGAGGAAAAATCCCTGTGCAGAAGGGGACTGTGGACCCAGGTGAATCCCACCTGTGCTGCTGCTGCAGGAGGACAGAGCTAGAAACATGTTCAGCACATGTAGAACCTAATTAAAGGAAGTGTATTGAAGTAGTTTTTGAATATGGTCTGGATTCCTTTCCTAGAGAGTTGCTGAGGAGGTATTGTCTGAGACACATCACTCCTACAGTCAGAGTGTGGTTTCAGGAATGGGATGAAGTGACCCACTGGGGTCCTCCTTCCCCTTTCTCCTTTCTCGTCCTCTTCCTCTTCCCCTTTCCCTTTCCTCTCCCCTTCCTTTTCTCCTTCTCCTTTATTTCCCCTCCCCCCCCATACAATTAATCATAAGTTTATTATTATGATGTATAATAACTACGCTCTGAAAAATGGAAAAAATTATGTGGAAAATACCAAAATTACTGCGAAGTGCWAGGAAAAAGTTGACAAGTGAAACTACAAATCTAAAATTAAATTTCTAAGGTTTATTCTTAAGATAAAAATTCTCTTTATAAACTATTTCCAAACAATTGGTTCTTCACCTATCACATTGAGCAGTGAAACCAGTTGAGGGGCTTGGAATGTGAAAGGTAGGAAACATAGCTCCTTTGGAGCAAAATAATCCTGTTGTACTGCTGCAGTCACCCATCATGGGTTTAGGAGGAGGAGAAGTTGCCCCATCATCTCCTTTTTCAAATGTTCTAGAATAGATGTGTAAGGAGGTTCAAATTCTTCACAGCCCTCTGCAAAATTTGAGAAATAACATGTAGGAAGATGCTGATAAGTTTTGTCTTTCATCCACCTGACTGGCAGCTGATCACAGAAAAAATACAGGAACTTTTCACAGTCCAAGACATGTGTAGCTGTGACAGGGAGAAGATCCATAAAAGAGTTTTGCGATATATCGTTCATGTATTGGATTTATTTTGCAGCCTCATGAGAGGTTTTTMCTAAAGCACTGTGAGTTCAGTGGGTGATTAGACTCCCAGCATTTTAATTGGAGCTGGATAAAACACTCTTGGTGCAAGGCTCAGGATGCTGCTTCTGCTGAGTTGTAGTTATTGCACAAAGCTAAAGTTTGCATGTATTCTCTCTAGTATATAACTGGAAAGAATCCTATAAAATTTTTTTCCTTCCTCCCACACTCTTTGTATCCATGTGGCAGGGCCAAGAACATGCTGAGGAAAGATCTCAGCATGGTRAGCTTTGCATGTTGAGGTTTATTTAACAGCTGGGATTGCATTATATTGTGTGTCATGAAGAGCRAAAGGAGGATGCCCTTCCCAGAACCCTATGGAGTATAAAACTTGGAGTATGATAGTAATGTCGAAGCGACCCRCTGGTCAAAGGAGGGGTTTGCTTGGGTGCAGTCAGACCCCAGAGTACATAGGCCAGTTCAGAGAATGGACTTTCTCTCTGTTTCACTCCTGTACTTGTGTGGGCASCACTGAGTGCTCCCCTTGGTGCCTGCTCAGAACGTTTCTAAGCCAGATACTTCTTCTTTTGAACGTCAGTATTTTCAGTCTGGAAACCACCTCGGGTCAGAAAGYTGAAATCATTGACTGAACTAAAAAGTGTATACTTTTATAATGTTAAATGCCTGAAAAGAAGCCAGTGAAATCCACCGTGCAGATCACACATCCGAGACTGAAACTTGCAGCTTCTTGTTTCTTGTCAGCATTTCGCAAAGTGTGGTGGTGCGAGTAGTATTTGGGGCATGAACCTAAAACCATGCAAACTAAAACAGCATAGCTACCACTTGAATGATGATAGCCATGAACAGTAGAGCTCATCTGATGCACGCTGAGTAGAGGAGTAGGTAAAACACACAGGCAACACTTCTSAGAGTCCTACATTTCCCTGGATGTGATTTTTGAAGTCGAGCTATTGGCACATCTGTGAAAGGACTGAAAAAAAATGCAAGATATAAAGTAGATACTGAAACTTTCTGCAGTGCATCCTACAAACGAGCTTAAAAAGAGACATCCAAGTTGTCTTAAGCAGGAATTCCCGGTGGCCCTGCACAGTGTGACTCCTGCATGGCCGCATTAATTTGGCGGAGTGCTCTRGATCCCTGTGGCATTCTCACATCTTTCCACGTGTTATTGTCTTCTATAAAAAGGGAGRAAAGAGGAGTGTTTTGAGGCTGCCTTTTAACCATCTCAGAGGATTTAGCGGTAAAGACTTGCTAAACTTTGGAAAGGTGTTATTTCAGCCCTGATCTAAGCTGATCTGAGTCCATAGTGCTCCTAAAAATGGTGGTCTTGATCTTTGTAAAACGTCATTGGGGGTTCCTAGATCTTCCTTGTATTGGAAAGGAAGACTCTGCTGGACTCGTGGGTAGATGTGATACTGTATTTCAACAGTTCTGCCTTTCCTGAGACCCTTTATTTGTAGATACATTCCACTTGTTTCACTGAGAATCAGGTTCTTAGTGATGCCTAATTATACAAATGAAAAGAGTAGTGTTGTGGAAACAGAAACAGAGACCTGAAAGGAAGGCCATCTTAATCTTTGCTCAAAATCTAAATACTCTAGTCCCTCTTTTCTGCATTAGCTTTTGCTAGTGAGGATTATCTAGCATCTAGAGAATCCCTGCTAGGGCAAAATAGCAGAGAACAAATCTGTCAATACTCTTCTTAGAGGAGGAGAACAAAATTAGAATGTCCTTTCAAATCCAACTACACTTAAAYAGAAAAACTTTTCCCACATAAAGAACCTTCAGGGAGTTAGTTAAAATCTGCTAAGATAAAATATCTACATCTCACTCTCCTCAAAAGGCCTTATTATGTTCATTCCCATTAACTCCCTCCTTGGGGTATTTTGTGTGTCTGCAGAACATATTATGGCCATTTGGTTCTGAATGGTTTTGCAGGACTGTCACTAAATTTAAGTCAGAAAATGTCCAAAACTGTGAACAATGTTTCAAAAATTATWACAAGACTGTTTCAGTAATATGTAAGTCAGTAGATAGAAATGTCTCACTAATTCCCTGTCACGCCAGGCACAGTCAGAACTTGAAGGAGAAGGTAAGACATATTTTATTTGATGTATTCTGATAGAGCCCTATCCAAGTGAAGCTCTGCCAACATTTTCACTTTAATTTTGCATTGCAGAATCCTTCTGAAAGTTGCCTCACTGCTGTTCAGTCATTAATTTCTTTCCAATAGCAGCCCTTTCACCCTCAAAGAGAGAGTTGGAAAACTGGCACTGACKCTGCTTTATGCATCATTTTCATGTTATTTAGCCTTGAAAATCTTTGTGGCATCTCTGTGTATGTCCAGCTTCCTCAGCAGGTAAAGACTTTATTCATATCCGTGAGGAGGCAGCATGGTGATTCTTCTACCAGGAAGGTTCTTCTTGAGGGCGAAGTAAAGCTTCTTCATGGATACCTGCAGTGGAAGAGTTAAAAGGTTTCATGCTTATTGACTCAGATGGCTTTTATATCTAAGTAGAAATCCTTTCATTTTGAAATTTGGTTCTCTTGCAAGGCTGAACATTTAATCCGTGAACTTTACAAAGGAATGGAGAGCTCCTGTTTCTCAGGAAAATGAGCTGCTGGATTCATTATCATCAGCTCTGTACAAAATGGTTTGCCAGACATTTCAAACATGAGGTAAAGTCGCTCCTGGGCCTGTGCTGCAGCCCTCACAGTGGGGAAGATGAGCTTTTGAAAACAATTCAATTTTTATTCATTAACGTGTATAAAAATAGGACATTTGATCCATCCAAAAGCAAACAGCCTGAGTGTACTGTGTCACCCAGCAAGAGTACAGGACAGAAGGGCAGAGATGCAGGACAGCAGAGCCACACTGGTTCAGAGCAAGAGTCACCYGCCCTGGTATCCTCTGCCAACAGCAGCCCCTGGCAGATGGTTGAAGGACAGGCATATGTAAGACTTTCTGCCGACTTTTTTATTTTTTCAGATCCTTTTYCTCTCCAGTACATCTCTCAAGTAACTGTCTGATCTTCTCTTGGATCCCTCTAAACTATTTGCAACAATAGCGCTCTTTGGAAAGGCATTCCACACACTGACCACCTGTTGCATGAAGAACCATCTCCTTTACCTTACCTTGAGCCTGACCTCCTTCTCCTTTCAGTTTATGGCCTTAAATTTTGCATTAGAAGAGATGGTGGGTAATTGATGCCTGTCTATCTGATCCTGGCCACTTTTGATTTGTGGATCGGTGTCCTACTTGCACTGAGATAGCCCCTTTCCAAGTCAAAGGGAACATAGGAAAATCCTTCYGTGTGTGGAAGCTGTTCTGTAGCTGTGGTCATGGTAGTTGCCTTTCTCTGAAAGTTTTTGATTGTGATACAGCCTTTCTGAGGGAACAAGAACCACAGGCTGTATTGAAGATGTGGAAGAGCCACAGAAAGATTCATACGATCACATAATTAGGTATTCTGTGTCGTTCATTTGTTCTTGATGATATGTATTTTAGTTTCTTCTATTCTATTTTTGCTATTTTGATTCCTGTTCAGTTGAAGTTTTAATGGAACTAGCATTAGGATTGGCTAAAATATTGTTCCTGGATGATAATTGTYAGGTTTGAGTCCATCATTTCCTATGTGAAGTTAAGATTGTTTTTTTTCCATGTGCATTGTTACCTAAATTGTCGTTCTTTGTCATATTGCCCTATCACCGAATCTCACATGGCCTCTTAGCAATTCTGCCTAGTCTGCCCTCATTCTTACTGTCTTGAATAATTCTTTTATCAGCAGCAAACTTTCTCACCTTTTGCCATTTATTTATGAGTGAATTGAATCTCAGCACAGTTCCCTGAGGAAATCAGCTAATGCCCTCTCTCCRCTGTGAAAGCTTACCCTTTGTTTTTTGTCTTTTAACCAGTTATTTGTCTTTGAAAGGACTTTTCTCTTACTCTGTAGCCATGCGACATTTCCATAGCTATGATTAAAGAGAGAAAAGTCAGAGTAAATCATCACCAGAAGCAAAATTTCTGCAGATCAAAAAACTCCAAGCAGAGCCAAGCTGAGCCCAAACAATAAATGCAGTCGCACAGCAGTTGTAATCAATGTCCTCCCAACAGATTAATTTAGATTCACACAGCCTGATCTCAAGATGTGATTTGTCATCCGGTCCCCACACAGGGCATCCACTGGGCCATGGAATAAACTGCCAGGTGTCTGTAAAGGGGCACAAATACCTAGTTGCAAAGAAGAGAAGTATGTGGGGTTTGCCAAGGTGTTTGGGGGGTGAGTGCATGTGTGTTTGTGTGTATGGTTATTTTTGGGGTTTTTTTATTTGTTTCTTTGGTGGTGAGTTTTTTCGTGGTTTTTTGGTTTTTTTTTTTTGTTTTGTTTTTAATTTCCTGAAACCATCTCTCTGCTTCAGATCTCTCAGTATCATTCTGAAGGAAAATGCTGAGGTCTGATCCTGATTCTGAAACACAAAAATTGTGCTGCCTCCTCTTTTTATGGCTCAGGGAGTGTTTCTCCATTGCCTTCTGTCTCTTCCAGAAGCCTGTCCTCTCACTACTTCCTGTCTTCTCTACCTGTTCTAGCAACCTGTTCTAGTTACTGATCAGGGACACCTACTAATCCAGATGTTTCAGTCATGCATGTAAATGTCACCGACAGAGTTTTTATTAATTTAATAAAAAGTTTAGTAACTTAATTTGGTGTTGGGTCTGGCTCTAAGCCTTAGAAACTAGTGGGCAGCTAAGACCCAGTGAGGTTTCTGTAATGGAAGGAGATAAAAGCTGGACAGATTTCCAGTTTTCTCAACCATAAAAGCTGTGTTCTACTGTCCAGGAAAGAATGGCTTGTGTTGAATTCTTCCAAAGTGTTCGAATAGCTGCAAATCTCTAGCAGAAAGATGCTGAAGACAATGTAAAATAAGGAGYTGTGCTAGATATGCTGGTGTTGTAATAAAAGCACGAAGCAGCATGGTGGGGTGAACTGCAGTAGTGGCCACAGCTGGGGGCTGGGCAGGGCCTGGGGGAGCTTTTTACACCCATGTTGTGGAAGAAGAGTGTGATTCCTGTGCATAGACCTTTGGAGTAATTGTGTCTAGACCATAATTGCTTGGAGTTTGTTGGTTGCCCAAGTAAATGTGGAGATTTGAGCCTGAAAATRTGTCTTTTCCAGGCTTTATCAGATGGTAAACCAAGGCTATTTCCTCCCTGTTAAACTGCTTCCCAGTAAAACTCCAGCTGACTCATATTTAGCAGGGCTGTGCCATGTTCTTGCAGGTCTCTTGCTCAGGAGTTGGAGTGGGTAGAGCAGAAAGTGAAATGTTCCCTATTCCCTGATTTTGGCTGGGTCGGCAAGACACAGATGTGGCAGAGCTGGAAGTGGCAGCCAGGCTGCCAAAGTCATGCCTCACCTACAGTTGTGCTGGCTGGGGACACCAAGCTCTCTCCATTCAGGTAAAGCCCTGTAAATCTGCAAGCAACTGGAGTTTGCTGGTTGGACAGACTTCTGCCCTGCTCAGTCCCTATCCTGATCCCAACCCACAGGCTAAAAACATGAGCATCATGCAGAATTTCTTGTCCAGATGGAGCTACAAATAATAGCTGTGTCAGTCCACAGGCTCTTTCAGCTGTTTATTTTGCTGGGGGAAGCACTGGAGTCTCAAAAGTGTTGACTCTTACAAGAGGAAGTACTGGGCATGCCCATATGAATAAGTGATCTGTAATTGTGTGCAAGTGCTTCTACTGGCTTCAAGCATATTTTTGCAGGTGCCCCATCTGGGGAAAAAAATGGCCACGAATAAGACCCTAAATCGTGCTAAATATTGCAGACAGTATATCTGTATGAAGTATTTAAAGATTTTTTAAACATTCCGGATTCTGAATTTACAAAACACCATTTCCTCCATCTGCACTCAGTGCTCATCATTTTGTTACACAACCACTTCATTCCTTCACTGCTAATAGCTCCCTTTGAATACTGAATTGCCTCATTAAGGTCTCTTATCCCGTGAATGAAATTCTTCCTCTGAGTCAGATAGGCAGTCCTTTATTTTTCGCATTGATTTTTTTGTTAAATGTATCAGTCTGATTCTAAGTAATCAATAAAGCAGTGTGGAAAGACTTCTGATCTTTGAATTTGTGTGGAGTAGATAGACCCTTTTGTTATAATGCTTCTCTTTCTTGTGTTTAGTGGAAGCTGTTTGCACACATTTAAGCATATGGCTGTGCTGTTTGCTTTCATCCAAAGACTTCCTCCTTTCTCTGCAAGAGGGAATGGCAATTCCAAACTCCTGATCCCGACTGCAGTGTATCTTGGCAGAGTCTCCCCTAGTGAGGGGGGCCACACTTGCATCAAACAGCTGGATGAGTTGGCAAAGAGTTGGATTGATTTGCTGAATGAAAGTCAGTGGAGAAGTTAGAAAGAGAGCTCTGCCKCATTCTTTGACGTGCTAGAGCTTCCGAGCTGTTAATAGGAGCTAAATAACCCCTGTCGTGATGATACTGTCAGCTGTAAATTCATCTCCCTAACTGATCTGTTGAGCAGACTTCATGTTTCTAAATATGGGTGTAAGTTGCTTCCTTCTGCCTCACTGTTCAACAGTTGAAGTAATTGAATACAGCTGTTTTATTGCTCCCTTAATGAGTGAGTGGAAAACCATGGATGGATTTCTCAGCGTATCATCCCCCTGTAAAGTSCAATGTCTTTTGGGACCTGAAAGTCTGGATTTGGTAATGAAATAGTTATAGGTTGTTGGTTAAGCTCCTGACAAAGGTGGGCGAGGAGACTGTCTAAGTTACTGCTCATGGCTTTAAGGAGAGGTGAGAGGGGCTCAGGTTATGGGTACATCAGAAAACTGTTGCAAGAAGAGCTAAGGCCATCTGCAGTCCCCGGCATGTGATAGCAGAGAGGAGCCAGTGCTTTGCTCCAGGTCACAACTGGGAAGTTTCATTCCTGCAGTGTGTTGGTCAAGTTGCCTTGCACCGGTGTAGCTGTCAGGCTGCCAGAGGCCATGACACAAAACTCGCCATCCAAATGGCACCTTTATTGAGAGTCAATGGGAACGAACTCTGTTATGTGTTGGGTTGGACCAAGTATGGCCATATGGGATATGGGTGGGTAGCAACTGCTGGTGCATTTGACCTTTGGGGTATAGCTAGAGACGTAGTTTCAGCCCAAGTGGTGCTTTCTGAGGGTATGTCAAACTGTAAAAGACAATGGCAAAATCCAATAAGAGCAATTTTGGTAGGGCATAGGCAGAAGGGGACGTGCTTATGAGCAGTCAGAGTGTGACAGTCCCCTTGAAATGAGCCCCGTGCTAATGCAGGCAGCTCAGTGTGTTGTGGCCACCAAGGAACCGATGCAGGCACTCTGTCTGTTGTCACAGGGCATGGGACACCGGTTCTGATTTATGGGTGGGCTGGGGTGAGTTACTGGCTCATAAGCTAGGGTGTGCTCATCTTTAGATTTAATTTCTGGATGTGTTTCTGATGTGTTTTATGATGCTATGTAAGTTACTTAACCATGTATGCTAAAGATGACAGAGAAGTTTTAAGACACCAAAACATTAACTAGAGTTTCAAGCAGATCGTGTCTGTACTATCACTGAAGAAATATGTCAGGGTATTGTGGACCAGTCTTTGCTGCAGTGTAACTCAGAGACTTCGACTGCCTGACATAAGTACCTGTTGCCATGCAATATCTGAGCTTGGGGAAACAATTGGCAGCCTCTAGATCTGATGATGGGCAACCCAACAGGGCCATAAGGCTGTGGTCAGGGGACTGGTGCAGCTCTTTGGAGTGGCATTCTCTGTCCTTAGTGAAAAGCCCTTCCACGAGAGCATTTTGCTTTTCCAGAACCGGGATTGATACTTTGCGTATGAGTCAACAGCTGTTGAGCTGAACTCAAGCCGCTCCAGCCTGTGCCAGCAAGCTGGCAGTAACATTAATATCCCACAGGCAATGGAAGCAAAACAGGAGTGAGTTGGAGGCCTGGCAAAAGGGGGGAGTTGCTGCTGTGCAGCACAAAATCAGAGGCCCAAAGTCACCATGTGCAGAAGTGGGTTTTTCTGAGCACACTGTAAGCACTTACCAGTACATATGGCCTCAGAGTGCTGGACATGTGAAACACCCCATAATTAAAGCCAAGTGGATTCTTATGGCTGTTATCCAGCACAAAAGAGAACCTTGAAGCCAGCTTCCCAGCTGACATAAAACAAAGCTGGATGGGGTTATTGAAAAAAATGTGCATTGGACTTGGGGAACCAAACGCTGTCGCTCAAATCCTGTCTTTGTGGGTGGCCACGTGGAAACCAACCAGCTTCCCACTTGCAGGCTTTGAATAATGACCTCCACTTGCTGGGAATGGGGCAGCAACACTGAAGTCAATTGAGCTCCACCAGTTTACACCTGATGGGAATCAGTAAGGTGGTGATTGGTATATTTACTGCCTGCCTGGCAGGCATGAGAAGGGATATTTGTGCCATTTACAGACATGTAGAATATGATTTCCATAAGCGTTCAACRTGATAACTTTCTCCTGTGTGCCAAAGCATGGTGGGCAGTGCCAAGGGAGTGCTGCGGAAGCAGAGCTGGGACGTTGACATGATGTTGCTTGGGGAATGGAGGGCATGAGGAGAAGAGGGAAGGAATAGGAGCTACTTTTCAAGGCACAGACTGAAGAATAACATAGAGGAGAGGAAATACAGAGTAACAAGTGAAAAGAATGAGGGTAAAGAAACACAGGAGAGTGAGATTAGGCCAGGYTGGATGGGGCTTTGAGCAACCTGTGTTGTAGTGTAAGGTGTCCCTGCCCATGGCACAGGGTTATAACTAGATGATTTTTGAGATCCCTTCCAACCCAAGCCGTTCTATGATTCTGTGAGATGAGACTGGTTTGATGCTCATGACTTTGCCATAATCACTAATCCTGTTATTGCACCTTCCTACCATAAACATGCCTTGTCTCAGCATGCCTGGAGTGGAGATAGAAAGGGATGGAGAGGCTTCCTGAACTTGTACGTGAATACTCCTGAATTGACTTGTTTTTACAGTGAAGTAACTATTGGAGCAAATCAAGAAAAGGCTTTCAAATCCAGCTCACCTCAGCATATCTGGATGTCCTCTGAGGCAACAGCAGAGCAGCACTGGCCTCCACCCATCTCATGCAGAGGGGTTATTTCTAAGCTTGTCTATCAGTCCCATACACGAGAAGTTTTTTCTTGCASTTCTGTCTAGAGTGCTTCAGAGAGGCCAGATATGTAAGATGGTCCAGTGAGGAAGGTACTTAAAAGTCTTAAAACTCACTAGTCTTGAAAGTTAGTGAACTGCTTGGCATGGATAGGTAGTGAGCAAACATCTGTTTTGCCTTTTTATAACCTTTACGATCCCTAGACTGTGTTTGTGGAACTGTCTTCTTGGATGCTTTGCAGTAGCCTGATGGGTGTTTTACTGTGCAGTGCCTCTGGTATTCCCCAGAATTCAGGATTTTAGGGAAACCTTCCCTGTAGCCCTGACTCCAGCTTGATGTGGCCAAGCAAAAGCAGGGAAGCTTGTGAAAGGAACGTGATTTCAGCAGAGTATCCCTCTGGACAAAAAGAACTACCTGTAAGCAGGTTTAAGTGTGAAGGAATTGCGGAGTGGTTGAAACATGCAGAATGGACCTGGTCCATTTTAGTTACACTGTAAAAAACAGTTGTGGCTTAAAGTGCTCTAACACTGAGATGTAATTTTTAAAAACAGGGTTTGCTAAAGCAACCCACTCTCATGGTGGCCTGCTGAGTTGTGAGGCAATTGCAGTTATTTACACAATGTGTAAATAAACCTGCTCCCCTGACTGTAAACCATGACCCTTGGATATTGAGCATTTATGCAGGTTGTGAAAATGGCACTTAATGGCTTAGTCAGTTAGGGATTTTTTTTTTCCAGTTTATTTTCATGAATGGTAGCTGATATAAGGAAATAGTATTAACTTGTAGTTTAGAAAATCTAGATTTGGTAGGAAAGTTTGGAAAAATCATTCTATCTGCTGTGCTTAAGTCTGGGATCACTAAGCAAAACAGACTTCCCTTCTTCCAGATATCATATTGCTGCCACGTGTAAACATTGTTGTAGAAGAATGACCCAGCTCCTTCTGCAGGTTTGCAGAGCTGGATTTATTGTCCCCTCTCTCTTTGCTGCAGTAGCACTTAAAGTCTTTAGGACTTATATCAGCTTTGTGTTCGTGTTTGCTCCTTGAATCCTGAATGAACATTTAGATGGTTAATACAATAAAAAAGGTTGCTCCAATGAGTAAACAACAAAGTCACCGTTGCATAAATAAATGGAAAATGGATATCTTCTTTTGTGTTTCATGGTGGCCTTTGGCTTGCACTTATCATTATGGTGTCTAAATGCCTGGCAGTAGTACATTAAATTGGGTGGGAGTAACATATCAAGTGATCAGTGGCTTGGCTTCGTCTTCTTCCTCATGCATATGCAAAGGAGCACTTAGAATTTGTTATGTAAACACGGCATTGTATGTTTATCTTCGAGAAGCAGTTTTGGTTTTGCATTTGGCTGAGAAAGTGGTGACATTTGCAGTCGTGTGGGTCGTTTCCTATGAACTCTGGTGTGAAATTTGTCCCTGGTTGAATGAAGCTGACAAAAAAGCTGAGCTACTGGCCTAACTGGCTTTAGCCTTCTGTATATCCCATTAGCCCTCCTGGTTTGTAGGACCTGAACAGGGAGGCAAAGCCCCCCCTTCTTATTGTCCCCTGTGGACATATTTAAGGGAAATGCTATTAAAAAACATCTCTAGAAAACTTTCCACACCTTTACCTCTTCCTGCAAGCTTGGCCACAAGAGGGATGGAGCCAACTCAGCTTTCGCCGTGCCCTTACTCAGAGTTGTGCTTGCCAAGGAAGGACCCCACAGGATTTGACTATTGTGGAGTAGATGCATTACTAGGAAAAAAGAGAAAGGTTTTACGGGAGTGAGGCTGTATCTTAACTACTGCTCAGTCACTTGGGAAGGCTGTAAAAGCTTTTTGAAACTACCAGGCTCCTCCCAAAGCACCACTTGATCTAGTGCATTTTCAGATTCAAAGCTGAGTCTATAAAACTTATCCCTGTACAAAGACCACCCAACACTAGCAGGGCATGCAAAGAAATTTGTGTTTACAGTTTAGTGCGAGGGTCAGATAGCTTTGCTATGGTTCAGGTTATCCACCCAGAGAAAGCATGCTTTTTTGCTAAGCATGGGATACATGAGTCATTTCTGTTACCCAGACCTCTAGACATAACATAAAATAGATGGCATGAAATAGCATTAAAGATATTAAAGATGGGAGGAAATTAAGTGTTTTCTCCCTTGCATTCTTGAGCTATAGAGTAATGGATTTCTAGTGCAAGCTCAGCTACTAATGCACACATGAGAAGTGAGGGCAAACAGTAGAAACCTCAAACTCTGTACTGTAAGATACAGAAAACCCAGTCAAGCAAAAGGCAACACAGAAGTGCTTTCGCAATATAAATATGGTGATTAGTTTCCTAGCAGGGAATTAGCTTTTATCTACTTTTTAAAACTGTTAGTAAACTGGGTTTATCTTAAGCTGCATAGAATTTGTGACCCTGCCAGTATCTGGCATATTCCAGGATTTTCTCTCTTTCCTTGAGAATGACCCATAAGACCCTAAATCTGTATTCTTCCTTTTTCATATTTAAAAAATAAATTCCTGCTCAACTTCTGCATTCCCAGTTCAGCTCTTTGCTATCATCCATCTCTGTTAAGATTCTGTGGAATGGCTGGGGGATTAAGACCTCACACCCACCTAAACCAGAAAGAAATTAATTTTATCTGCCTTTTTTGAAAGGTGTAAATTCTGAACATTGTATTCCCTCAGAACCAGGAATAAATTATTTGAAGGAGTGCCTCTCCTCATTAGAGACTGCTTGTAAATATRCTGTCTCCCTTGAATGCTTGGGAACACTTGCCTTTGGATTCCTTTTTTAGGACTTTTTCCACTTAGTAATTAATACTCGTCCTTATATAACGCTTGTGACTGAAAGCACTGTGCAAAGGGATAAAAATGGGCAGTCTGCCCTCTTTAAAGGAGATAAATCTACTGTACTGATGGACCTGCTCCCTGGAATTCTTCAGTGCAGAGGAGGTTAAAAGTTATGTGTCAAATATAATACTCTTGGTCTGTTGCACTCAGTAACTATATTCAGTCTTTTAACTATTATAGAATTTAAGGCAAAGTATTTTTAGCACTTTTTGTTGATGGCTTTCTTAAACTTCTCTTTCAGAGGTTTTGTGATTGTAAAGAAAGATGGAATGAGTTTCTGTCTGACTAGTGTACCAAAATTCTCATATGATCATSCACATGCATGCATTTAGGGCCAGTGCATCATTTCCAGTAACTAGATTGCCTGACTTTCATGATTACTCTGGAAGTCAGAACAACTTCCCATTTCTTGGCCAGAGGAAATGAATATATTTCATTTGACCTGGATTGAGTCTTGGCATACGATTTATTGTAGCCCAAATATTTTCTTACAATTTTTAAATCTGCGAAGTCATATCAATAACATAAATTAAAAGCTTCAGCTAGTGTCTCAAATACATAGTTATTATTTTACATCTACAGGAAATGCAAAAGAAAGAAATCTGAAATAAAAGAAATGGAAAAGCCAGTTACTTGCCTTACCCTCAGCAACAAAGAAAGCTTCCTTTCTTTGTCTAGATGGATGTAAAACCACTCAATAATTCAGCTTCTTGACATACTCAGTAATTTTGTTTCCTTTATTTTGCTGTCTGAAAGTACACACCATTTATATAGCTCATTATGTATGTAAAAGATACTGGGAAAGAGTTGAGACTGAGTAATCCATGCCAGCCCTAATTTCCCCATCAGGAAATCAGTTGGGGCAGAGCTGGCATTGAAACATGTGGGATGTCTGTATTATCTGAAGTGGAGCACTCTTGGTTGTTCCTGTCTTGAAAAAAAACAGGCAGGAGCAACTGCATTTTTTTCAGTATTTTCTCCTGGGCATCCCAATATCTTTGTGTGTGTTGGCAGCAGAAGACTATGGATGTCTCTTTTGGAAACCTCTGGCAGAAATCTCTGTTTTCCTTGCAGGTGACTGAGCCCAGGATCAGCACGGTCCCTTGGTCTCCTTGGCTGTCTGTAGATTGAAGTGTTGTGAGCTGTAGGCCTCCAGAAGGTTAAGGTGGCAGCTCTGGTCTTCCCTTCACACTCCTCTGGCTGAGGAGCACAGATGTCAGCACTRCTGCAGCTGGGTGTGATTCCTGACAGAGGTGCAGTTAGTGGAGTATTTATCCAGGGGACCACAATATCAGGACAGCACAAAAGGGAGGACTGGTAGAAAGATGACTGTGAGATACACCTTTTTCTGATGGAATTGGGGCAGTTGTTCTGAGTGAAGAAGAAATGAACTTTGCCTGCAGTCTCTGATGGCAAGTGGCCAGTCTGTAGCAGCTACTTTCCRGTCTTGTAGTACCACAAACCAGCTCTCAGGAGATCCATGCCATGGTGTGGAGTCAAACCTTCCTCCTGATGTGTCTAAAGCTGGTGAGGCAGCGTGGATTCAGGACTGAACGTGGGACAGAGAGCAGGGAATCCCAGGTCAGTCCAACCTGTGCCCCTACTTGCCCATATGTGCTTAGGGTTCCTCCTGTTTTCGTTTATTCTCAGGTCACCAGAAGGTTCTGGCTGTCTATGCTGCTTCTGACAGACCAGTTTACTGCTAGGAACAAGGAATTGTTGTTATTGCACAGTAAAGAGAAACTTGGCCCTATATATACAAAATTATTTTGCCGTGCCTCAAAGGATAATCAGACTTGTGTTTTAAAGGAGGATACTGGTGCCAGGGGTTTCTCTGCACAGGCTGTCAGCAGTCCCACTGTATGCAGTCTCTGACACCAGCCTCTTCCACTGCTTTGCATAATGGATGGCATTGTCAGGAATAGTTTCCTGATGTTGTGTAATACTAAGGAAGAGACTGTCTTCTCCTGTACTTAACCTTGGTGATTTTTAACCCAGCCATTAGTCCTCACAAATGATATTGTTTTCCCCTTTGGCATGAAGCAGGGAGGCCTGTTGAAAACCACAGCATCCGTTGTAAGGACGGACATATTCATCACTTGAGCCTAGGGCTCAGCTGTGAACACAAGTAGGACTTCAGACGCCAAAATATATTTGGCCAAACTTTTTTATGTAATGGTTTCCTCAGAACTCCAAGCTGTAGTCAAACATTTCATTAAAGTGCGCTGGGAATGCGCAAGAAAGCTCTTGACTGTAATGTTTGCCCAGGGAGTTTTGTTTGAGTCTTCAGCCTAGATTGTCCTTAAAGCCTATTGTACTGCATGAAAGGTAGCAGAGTACCTCAAGGGAGAGTCACAGGCAATTCAGATTCATGCCAGTGAGTTCCTGTACCTCCTGCCTGGAGCCTTCCAGCAGCCACAAACTGAGCTGGATAATACCCTCATTACTCCATCTCCWCTTCAGCATGCACGCTGCAGCCAGCAGGAGCTACTTGCCCTTGTGTTGGCTATAGTGGCATTTCTGGGACATACCCTCAGAAGCAGAGAATGTGTCTTGATGATTTTGTTAAARAAAGGGAGGCACTGATGTCATTCTTACTGTTATTTCAGTTTAGGCAGAGCCCCTTTTTACCAGTCTTTCCAACTACAGTTGTACCRGTAATACCAGTCTGTCTAACAGTCCATCCATCAATCTTCCCTCCACTGTGGCACCCACCTTCTGTGAAGCTCCAGAAAGATACAGGGACTTGTTCTAGCACACGCTCTCACCAGGAAAGCAGCATTTTATCCTCAGCTTCCCCTGGACCTTGTTCAGTGCAGATACCTGGTGCTTTTAGCACCGACAGGAGGGAACATATTCMGTCTCAAAGCCAGAGCTCAGATGCAAGAGTAGCTCTTGCATGCTCCAGCTTTTGTCTGGAAGCACAGAGATGTGGTGGCTGAGATTTCTGTGACTTTATTAATTTGTTTATTAGTTGCCAGCTCTGGGTGAAGCATTTGACGTAAGTCRATTAAATACTGGGATGCTGTTCCCCGGTTGTCTCAGTCACAGGACAGGCTGGCTATTTTCAAGTGACTTGTTCTTTCCCCTTAACAAGCAGAATAATTCAAATGAATTGCTTCCAGAAACRAGAGAAACTGTAGTGTCCCCAATTATTCATGCTGCTCTTCCATCTGAGCATTGCTGCAGTGGGCATGCAGTTGTTCTAAACATAGGATATGCTTTCTTTCGGGACCATTTTATCCTTGGCAACTCATCAATCACCTGGAACTAAAACTCTGTTCCACTTTTCATTATTTTTCTAATCATAATGTCTTTTCTAGATCCATAATTGTTCTTCATGGGTTATAAGGCTGGCATAATCTGCTATATTGGAAAACACGGATACTGATTTATGTGCTTTCAGTTATGCAGTGTGCATTTCATTTTAGGTCCASTCTGGGGGTAGAAACCTCTCCAACTTGTGCAATAGCACCTCTGCTTCTTTTCTCTTATTACTGCTATGGAGATAAGTATGTTTSCTTTCAGAAATGTTTCTGAAGCTTTGTTTTTTCTTGACACTCTGCCTTTCCCAGTCACCTCATCACCTTGTGGCATGCTGGGGCTAATTTCATGGCTTTTTCTGTGGTTGTGGAACATCTGCTGTTTCCCAGGATATCTGTAAAACAAGCTGACAAACCAGCCTGGTGCTTAGCACGCCCCACAGTTTGCTTCACTGCTTTGGGTGGTTTTAGTAGCCTTTGTAACCCATGAACCTGCACCTCCCTCTGATCAGCCCTATTTGTGCTAGGTCTGCGTACCCCATAGTCAAMATTAAGTGCAACTTTAATTTCATATTTTTGTGAAATTACTGCTCTTACTTGGAGACAAAAACCCGCTTGGAGGGTGAAAACCCTTCTCGTGTGGCAGCTGTTCTTTGCCATTTCGGATTACCCAGTTCCTACCTTCTGCTTGATCATCCCAAGTTAGTGGTGGTTGTGGCATTGTGGGGTTAAAGGAATGGTGTAGCACTTGTCAAGATTTAAAATCCCTGTAAAACAATGGAGAAATATTGGTTCCTGTCCTTACATGTTACTTACTGCCTAATACAATTTTTATGGGCATGAGCATTTGCTAAGTTTTAGTCTCCATGGAGTATAAGAGGTCTGTTCAGCGTGGCTTTGGAAAACACTCATGTCCTTCTTCTTACCTGGCAACTTTCCTCCTTCTCCACAATGTAGTGCTTATCTTCCATGGGAAACGGATAGCAGAAAAACCTTTTCCTTTTTGAAAGCACCATTTCCTACTCCTTCCGGGTTYTTGAAACATGGCAGTCCATAAGCCTGGTCCACTTAAGAGCATCTTATTGTCTTTGGGCCAAAATCTGTTGCGTTAGACACAGTAAAGCTCTCTAAGGCAGCCTTTTCCCTGTAGCTGAGTTCCTCTATGCCATGCGGACTGGATCCAGCCCTTTGCAGGAGGCCAGCTGAGTCTGGTGAATTCTGCCATAGTGATCTTTGCCTTATAGACCTGTGTGCATCCTGAACAGCCCATAAGTGARTTGGAAGCTGCGGACATGAGACCCCTGGAAACCCACTTTCTGGTCTTTGTCACTTTTAAAGTGTGTCTAGGTTGGGAGAYAAAAATGTTTCTCAGCTGTCAAGGGCTGCTGCCTCATATTTCTGTCTACAAAGACTATGCTGGTCTCTCATTGAATCTTTGCTAGTGAACTGGGTGATGTTTGTGTTGCCATCTGGGCCTTGGTTTAAGGCATGTGCTGAGATGTCTCTGTCTTATCTGTGTACTCTGGCAGGGGGAAGGTTCATGTGTACATTTTAAGTTGATGTCTTTCTGTTATTACCAGCTGTCTCCCATTTCTTGCATCAGAATAGGAAGGGAGATGAATTATTTAACTGAAAATGCTTCTGGATCCCTTACTTGCCTGAGATTATTGATGTTACGACCCCTCGGGGAGGGAAAGCTGAATAGTAGTGGCTGATAAATGGAAAATGTTTCTCTTTCATTCTCCCCTGTCACTTTCTCCCTTTTCCATTCCCCACTAATGCATACAGACAGTTTTCTGAAGCACTCACAGTTACCTGTGTTGACAAGACCATCTAGAGGCACTGCCTAAATTCCTGTACTTCTTGTGCCAGCTACACACTGAGAGCCCAAAGGGCTGGACGGGACACACATAGACATAGACATGGTGGTCCCAGAAAAAAGGGAGCACTAYTATGGTTTTATAAAGAAAACACTGCAATAGTGTGGACACTTTATAATGCTGGTTACTTGCTGCTGTGATCARTCATTTATCTATTTGATGGCAATTAGGAAACTGTGGGATGTATAGTAAGCTTAGAATTGCACATGGGAAGCTGTGGAGGTATCAGAGAAAACAAAGGCTATATATGAGGTTTTCTCATACAGTTTTCCAAAGGCCATAATACARTTCCTAGTTCTAGCTCCAAATGCCAGAAGCATGATGCTCCTGGCAAAGGGTCAGTTTTCTGCTTACAATTAAGTGTTCATCGCCAGTAATGGAGCTGATCTGAGGTTGAGAACTTGGGATTGATCTGAGGTTGCGAACAGGATTTCTCATTTGAAATTCCAAGGAGGGAAGGATCAGGCATTCTGCTTGTGATGCTCTCTTAGCCAGACAAAAGTAGCAAAATAATACCAGCTTTTGAACTACTTTTGTTCATATTCTCCTTGGTTTTGGTTAAGTTTCTTTCTAGACTTGAAAGGTTTTTAATTTGGGATGCTGGCAGATATCCTTAGGAAATTTCARTGGTATCTAAAGTATGCTAGAATCTCTTTCTTATTCCTTTTATTTGTGAGGGCTAGGGATGCTATCCAGGCTGGAAGTATTTTGAAATATTCCAAGTCTGAGATGAAACAGTTCTGGTGCTTTTATTCAGATTTTTCTGGGCCAAACCCCTTTAAGATGAAAAAAGGAACCCTATAAGAAGAGTTTTGTGTTTTTCCTAACATTTCAGCGTTTCTCCTCTGGTACCACACAGCACCCAGAGATTCAAATTTTCCTTAAAGATGGAAAATGGGACAAAGATAATCACCTCTAGGTGATTCATCATCTAGGAATTTCATTACAGTGTGGATGAAATATACAGCAAGGATGAGCAGCATATTGTGGTGCTGATTCCAGAGGGCTCCTGATTTTTCAAATATTTTCTCCTGGGTGTTTGTCCTGATTATACAGCTCAGAATTTCAGGTGGAAGTCCAAATTCAATGCTTCTAACCACCAAACTGCTTGTGTGTAAGGGCTGGAGAGTGAGTTACAGGCAAGCAAAGGAATCTCAGTATGGATTTCTTCATTTTATTGCCTGTGCTTACAAGAAACGCCATGCTCCACACACATCCCGCTGACTGCAAATGCCAGTGTGAACCCAGACATCAGCAGCTCCTCGTGCTTTCCAGCGCATTCCCTGAAAGCCCTCCAAAAATCCTGCAAGAGCAGTGCTGATGGTTTCCTTTCCCCCCAAAAGCCCAGGTCTCGCCTCCAGAGGGTGCTGCAAACTTGCTGTGGTCACCAGCCTGCGGTGTGCGAGAGGGAGCTGTTCAATGGGCATTTCACTGCGGTTAGGGGACATCAAAATATGTAAGTAATAGTTTGACTGTCACTTTGATTGCACAGCACGTAGTTTTAGATATAGCTTGTATGCACTTTGAACTGAAAAAAATCCAGGTGGCAGCTGTCTTTTGTTAACATGAGATTATTGTGCTTACAGCGTGAATGTGAAATACATCTATAAGCAGCGAAGGAACAGATCCAAGTCAGTCATGAAAAGAAAAAACCTTTTAATACAACTCTTGGGGCATCTTGCTTCCCTGCTAATTTGCAGCTGAACAGATGCTATACAAGCAAATATTCATACAGTGAAAATATACAAACCCAGAATTCTAAGGAGTGCTTACAACACTGCGATAACCCTTTTCCTAGCATTACTGAGAGACACTCTTTCCATTCCCTAAGTAGTGTCCTGGGCAGACAGAAGCATGCAGACGGGGAATGGAGGCATGGAGAAGAAGAGAAGAATTCTGCGTGCTGGGGAAGGTGCATATGTTTATAGCATCAGAAAAGTGCTGCTTCTTAGTGTTGCTTGAAAGGCCACATTGGGAGCCTGTGGCAGAGATAATAATCTTACAGAATGATGAGTTTCAGAAGACACTAATGTCTTGAGTGTTGCTGGGTTCTTTTGGCCTGCCCAGGTTAAAATGGCTGCAGGAGAGCACAGCAGCTGTGAGGCATGAAGTTGACTGCTGCCCTGCTGCTGGCCATATTCCTCAGCACATTCATGGCAGAAATCCTTCTGCCTCCATGACCCCTTGCTGTTGCTCTCATCCTGACCTAGGAGGATTTGCCAGTACAGCACTGAATTCCTGGCTCTGCACTGGAATTGCCGCACTCTGCATACTGGAGTTTGCCTTCCTGGCTGCCAGCTGCCCATGGCTGTTGGTGAAAGAACTGGCAGGAAGGGTTGGCCCTGTGTCAGGATGTGCCTTCCCCTCTAGAGGAGGTACCAGAGGCACAGAGTGCCTGGCACTCTGCGTGTTGGATGTGCTGTGCTGAGACTGCGTTAGCTGGAGATGGATCACTGTACGCCTGCAGGTCTATCACTTCCAGTGTGCAGGTGGTACCCTGTGCAGCCCCTGTGCCTTCTGGACAGACATGGTGAGGCTGAGCTTGTGAGGTAGCTCTGAGGAAGTCCAGTGCCAGGACCTAAAAGCTGTTCTAGCCACAAACAGCTCAATTATGCTGGAGTGGGCATGGCCAGTTTGCTCCAGGCTATCTTGGTGTGGGAACAACAGGCAGTGTTCAGAGAAGCTTCCAGCTTGGGCAGAGCGCTGCTCTTGCCCCTCGTTCCAAATCCAAGGCAGGCTTGAGCAGAGCAGCTAAAGCAATAGGAGGGTGCATTGCAACCAGCCAGGGAAAGCAGCGGAAAAGCAGCCAAGAGGCCATGGATGTCACATCATTGGGACAGGCACGTGACAATGACGTCACGTGCACAGCTTTTTCATTAGCTGGAATTCAAGTCCTGTGGCAAATGGATGCTTCAGTAGTTGGTTTTGGTCTAATGGTTCAACAAAGAGTGGATACTGAAATTTATGATTAATTTGTCACATGTTCCAAACTGTTCATTCTGAAAGTCAGAGCATTTTGTTTCAGCTTGATTTGACCACATCCGCTGGATCAATCGTAGTGCCTTAGGCTTCCCTTCTAATTTGTGGCTGGATTCATCTCCATGGTACACAGCAATAGGTCAGTGGGGATGACATCCCACAGCATCTTGTCAGATGAAATCCAAGCAGAGAATGTAGGGAAAGGAAGAGGTAAGGGAAAAAGAAAGGAAGAACATGAGACATCACTTTTCTGAGACAGTGTGGTGTCTGAGGCAGACAGAGATTAATAAAAAATTGACCTAAAAAGAAGTGTTTTCAAATAGGTCAGCTGAAGTGTTTCAATTGGGTCAACAAGACCTGAAACAAAATCTTTCGTTTCAGTTTTCTGGTTAAAATAATAATAATAAAAAACCCCAAGTGCGTTGTCATTCAGAAGGCATTGAAAGAAAAATACCCAACCAGCCCTACTGGTAGCACAGAAACAAAATTTCTTTCTCTGAACTGGTGGCAAATTTTCATACCCAATTCCAGTCTTGTAGACAAGATTCCTCTTTTGCTTTCATAGTTAATTTGGCTTTCTCAGAGAAACCAGTGACATGGGTTTTGAGGGAGACAAATACAGTGAGATCTTGAGATGTTTTAGCGATCCAGAGTATCCTCCACTGCCATCTGGACTTCAACCTTTTTTTTTTTTTWAAAAAAAAATTTAATCTGAAAATACACAGTTTCCCCCACATCTGTAACAACCCTGCCTTTTACATTCTAGTCCAGTTTTGTTGTCTCTAGCCTTGAGATTGTCCTTTGAATTAGGGGTCCCATCTGTTGTTATCCTGAGCAGCACAGAAATAGAAAATCCTGCAGGCAAATGGAGCATTACTTTGCAGGACCAGACTGAGCTCTACATCCAATTTAATGCTCAGTTTAAATTCTGTTGAATATGCACCTTAGATATTTGTTTTACAGGGGCAATGTGCCAAATAAATAGAAATTTATATTTGACAATTTCCCATTTTCCTTAAAGATGAAACACCTTAGTAGGAAGTAAACTAGGGAAAGGGTGGGGAGCAGGTTTGCTGAGAGGCAGAGATGGCTCTGAGCATGTAGTTGCCCACGTTTGCCAGTGCATCTTTTTCTTCCAGTGTTTGACATTTTGTACTCTTTTATGCAGAACTGGAATCCCAAGGAAGCTGTGTTTGTGGGCAGAACTGTGTCCAGCCAGGCACTGAGCTATCCTGTCTTATAAAACCCATCTGCAAACGTCTGGCCTCTGGCCGATTCTGAAGCTCCTTTAAATAAATGTTTGTGTATGAAGGATTGTGTAAACAGATCCTGGGCACAGTAAATAGGAATGTGCATAGCTTAGTGCCTATTTGATGGCACATTGTATGAGGACAAGTCACTTGTAAAGCAATAATGCATCCATTAGATGAAACATGTGACTTGGGAGTTAGGCAGAAGTTTCTTAAGATTCAAAATCCACATCTAGATCTGAATTTTACAGCCTCCCCATCCTTGGTAATAGCAGAAGAGTGTCTTCATGTGGTTACTGACCAGATCTTTAGGGTTTTTTACTACACTCTAATGGGATGTTCACACCATCACTGTGCAGTGGAGTCCATTGCTAAAGGAAACGTGGACTGGGAAAGACAGTTGGCCAGACTGGGACACTGAAGGACCATGCTTGAGAAGCCATGTTATCTTCCCTTTTGTCTGCCCAAGCTTCTCTCCAATTAAGAAGTCCTTTTTCTTCTACATATCCACCACCAAAACCTGCAAGAAGATCCCTTATCCTATAGCACAGCCGTACCACCACCGAGTTGTACAATATCCTGATTTCCAAACTGAATACTGATAAACAGTGCGTCTGGACAGTAAAGTCTGGGTACAATTCTTGATCCATGTCCTCCATAGTGGCAGGTGTTCAAACCCTGGGCTTTGGTATATGCTGTTATGAGAGACAAGAGCTGCAAAGTTCAGGAATTTCAATGAGTTACAGGGATTGTCCGGGCAAACAGTGGTCACTGTATCTACTGCTGAATTCAAATCCAGTCATTCTTTAGGAAAAGGGAAAGCAACAGACAGCTTATCACTCACTGTGTTTCTTTTGAATTGGAATAAAACTTTTCAAAAAGTTCAAAAATAAAGCTGTGAAAACCAGCTTCATTTTGTGTGGGCTTCATACCCTTTAAAAATTCACAAGAAAGCAAAGGGCAGAGATTTTATCACTGGAATCTGAATCAGATTGATTTTTTGGATTTGGTCTTGGCTCAGATCTGAATGTAATTTTAGATGCAAAGTCCCCAAAGTCTACAAATCTGAATCTCTGTCACTCTTGGATGCTACCAGTGTGGGGTAGACTGTATTATTCCAATAGTGTGAAAAAGGTGTAATAAACTTACTTTGCTGTTTTCTTTACTATTCCTTCTGAACTCAAGTTTCATAAAACACTGGTATCTCTGTGAGGAACGTGGAGTACAAATGGTAAGAGTGACCACTTTTTGTGTTATCCTCCTGGGTTCCCACTTCCCCTTACTAGGCTGTAAACAACTGAGAATATGAGAAAAAACCTGGTCATTTAGATCCTGTTTCATCTTGTGCCATGAAATGCTGACCTCGGTATTTCCAAACTTGTGTGCAAGTCGCAGCAGGGGGAAGGATGATAGAGAAGAATGTGAATTTTTGGCATATTTGATGTACAGGTGTATCCATGCAAACCTCATCCCCTCTGGTTGCTAACTTTTGATTCTTTTTCACTGCAGTTCAGAAAAAACACTGTAGCTGAAACTCTTTTATGACTTTATGACCAAGGAAAGAGGTTTGTAGGTATGTGGACTAAGAAGGAGACAACCAGATCTCATTTTTTTGAGTGTAAAAAGTCCCTCTATGCAATGGAGAGAGAGAACTTGCATTCCTTTTTGGGTACAGCGTGATCTAGTGTGGCTCTTGTCCTCCTCCACTGCACAAGGTGTGAGTGGTGCCTACAGGAAGGATGACAGAGCTGTTGGGTGGCACTGTCACTTCTTTGCAATTCTGTATTCCCAAAGCACGGACACGGCCCAGCTCTCTTGGCATGGCAGTGCTGTGAAGGTCAGAGCATGTTGCATTGGGAAGAGGCATCCTCCCTCCTGCACTGGCTGATAGAAATCCCAGGGAGGATTCTAAGCAAGAGTTTATTTGAAAATAGATGAAAGCAAGCAAATTAACCAGACAGCAAAAAAAAAAAWGATGTTCTGGAAGACTTCAGCGGTCTGAATCATGAGCCAGACCTGCAGCCAGAGGCAGTGGCAGGCTTGCCAGCATGAATACCCAAGAACAATGTGGAGCAGGACACTCATGTCACTGAACAAGTCACTGCAGCAGTGATTCCTGTTCAGTTCTTGTGTTTGGAGTGAGTAGTGGGAGGGAGGCAAGATGGACGTGCTGCAGTTGATGTTCTGCAAATGCTTCCTCAGCAGTTACCATCTGTCTGAGAAAGAAGAAGAAACACAAATAAAGAAAGCCCTTTTCTTATTAACAGTGTTCCTCCTCACTAAACCACTCAATTTATGGTGTTTTCAGAAAGAAGCTGAAAATGTGCCAGTTTGGTGCTGCTGAGTGCCTCTGGTTTCGGTGCTGTGCTTTAGAGTGTGTGCTCACCCTACAAGAGCTGCTCTGCTCTGTGTCAGGGCCACCAGCGTGTCCCTAGCAGTGTCAGTGCTATCTGGCTGGGAAGACCTTTGCTTTACCTCTCAATTGTAAGGTTCAGGCTGCATTTCCCCTCTGCTTAATTTTTCTGCTGATAATTTATGAGGGATGGTAGGTGCAGCCAAGAGTGGGTAAATCGATCTGTTCACGTGGGAGGGAATACCATAATATTCTGTCTTTTCTGAGAGAAACAAACAAATCTCTCATCTTGCAGTGCTGCTGCTGAGAGGAGACTCTGTTCTGGAGTCTCCATGGCTTGGAAGTGGGTAAATGGGAATAAGATGTAGGAGTTATGTTAAAGAAGGTATGAGCAGGTATTAATATCTCTGTTTTGGCTAACTCAAGCATGTTTGACAGCTCCTCCCATCAGCCTGGGAGAAACAAAAAAAGTAAGAATGTGTATTTACATTTTGTAATGAATTTTCTTGGACTTCATTTATTCAGAGTTTACTTTTTTTTAGYAGCCTGCTGGTCAGAAAGTTTCCTGGAAAGATACATTTGAACTTAATGTAGCAGTTGACCCACGAGAGATGAATTTTAAACTTGCAATCCCGTGATCTTGCTGTGGAAGCATAATGCCAAGAATCACACACAACTATTTAAACATTACAAAAAAGCCCATCCCATATGACCTGGAGTTATCATTCCTAACTGCAGTAAATAATTCTTTCCCAAAGGTTTGGAGTATTTTTTAAAGACAAACAGTTTTCAATAACAAATGCCTTTGATAACATTTCCGACAAAACATGCAAGCAGAGAGGGGAAGATTTACTGATTGAGCAGGATGTTTCACATTTTTCACCCACTGCAACTTGCATCCAGCTGCAGGCCTCAGTCCAGAGGCTGAGATCCGTTGGCAGCGAGGGCTGGATGGGGAGCTCTTTGCTGATCCTTTACCTGGTGTCACTGATGGCCATGGGATCCTTGGTGGGAGCCATGGCTCTGTAGAGCCACAGAGTCGTGAAGCTCGTCCCTGAAGTTATTTCGTTGTGTTATTTTCCTTTGCAAAGAGAAATTTGCTCCACAGAGGACCCCATTTCCTGCCAGTTGTCCTCAGCACTGTTTTTTCCAGTGGGGGGTTAGCCACGCCCTTGAAAGACAGGCACGTTGCAGTTTAAGGGTTCAGAAGCAGCCACTGGGCAGACAGCTGCTTCCCTTAAAAGGTTACCAGCTTGTGTTGCTCACTAACACACCGTCCTTCTGAGCACACCCTGAGAGAACATCCTCCTCGCCCAAGCCTTTATTGGAGATCATTCTTCTCTACCCATCTATTAATAAGCAGGTGATGTCAGCCCGTCACTCCTTTCTTCCTCCAGGCAAAATCTAACCACAATGAGCAAATAATAGATGAGATTTGGAGAGGGGATGCTGATGGTGTTGGAATGCTGGGTGACCCCAGGAACAGGCACTGTCACTGAGTCAGAAGATGACATCAACACTCCTGCTCCGCTGACAGGTTTGCTATCTGCAAAAAAAATGGGCTTAGGCCTGTGCTCCTATTGTGTTACAGTTAATGCTGGCATTCAGTGGTGAGCAGGGCCGCTGCTCGTTAATCTGATCTAACGTTGTTCAACGGGATGGATCACAGCAATGGAAATTCTAAAGGGGTGATGCCATGCGCTGGTCTGCAAATGAAAGTGGGCTCAGGCCACAGCAGGGAATCACCCCCTCACTTCTCTGCTGGTCTGGGTGCATGTCCCACTTGGGGCAGGGCAGGACTGCCCATGCTGTGGGTGTCCCCTCTGGAGCAGAAGCAGCTTCTTGGTTGACTGGGAATGAAAGGTCAAGACCGGGGTTTGCCTTCCCTGTCTTGCTGCTGCTGTTTCTCTCCAATTTGCCTTTCCCTCAGACTTCAACGGAACTGTTCGAAGCATCAGGAGTAGGTGCAACAAAATTGTCCAAGGAGAAGAGGGGGATAGGTGTGTGTCTTCCATGCAGTGGCTCATCAGAAAATTTGCAGCGTAGAGAGTACAGTGTTGTTGGGACTAATTTTCAGTGTGTATGTGAGATTGGAAGGATGGCTGCCAGGTGAGGAGCCCTCTTCCATGGGGCTTCCAGATCCCTCTGTGGCAGGCTCTGCCACCTGCAGCATAGCCCTCTCCTCCGCTTCCCCCTAATCCAGGTTTTAATGCAGTGCTTTTCTCCAGTGGGTGTGTGGAATTCAGTGGTGGCCCCGTCCACCTTGCTATGTACCTTGGGAGAGAGTGTAACCTCATCAAGGACAGGCTGACAAGCTGAAAACTACTCTGGCCGTCATTTGCAACAGTTTGCTACAAAAAGGTTTCTGGTGAGTGTTCTGGTGCAAACAGGCTCTGGGTTAGATTTCCCCTGTCTGTCCAAACCTCCCAGCCTCAGATGATGGTGAGTATCAGAGATAAGCGTGAGGCTAATTGCTTTTGCTATAGAAGGTGGGAGAAGGGTAGAAAGTCAAGAACTGGAGATTACTGGACTATTAAGATTTCCCTGGGTTATTCATTCTTCCACTGCTAATCAATATGCTGCTTTATAATTGCATGAGCCGAAGATGAAGTTTTACTCTGCCTCATAAAACAATCTTCCATAAATCCCAGGTTAGGATAGCTGGAATCCACTATATTCAGCTTAATAGCCAGTGCAAGTCAGAGTGCCTCTGAGGAGGATGCCAGTTTTTTAGAAGGCTAAGCAGGTATTACAATGCCCTTCTCCTTTGCCCCCTGTCTCTCTGGCTTTGGTTGCTGCAAAGGTTGTTTCAGAGTCACTGTTCATTCCACATCACACATTACAATAGTGCAATACCACTCTGTTTGGATTCACAGCAGATCCATGGGTAACCTCTTGAATCCCAGAGAAGTCTGAAAACCATCCCTTGAAAACACATGCACCAATACCGAGTTTTATATAACCCTCTTTCACACACAGGCTAAAGCTAGTGCTACCACTCTTTCAAAAGAAGTGCTCTCTCCCTAGGAAAAAAAATAAATTAATCCAGCCTCTTCCAGACAATTATTTCCAGGCCACGTAGCAGGAGTGAATGACGTGAAATAATATTTCAGTAGCAGCCCTGAGTAGAAGGGTTGCATAACCAGGCACTGTCCTGTGTCAAATCTCAATGGATGTTACTAAGAAGACAGAGCAATTTTACTCCCATCTAATGCAGGTAGTGTGGGTTTTGGGTTGGTTACTCATGCAGTCCATTTAACTGTGGCATAGCTTCTTATTGGAGGTGGCTGCATATGCACCTGTACACCAGAAACTACCTCATTTGTAATGATAAGCCATTGACTAGAACAGCTTACTTCAAGTGAGGATACATGAATTCAGCCGGCTCTGCCACTGCATGTGAGCCCAGATAAACCATTAGTTTTGACGCATCCTGTTCTCCTGCATTTAATTTAGCATTTGTGACACCAGTCACAGATTTTATAAATCTCTTGGTCAGCTTTGCTAACTTTTGTGGTGGGAGGTCAATCCGAGCACTGTTGTTACAACTGGAAGGGTTTCTGTTACAGGGGCTTAGGAGTTCAAAGGAAAAGAATTAGTTTCAGTTACATGATTGAGTCTGATTATTATGATCAAGCTGTGGTAGCCTCCGGTTTAGGAGCATAATCTGCTCAAGGAGAAAGATTCTCCTTGCCAGGCTTCCAATGGGCTTTGTTTGATATCATGACTGTGAACACCAAAATAAGCAAACCAGCAACTTTATGTTCTGATTTCTCTATTTCCAGGATGTTTTAGAATAATCTGTGGGAGGGTCAACATTTGCATCTGCACCCACATTTTGGTTTCTTCTCCCTTTGCTGCTCAGTGGTAGCCCAAGTGATGCCACTTGCTCAACTGCAAAGGGAGTTGATCCAGATCTGTATCCAAAATCTGTATTTGGAGCTCTAAAAGCCAATGGTGTGCGACTGGTGCTTAGGTTTAGTGGACCCATCAGTAATTAACCTAAGCATGCTGGAGGGCTAAGCTAAGTGGGACGGAGACACTGAGCATAAACAGCATTGCCTCATTCTTCATTTTTATTGAAGTGCTCAGGATGTCTTGCCAGGTGCCTGCTGTACTATAAACAAAATGGCCTGGTTCTGAGGAGCTCTGAGAACACCTGGGAAAAGATAGGAAGAAATATATATGTACTTTTAAAGACAGCTAACTAGGTTCCCTGGGGAAGTCTGGCAAAGTGAGGTGTCCAGGGAGATTTGAAAATGGGAAGTGTCCCTGCACTGAGATTGAGTTCAGAGGTGAGATTAGGAACAAGGCATGGCCTCATGAAACAATACATAGGTGAAGAGGCCAACAAATACAGCTGTGAGAACTTTTGGGTTTTGAAAACAAAGATTTGCAAAGAATGAAGTATTATTTTGAGCTGTAGCTTCAAAATCAGTGTTTGTGATGCTGAGGGGTTCTAACCATCCCTTTTTCTAGGCAAATCCATTCCTGCTTGCTTGTGTGATGCCTTTTGCATTGTACAGGCTAATGCATGTCTTATCGATGAAGATACTGCTTCAGTAGGTGGGCTGGAAAATGACTACTTTGGACAATTTGTGAAATGAACAAATATGCAGAAAGTGGGTCCTGCTTTTTATCTTGTGCACATGGAGTTGAACAAAAATGGCTTCCTCAATCAGCAGTACATTAGCTTTCACTCCCTCCTCTAGCTGACATCCTTCATCACTGAGCTGCTCTCCTCTTTGATCTGCTTTTTTCGTTTCCAAACAGCTTATTCTTTCATCAAGAAAGATTGGCTTCTCCTGTGGGCAGAACATCAGTAAACACACTAGAGAAAAATGGAAGAGATAATAATATGAATTTATCTTCTGAATAAGTTCCTGTTCCAGAAAACTGAGCAACATCTCTTTCTCCCTAATGACTTTTCTCTAATAACCATTTCATAGTAACGAGGCTATGAACAAAGGAATTTTAATAGCTTTAGGGTGTTGCACTATTCAGTCACTCTTCAAGGTGGAAGGAATTAGATGATAAGGATCCCAGCTAGTCCTTGCATTTCTAACAGGAGCAGTAATAGTTAAATGGCATATTTTAAGATGGTTTTGCCCTGCATTTTGCTATGGTACAATTAGTTTTTCTGTTAGGAACTGGTACAAAGCAGAATAAAGTCTGTGGCATTCTTTCAAACAGCTGTAAAAAGCCTTCCTCCAGGCCTTTAAGTCAAGGTCGGTATTGGAGTTATTCCCTTCATCTATTCTCCAGAGAGAGAGTAAGAAGAGGACATTACATCCCTTTTCCAGACAGGAGAACTGAGAAAGCTGCAGCCCTGATTGACAGTGGTCAGTTAGATTAGCTGTACTGTGGGAGTAGCACTCCTTCCATGGGTCTGTACCATCCCTTCCAGCTGATGGTGCAGTAGCTGAATCCTGAAAAGTCTTTATAAAGCTGCAGACTCCTCCGAGTCATAAATGAGATCACATTTTAATTAAAACATTGACATTATAAAATATACATGGCACAATAACACATAATATTTAGAAACTCTAGTAGGAATTACATAACAATTTGTTATGCAATATTTAAAGGCTGTGATATTTCAGCTAGTTTGCTGCCATTGTTGCTGGAGAGTTCCTTCTCCAGAGCCTTCCCTGGACCTCATCCCACTTGTGGCTATTTTCATAGCAAGGCTCTGCAATGTCTCACTGGGGATCTTATCTTTGCTGTCATCAATGGGTGTGTTGTGAACACCTCACTTGTATTGTGGGCTCCCTTGCTTCATCATGTGGATGCTTGTGAAGTGGGTTATCCTGTGGATGTGAGCCAAGATTTAATTTCTGCCTTGAAATTCATGATTCCTGCTTATGGACAGTATCCTTCCTTTTAGCTTTTACTTATTACTTTTTTTAGTGAATGTGTTACAKTGGAAGGGATTATCATGAAAGCTGTGGGTAAAAGTGTCCTTGACATTCCATTATCATTCCTCCTTATCATGTGGCAAAAATACAACTGGTTAGTATATGTTTCATGTTGTGTAAGGGACATGTCAATATTCCATACAAATGTTCTGACTGGGGACAGCTGAGTTTGATTGCCTCTTATTCCCCCGCTGTATTCCTTCCTTCACCATCACGTGTAATGGGAACTGTGAAAACCTGGAAACCAGCCCACCTTTCCTGTCCTCTCAGTTGGTAAATGCAGAGACTGGGATAGGGAGTTTTACTTGTAATACGCCCTAGCAGGGGATAAGGCTTAACAGGCTTTTTTAGTGTCCAAAAGTTATGATCCTCTGATTATTGCCATGTTTCCTCTCTCTATTAAAGGATGACATTTCCATGTACAACTCCAGCGAATCCAAGTCTTACTTTGCAGGGAACACTCTGTTAATATCTCCCTGCCTGAGCTCCAAATGCTACGCTTTCATTATTTAGGCTCCTACTGACTATGGGGAAGATCAATAGCCAGTGGCTGGTGGCTGTCATTGTTATCACTTGGTGCCAGGTGATACAGTAGTAGGTGATATAGTAGGCACATAGTTTATGCATAAAAGTAACAGTTGCTCCACGTTCAATTTTTCATCCTTGCTCTTGAAAATAGAAGCTGATTTTTGAATACACCACAGTGTACCATATACTCCCTGTTCACTGCAGCAGAAGCTGATGAGTAACTGTGGAGTTGGAAGAGGAGAAAGAAGTGGCTTCCAGTAAATAAGAACCACTGGAGGCAGAAGCAGGGGTGAGTACACGRGCAGCAAAGAATGCCAGGCACATGAATTATGTGAGTTATCACTGAGTTTCGCTCTTTGCCACTGCTGAGTAAATCCCCTAGCTGGACATCAAGAGGGTGAGAAGCTGTGCTCCTTTCATTTCATACTAAGGTTTTCAGACTGCAGTGCTCCTCGTAGGAAATCTATGTTTTATTTTACTTGCTGCACACTGTGGAGGTCTAATGTCAGAGGCAATCATTGACCAGCCAGGCTTCAAAAATCCCAGTACCATTTATTGCAGTATGTTGAATAACTTCCTTCGGGAAATAAGGCTCATTTAAGGTGTCTAACACATGCTTTGGAATTGCTGGTCCCTTTGGAAATTTCGGCTTTAGTGGTATGAGTAGGGCATTGCTCTGCTCTCCTTTCTCTAGGGAAATGGGACTCAGTGGTTTTACTCAGAGCAGCTTGTATCCATCTGGTACTGCAGCCATTTACACCCAAATAAAGAAGGCACAAAAAGGWAAAAGCAGAGAAAGCTGTTTTTCTGAAATTGTACTATCTTKTGTTATCAGTCTGTGATCAGTGCTGTGGTAATTGGTGACAGCAGCTGAGGAAATGCAGGTTATTACTGGAGGTGAATGTCCCTATCTGTCATCTTGAGTCCAACTTCCTTATCTTCAAATCAGAGCATGGGGTCATTTAAAGCAACATAATATTATTGCATTGATGGAACAGGCAGTCTGCTAAGTTCTTGTGTACCAGATGGTAGATGCAGCTTGAGTTGGCAAATTGTTGCTCTTCTTCCTGCCGTGCAAAGGCTTTTTATCTAAAAGCATAATAAAAACAGAAGAGAAAACTGAGGAGAAATTTCTTTAATCAAGCGTGAGAGATTTCAAAGAAAATAATAACAGTAAGAAAAAACACAGACAATGGTACAYGAACAGGTTCTGCTTCACTGCTTTCTGATTTATTCCTCTTGCATGAGAGCTCTGAGGGACAAAGCCTGCTGATTTTATTATACAGAGATCCCTAATGACCTCAATAGGAATTTATTTAGAAAACAAGGTACCACTGAGCATAAGTCTGTTCAGCTTTACCATAGTGGCTTCTTTTACAAATGTTTCTGAAGTTCAGCAATTTTCCTAAAATAARGGGGAGGGATGGCAGTTTTAAAAAAAGTAGAATTAATAAACAAAAGCTGTTGATAGGACCATTCATGTTGATGACTGGTTTATAAAAGTGAAACCCTTAAAATTTTAGAGTTGCCTCCAGGTACAAATTTTGTCATTCCAGACTAGGCAACATGAGTCCTTGGCAGTACACTTTAGAAGTGAGTCCTGTCCTGGTGGGGGTTTCATCAGAGGGAAAAATAAATCTTTCCTGTCCTGGTGGGGGTTTCATCAGAGGGAAAAATAAATCTTTCCATCTCTGATTTCAAAATTCTAGGAATCCTCCTGGGGCCTTACAAAAGAAATAAAGAAATTATAGTGCCTCTCCAGAGCATATAATGTGCCTTGAAATGCAATCATAAAACCGTCTGCAAATCTAAATCCCAAAGGCAATCAACATACTTTGGTGGAAATCTTAGGAGACTTCAGTTGCTTAGTCCTCACTATGCAAACAAACAAATGCCACTTGTCCTGTAATTTTCATCATGGGATATAGATGTGTTCGGGTTTATACGTTCTCAAAGATGAGGGCTCCARTTTCTACGAGTCCAGCATTTCTTTTCAGTGGGATCACTCATGGCTGCCTTCTGTAAAGCATTTAGACATTGTGGGGAGTGCTTTATTCTGTGAACAATACCAGGGCAGTCTCTGACTTGGTCATGTCAGATCTAAATGGGGAATCTAATTTCTTTGATTTGCTTTTTTTTTCAGTAACAAGTCTTCCCAACATATTTCTTCCTGCATGAGTAGGAATGTAAGTAAATGAAGTAATTCACAGTAATTTTGATACAAACAGTTCTGTGAGGAAAGGTGGGGACATCCATTGAATTGCCCTCTGCCTCTTGCTTTCTATAGCACGTCCCATACCCTTCTCCCAGACCTGTGGATTTGTGCCTGAGACCACAATAATCTAGGGCGTGTCAGGTCAGAAGCCCACCTACCTCCACATCTGTTCTCTGGCAACAGTGCTAAAGCAGATGCCTCAGGAAGAGTAAAGAAAAGGGCAAGCATCTAATGATGCTTCTTCTACTCTCTAATGATTTGCAGGTCAGGAATTTCCTGAGCCAGAAAATGTATCAGTGACTTTGGAAAGTGGGCCATGTGCCCCAGACAGGCGGTTTGTGATGTGATTGTCCCATTCATTGAGCTGGCACCAATTTGAGCGTTTTGATCAATCTAGATTCTTGCCTCAAACTAGAGTGCTTATTTGAGTCCTGATTATTTATCGTTGTTGTGAGTTTTCCTGTTTGTGGCCGTCTCATTTAATGATGAGTGCTGCAGATGGCGTATAAATTGAGACATATTTTAAACTAAGTATGAAGCTGGTTGTGTAACCTCAGCTGCCTTGGGATTTGTATTGGGGAGAAAAAAAGAGAAAGACTTTCCCTGCAAGTACTCAGCAGACAATCACTGCTCAGTGAATGAAGGCATGGATGTCATTTTACATCAGCTATACTTGCTTACATTCCTTGTGGCTGGAGGCAGAATTTAAGAAGCCATTGGATATAGCTGATAGAAGGAGGTAATAAAACAGCACAGAAGGAACAAAGAAATGCAAACTTAAACAGATAACAGTCTCACTCTAAAATTAGCTCTTCCTAAGGTCTGTGTTTTTAGGGAAAAGAAATTGCTTACCCTCCTGTATTGTATTTTCTGCTGCAGACAGGGGAAAAAAAAAAGACGAAAGCAGTGTAGTCATAGTTTAATACACAAAAATCAAAGGGAAGTTTATGCTGTAAGATTCTCAGGATGTGATTTACCACTGTGTTTTCCCTGCTGTCTAGCTTCTTTGACAGCAGAGGGGACTTTGATGGGTAGAGAAAACACTTTTAGGAGCTGCTATGCAGCTCCTGACCTCCTTTGTGAAGACTCCCAGTTTGCTGCTCTGAGTGCACGTTTCTGGCTGGTGCTCAGTGGCAGCATTTGTGTTAAGTCTTTTTACCATCCACAAATGAGTGGAGGATTTCCATCATTCTGAAAAATGACAATGTAATTTCATGTGATGCCCTCAACACGTTGTGGCTGCATTGCCTGGTGTGGGGCAGTGGGAACAATACCAGCAAGGTCTGATGGAGACTGGTGCAGACCTTCTCAGTGRCCCAGCAGCTCCTGCAATGGCATTTCGCTTGCTGACCTGGCTTTCCATCAGCCATTGAACAGGATCATGTTGTAGCCCTGTAGCTGGCTTGGGCCTAAGCTCTGCAGCAGATGGCTGGGAGGAGGGCACTCCTTGGAGCTGCTCTCCCGGTGTTACAGTTCAGATGTGTTCTAGCTGGGAATGCTGTCTTCTAAATTTTGTCGGGAAGGTGGGCTGTGATTCTGGGCAAACTCCCCATGAACCATCGTGCATTTTCTCCCRTCTGGGCATCATGAATTCTTTTGACCCTTGATTTCTATAACAAAACTCCAGAATAATRTGTACTTTCAGAAAATCTTCCAAGGCTTTCAATAAAAATATTTGCCACTTGCAGAGAGACAGTCAGGGTTACTTAGCACTGTGTGTTTAGTGTCAYCTGATTATCTGTGGGGTACCACCTGGCCTCAAGCTGCCTCTCCAGAGGGGTGAACCCCTCCCATGGATCTTGTGCTGTATTTGCTGGATCCGTGGGGAAGTCTCAGATGCTCCGGGACAGCCCAATACAGATGAGTTGGGCAAATGAAAATAGCCCTGGGCCTGTCCACTTGTGCTGAGATGGGACACGTATGGGGTGGAAGGTGGGCAGGTTGAGCAGGTAAGTGCGGTGTGGGCACCGACACCCAGCAGGGAGGCACAAAACACCCCCTGCCCTGTTCTGTGGCCCAGTCACAGTGASCCTGCAGACCCCTGGCAGAGGGCAGCCAGCAGGCCACACCTAAATATGACACCAGGGAAAGTTTTATTCTTTTAAGTAAGAACTGAACTGAAGAAGAAGTGTAAAGTCATTATGGCTTAGATCACACACATTCTTGAATCTCCTCTGGCTGCCTTCTGCTGTTTTGGCAGCACAAAGCTGCTGCAGCTAAGCCCAGGCAGCTGTAGTGGGTTACAAATGCTTTTATGTTTTGGGAAGAAGCGGAGTGCTGGTGAAGCAGGTTCAGTCAGTGCTGTCTATTGATTTTCACCAACGCAAAGTGGGTGTAAAACACCTCCAGATCAATCCTGTTCTGTCTTGCTGTGCAGAGGGGCAACACCCCAGGGATGCTGGGGGTTTAATGGAGCTGCTTTGATGAAGTTCCTAACAAATGGAGTAAGTTGGCTCTCACCAGGCCTTTAGGCTGACCCCACTTTCTCAAGACACCTGCTGTGGAGGATGGTGCAACCCYGTACCTAAGGCGCCTCTGGCTGAGAATACTCTTTGTGAAAGCATTTCTAACTGCATGACAAAACCCAGCCCCTCAAAACCCAACCACCGAATGCTGCCTGAGCAGAAAGAGGCGCTACAGCATGGGCTCATTTGTTTGCATGTAGAGAGCACAGTGTTGGTGGCAGCTGATTTCTCATCCCAGGAACCAATTTAGCACCCCCTTCTCCACATCATTCAAGACAATAAACTACACTTTAATCTAAAACTGGTACATTATTTCTACTAGGGTAGCCAGACAATTTCACCAATTCTGTTTTTCAGCATCTCCCTTGGATCCTCTTTATCAGCAATATTGTTTCATATTAAGTAAGTTATTTGGTTTACCAGGTAGGGCATTTATGCTCAGCATGAAAATGAGYAATACACAGGTACCCTCCTGAACATTATTTCCTTGTTAACAGAGCAGTTAGCCTAAGCTGCAGATTTAACTAGAGGAAAGAACAAAGATGATGTGAGGAAGTATCCTGTCTGGAGGGTGTAATTTCTGGAATATTCTGCCCATTCTTCACTCATCAGCTTTCAGTCAGCCAAACATGCATTTGAAGTCTTTGTGGAAAGACAAGCCAGACAGAAGGGATGGGAAAAGGGGGAGAGAATTTTTACCACCCACCAACTGAGTTGAGACCACAGCCTAACTGTGGCACAAGTCTGCTGCAATAAGGTTGTTTGTGGACAGGAGCATGTCTTCATCAGGACATCTTACAATACCCAGCTCTTGAATATCCTRTAGCATGCTGATCAAAGGATGCTACAGATCATGGAACTGAGGGCTCACCAGGAAGTCACTACAGGAAGTTGGACAAAACAAGCACTTGAATACCGTATTTCTGCAGTTCAAGTGAATTGTCTAGATTTTGTGCTGTTCTTTGTTCTAGTGAGTATTCGTGCTATTCTTTGCTCCAGGAGAAAATTACACTTTGGACCAGAGGCCATTGTCATCAAATCTGACCTGTACACTGATGTAGAAAGTTTATATGAATAATAAACATTGCAGTGAAAAACAGAGAAGGCAGAAAGTTCTMAGCAAGCTCTTGTGGAAGTGATGGCTTCTGCAAAGTCCCAGCAATCTGAGGAGAAACAGATGATTTGATTCTCCAYGAGGAGGCTGTGAAATGAAATTTTGATTTAAGTCTGGCTGTCATTTGTCTGAGTTCACCTTAGCTGCTGTTGTACATCATATGATGGTAATGCTCTTGGGGCTTCCAGAACACCAGAGCCTGTTTCATAGGAGGCTCTGAAATGATTCAATTGCAGTTGATGGGAAACCTAAACTATTAGGAATGTTGAAATGTTTAGTTTGGATATGAAACTGTAGAAATCTTTGTCCAACATGCTGCATTCGTGCACATTCCATTTCCTGGTGTTATTTTCTGTGTTTCCTATTATTGGCATTCATTTTTAATACAATCATAAAATTTCAAATCTTAAATAAAGTGAGATGAAAACAAATAAACCAGACTAAGAGCCGTTCACTGCCTGTCTTGGATCACTGGCTGGTAGAAGGTGCCACAGGACAYGATAAATCATTTGTGTTATGACTGTAGCAAGTGGTCGCAAAGGCAAGGCATGGCCCTGCTGTTCACAGCTGGACAACGTAATCTTGTCAATGTGAACAATTCAGGTTATTCCTGGATAGTGTATTGGCTTTGCAGCATTAATCTTAACTAAGTTAGGCAAAAATGCACATTTTTTTCATATTGCTTTTCATACTGCTGGTATGATTTTCACTTCTGACTTGAGACATCCATGTTGATTTACATGAGCACTCTATCACTGAGATTTTTTTCACAGCTGTTTCCAGGCAACTTTCATATTTGTGTTGCAGGAGAAAGAGCAGAGAGATCTGACCAAGACCTGTAAGGGTGAAAAGTAGAAATAAGRAGTCATAGGGCTTTCGGTTTTTACCTTTTCTTTGACATGAATTTCTACATATTTATGTTATTGTGTGGATTTCAGTAGAGATAGTCTGAATAAGCAGTSCCTGGCAGGAGGAGTGTGGACAGCCCTGAGCTGTGTTGTGGGCCCTGGAATGGATGGGGGAGCCCACATTAGCAGCTGCCTTGCGCTCACAGCCTGTTAGTGCCCCATCAGACAACGCGGGTGAGTCAGAGGCACTTCGGAGATGGATTGATTTACGGCCTGTGTTTTTAAAATCGGTTTGAATCCAGTTAGAGATTCTGTGCCACAATTACACTCTTCTTCCTTGCTGCTTATATGGCACACCTGATTTTTATATTAAATTGCAAACTCTTGAGGGAGGCAAGTTCTTTTTTTAACTTGGTGTATAGTCCCTAGTACTGCTGGGGTTGTTTCATGGGGATTTTGTCTGCTTCTGCAATCTAATGATTAAATAACAATGAAAGAAATCTCTGGGGCTAATGCATCTGCCGAAAAAATCTGAATTTTCACTTGGAATTATACTGCTTCATGCCCAAACCCRGGCTTGGATAGGCTCGGGTAATAATACCATTGCATGACAAGAAAACTGCACTGCAGCAAGCTAGAGGGTATTGATCACTCCAGGAAATTTGAAGAAAAGCATAAAGATTAGAAAAAACATAACTAATTGTTTTCCCCCAAGCAATGAATGCAAAATGCTGAGTAAACAGTATGGGAGAGCTCTGGAAATGTGATTCAAAAAATGTGGTGTCGAGGTCTGTCCATATTATTATCTGATGTGAACTGCTGTGGATCTGGAGACTGTGTCTAGAGAAGATACTTGCTTTTTTTTTTCTGCCCGACATGCTAGACAGGGGTTGGATTGTCTGTCTTTTACAGCTGTGAGGCAAAAAGGTGGGTGTCACCCAGTTTCACAGCTACAGTGCTGAACATTGCTCCCTRATGTGAACACATGACTCGTCCTCTTCGTCCAGAGCTGGAAAGCTCAGGCTCATCTCTGTGGAGTGCAGAGCTTTTGGCTTTCTTTGCCTGTGGGACAACGCTCTGCAGCCTTTATTACTTCAGCAGCATTTTTGTCTCCTTGTTCAGAAGCAAGTTATACTTTATTTCAATTAGTTACATGTGCAAATTCATTGTTTTGTTATTTTTAAATGGGAGACAATACCCACTATCTGGCTAAATGTTGTCTTTCTCCCCTGCTGCTTTTCTTTCTCCCTCTCTTGGGGGTTTAGAAAAGTGGGAAGATCTGAAAACAACTCCAATTTCTTGTTCTAAATGGGCAAGGTCCTAGGCATATGGTGCCTGCTGCTCTCCCAGTTGCTCGGTAAGAACACACCACCTACCAGACTTCTGTAGGACTGCACTGCACTGGCAAAGTTGGTTGACCACCAGTGTTCGTCCTGGAGAAAGTAGCAACTTCCTAGTGGTTTGGTGTCTGGTTTTGATGATAGTTGAACAACAGCCCATTAACAAGAGGGGGATAGTGAGGAAACCCTCCGAAGGATGTTATTCRGGAAATGCCAGACTTGCACCTCTCTCATTTTACACATGTACAGTATTTCCAAAGCAGGTACCACACAACCTGGAGAACAGAACAGCCAGTTCGTTATAGAGGCTGCATTTTTTAATACATGCCACAGGAAAACTGACCTGAAATGGAGACAAAAGTTCATTCATGTTGTGACCACCTTCAGGAAGGGTGGCTTTGCTTTTCTCTGAGAAGATGATATGCCTCCAGTGAGCAAGAGTCAGAGCTCAGTTACATGTAAACTCCTCAGAGCCCATGGCAGGCTCTTGACTGTATTAATTTATTGGTCACTCTCTCTTTAGCAACCAAATGGAGGAAGATGTCAGACATTGCCCAGTTTCACAGTTAATGGGTTGAACTTGTTTCCAAAGTAAATATTGGACAGTTTCTAGCTCCCAGTATTTTTCCATCTCTCTCCCTATCTCTTCCTCTGTCTCTACAATAGTAAATCAGTTGTGGGGGCAGCTGTGAACTCCTTCACTTCAACGTGCTGGGCTCTGAACCGTTCACCTGGAGTCATGGGGCTTGCATGAAATCAGGTGCCTTGTGTGGATGAAGTCRCCTCTAGTCCTAGATGCTTGCAGTACGTATCCACATTGACCATGTTGGATAAAACAGTCTTCGAGTTGCCTGGGATACGTGATGTTAGGAAGTGACTTCATGGAATCTGGGGATTGTTTTCCAACCTCTGCTGCATTGCGAGTTTAAAGAGTCACTTTCTTCTTTCCACCTTTTCCTTCTCTGCGTATTTCAGTGGCATCAGTAACACATCTGTGCTAGCAGCAACGGTTGTAATAGTTCTAGGTGTGGTGTTTGCAGAGTGGTTCTATTGATTTCTTCACTACCCCGTCTCAACACTTTTGAGGGAGTATTGATGAAATTTTTCTCAGAATTTTGACATAAAAGGTCCAGCTGAAATGGGGTCTGCAGATAGCCATGATTTTTGGTGTCCTAAAGTAGTGGTCCATGTTTTCAGTGCTGGTCTCTGAAGGCTTGGCTCTCTTCTAGAACATTATCAGCTTCAGTGGAGGTAAAACAGAACAATGTAATGGAGGATTTCACGCTGAGCATTTTATGTGTTTCTTTCTCCATGGCACAAATTTTCCTATAGGTAAAGCGTGGAGAAAACACCTCAGATAATGTGTAGTATTGGGTCTAAGAAAGAAATTTATGTGAGCAGAAACACACACCCCTTGCCTTCACTTGTCCTGCTGGGACAAGGAAAGCAAGGCACCTCATTAAATGAAATAAGATGACAATGTTTGCCAACAAAGCCTTACTTCTTAGCAGTCAAGAAAAGCACATCAGCAACAGTTGCTTTGAATGGATAATGTGATCTGAATTCTGTGATTTTATGAAATGGTTAAGTGACTTTGTGCTTTGTTCTGCTTCACTGAAATGAAACAATACATTTTCATTCCAGTCTTTTGTCTTTTGATGGTATATTTTTTAATACCCTGAGTTGAGATAAATTTCCTTTGGTTCCACAGAACAGATGATAAGAGAGAGAGAATAAAAAAAATCCTAAGCCTTGTAGTTAAAATATTCAGGTGAATTAAACAAGAAATCAGGATTAAATCAGCCTAAATCAAATTACCTCTTGGTTCTGAAATGATGTCTTAGTAATGAATCAGAGGGCCTGGCTCCTGTTTCTCATGAACATTTATTTGTGTTTTTCAGCCCTAATAAGTTACTTTGTGCTTGCTAATACTGCAGTTTCATCAGGGTTTTGCAGGTGAGCTCATCTCCTCGTGAGGCAGGTACATACTGTCTTCAGTTTAGTGATGATTAAGCCAAGGCACAGCTTTGCTGAAGGACACACGGAGGGTGAGCCAGGGCAAATCCACTAAGCAAATGCAGGACTCTGTGCCTTGTCTAACCTGTGACAGCCTGACAAGCAAGTGAGCTCATTTCCACGGGGTCCTGAGTCTGGCTTATATGTCAGGTTGGTAGGTTCGTGTAATTTTAAAAAGATGTAGCAGTAGATTTGGGTATAGTATGAGCACATTGTTGGATTTTAACCCATTTCTTGATTCCAGCTAGGTTTGAGCTTCAAAAGCAGCATCCAAAGGGACAGAATGTATTTTTATTTGCCTTAAAAAGAGCAGCCAGCATGACATCATCCCCTTCAATTAGGCAGGCAATGATCTCTGCAGTGGAGGGGGAGGGAACAGGCTGCCCCCAGATCTGTTGCTCTAGAGCTGGCCGAGTGGATGTGAATAACATAAGTGATCAAAAAGGAAAGATCTTCAGTAGGGAATAGATAGTGGGGTTGCAGAGGGGAAGTCTCTTGCTTTGGCTTCGCAGGGAAGAAAGAAGGGAAAGCTGCAGGAGTCATGAGAAACCAAAGAGTGAAATACAGGGAGCAAATGGTGGGTAGCTTTAACAACCATTTTAGCAGGATTAGAGAAGAATAAAAGGACTTATTGAGTCCACTTGCTGAGACAGAATTCACACAGTGCTCATTTGGCTGGCAGAATGGAAAATGGCAGCAATCCTGGGAGCTGAAGAACAACCCTTGGGCTGCAGACACATGGTTACGTGCCAGTGAAGAATACAGTGAATTAGGGACAGCAGAACAGAAGCAGCTCTACTTTGGTGTCATGTTTTGCCTTGTCCTTCATTCTGTCTGTTCTAGTTGCTTTTGGAAACATCTAAAACTTGTTGTAGGAATGTGGTAGTTCCTTCCTCATTTCCACGGCACTTTTGTGGGAGCTGCCGTTCCTCTGTTGCATGAAATCGTCTTGAAGGATAGTAACAAGATACAGAGGGAGATTGAGGCCTGTTCATGCAGAGCAGTTATTTCCAAAGCTACTGAAATCCCTTCCAAGCAAGAAGCTGTTTCACTTCAGAGCATTATCCAACATTTTCTCCTTCTTGCTGCTGTTCATTCATGAAGAAACTGCCATCATGATTCTTATTTAGGGTAGGAGACATCCTGGTTTCGCAGCACCTGTGCAAGAATAGTGTCCTGTCTTAACGTCTGCTGTGTTTTTTAACTCCTGGCTGCAAATCTTGAAGGAGACATAGATTTGAGACCCTTTTTCTTAAGTGAGCACCAGATTATCATGGCCTTCATTCAGGGGCTCAAAGCACATCACCAGAAATCAATATAACTTTCCACGAAGCTCCTCATTGTAGATGGTTGTAGCACAGCCATGAACTGACCCTGCTTCCAGCTCTGTGGAAGGTGCATCAACAAGGGCAGATGTTTGAATCTTGCTGAACTTCAGCTCCTGTGTCTTTAAAAAGTGAAACTACCCCAGATCTTAATAACTTGAAGCCTCTGTTTTGGACCCATTGGAACTCCATTCAGAATGAATTCATGGGATATTGGGGAAACTGCCCAAAGTCTTCCAGGCAAGAAGAGAAGAGGCTGAAGAATAACAGAGTAATATGCATTTAAAGGCCCGTTTAGATCCATGTTACAGCGCAGGCTGAAGATCCCCAGTTACTTTAGCCAGCTGCCACAAATATCTCAGGTTATTTAGGCTGTGTTTAGCTGTCATACCTGAGACAGGGAARTGGAGGCACTCAGAAAGTTGCTGTACACAAAATAATCATCTTCTAGAGTTCAGAGAAGATGTACCTTRACAGTCATTAGTTTCACCCACTGGCACATCTGTGTGATATTGAATTATTGCATGTGGTGAGTGTGAGCTGTGTCCAGGCCAATTCTCACCAATCTCCCAAATGCAGGTGCAACAGATAAGTGTATCCAGCATTTCCAACCAGGTCCTAGATTTTGTAGCTAGGCACCTCTTGCTTCACTTGCCCTCTAAAAGAGCTGTTTCACTGAGTCAGGTGGCTTGACTTTTTTTGTAATAGGGAACTGTAGCCAATGGGCTACACCATTCTCAGCTCAGATTATATTCTTCTTGTAGTGTTGTAGGGCATTATTGTGAAATCAGTGAGGGCTTTTGTTGCTAACAATGAAAACAACCAAAGTTTATATCTGGCTTTAATTAAAGAGCATGATAAGGTCAGTATTGGGGGCATAATCAAAGGCTCCATGGGATCTGGCATATCTTGCTGAAGTTTTTTAGCATCTGCTAACCTTAATTGATTTGCACACTGGACAACAGATTGGTTGGGATGTTCTCAGATGCCATATTGTCAAGCCTCACAAGTTTTCTGGACATTGCATTAGAAATGTTTCTTCTTGTTTGCACATCTTTCATCATGAAAGACCAAACTGTGTAGAAACAAACCAGCCAAGTTCAAGCTGTGATCTCTTCTGCCAGGCTAGTGCCCAGCAGTTCTATTAATTATGTAGATTCTGGCTAGGGATAAAAGGGCTAAACAAATTGACTTAAAAAAAMCTGAGGAGAATGTAATTGTACAAGGGGGAGTAATTGTACAACCATTTCTCTAGTTCAGACCCATTCAGCTCCCTGGCATTAGTTGTGTGTTAGTAGATGTGGTTTTGTTTCCATGTTAAACATCTGGTAACTGAACTTGAGGCAAGATATTTTAAAAAGTGTTTTAACAGCTTTTCCCCACAAGAAGCAGGGTTCCATGGCAAACACAATTCCTTATAAAATGGCTTATGTGGCAGATGGAAAGACTGAGGTGTAAAAGGGCATCTGTGGAGTGATACTGCAAGTGGCAGGCTGTCTGAGACCAGTGGTTTACCCAGGCCTGGCAGAATTTGTTCTCTGTATCACCTTGGAACGGTTGTCTCAATTCCCTTCCCTTTCTTAGCAGTGATCTTGCCTTCTAAGTGTCCTTAGCTGCCTCTTACATGAGAGCCTGTAACACCCAAATGCGACACTGAGGAACTCAGTGGTGTTTTATGGCCACCATTTTTCCTATAAGCAATTCTACTGGTGACAGGAGAGGCTTTAACAGCAGTTTTGCTGAATGGATTTTTTCAAACGGGTGAAGGGGTATTTCAAAGATTACAAACTTCACTTACAATATTAGGAACTGCCACTTTTTGGTCTAGGAATATCATCAGAAGCCTTGCAGGTTTTTGGTAAGATGCAGATGTTCTGTAGTGTTTCAACACTGTCAGCGCCTGCCAAGTTCAGAAGAAAATCATCAGCCAAACCCCTTGGTAGGTGTAGCATCATGTGAGATTCAGATGTTTCAGGTTAGATTATTCATTAGGTTTATGGCAAGGGGCTGCAAAGCTCAGGGTAAGCTACAGCATCATGTTCTCCATGGCTTTATCCAACCACGGAATTGAAAAGATTTTATAAAAGCTAATTACTGCCATCCCAGTTGCAAATGAAGAAGGGGAGGCATTAAGAAGCTTGCCAAGGGTAACAAAACTGCAAAGAGCTGGAAACGGGGTGTGCAACCCAGGAGCTTGGTGTTACTCGACATCCTGGGCCATGTCACCTCCCAGCAGCTCGGAGGTGAAATCGTAACTTCTGTGGAGCTGCGAAAGTTTGACAGTTGACTTCAGTGAAGCAAAAATACAACCCCATAGGATTATCCTGCCTTTACTCAAATTATCCAGATTTTCAAGATATTCAGTCTGTGTGGATGCTTTAAATGTCCCAGGGGCTTTGGTTCTTCCTCTCTCCTGGGGCATATTTTCTTTAGAAGAAAGCCTAGGCTGGGCAGAGTGGTGCACTGCACTCTGTTGTGGAGTGGCCTGCAGGCTGTACCTGCTCCAGAAACCAGACAGGAGCTCGTTAACTCTACTACATGCATTGCATAAAAGCCCTTTACTAAATAATCTTATGTAAATGTGTATATTTTTAAATACATTAATTGCTCCATTTGTCCTCTTGTATTTTTTTTAAAGATGGAACAAAAAGAAGTGGGAGTGATATTGAGGAAAGTTTTCATTGCTGTATTGTGTTGATCAATGACTATTACAGCAGATATGAATGCCAAGGAAACAAATACACAACCGTATCCGGGGATGCAAATAAGCTTCTATTAACTGGCGCTCTAAAGATCAGAGCAGCCTGTATTTCTTGGACCATGTTCTGCTCACTTTATTCCTTGAGGATTATAAGGAATTGAAGATCTGGAAGCAACTATCTACTCATTTGTTTATTCAGTGCAGGAATATGTTTGCATTAGGCACCCATCCAAAAACAACTTCTTCTATTAAAAGGGAATGGGTCACAGCAGGACACTTAGAAATGGATTTCTTCAGTAGCAGACTGCAAACACCCATTATTTCCAGTTATTTTGTAAATTAATGAGATTTTTACTATCTGTATGAATTACTTGAAAGAAATAAAACACAAGGAAAAGAAGTTTTAAATATATTAAAAGATCACAGACATGAACAAATAAATTTTCATTAAATTTAAGTATTAAGTTCTTTAATTACTTAAGTAGGAAGTACTGTTAGATAAAGTGATAGTGCCAAGTGAGCACAGAAACTAAACAAGCTGTCTCCTGTATTTAAAGAACGTTGAGAAAGCAAGCTAGTCAAATAAGAAGACAAAAGTAATGCTTTGTACTTCCATGGCTCAAAGGGAGGAATGACCTTTCCAAGATCATACGGAGCTGGAAGCCACCACCCTCGTTCATCCTGAATCGCAACTTGGTCTTAAATCGGTGCTTTTGAGCTCACTGGAACTGTTTGTGGAGGTTCATGTCCAGAACTTCATGGGAGAGTGGGAGAAGGTTCCCAACAAGTCCATCCCTGAAGGACATTTGAAATCTGTCTTTTGTGACTGGTTCAGTTGAACACAGCTACGAGCCTATGGCAAGGAGRCAGGAACTGAGATTAACCTTAAGTTGCTCGATGTACAAACTTGCCAGGGTTTTACTGACGTTGCTTTTTATTTCTTCCAAGTTAAAACCAGCACATGGATGGTTTGCGTGAGCTGACTGGTGGGCAGTACTGTGTAAAGTCATGATAAATTGATTGTGGGTCAGACTTCGAAGGTTTGGGGATTAGGAACAACAATGGAGCAGGATCAGAATTTTGCTGTCTCTCTTGGAGACAGCTTTCCCTTTAAAGGTAATTTTGGCAAATATATATAATGTACTATAGAGGTTTTTGGTCATGCAGAATTGAAAATGAGTATGCTAATCTGGAAGTCAATTGACAGACTTTCAAGAGGATGGTTAAATCATGCAGCTGTTTTTTAAGCAGGGCTCTACTCTGTGGTATTGTCCATGTAGATCAAAAAATTCTTCAGAGGGGGTGTCAGTCTCTATTAAATTATCTGCAGAAAGGGATTGATAGAAGCAGAAACAATAAGAGAAGGTTATTCAGTAAGTTTCACATTTAAATCCTGCTTTAACTGTTGCTAGAAGGTTRTGTCAGGTCTTATTTCTGTGTTCAACACTGGCTTGCTTAAACAGAGTGAAATCTTCAGTTCCTCAAGAATTATACATGCTCATTTGCTCTCAAATTCTTATTTGCTCTTTGCGAAAGATGTGGAATTCTTATGTGAATAACAGATAAGTGAGACCATATGTGGTATAATAGGTTGTATTCCTATTATGTTGCTCTTGGCACCTCTCATATCCTCTGAGTAAGTATAAAACTGTCTCTTTCTTCCCCCTCCTCATAAGAGCAGTTCTGTATTTGCCATTGAGCCAACAAAAAAAATCCAGTTATGATCCTATCCTCAGGAGTGTGTATGTACCTCTTAAAAAGTGATTAATTTTAACATGGCTCACTGGGGTGTTCAGGGAAAGAGAGATGTCATAGCCCTTTGCTTGTTGGAAAGTCTAGGCTAAAATGCATTTGGGAAAGAAATGAGTGCATAAAGCCAAAGCTGCTTATATTTTTAACAGCCTGCAATTTGAAGGAGTGTTAAGCTAGTGGGGTGGTTTTGGAGATCTTCATCTGAAATGATGTTGAGGGTTACGGTGTAATTGGTGAAAAATCAGTACATTTAAGAACAAATTAACAGTAATACAAATAATAAAAACAAATTCACATGGGATCAGAGGCACGAAACTGATGCACTGCATTGTGGGCAAAACTTTAAAGAAACTTGTGTGTAATCAGAACTGGGAGTGGACTTGGAGGGCAATGATTGAGAAATAACATGAAATGTTTTTTGTGTTTCTTATTGAATCAAACAACAATATCTTTAATGGAACTGGAAAGAACTGAAACAACCAAGCCCTTAGGATGTAGGGTGCTATCTTAAGAATTACACCTAATCCACAGCCACTGAAAAATTTGGTGGTCCTCAGAAGACCTTACTAAAAAATTACATTTGTTCTCCACTGATATTTTTTACTTGGAAGGGGGAGGTGGTGCAGGATAGGAAGGAGCAGGGGGGAAAATCTGGTTTCCATTGGAAAGATTTTTAAATGGAAATTTCCAACCACTTCTATAGTTAACGAGGAAATAGAACATTTCGTTGAAAAGATTTCATTGGGAAACAATTTCCGTTTTTCATCAAAGAGCTTTCCAGCCCAACTTTTCCAAGCAGCTCTAGTTGTCTCACATAGAGGCTGCTTGGAAGCTGATGGCACACATGGGAAAGAGCACAACTCTGCTGGCCTCGGGAGCGTCCTGGAATGAGAGAGTTTGGCCAAATGCGGGGTGGGAGGGGGTTAGGTGATTCTGGGAGCAGTTCGGATTACACTCATCAGAGGGCAGTGGTGCTTGCACACAGTGACCCTCTCTGTGCTCTATCAAAGGGTTGCACAACTTATTACACATGGCAGAGGGATCGTTTCATGCACCAGTGAAATGCAGTCTGTTGTGGGTTGGAAAACAGCAATGGCTGGACCTCAAAAAAGGCTTAGATTCAGTTTGGGATACCATAGAAAAGTCAACATTTGCTAACAGTTACCAGCCTATTGGTATCTGAAACACCACATTTTCCATTTATACTCAGAGCAGGAAGTAACTGTGGTCTTTTCATATACCACAGCATGGTAATATTTCTGGAAAATGTTCACTTTTTAATGATGACCACTATATTTTCCATTGTTTGTGCTAAAGCTCTGTTTACAGCTTAAGGCAATTGTGATGTTCTGTGTTAATCATTTATCCATATGGAAAAACATGTAACATAGACTTCTTCAAACAATTAGGAAAATACATTGATCCCATAAAGAGGGACTAAAGAAAAATCACCCTTCCTAGTCTTCCTGCATCCTTGACTGTATATATTTCATCTTCTAAGATTGCTGATACATATTTCTTTCTAAATTATCCTCATGGTTCTGATGAGGTCAAACCAGGTCAAGATAAAACCAGCTGATAGCTGCTCCCTTCCTCGCAGGTCAGCACACTCCTTGCAGAGAAAAGAGCCTATCTGTGCTGTCAAGTGTTTTTGAGGTCTGCTGCCTGCGCAGCTGAAGTCCTGGCTGCAGCCAGCAGAGCTGAGATCCAGGCATCGCAGCAGAGCATTGCTGCAGGCCACTGCTGCCAGCTGAGTCACTGCACCAGTGCTGCAGAAGTCGCCTCACAGGGCACAGCTCTGCCCATTTGATCTCTTACATGGGGTTTATGTCAGAGCCTTGTGTACAGCGACAAGCCAGGGCCACTTATTTGACCTCGGGCATCTGTTTTTTGACATAATTTGTAAGCACTTTTAGAAGCACAATGAATAGGATCAGGGAGGATTTAGCTATAGCTATTTTCATTTTTGCTTGCTACAAATGCTGTGATCCGTCAGCTCAGCTGGGGCAAAGGACCTCGCTGACAACTCACAGGTGTCTCTGTTGTTCTGTGGTTCCAGTATTTAAAGGGTGGCTACAAAGAATATGGAGACTCCCTTTTTACAAGAGGTCACATGGAAAAGATGAGGGGTAATGGGTACAAGTTACTCCTGGGGAGATTCCGATTAGACACACGAGGAAAATTTTTTGCAATGAGAATAATCAGCCTTTAGAACAATCTCCCCAGGGCAGTGGTAGATTCCCCAGTGTCAGACAATTCCCCAGTGTCTTGTAAGATTCAGCTGGACGGGGTGCTGGGCCATCTTGTCTAGACTGTGCTTTTGCCAAGAAAGGTTGGACCTGATGATTATTGAGATCCCCTTCCAACCTGGTATTCTGTGATTCTGTGATATGATTCAATGGAATATGACTGTGTTGTCTTTCCTGTAAATGAATTAAGGGCAGATTTTACCAGTCCCCTGGCAAGGAAGGAAGCAGAGCTTTTCCCCCACTTAGGGATGGATGGGTCTCAAAGCAGGGGCTATGTTCTGTCCATGGGACTGCTACATTGATATCGTTTTTAGGGGAGAATAGTTCACAGAGAAACTCAAGCTCTCCCTGCCTGCAGGGAGAGCCTTTCTTTTGTGGGAGCAGACAAGCAGTGATTGCTCCTTAACACAGACACAGGGAGGACTTTTAACCAGTGGAGAAGCATTCCCAGGAAGACCACCAGTACTTCGGCATATTTTGGGCTGCCCTGGGATGCATGGTCCATGGTTTATGTGGAAGAAGATGAGTTGATGTGGCAGGAGTTCAGCTCGGCTGAACAGGGAACCTCTCACTCAGTTTAGTGAACAAAACCAGCACTAAGAAGAGTTGGAAAAGAGGACAGGACACTGAGCAGAAATATAGAAACTTGTAGAAGCATCTCCTGGGATTGCAGGGGTGGGAACAGGCAGGCCCAACCTCATCTGGAGTGAAGGAGAAGGGTATGAAGGGCAGCAAGGGCATTTCTACAGCTACACTGGCAGCAGAAGGAGTGCTGTTGCTGAATGGTGATACTGAAGGACACTGAAAAGACCGAGGGATTCAGTACTGCCCTCCTTCCAGCCTTTCCTGGCAAAGTCAGCTCTCAGGCCTCTCAAGTCTCTGCATGGCAGCTCCAGCATGGCCCCCAGTGCTCGTGAGATGGAGAGAAGCCCCACTGGAGCTGCTCATGGACTCAGGGTATCTCAGCACCCTGTGGTGACCAGTCCTGACATGGGGACTAACACAGCACAAATTGTGCTGGGTGACAGCCTTGCCTGGTGAAAGGGAAACTCCTTTTATCCTCCCAAAAAGCTGGGCGAGTTTGTCCGATGCTTCAGAAAGTAACAGATTTATCTCTGGCTGATGGTTGGATGATCACAATCCAGCAGCTGTCGCTCACTAGGCAGGTTTACAAGAACTGCTTTCCCTTCTAGGCAAATACAGAAGGCCCAGATTCCACCTGGCTTGGTATTTTGCAGTCACAGGGAAATCAGCAGGAAGCTTGTATGGATCACGAGAGGCAGGCAGGACTCTGCCCGGGGGCTCTTGCAAATGCAGGGTCGGTCTTCTGAAATTACAGAAGTTGCATCTATTTTATGGTATTTGAAGGATCTGACCTGTTATATTTATTTTGCAGATGGCTTCTTTGACCTGCTGCTGTTTCTATTTTTTTTTAATGAGATTCTCAAGAAACATTTATCTATTAAATCAGGTCATTAAAAAAATTACATTTCCTTCCTGAAGCCCATAGTGGTTTTTCTGTCTAAGAAAACTGGGACATACAACTATCATTTCCCATGTGCATGATCACAGAGCAGTATCAGCAGAGACCAGGGTCATTTTTATAAAATGAATGTTGCTTCCCCCCCCATTGTCAAGTTGATAAATAAACAATGGACTTCCATAACCAGAGAACAAACCAATGTCTCATCAAACAAAGTATTTTAAACAGAATGAAAAACTCGACTGAATTTTCAGGTTTGTTTCTTTTTTCTTCTTCAGTTTTCAGGTTTTTTCCAATTTTCCCAAATTATCCATTATTTGGCTGGCTGTAATTGTATTTGGAACCCAAATTTAGGTCATGTGGAGTGCTTCTCTGTGAGAGCTCAGAAGTAAGTTATCAGCTTTTCCAGTAGATGACTCTGGGAGATCTTGGGAAGACTGTAAGACCTTGCAGCACACCTGTAAGCTGACTGCATCCAGGAGCAGCACTGGCTGCCGAGGGGACTACGAGGGAAAGGCTCGTGCCCATGTTGTAAATGTTTTTAACACCTAGGACAGCAAGGTTGTGGACAGATTGCTTTTTGGGGGGTGTTTTGAGAGATCATGTTTGAGAGAAATAGTTACAGAAGCCAAAAGTGTAACAGGGAATACTTTAACAGCCTCACCAGCTATGTTGCACTTCTCCAGACTGATTCTAGGCTCTGAGCCATTCACTCGTGTAGACTTTATAATTTTTCTTGCACCAATGCTCTGAGGGTTGATCCTACAAAGCACTGAATATACTCAAATTCCATCACACTGCATTTGCTAGGAGTGAGGAGTCTTCAGTATCCTCCCGGCTTCAGCACTGACGTTTTCTGAAGTGAGAATGCTGGATCTAAATGGGTTTTGAACTTAGGGCATCATTGTGACTTGAATGAATTGAACTCTGTGGGACTGGATGATAACGGTGAGGATAAGGGTGGCATTGAGTTGAGCTGTAGTGGTGGAAGTCCTATTACTCTGCTATTCTGAGAGCTGTGCTTTGCCCTTCCCTTCTGAAATGGCTRCTGGAAGCAAACATGAGGGAAGATGCCTGGTAAGAAGTGTGAAGAAGCACACACATGGTCCTTACTTGGGTAAAAAATATCTGGAGATTAAATTTTTCCCCTTTCATGGACCCAASAGACAGTGGATTGATCCCAAGTGTTGTGAGCATGTGTCTTGAAGGCAGCTTTCTGAGCAATCTGACAAATCTAAGCTCACAATTTCCTGAAGCCCTCATGTTTAAAAGTGAGCAAACCAATTCTTGCTGAAGCAGAGTATTGCCAGAGTGATTCGTTTTTGCACACCTTGTGGAGGGCCTTACCTGAAGGCGTAGGGCACACTTTCTATGCCATTGCAGTCTTCTTGTTCCCACCAAGAGATAATTGTGATGTGAGTTGCTGACAATGCTTAGCAGGYTGAATTGCCGATACCCTGCGGCGAATCTTCTGTTTGTACTGCTGAAAGCACAGAGACAGATGCCCTGGACCTTCCTGGTTCTGTTGCTCCAATGCTTGCTGCAAACTTCGCAGGTGACAGCATCTTAGCATCATCCACCAAGTAGATGAGATCCCTGTTGGTGACCTTTTGTTCTGTTTGACCAAGAGCAACAAGTGCAGGCACTGATCCAGTACAAACTGATCTGCAAAAGGAGGCACATCCCACAATCCTGTTTAGCTGAAGGTTTTTCTTCCATGTGGCTGTATCTTCTGAGAGGAGAGGCAGTGCCTCTGTGATTCAGCACTTTCACATTTCCCCTTGGTGTGTTTGCAAGAGACAAATCAATAGAAGATTTGCCAAGCTGTGAGGAGGCTGCAAAATTCTACAGGCATGACCACAATAAATATAAGTGGCAGAAGCATGGGTGAATTGTGCAGGTTGTGCCAAACAAGCAGTGATAAAACTTTTATAGTCCCATCCCATATTTTGTACGTGTCCCGTCTTTGCTTGTCTTTATTGGATTTGGGTTTTTAAGTTTTTATTGAAAATAATTTGTTGCTATGGAAACAACTGTATCCATTAAACTGGGTGGAGCTTAATGACACCCTCCAAGGCTAAGATCAGTTCATCATTTAATTTTAATGATGCACTGTAACAGTTGCTGAAGCTTCGTTATTTTATTGTTCTTTCATCCATCCCTCCCATGCCCCTTTTGTTTTTCCCACCTACCTGCTGTCTCTGGAGGCATGGATATAGAGAGCTCTTTTGAGCAGGGGCTCTCTTCATTTATACTGTCTTTTAAACAGTCTCAAATATGCTGCTGAATTAATCCCAAACAATATCAATTTGGTTGTAAGCAAGCTTCGTTTTCCCCATTTTCCATGGTCAGAGAGAGGCACAAAAAAGTAAAATGATTCCCTCATAGTCATACAGTTGAGCAGTAGTAGAGAGGGATTTTACACTGAGATGGATACAAATAGCTAGATTCTATAGCTAGATTTCTATAGATATATATTCAGCCTCTCTCACACCCACTCAGCTCTTATAACACGGCAATTTCCAGATTTTATAGTTGTGAAAAAGAACAATTTACCTTATGGTTACGTTTGTTTATTTTTGGTGTAAAAACTCTTTTGGTACTAACTCTAGAGGATCCTCTAAATGACAAACTGAGAGTGAACTCAGGGTTAAATTCCAATTTTTAAGATAGCTACCATGTGATTTGGACCTGAATTTCTTAGTACAACGGCAGCCAGACTGAATGTGGATTTTGGAAGGACAGATATATTCCTTTTGGGGATTATACTGGAGTCAATTCCTTGTTTGCCAAAGATAAGTCTGAAATGATCGCAAACATCAAGTCTCACTCTTTAAACATTCTATACTTAGAAACTGAGGGCTGGGGAATAGGGATTACTTTAAAAGGGGGTGAGCTGTCATTGACCATAGAAAGGCAATATGTATTTATCAAATGCCTATACTCTAGAGGGATGGAATTAAACAGAAATAATTTTTTCTAATTTTTAGAGGTGGTCTTTTTGAAGGTGGAACATAATGACAGTTAAACAACATTCAGCAGAATAAATCTGTGGTCTCCCAAATTATTTTATGACAGGYGAATAGTTGCATTGAGGTCAAGAGTAATTTTAGYTGTGTGTAAAGAAAAGCATGCAGGTATTTGTAATGAGTTTGTCAAYGTTGATTTCAAGTGGAGATTCATCAGGTTTAAGACACAGCATCTTCCCTGTGATTTTCTAACTTTCCATGTTGCAGCTTAAAGGAATGATTTAGAGGGATGTAATGTGAYTGACTGATTTGGGACCAGTTTATACTCTTGCTGTGGTTGTCATGTGTCTCACTGTGCATCCATGAATCCCCTCTTCATCCTCACACAGAGCATAAGCTCAGTGAGCATCAGGCCAAGTGTCTGGCATTTATGAAGCATCTTGTGTCCCAGCATGTGCTTTTCCACAGGCAACATTCATCGTTGGTGGTGTGGTTGGGATGGCAGGGGCAGCCAGGTGGGCCAGCACAGCCTGCCCTGGTGAGTGTCAGAGAGGTGGGAAATAGAAAAAATATGGGTTAATGCACTAACATCAGCCTCTAGATGAAAAGCCATGGAATATTTTCCTGCCCACACAGTGCTGTGTATCATCCAGACCTTTCTCTCCCGCCAAGTTAATCACTCCATGTACAGCTTGTAAATGGTTTGAAATTGTGAATGATATGTTTCTGAATAACAGTGAATGTTTTCATGGGTATATCTTTAAAATTTTCCACAGATGGTTCGGTGGTTAGTCTGTGATTTATCAAATATTTGAATCTTTTCCTATAAAGCGAATCAGAATATTGTTGTGAAAAAAATTTCCTAACTGTCTAGTGTTTCTACGTTGTTCCTTTCAATGGATGGGGTCAATTCTGTTATCATACGGAACAGAGAAATTCCAAGGCTGATGAAACAAATGTTTATGCTTGTAATTTGTTGCCTTCRGGTAATTGGGATTTATTTCCTTGGACATTTGCTGGATCTAATGWTAAGCATTCATTCAAAATACCTGGAGAGGAAAGGGCAATGCTGAGAGCGGTTTCTTGAAGAAGAGCAAGACTCAGTAGCAGGCCCGGGGAGTGTCACACACTCTCTGGGCAGCAACCATGGACAGCCATGGTTATCCCTTTCCAGGAAGCAGTTGGGAGCTCTGGATAAGGCACCAGCGCCCCAGTGACCAGTGCCAAAGGGAGCTCCTCTCACCAGCCCGCTTGCAGACGTTTCATCAGTGCTGTAGCCTTGACATGTTGACGTACCAGACAAGTTGAATGCCTGGGTTTCAGCACTCTCTTATCTGTCACCTCTCCCAGGGAGAGTTTTTCCTGTCATTCGCAGCCCTGCCCTCCTGGTGGGACATGGCTGCCAAGCAGAGGTGTGGTAGGGAAGACCTCTGATGTTAATTTTGCCCTGGTTTTCTGGGGTGGGGGCCACGGTCATGTTTCTGTGCCTARAGACCCAAGCAGAGCTATACCAGTGCTGCTCCCCTCCAGCCTTTTCTGCTCCTGCTTCCCTGGACACCTGGAATGAGGCAGAACTGTGCACTAATGGGGGAAATGGTGACATTGGGAATCCCTCTGTGGCCCTTTCTCAGTCAGGCTGTGAACCTGGGGACCAAGCTCTGGAAAAGAGGTGTCCCCTCCCGTGCAGGGGCTTGTGAGGTGAGGAGCAGGCACAGGGCTGCACAGCGGGACCTGCGGCCTACCTGGGGTATGTTTGCCATCTGGAGAAGAGTACCACTCGTTTTATTGTTTTAAAGGCTGTTTGCACTGACTGGCTATTTTAAACAGCTCTACTTGCAGTCCCTCATTTAAAGGCATGGATTGGGCACCAGCAYGGCTCCTGGTGAGAGCAGGCAGCAATCCCCAGCCATCAGTTGGCTTTGCTGGGGTGTCGCAGTTGATGGATAACCTGTGAGCTGCAGGCTGAGGGATGAGTGGAACCAAAGGAATTTCTTCTTTATTTATTAAAAAAAAAAGGAGAGAAAAAACTGAATAACCATGTTTCTTAAGCCCCATTTAAAMACGAGCTGCTTATCCAAAGCATTGTTGCCTGTAAACAGATCCTGGGTCTCCTCTTTTAATAATATCTTGTCAGGGTGACAACTAAGCTGTCTGCTGCAARGAAAAGAAAGGAAGAAAAGAAAAGACCTCAACTTCTCAAAACCACTTAAGTTTTTCCTTTATGAAATACATTGATAAATATAGTTCAGCTAGCACCCTGCTGGTGTTATCATGTCTGAGAGCTATGGCAAGCTTTCAAACAAAGCCAGCAAAACCTATACTTAGAAGCAACCCTCAGATTTCCATGCAAAGCACAGAAATGAAATGGGAGCGATAACAAAAGGGGGAGGATGGTGGCTTGCCCACGTGTGTCTGCCAACCCAGCTGCTGTGTCAGACTTTCCTGTGAAAACCCTTTGAATTGTGATTTCCAGGAATGCAGCTGTGTCTGTGCCTYCCTGTGCACCATCACGGGTGCATGCCCTCATATGTCTGACCTTTTCAGAAGTGTGTTGACATGTTCAGAAATAAACTTTGCGATGTAAAGATAACATATTGGGTTGGGAATAAACAAATCAACCCTAAGAGAACAGGTCCTTTAAAAGCCATGGTGAGCTCTTGCCGGAGTCTGGATGYGTGCTCAGGTCTGGCAGCTTCTGCTGGCATTCTGCTTCTCTTGTCTCTGCAGGACCTTTCTGGTGCTTATCACTGCAGAATCGAAGAACCTTCTGTGTGTTCATCATGTTATCCTCATGTCACCTATGGTGGGTGCATGGGGGGAGGCTGAGATACAGGGAAATGAGCTCCCCTCCCACTCCTCTCACCTCAGCCGAGTTTTAGCACGGAGAGRTTGAGTGACTGCCCAGCTGTGAGGCTGCTGCTGCATCTGGGACAGCATTGTGTCTCCTGARCCCTGGCATGGGGCATCACCCCAGGACCACCTCCCTCACTAAGTCTTGTCAAGCTGTGTGGTTTTTAAAGCCTCAGATGCTTCTGATTTCCTCTTCACTGTCCCTGTCAAAAGTAAAGGTAGCACAATGTGTTTTCTGAAAGGGTGGCACCTTTTCACAGGCACTCTTGCTTTTCGTCAGGCTGGCGTTGTGCGGAGAGATAAGCTTCTCTATGAGTTCACAATAGCACCAGGGCAAATAAAAATCTTTCACCATAAAGTGGAGTTTATTATTTCCCTGGACTATCTGGGTGAAGGCGTTGTTGGGAGCCTTGTGCTCTCTGCAGGTGCCTTGGAGGCAGTCCTTGCCTGCTTGGGAAGGACTCCGGGTGTGAGTACGCTGTCCTCCTTCACATCACCATGGACCATGTGTCAGCAGTGGCTGGTGGYGTGTCTGGGCTAACCTGGACAAGCATAATTTCCTCATGTATCTTCTGGACTTTGCCCTGGTTTCATCAGGCAGGGAGAYGAGGTTGCCAGGAGATCAGAGTGCCAAACAGGTACTCAGAGGTTAAATCCCTGCTTTGCCACTGACTTCTGGTGCTACTTTGGCCAAGTGTACAAAAGATGGTCTTGCAGCCCTTTTAATCACGCAAGTAATTTTTAATCCTTGCAAYGTCTTAAGATGTAAATGGGAGTGGCTCTATGCAGTGTTTGCAAAGATCAGCAACTTCTATTTTGTTCAAGAGATATACACCTAAGTCCCTCAGGAGGGTTGTTTAGACTTGTGCTRGGTTTGGTTGGGGAGGGGTGGGTGCTGATGTTGGGCTTTTTATAATTAAAAACCTTCCTGACTTGCTTGCCCGTGGTGAATGAGTTTGTCTAAGACTACTTCTGTAAAATCAAAAAACTGTATTGTCATGTCTTGATCATTTTGGGCAACTACAGAAATGGGTAATTCCTGTCATGGACATACATRTATGTTTAGTCATTTACTGAAAAACTTTTTATTTTTCCTCTTGGGCAAATGGGAAGCCACTGCTCTGAGCCAGTTGTGTGRGTTTCTCCACGGGATAGCAACTTTTTTTTATTTCAATTGTAACTCATTGAAGAAAGAGTTCCTCAAGCGAAGCCCTAAATGATACACTTAACCAATATTTAACTGAGTTTTCTCCTAATTTTCTTATTATTTTTCCTGCTTTTGGAGCAGATGTAATTTGATTCTGACAGCTATTTTGAGAGAGATTCTCAGTGCTCTTTAATCAAGAGCAAGAAAATGGAAAAGTGCCAGAGAAACACATGAAGATTAGGAGAAACTGGACAGAACTATAAATGCTATCCCACTTTAAGAATTGCCGTTGACTGCAAAGCAGCTGATGAATATTTCTTAATGTAAGCTCCAGTATTATAGCTTTATAGAGGCTTTGTCCAGAACGGTGACTTTTTCAGTAATTTTCTGACCCAGCTCACCAAAGGCTAAGCTGGGAATGCCACGCTTGGCTCACTGCTTTCTTGAACATTTTCTGCTGTCTTAGCTAAGTGTTGTTCTTTGTGTCGCTCATTGATCACTGAGTCAGAGAATGATTCAAATGTTATTTGAACAACAATGTTTGAGGATTGTTTATCAGTGACTCCATGTCTGTTAGAGGCACATTTTGCAATATGTACTTCACATTTTTTCCCTCTGATGATCTGGAGACCTGGTGGTGTTACAGGTCTGCTGGCTCACCTCACCTCTGTGTGACTCATTCCCTATGGATCCCACTCTTATCTGAACTCCCGCAGTGAACTGCACTAGCAGAGGGTTAATGTTGCTGGGCCTGGGAGCAATGTGCTTGCCTTTGTTTAAAGGTAGAGCACACATGATCCCTGCCTTCAGAAGCCATAACTGAGATAGGTCCCACCTCCTTGCAGAGAGGGGGAGTGCAGGATGGGGGTAAGCAGCAGTGGATAAGGCAGGCAATGGCAAAGGATGAGGCAGAGTCTTTTTGGTTGTCCTCGTTCTGTCGTGAAATGTCCCTGCGAGACATCAGCCTTGGAGGAGCAGCTCACAGTTGCTTTTCTCCTTTCCTGGGGCTTTTGCCAGCTGCTGGTTTAGCTGAGCCAGGGCCCCAGGGTGTTGATTGCTCTCTCAGGAGGGCGAAGGGCTATGTTCACCTTTTCAGGGAAGGGCATGGCCCGAGGTATTTTCTGTGCACTGTCACTAGAAAGCCACACCATCAATCAGGGTCTGCAAAAGAAGAGTCTGGTGTGTACAGCTCTCTCCACTCTCCAATGCGGGGATTGGGTCATGCCAGTCCATGTAACCGAATCGTTACCCMGTGGGGAAGCAGTATCAGTGTCATATTCCATAGGAGAGTGATCTGACCTTTCTTGTTTATACGGTAAGTGTGTCCAGCAGGCTTCTTTGTCAGCCTGATAGTCCCAGCTGCCAGCTTTCAGTGTGTCTTGTGAGCTCCAAAGCCCTTGCCAGGTCTTTGAAGTTAACAAAGAGTTATTTGGAGTTATTTGGAGTTACAGGGTTTTATTTCGTGGAATACCCCTGTGCACGGCTCAAATGAAAATGTTCTCCTGAGTCAGAACCCACACATTCAGCAGTGCTGGAGTGGGCTGTAACAGCATACAGTAAATGCAAGTCAGTTTGTCTCTTTCCAGCACCCAGTGGAGATGAGCTTGTCTTGATAATTAAGGACAGGCTATGGGATTTACTGCTGGAAAAATCAGCAAGAGCTCAGAAGGTTGTATCTTAGTTCTCACTCAGTTGTGGAGTCTGCTGGTAGACAGGCTTTGTGAGGGACCAACCCTCTCATTCAGCTGAGACAGTAGGGCCTTCCTAGGTTTGACACTGGCAAAACATTTGAGTGATATCTACTGCTCTCTGAAGAGAGGTTCAGTTGTTTCAGGTTTTCCCATACTGCCCCAATATCCGATCCCCATGGCTCACTTGTAAATGTGTAACTAAAAGCAAGGAACCAAGGTCCTTAAGAAGGATGTGCTCAGTCTGTCTCTACTTGGTTCACAAATGTGGGTGCCCACCAGGATGATAACATCATATTTTTCTGTACAAAATATCTAAGAGAAAAAACATCTTGAATAATGTTATGCGAGCAGATGTGTTTATGAGACAGAACAATATAATTCATCTATCAAAGCAGATTTTTTTCTTACAATTACAGAAACAACTCAAAGCCCCTAACTGGTTTAAGGTGCCTGTGTGCTGGCAGGTAGATGCCTGCACACTGTCAGAGACTCTTCCCTAAACTGATAAGAGTAACAAAGAGAAGGGAGAATCCCCGTTGTACAGGATAAAAATGAAGTGATTCACTGCAAGGCACAGATGAGGTCTGTGGTAAAGCTGGGAACAAATCTCTAATCCTCTCCAAGTCTCAGGCTCTTCCTTGCAAATGCTCCCGTGCTTTATTATGCTTTATCTCATCCATAACAATAAAATAATGCTGACTATGTGCTAAGGGAGTCCTTTAGTGCTCTTGGTGCTGCTGGCCAAATAAGATGTGAATGTATCTGAGCAATAATTGCAACTGATTAATTATGGCAGCAGCGTACCTGACATCACATCTGTTACCCTGATGCCGTGCTCAGCCTCATTCAGGGGCAGACTGTGCTGGTGTAAAACACCTCCCAGGATCCATGGCTCGCTGGGATTGCCTGAATATGTGTCTGTGCTTTTCACACAGCAGAGCAAAAGGCAGGAGTCTCTGCAAGAACCAAACCCACGATCTCATGAGCTGTTCTATGTCAGGCTGGTTCTAGACCTGAGCAGCTGTAGGGACAAATTCCTTTCTTTTGTGGATGCCCTGCCATGGGAGCTCAGGCAGGACTGGGCTGCTGGAAAGGTGGGAGGAAGAGGTGTGGCATTTTTTGTGTGAGCACAGGCCATTGAAGCCACCTGGCTGGGGGAGCAGCAGATAAACAACCTTTAAATGGCACAGTGGTTGTGTCCTTTTTATCTCCTCAACACCTGGCTTCCCAAAATAGTCCTGTGTGTTACCCAGGACCTTACAGGAAACAGTTCTCTATCTCATACCAATATTTTGGATTATAATTCTCATTTCACTGCAGGGTTAACCTGAGACSTTTTCTGTTCTATTCCCCACACAGCAGGCATGAGGCCACCCATAGCAAGCCCATCAGACAGTGGAGCTGGCATCTGCTGGAGGTGGAGAAGACAAAGACTGCAGTCTGTGCCCTCAGGAGCCCAAACTGAGCATCTGACCTGAGTTTCTCAGGATCAGGTRAGTGTTAACTTGCCAGGCTTTGGGCAAATCTGGTCTCAGAGGAAATCCTCCTTGATTTTGGCTATTCTTTTTTATATATCAGAATGTTACCCAGTCCAACCTTGGATGATATTCTCAGGAAGTTTTCTTACAAAGGCCTTTACTTACAAAGGCCTTACAGAATATTGTAAGGGAGGAGTATTAACACTGAATTACTGCTGAAACAAAGTTTAATTAACAAGTGTAAGAAGTGAGTCAGGCTCTCTTTATGAAATCTTTCTTGATACAATTAGATAAAGAGAAGGGAGTTAACACTCAGCTTKCAAGATTTCTTTATCTTTGGTAGTTCTCAGGGTCTTCCTCCAACGCTTGGACTTCTGGCACAAAACTCAGCAATTTTGATTGATAGATGCAGATAGTGCTGACAGAAACAGAAAGGTGTGGGTTGGTATATAGCTACTATCAACATTCATGTGGAGTGACTGGGACACTCACTTCTGCCTTTGCAAGCCTTCCCTAAGGAATGCCAACAGACTCTGTGTGTTCCTACAGGCCAGCACCAGGTGTTGCTGAAAAATTAAATTATACCCAGCAGCAGGAGTCAGCAAAGAGGGCAGGTGGAGTGGTTGGAGAGTGTCAAACCCACTCAAAAGGGTAAGGGGAARTTTTGAGAAGATGCTCACATTTAAGCTTAAGCTTTCAAGGTTTGGCCCTCAGCTAAAGGACTGTGTGGAAACAGTCCCTTTTTAARAAGAGCTGCATGCCTATTGAAAGCAGTGACTGACGATTTTTAAGAGCATCTGGAGCCCTAATCTTTCATTCAGACCACGCTTTCTGTCTAGCTAAGGAAAATAAATYGCATGCTCTTATTTATCTTTCCTTCTCAAACACTCAGAGATTTGAAAGCTGAAAATGTAGAAGTAGCAGAAGGAAATATTTCCTTCCACAAAATACGTGATTCCCTTGTGAAACACAGGAATTCAGCAGAGTTATGGAAAGGAAGGGGATTTTATGGTTGGACCTTAGAGGAATTATGCAGCCCAGCTGTAAAAGAAAGTCACAGGTTTGATGTCTGTGTTTCTGAGTCCTTTTGAACATCACATGCTGCTGGAGAACAAGATCATTCGTGTATATTTTAGATGTTTTATTTATTCTTTTGGTTGTAACAATTGRGTGTGAATATAACATCACTTATGAWGAACAGAGCCCAGAGAGAAACTTGTGCAGTAGGCATGCGCTCCTGTTGTTGTCTCTTTGGACAGGAGGAAGCAGGGCCATGTGATTGCAAAAGAGGGGTCATATCTCTACATGCTCTGATCTGAGTGAATATGACTAAATTTATGTCCATGTACCCCACAGATATCCTCTAAGTGCCCTTAAGTCCCTGTGCCATATTAAATACAATACCAGATATAGGCTGCTGAAAATGATCTCCACTGTGTCAGAACTGAATGCTTCATAATCTCTGGGTGAAATACCATTTTTTCRTACTTCAAAACTGTATTCTGGGAGGGGATAATGTCTACTGTACGCCTCTAATTGTACTACTTTTATATTCCCTAGAGACACTGAATGTCTTTTGTAAGGGCTAGTGATTTTCTCTCTGTGGTGTGACATACCTTTCATCTCTAGGAACCTCTGCTAGCTCACTGTCATGGCTCATTATTCCAATTAATCACTGATGACAGTAATACTCACAAAAGAGTTAATATGTATTTATTCAAACAAGGGTGAGCCAACACTCTCATTCTGTTTCTAAGTGACTCCAGTGGAGCTGGCRTGTCAGATTATTGCTTCACTACCCACGTTGGTAGGGTGTAGCTGTAGTAGTACAGCTGCTAAAAAGAAGTTGCTCAGTGATTCCATGTAAAAAGGCTTGAGTCAGTTCTCAGAAATGTTTGATCTGTCAGTCAGATGTGGAGATGACGTAAACTTCCTCACCTCATCACCCACAGCATCTCAACCTCAACCAGGCAGGGCTGACTTAAGRAGCACCTGTACACTTTATTGCATCTTCATTTTAATCTCTCTGTTGGACCTCCCTGAGGACTGGCATGGATTTTTGCATTGAATTGAAGAGGTCCTTGTGTCACACCCAAAGTAATTCACAAACATATGTATATATTAAAAAATTCTGTATTTTTTACTGTCAGGTTCCTGAGTGCCCTAATGGGCCTTAATGGCCCTGGCCCTATGACCAGCCTCATCTGGGGCCTGGCACATGGGCCTCTATTTAAGATCAGCCCTGAACCTTCAGTCTGTCTGTGCCAGAGCAGTGTTAGAGGAACGCTGATCACAGCCATGGCGTACCTTGCTCTGGCCCTCAACCTGCAGACTGGCTTCCTGGCGTGACCTACACTGCCATGTTACTGTGGATCTCTCTGGCTGTCACTGGACCTGATCCTTAATCCTGAATTGTGGATTGACTTCCCTGCTTCACCTGGGGTCTGCCTCATCGCTGTGAGATTGCCTTATGGTCAGGAATCTTGCTTGGACCTGGCTGCCATCTCCAGGTCTGTCCTTGATATTGTGGAATACCTGTCTGTGAGATCCCTYCTAGCTTACCTTCCCTCAGGGAGTAGCCTTGCTCTTTCTGCTCCCTGACACTTGCAGACCAGCTCCCATTTCTTATGTGAAAAGGCTGAAAACGATTTTATCTTTTTCACCCATTTTTCTTTACATGAATGCAGCCTCTCTGGAGTACATGCACTATCTCTGGAGTACAGTATGGCTGCCCAGTAGAAAATCAGCCTACAGAGCCCAGCCAAGGGAATATGCAAAGGGTTTCCCACCACAGAACCTGAGGAAATTTCCCTTCTCTTCTCAAAGCCRGTGTTCAAGACAGAAATTGTCTCAGGATCACGTCTGGTGTAGTAGACTGTCCAATATTSAATTTGTTTACTTCTCTTTTTTGGTGACAAGTCAGAGTCCAGCGGTTAATGAGCTCATTAGCTGCCTCTCTGTGTTAGAGGTGGATGTAGAAGAAATGTCAAATGGGTTACACAGATGTAACTGAGAGCAGAACAAGGCTTTCAGACTTGAGAAAAGACTTTTTGTCATTCCCACAAGTCTGATGAGTTTCCTATCTCTCGTTGCATTTGCCATGGTGGCAGGTGGCCAGGAAAGCAGAAAACATTCAGTTAACAAAATGACCCATTTTGCACTGCCTRGAACAGGTTTTCCTGGATAGGAGGTGTTTCCACAGCTAAGCAAGTCACAGGGCAGCTCAAGCAGGAGAAAAGCTGTCCTGTTCCACTTTGATTTTTCCAAGGACCCCCTCAGTAAAGCACTCCCCTGCAAAGTGCATGAGGGATCACTGAAAATTGCTGTCATGTCTCCTTGTGGTAAGTGCTTGACATGTTCATTTTGATGCTTACCTCTGCCACAGTCTTCCTTCTGTGTCACTCCCCTAAGGTGGACACGCTTAATGAGGGTGGAGTGTGGGGCAACAAGTGATGACTCTTGGTGCTGATAACAGCTGTATTTGGTGCTGATAACAGCAGTATTTGGTGCAGTAGGGTATGAGYTGCTAAATTTCTAAGCTCTCTGTGTCAGGGCTGCTTAGAGATCTCCTTGTAGCTGGATTGGAAATAAAGATGTAGATGTCTTAAATCTCAGAGAGACTCCCAAACAAAATACAGGGGGCCCCATTCCAGGTGAAGGTGTCAGCCTGCCCCCTTTTTATAATTCCGTGCTTTTCTGGATGTTTGTGAATGGCCACAGATAGCCCAGGGTGGTTTTCAATGGTTACCTCTGAGTTCAGATGTAGCAATGCTGCCTTTTTCTTGTGTAGTTCATTGTTTGGCCTTTCCTATTGCTCTCATAATCTTTGTAAGGAGTTTCTGCCTCACTTCCTTGCAACATCAAGGTGAACTTAGTGCGTCTCTGGCAGCTGCAAATGTGGCAACAGAGATGAGTATTTAAAACTGGTGCATTGTGCATTTGTAGGCCCTCTGAGGCTCATTCTCTGTACTGTCAAATTAATTGATGCTGTATCATTGCTACTTCAGCTTAATACAAGCACAGGCTCTGACCTGTGTGACCTTAATGTCCTTACAAACATTAACAAAGCATAGTTGCCTGCTCTGAGATGAAACAAAAAATCTTTATGGATGATAGGTACATGTTTATTCAGCTATTAAGTAGGGGGTTTCAAAAAGTACCACCACCAGAGATTTTTTGTGTTCCCACTGGTTTAAACAGGAATGTTCTCAGATACTCTAGTAATGAGTAACAGCATAAAGTCTGAAGTCAGACAGATAATTACTCTTTCAGACAAAGAAGCTTTGGGCTTTTATTTATGTCTATAGACTAATCTCTTCTGTGCTGAGGCTTTTGAGGTRTCTAAAAGGTATCCAGTCCACTGCCATCTCCATAGGGTGGTGCACAATTACCTGCAGGCARTGCCTGTAACATAGGTAGGGGTCTACAGAGCTGGTTCAGCTTTGGTTTATGAAGGGTCRGGTGTCAGTTTTGATATGGTCTGTGCATCAGGACCCTCTGTGCCCTACAAGTTGCTTCACCCATCTGAGGAATACATTGCTGGATGTTCAAATTACCCTGTCTCCTSATATGGTACCAAACACCTGAAATATATAAATATTGAAGGATACTGCAGTGATGGAATTTTGGTTTCATACCTAGAGAGAGCATGTTTCAAAGGTGAGTGCACTCAGCAATGCACAATTCCCTTCAGTCCACCGTGTGCTTTGTCCTTGGAACCATCAGCAGCGCTTGCCCAGTGRTGTCACTGTTGGAGAGCACTGGCCTTCAGCTCAGCTTCCTAGAAAGTAACTGTTCAGGAAGGAAAGCTTTGTGGAATTCTTGTAGGGACAGGCTCACTAGGGCTGAAAGTGAGAAAATGAGAACTTTGAATTGATACACAGCAGAAAAGTGTTAAAAGTGACAATTGACACCTAATGCACAATGCTGGTTTCAAAATTGGAACCCAGTTCAAAATTGTACGTTCCCCTCACCCTTCCTGTCTACTCCTAATGTCTAAGCTTGTTGGGGTTTGTTTTGATTTTTGGTTATTTATATTGTTTATTCGAGGGATAGGGAAGACCATACAAATATGGTAATTTCCTCCTTCTCCCAAATCCCTATTTTCTCGTCTTTAAATTAAAATTCTTTGAAGTTTCTGTGGGGAAAATTGTAGTGATATGAACTGCAAAGGGGAAAATGAGAAAATGGACAAAGGAGAAAATCTTTGGTTGGTATTATGCCTGAAAAATGTGAAGCTTCCTTACAATTGTCCCAGACAGTCAAAAGCAAGGGTAGCACATGCAAGTTCATTTAGTCAGCTCTGTTATAATTTGAAATGTCTTTAGAAGGAAGAGTCTGAGCACTCTGGGAGAGCCTCAAAGCAACTTGAATTAGAGAAGGTTTCAATAATTAGAAGATCATTTGATGTTTGTAAGCAAGGCTTTGTGACATAGGGTGTGAAAATTCATTAGAATTTTCAATGATKAAGTAGTCTTTTTTATGTCTCAAAAATGACGTTTCTTTCCCATCAATATGAATACAGGGAATATGAATACAGAGAAGRAAATATTTTTCTGGCTGAACATCACACACGCGTTTTAGCCAAAGGGTTTCTTTCTGAGAGATTTTGAGGGACTCATARCTAGCTTTTGTCCTTCCTGCCTTTACTCATGTGGGTGTAAACATGGTGTTACTGCATAAAAGGGAGCAACATCGCATGAATATTGCCATATATCTGCTAATCCCATTACTGCCTGTGTATGATCTTTTATTCACTGCAAGAATGAGGTTTTCCATTTTGTCTGTTGAGAAGAGTAAACATACTTATTTAATTTTCATGTGAAAGCTAAATATTCATCAAAACATTTAATTTTGGATGTTTCTATATACCCATTCCTCTAAGAAATTACACAAAAAGCCATCACAAAAGGGAAAAGCAAAATTTTACATTTGGCCTGTCCTGGAAATCTGTAGACTGATACTTTTTTCAAAATGAAATGGTAATTGAAGCTGACACATTTCACTTCCAATGAAATAGCATTTCCTGATACTGCACTGGAAGGCTCTAACCAGTACTAATTGGGAGGCTCATTTTGCATGCATGGGCAGGACACTGGCTTCAGTGGATGAAATCATTGACCTGTGTTTTACTAGGAGTCAGACTTGATCAGTGATCCTTCCTGGTTTTAAAGTCTACTGAAAAGATGTCTTGCTTTTGAATCAATGGTAACTTTTTTTTTAAGAATTGAGGCTTTGTAAATTGTTTTCAGTCTTAATGCAGAAATGAACCTTTTATAGCCTCTTTCTGCTGTTTGTCCATGTTGGGAATCACCAGTCTCTGGGAGGCAGCTTGAGGAGGCTTCTTGAAATGAGATATAAGCCACTCTGGCTCCCTTGCAAGGAGGTGAAGATCTAAAAAACATGATAGCTGTGGTAGTCCTGTGTGCCTCTGGGAAGAGAAGGGTCAGGGAGTAAGAGCAAGCTGCCACGCTGGACACTCAATTGCTGCAATCTCTGCAGAATCTGACCCAAGTGTTACAGCTGTTAGGCAGGAGAATTACTCTTGCATCCTACACTGATCATCTGAAGGCTTTTGGTGATAATTGCAGTGGAAAAGATTAGGTTTTTCCTTTAAGATCCTACATAAAACTAGCTTGTGTTTGTGGTGATGGAAAGGGTTTCAAGTGCTGTTTCTCTGCAGTGACTTGATGTTTAGAGAGCACAGTGTGGGCTCTGGTTGGTATTTTATCAAGGGTGCTAAAATTGCTGCAGGGCTGTGCAAGGAGGAGAGTTCACTGCTGAGGTCTTARGTGAGAAGGAGCTCTGTGCTCCTCAGCTCTTCTCACAGTAATTCCTATAGGGAGGAGAAAAGCATTTTTCACAATTTCACAGAAACGTGGCTAAAGTGATCAAGCACCAGATCCATGAAGATTCAGAGCACCAAGCTTCCACCAAAATTGTATGGGCTGGTCAGGCATCCATAATGTCTTCAGGAGGTCAGCAATAAGCAATATGCCTAGAGGTAGTCTATGATGGATCAGGAGAGTGATCTAACCTAGCCTCATCCTCACTTTAGCCTTCTCACTTGCCACTACGGTTCCTGCATCTCCCAAACCATCCCTGGACTTCAGCACTGCTTGAACARTTATCTGCTTAAATGTCTGGATGAGGTTGAACACATGTATTAATGAGATTTATCCTCTGATCTCTTCCAGAAGGAGCAGGAACTTTCCAGAGCTCTCCATTGATTGCCTGACAGGGTCACCATGCTAAGCTGGGAATAGTCTGTGAGCAGAAAAGTAGGGTAGATAATTCCAGCAATCCATGTTTCCATTTTATCGGGAAATTTGGCCTTCACACTTCTTTTGGCATCTAGCACCACTTTTTCTTTTCATGCTTTAACTTGAGGTTAGATTCTCAGCACAATCCAGCTGAAGGGAAACAGCTGTTGGCTGAAGTCCTCTGGAAAGCACTCCCTTGAGCTCAAATCTGACCATTCTTGGCATGAGTTCCTGCAGACGACAGGTGACTCATTTTGCTTTGGAAAGTGCAGCCGTATCCTCTGCTGTCTCCTCAAATACTATGGGCAATTCATAGAGCAATTCCAGCTTTGCCTCCTCTTCTGCTAATTGAAGAGAAGCTCCGTGCTTACCCTTTGCAACAGAGCCAATCCAGAATACACGTTGGGTCTAGATTATCCCTTTACTCTTTGGTTTAAAGTAACATGCAAACAGCAAATGAGCAAGGCATCCCTGCCGAGAGATTTAGTGTGTGAGCCATGGCCGCTTTAAAGGGATACTGGTGGCTACTGTAAATTAATTAATAGATTAAAATACCTCCACTGAACTAGACTCCTCTTGGGTGACTGCTGGAATGCTCGACAGACTTACAGTCCAGACCCACCTGAAGCTCTAAGGAATCCGTGAAGAAGGCTTGGGGTGGGTTTTTTTTTTTTATCCCTGACTGAGCTCCCTCCCTCACTAACAATATCCAACACTGGAGGCAAACAGGACAAGCTTTTATTTATCCTGATTTATAACACTGTTTTCCAAAGTGGCTTACTGAAATTGCAAACAATGTGTTCACACAGTAAGAGGGAGGAAATGCCAATATATTAAAATCAATGGACCAGACTGTGTGCTATCCTGAGAGTACTTTTGGCCAGGGGATGGAAGTGACCTGCGTTTGGATGAACAGGAATTGATTCTCCTCCCTGGCTATTTATGCCAACACAAATGTGCAGCACATTTGACGTCAGCGCACAGAGAACAGGCGCGAGTACAAGGACAATCGGGCCCGCAAGGTTCCTGTTTGATCACTGCTTGAGGCAAGGGGAAGCTGGACCTACAAGGTGCTTCACGTCCTAAAACAGGCCGTCCACAGAAACTCCGTGTGGAGTCTCAGGCTCCCACAACAGCACAGTCCTGGAAGAAGGGAGGAGACAGCAAGGAAACTTGGCTCAGGCCCGGTTTGAATGAGAGCCACCATTGCAGATGAGCTGAGTTTACCCCCCAAAAGTTCCTCTTTTCATTACATTTTTCAGTTGGAAGAGTCAGATTGAGTATTTGCATTGGCTTTCTGCCTTGGCCATGTGAATTCTCAGGGGTGGGGAAAATGTTAGTAAGCTAGTAAATATCCAAGAACTGGAAGAAAATAGGTTGAGTTGTCAAAGTCTTTTTAATCTCTTCTGAAAAATATTTCCTCTAGGAACACTTCCCYGTTTGGAACAGGTGCCTAAAAAATTTTTCAAACCCCTGCAGAGGTAGCATGTTTTTTGCTGCCTCCACAAAACTTTCTTAAATCTGGCTGATTACCTGCATCCCCAAATCCTCACTTTTATGAGTAGCCCATCTTGTTGTGACTCTGCTACTACAGTCATGCTCCATGCCAGCCATGCTCTGGCTGTTCCTGCTCCCTGATGGTGCTTGGTGTGCTTTCACTCTTCAGAGCATCTGAAGGTGTAGGTTTGAAGTCAAAGCTCAAATCCATCTGCCAGGGACAACAGAAATGTGTATCCAAACCAGCCCAGGAGTATTCCTGTATTCCTGCAGTTTCCCATTGCTGTGTGGACATCTCTTCTGTTGCTGAGGAAAGCCRAATCACAGACTTTTGTGTGTCCCTGGCACTGAGGTGCTGTGTGAGGTCCCAGCTTGTAGAACAGACTCTGGTTGCTCTCCTGACAGGCTTTACAGAGAGTTTGCACCRAAGCTGGGAGCGGGAGGGGCGTGATGCTGGTCTGGGAGGCAATAGAGGAGTTCTGGCTTGTAGCACTGGCTTTTGGTGTTGTTCTCTGCTGCTTCTTTGAGCACAGAATTGGATTTAGATTCAGGATGGTAAAGGAATTGTGGCACAGCTCTGGCCTGGGYAGGTGGTAGGATGATGATGATGATGATGATGGTTTTCTGGGCAGCTGTGCCTCTCCAGTGATTGTGCTGGGTTCCTGTTTGGGATGGTTCTGTTCCACTTAGGTCCTGCTTGTGTCTCCCCCGTGGAACTCTTTAACCCAGGAAAGCAGCAAAGCATGTGCTATAAAGTGGGCACAAGGCCTGGGCTCTACCAGTTGTGTCACTTCAGTCAGTGCTGGGGTGGAGAGTAAATGAGTTAATTGCACTTTCCCGTGAAACTGAGCCCTGCTGCTGAGGATGGGGCTCCTCTCCCAGCTCTGTCTCTAATCTTGCTTGCCCTCTAATGCAGGCTGGTGGATGTACACAAGCCATGAGCTTATTTCTCCATGGGGTTTCTGTGCAGCAGCACACACACTTTCCAGAATGACTCAATATTTCTCAACATATGGGTCTTACGGTGGCCACCCAGCCTTGTGATCTGTGTAGCTCTTGTGAGCTGGTGAAGTAGTGGAATTTCTCCTGCTTCACCAAGGACTGCTCTGAACTGAGCCCTGAGAGTTTTATGGGTGCCATCAGAGCCCCTGCAGCCCTCCAAAGAAGCAAAGGGAGGTGAGGTCTACCCCTGCCCACCAAACCCTTTCTGAATATACAACCTTCCACTCAAGGCAAATCTCAACACAGGTGAAATATTCACATTGTTTTTTCAACAGCGTGTTTCTGAAGACTAAAATCAGGAGATCTTTTCCCATCTTGGGAAAGAGGTGCTCCCAATCTGGATGTTGTGAAAYGCTGCTTGAAAAATTCACTGGTCTGGGAGCTCAGCTGCGCAGATCCTCAGCTGTCTGTCTCAGTGGCACTTTCACAGGCAGCAAAGTTACAGCACTGACCCTACTGATTCACCAGACAAATCCTCAGTCTTGCTTTCGCTCCCTTTACACTTCCTTTTTCCCCTCTCTCTTTTTAGCTTGACATAATTAAAAATAAAAAATGCTGGGTTCTGCTTTGTCACAGTCCTCCGGGAAACTTGTAGCGGGGACATACAAGTTTCATCAGTACCTTTATAGTAGGGCCCTTGCAAATGACTGGCCCCTGGTGCGTGGTGACAATGCAAATAAATAACAACACTCAGAYGGAAAATTCCACAGATGAACTGAGATGTTTTCTGAAATTCCTTTCAAAGTGAGAAAACAACTGTACCTCAGCAGAGAGCCTGCAGTGAGGGGATCCATCATGCTTAAAGGAGAGCAGAGGGAACATCTGTGAGTGCTTAATTCAAATGCTGAGGGTCCAGAAAACTTGGTGAGTAAGATTGTATTTCATATGATCTGGAAGTGTACCAAAGAGTAATGAAACTACAGAGGAAGCAAAAGATATGCTCTACGTGAATGCTTACCCTTTATGGCACCTGAATTTCCTGGGCAGCTCAATTCAACATGAAATGTCAGCATCAGAAATGAGATACACTCACACATGAATTCTGGCTTATGCTGTTATTGCCAAATGTTATGTGGATGCTGTAGATGAGAAAAACCTACTTTCCATACACGGAAATTTTCACTATTATTGAAATGCATTTGTTTTTTTCAAAATGTCATTAGCAATCCATCAGAGTTTTTTTCATTTTTGTGTCCATCTGGGGATTGCCACCTACATCCTTGTATTTTCATTATGTGAGGAAATAATAGTTTTCATATGGTGAGAGAATGAAAATTACCTCATAGGCCTTTTCTGACACATGTGGCAGATTGTACCTTCTCCCTCGGTGACAGAGTGAGTCATTCTGGAGTAAACTTCACGTTTTGTAATGAAATGAGCAGGGAATATTTTTTTGAAGCAGTCTGAAAATGAGCTCAAATGAAAAAAAAATGAGTTCAGCTGTTTGCATCATGGCTTGTTTCTGTTCCTTGGCTGTTCCAGCAAACTCAGCTGGCAGCTCCCAGCCCCGCTCCTGCTGGAGCCAGCGCTGTGTTGTGCAGGGCAAGGGACTGCTTGCTGGCCTTGGGAGGCTTGAGATTGGGCCCTGCCCATAAGTCTGGACTCACCCCGTGAAACTTCTCCTGAAAATTGCAGCTGAACAACGGGGGAACTGAACCAACCCCGTGTGAACTGTGCCACAGGCCTTCAGAAGTGCTTAAACACACCAGACTTAGGGTTTCAGTTCACTTATTTTACTGGTTTGGGGTTTTTTTATAGCTACGTTGGAAAAAAAAATCACAAAAATAGTGGTGAGGGGAAACCAGTCATAAAAATCATTAGCACTGATTTCAGCCCTTGTACAAGTCCATAGTCCCAGACTTTACAGGAATGGGAAATGTATTCGCAGTAAGATCCTTGAGGCCATGTTTTCATGCTCCTGCTTGAAGCACGTGGACATGGTTAAATGTTCCAAAACACCTCCAATCCAGCATATCTTCACAGTGATGTTTGTAAAGGGTTTGGAACCTGCTCTGCATGCTGGTTAGAAAGCTCTAGAAAACAAATTTAGGTGCCTGAGTCTCAGCTTCCCTTTATTTTCTGGACTTGCTTGGGTTGTAGGATCCTCTGGGCGTCCTTAGCCACAAAGATGTCCAGTATACAGACTCCCAGCCTATCTCCCTGATCTCTACTGACACAAATGACATGAAGCTCATCAAAYGAAAAACGAAAATACGGAGATTACACGAAGTTTTTGCATATTGCATGGTAAAATATTTTGATCAGTGAAGTCTAATGTCTCAACATGGGACAGACTAGGTGCTATGATCTGTTTTGCTTTTGCTGCTTGATTTTGAGCAAATTACTTTCACGTGACTGGGGCTCTTCTTTCATTTCCTCCCCCTGTAAAAGAGGAGTGCTGAGTGTTCTTTGTAGTGAGGCACTCAGATATCATAGGAACCAAAGCCTTAAGAAAGTTTCTGGAGAAGAAAGGGTAAAGATAGTGGATTCAGTAATGCTCAGATATGTGCATTTTCCAGATTTTTTGGGGTGTTCTGCTTAGAAAAAAACTTTGTAAGTATTCAAGGAAAGAAAAATCCCTCTAGAGTTTCAAAATTAAACATTTGRAGTTATTAGTTGGAAATGTCTTGTTTTGCAATACTCTTCAATGTAACTCAGATATTAAAAATACTTTTAAATGGCTGGAATGAAAACTTGTTTGATCTTAAATATGGTTCTCTTAAACTTTTTCAATATCTTTTAAAATGGAGCCAGACTTTTTCTCCTTGGAGCTGAAAGCCCATTTTGTCACATCTTTCATAAACTAAGAAATCTGTTATCACTGTGGCTGTGTCCATAAACTCACTAGAAATATACACTTGCTGTACAGAAACAGTATTAAGTTCACTGTAGAAATTGGCCAGTTTGACTTATCTGGTCAACCCTGTATAAAGCATGTATAAAACCGAAATCAGACACTCTACCCTCTGGACTCCTCATAAGATTGATCTATGCAATTTGCAGTTTAAGAGGTGAGGTGAACCTGAGATAGTGGCTGCAATTGCCTCTCATTTCAAATATGATGCTTTGTTGTCAGTGATTAATGACTGGGAATCTCTCACCACCTCTGTTTGCAGATCTGGATTTGGCTTCYGTGTCTGTCCCCCAGGACTGAACCCTGGACTGGTTTTGGTGGGCTCTGAAATTCCCAAGGTGCTTTTTTTTTTCTGCAGAGTGATGCTATCATGATTTATGAAAAAAATCAGCTCTTGGAGTTTGTTTTGCTTGGCTTGCAGACAAAGGACTCCAACTCCATTTTTTAATAGATAAAGGTTAGGTGGGAGGCTTTATGCTGTACTTTTTGAGTGGAAAACTTTGCCGCTAAATTGAGAATAATATTTTTCTGTCTAAACTGACCTTTATACTGATACATCCTCTGTCATCTTGGGCTCTTTTAAACTGTATCTAACTTCTGCAGGTTTACAGTTCTCCTTTATCACTTGCAAGGGAGAAAAAAGTCCTAAGGACCTATTCAAAGACAGACACTTTTGTTCCTCTTTAAAATAAAATGGGACTGTGCCTTGGCCTGGCTTCCAGCACCACCTGTTCCGCTGCCATGTCTCCATGTTCCCCTTTCAGCATGGTCTCACCGAGGCATGCTGCATCCACCTGTTTTGTGTTTCCTGAGGGCACTCAGCAAATTTCTCCTCATTGGCACCTCTGCCATATTTTGCTTGGCCTGCTCYTTGGTTTTGGCAGAACTGGGACATATAGCTGCTTGTCTGAGGGGAGGGWGTTGCAGGAATAAGTGAATTTGTGATGCCTGAAAGTGAAGATGCTTTGTGTAGTTTTGAGGAATGGACATTTTGAAAATAATGTAGTTCATAAAAAATAATGGAATTAGCAGTAACATAGTGGAAGGAATTCAAAGAAAACTAATAATAAGAACTCCTGAAGCAGATTTTTGTTTTTAAATGATATTTCTCCCCAGTCTGTAATGGCACAAGTAACAAGTATTTCTAGCTATACAGAAGCAGAGGCATGTGGCTCTAACTGCTCTGCATTATAAACCCCGCACAGACCATGGGGGGATATCCCTCATGCTGTAACAAGGTAACCTTATCAGTAGGGTGGGTTTTTTATCTTGTCTGTTTTTCAGTGGTGATACTGTTCAGAGAAAAACTCATAGTTTGAGGCTTACAATTTGTTTCAGCACTGGAATTGATCCACAAGCTTCTGATACTACTTTTGCTTTTTTTTCACATTAAGAAGGTGAATGAATTAAAATAAAAACTTGCTACAAAACAGTCCATCACAGAAAATAGTGCTGGGAAAACCAAGTGTGTGTCTCCTATCTCAAATCAGGGCTGCAGGCTCCCAGCCCTCCAGCTYCCCCAGGCCAGAGGCACCCGACTCCAGAGCCCTTGGCTGTGAAGCAGCAAGTTACAGATGACCCCRGGATTACAATTTCCTTTGTTGGAAGTTTCAAAATGCTGGGCTTTTCTGTTTAGTGGCTGTTTTTAACCAAAGCGAAAACAAATTTCAAGAACACATGACACTTCCACAGAGTGAAATTACCACAAAATTCTGCAAAATGTTGGGTAGAGATTGTGCCATCTCCAAGGTTAGTTTCTGCCCCTGTGAGCCTGGGTCATAATTATTGTTCTCTGTGTGTGTGTTCAGGTCAAATAATCTGAAAAAGTGYGTGTCCTGTCGGCCCCACTCTGAGTCGTGTGGTTCCAGCACAAATGGGAGTGGGTGAGATGGAGGTAGCACGAGGAATACTGGGAGTGCCTGAGGGGTCCAGGCTTTCTGGGAGTGTTTTGGGGTACACTGTAAGGAAAAAGATGATTGCTGATGTCACCTCATCCATCTTGCATTTGGGGAAGCAGCCTTTGGAGTGAACCATCTTCTGGAAAATGCCCAGGAATTGCCTTCAAGCAGTCCATCCAAAGCCAGCTGTCAATTGAATGATGTGGAAGAAGAGGGCCTGCTTCTCCAGCTTTGATTTAGCAGTACCACAGTGCCCTTCTTACTGACAGTGCTCAGCCCTGGGCCGTGTGTTTGACCACAGCCCTCAGCTGTTCCCTGGCTGAGCTGATAACGGCGAGTTCYTTTGGAGCAGTGGGGAAGCTAATCCCCCACTCTCTGGTGTGTTGGTTTGGTTCACAAAGCAGTTTTGTGTATGTAAACGAGAGTCTTATGGGAGGAAGCCCCAGGGGAAGATCTGCTCTGCACCTCCTGGCAAGAATTTCCCCAGCCTCTGAAATCCAACCCTCTGAAAGCAATTTCTGAGTGTTAACTGAGGGTGTCTGCATTTTGTGGTAAATCCTATTGAGTTTAGCAATCCACTGTGCTTTGTTACTCACACCAAAAGTTCTTCAAGTGATGTTTTAAGAATGAACAGGGGAAAGGGATGATGGCAATCAGGAGGGCTCAGCTGTAGAAAGTGTTTCCAGTTTTATCTGGTAGAAGTGGTTGGGGAATCCCAAGAAGCAAAAGGCATTGCTGCCCCAGCCCGGATTAATGTCACGGGATTCAAGTGACCTTTTTCCTTTAGATTCATTTGCAGATCCCACTATCCATAATAGTAACTGTGCTTGTAGTTGTATAAGAGCTTTATAAACTCCATAAAACACCATTGAAATAATTATTGTGTGGATCACTACCAGGAAAAAACTTTTAATCAAGTTGTCCATTTTTGGAAGCTTCCAAACTGCCTTTTCCATCTTATTTTCCCAGCACAACTCACTATTATGAAACCTGCTTGAGAGCCTCTGAATTTTAGGCCAGAACCAGAAAGAAATATATGAAGAACAACTTTCATTTGGATTGCATCTCAGCAGGCAGTTTGCTTCCATAACGTTAATCTGACCTGAGCTGCTCCAGCAGGCAGAAATGTTTTTTTCATAAAAGGATGTTAATCAACCTATCTCCATTTTCTAGATTAGAAGCTGACATATTCTATCCTTCTCCAATGTATAGCTTAATTCTTTATCTGTTGTATCTGAACAGCTCTTATTTACATCAGCATAAATTGAGAATGATTCACAATGAGCTAATGTAGTTTCAATTACATGATAGTGATTTAAAACAGGGAGACTGAGATGTATTAGGGATTCATATGATGTTTGGAAATCACTTAAAGTTTGATTTCTGAAGGTTAGCAATGTGCATCTCCTTTAGTAAAAGAGACATTCCACCTTTTGGAGTTAATTTGTGCCTCTCTTTTCAACATGATTCTCTTAGCTATYGATCAAAACGTTTGCACTGTTCATATAAACACTTCAACAGGGCCAAATCTTTCCCCAGTGCATTTTTCCCTAACTGGCTCCCTTGGAAGTGTATCAGGAATGAACTTGTTTCCTTGTTTGTTTCCAGTGATTTCTGGGATCTTGCATACAAGCCCCACAGAGCCTTTCTTAATTTCTCGCATAGGTAAAATAATTTTCTTGCTCGCTGTTACATAACGTGTTACTTGCTTCACTTTTATTGAACTGATTTTGCTGGCTTCCACACATTTTATACAGTTGCTACCCTGCTATTAGAGCTGGTTGGCTTTAACAAAGCAAATGGCTTGCAAAGCATTCTGCAAAACCACGCCAGCCTTCGGTATAACGCTGTTAAACTTCCCTGGCAGTTCTTTCCCTGATGAGCCTCACTGTTTTTTCCTGGGCTCCTCATGTTAAGGCTCTCGTAGCTGCGAAGTGGTGCTGGGCCAGTGGCCCTGTACATGTGCTCTGTGGATCACCAGTCTGTGCTCTAGTGTGCATAAATATTTCCACATCTTCTGTTAATGTATATGGAGTTGTTTTTCTTGTTCTGGCTGTATGAAAAAATAGACAGTGCTCTTGTTTTCCAGTGCTGTTCCTGAGTCCTGTCCCACTGCAGGCTTGGGCTTGCCTGCCYGTGCTTTGTCCATTTTTCTCCTCAGAGCTTCTAAGGAATGCAGTATTTGGAGGGTGCGTGCTTGGGTCCAGAGGACACTTGGGAGTGTATTTTTCCCAGTCTTCCCTTTTCCTTTCCCTTGACTGCTGGTGGACCTGTGATCAGCTGAAGTAAAAATAACCAGCTGAATGGCCACAAAATTCCCTGATTGCCAGAGATGACCCTGTTTGTTCCAGCCCCATTCCTGCTGAGGAATATCCTTTCCCCACCAAGAGGAATGAGGAGGCCAGGAGGGATGTGCAGCACTGCACCCCATTAGCCAAGATGATGTGGAAAGCCTCTGGAGAGGTTTTCATGGCACGACTGGACAAAGCCGTGGGTGGCCTACTCTAGTGCTGGTGGTAATGTTGCTTCAGTTGTTGGGCTGGACTAGAGAACACTAAAATTCCCYTCCAACTGGTGTTTCTATGAATTTATGACATTTGTTTTGTTGGAAAACCAAACAGACATTTAACCAAAGTTGCAAATAAATAAATAAAAAGTACAGAAGAGCTACAGTGTGAAGTAAAATTAAAGCAGAACCATGAAGGAAAAAAATGAGGTGAGGGAATGCCCAGATGTTTTGCAATAGATTCTAATGACATATTTAAGCAGAAAAAAAAATGACCAAAGACAGGCCTTTGAGCATCTTAAGGGAAATAAGTTATTTATTGAAGTTAATGGGACTCTACAGCAAGAAGATTGCAGCAGCATCCGTCAAAAGCTGCAGTGAYAGACGTGGTAACAAAACAACAGCCAGAGAAGTGAAGGAGAGACAGAAATGTGTTACAGCTGGGGCAGATGGAGGATGAAATGGGTAAAACACAATGAAACGTTGCAAAGCTTATTTTTTTATAGCTGTTCTCCAAAGGTGATGTCTCACCTTCAAAGACCCATGTCTTGGAAGACAAATCCTTTTGGCCAAAGAGTCCTTGAAACATTTCTGCATAGATGACATAGAGGGAGATGCCCATTGCTGTGCCCCCACATCTGTTCTGGAGACCAGCTCCAGGGAGGTGCCATCCCACTCTGGTGACCTCAAGGGCAGACTGGTTGTGGTGCCGTCATCTAAACACCCTGTGGGTCAATGCCTGTGGTCACTGATTGCCTTCCAAGGACAGAAAGCACTTTCCTGGGAGCTACAGTCTGGAAGCGTGGCGCAAAAGTTTCGGGTAAGGGAGGGAGCAACAGTTTCGGGTAGGGGAGGGAGAGAGAGCGTGGCTCTTCCTCTTCCASTTGAGGGTAGAGTCATTCAGGATGCATTCTTGATGTTATTTTGGACCCTGAGAAAGCTGGGTTTCTCTTCTCTTCCTCTTCTATTTATTTACTCATTTTTGGTTGCCACATAGGAACCCCGGGGAGGGCAGGCTTCTTGCAGCCCAACCCTGGGACCTGTTGAGTGAAAATTATGTAAATCCTGAGAATATTGTATGTGTGACAGAAGCTGTTCAACAATGATCTTCCTCTGGTATGAAAAGGATTCATTAAATGTAACTGCTTGTGGTCCAAGAAGCGCAAAACAACAGGTGGAAGCGCTTCAAAAAGCAGCTGGAATGTGGCAGCCGATGTCACCCGAGCCTCATTTGCTCCAATAATGAGAGGCACAGTGATACAAAACCAACATGGCATTTACAGTTATGGCATGATAAATGTTCTCCTGTGCTTAACAGCGTATCACATAGTTTTTTATTCCTGTACATGTAGATTAAAATAATTTGATATGAGCCTTTGCTTTTGCTCATCCCAGTAATGGCCAGGAAGTCTTTGTAATTTGGTCAAGAGCACGAGTGAACCGGCTGTCYGACAAAGCCCCTGAGGTGGCTGTCATTTGCTCAGCTGCCCACTGTGATGAAGTGATTTGGTGTAGCTATGGACACGGCGTGGCAGAACAGGATCTGTGTGCRCTCCGGGGAGCACGGAACTTTGTGGTTTCTTTCAGCGGCGAGACGATCTCCTCCTGGCCAGCTGGCAAGCGTAGGAAACCAGATGATGTTCATGTCCTACAACAGCCATGGGCAGGTGCATCGCTTCCAGGAGATGGCCTTGATTATTCCATTGGAAGAACAGCAAAGTGAAAGTTATCCAAAAGCCGGTGTCCAGGAGACGGGAGCAGTACCTGAGTAGCTGCCCTGCAATGTGACCTCCAAAGYGAATGCTTGGACCTAATGCAGTATGTGCCATCTGTGACCCAAGGGACTAACAGCTTTTCTGGGATTATTTTGATGAGGAGTTTGTGTCTAGTGAATTGTTCTATGAAGATACACTTGGAAAAGTAAATGGTTTCAACATGAGCACAGACTTTGGAAGGAAAAAGCATTTGGCCTTCCTGGAGGAGCAAGAAATAACCCAGGGATGCTGATTATACCATTGTGACTTAAAATAAGTCGGTTTAATTCAGTGTCTGGCTGACTCTTAAACCAGGCATACATTACATAYTGATTTTGGTGAAAATTAGCTCTCCTGGTGAAAGTACAAGGGGACATGCTATTTCACAGCCTCAAAATGTTGGCATTTGCTGTTGTTCCACTTGAACTTAAAATGGGAAGTGCCTTTGCAGTGGAGAAGAACAGTACAACTGGAGTGAAACCCCCACAGCAGGTACTGTCTGCAGCACTGCTTGGAGAGCTCTGTAACAGCTGGGTGAAGAAGTAAGGCTTTCAATCTCCTGCACTTAAAAAAGCACTGTTTAAAAATAATTAATTCCCGTGTCTGGAGCTAAAGTAGCTGATTTGTCAGACTGATACACAAACTCTTCCAGTGCCAGTGGGTCCATTTACCCCAATATTTATTGCATCTAAGCTTTCAGGACACTCTGATCATAACCACAAATGGAATAGAAGGGCAATACGCCTGTGGTGTACTCAGAGCTGGGGAAAAAGCAAGGGAGCACGAAATATCTGTGGTTTGACACAGCAAAGGACAGTCTTTGCTTGGGGATATTCAAGTTGAGCATATTGATTTCTGAAACAATTAACACATGGTTCCTCATGATCCATTTACTCTTTCTACCAATATATGTTCAGGCRGTGACATCAGTCCAAAATCAGGACTGCTCTGGCTTTTACTGTGGTGAAGATTTTATAGAGAATGAAAATTATCATACCCATTTCAGACAGCACAGCTAAATTAAAAAGCATCCTATAAAAAGTGAATTTATCACTTTTAGAATGAGAGCTGGAATGAAAGGAAAATGTGTTGAACTAAAGTATAAAGGTGAGTTATGGCCAGCAAGCACGACTGGTATATGAAGCTAATTGTTCCACTGTTTTGAACAGACCTGAGTGAGAATATCAATTAGATATTTGAAACAAGAATTTTATCCTTGAAACGTAAAATTGTCCTCAGCATGGCCCAGACTTGAAATCCCAAGAAAACAGACAACGAAAGATGTAAAGTAGAAGTTTGGGGCGACATAGAGTTGTGATTATGGAGTCAGTCGTCTATAATAATATTGAAAAATGTATTTTATTTAAGTTAACAGTAATATGGTCTTCCAGTGGCCAGGCCCTATTGAAAATTCACTAGAGTAAATTACATTCTTTTTCTTAATGGGCTATCTTAAATGTTTTGTGTAGAGTTATCTCGAGTTTATATGGAGAAAAGAACAAAGAAAAGAAAAAGTGTTAAGGTGTTCTGTTAAAGAATGTCCATGTTTTCAGGTTTCTGTAGCATACTTCGGTGCAAATAATATTGCAGATGTAATTTAGACAGAAAAGGAGATCTGACATCTGCGAACGGCTCCGTACCCAGAAAACAAATTGTGCAACCAATAGGTTGTACTCTTTGAAACTGTATTTATAACCACTTTTTCCTGTGGCATGGGAGAAAGCAGACTCTGAAGGTACAAGGTCATCCTCCTCCTGTTTCTTGAGTACAGTGGCAGTCATCTTCCAGCAGAGAGATTTGAAGATTCAGCTGGGTCATGGCCTCCAAACGGGCTGGGATTCAGGCTCCTTTCAGGCCTTAGCTTTGTTTWTCACTTAGGCAGTCATTACTCCAATGGAGGAAAATAAATGGGAGCAAATCCTCTTATTTTCCATGGCTTTATTCCTTTCAGCCAGCTGTAGCCTGTGAGTAACCAAGTATATGAAGAAAGAAAAGGAAGGGAGAAGGGTTAGGGAAGGAGGAGAAATAGCACAGTGAGTCACCCTGTCCACTATCTGTCTGAAGATTTATATGCTCCCTTCTTAAATATAGAAATGATTTCATTCAATTATTAACTCTTGCAAACTAAACATTTGGTATGAAGGGGGGTCTTGGATGCTGATTCATAGTGATGGTTCTCTAAAGGAAAACTGGAGCAATCATGTATAATCTCTGCAATAAATCTTGACTAAAGCAGAAGATATGTATTTAAAAATGCTTTTATTCAGTGCCTGTCACTTCTGCGTCCGTTAAGCTGTCAGAAACACTAATGACAACTGATGGGTGCTCTTCCACAGAGATTGTCTTGTGGGCTCCGGATCCTACTCGAGTGATGGCTTTTAAAGGATAAAAGACTTTCCTTAACCTGTGGAAGCTTTGTACCACCCACATAATCCAATGGGGGTTTAATATTCCATGTTCGGAGGCTCACACTGTGCCAACTGCTCCTGTTGGGTCACCTTCCTCACACAGACTACCTATGATTTCAAACACTGTCTCACCTGGGCAAAGGGGCGATAACCTTATGCTGAAATCAGAAAGAGGCACAGCCCAAAGGTATTGAACACCAGGTTTTCAATCCATCTGGAACTGTGAGACTAGTTCATCTCAGTGAGTGGGTAAGCAGAAGCACACTCACTGTATCCTTGCAAGGATGCCACACTGTCAAATGTTTCATTAGACGTGTTGAGGATGATACTGTGTCAGTAAGGTGATGTAAGGAAGTCAGTGAGACTTTGCTTTTAGTGGTTTCTGCTTCTCCGCTCTGAGAAGTTTTGATAAAAACAATTTGAGGGCTGCATTGGAAGGCTGAGGCTGGGAAAAGGTGCCGAGGAAGGCACTGTCATCTTATGAGTAAATTAATGCGGAGTCATGAATTTGAACCAATAGGTAGATTAGCACAAATGTGTGAGCTGCCCTGAATTGCCATGGGAAGAGTTTTGAAACTCCAGGAAATTTCCCTACTAATTTTAGGCTATGAAATCTAGATGGGAGTCAATAGTGGAAAATATTTTATTCTTCAGTGGAAAACATTTTATTCTTCAGTGGAAAACAGATGACTTGATATCTGTCTGTCTTGTAACTGTGATGGTGAAGGCAGGTATTTGTTTAATCCTCTCCTTCCACACTGATTGAGTTCTTGGTTGCAGGGCTCCTTAGATACTGAAATCAGAAATCAAACAATACATCCTTCACTCAGAAGCACTGTAGAAAAATATGGTTGCACTTCGAAAAATGTGTGTTACTCTGTTCCCTTTTACCTTGCACAGGCCGATGACTCGTGTTTCATCTTGTTTTTCAGGAATTATAAGCATTTGTTTCTTCTTGCTTGCAAAGCTTCACTGACAAGTGCAACTTTTTCATTTTGTAGTGAACCTGTTTCATATTTCCAGGATCAACTTTCTCATTGATTTTTAGGAGACAGAATGCCATGAAGAAGGACAAGGGAGAAATAGATCTGGCTCTCCTCAAATGAGAGCTTTGTGAGCTTCTACCATGCCAAATTAATCCAGGCTCCTTTATCCATAATCTGCTTTAATTGTTTCACTCTTTTTCCTGGCTGTTTACCTGCCTCACGTTCACTGAGGTTTCTTTGCCGTCAGGGACTGTGAGTGAAAGTGGAAAAGCTGCTTGGCCATCAGACCCTGTCAATCCAATTCATTCCTGGGACGAGATGAGAGCCCAAAAAGCTTCAGGAAGATGAAGTGGTGCAGCAGTTGTGGTCAACCTGCCACTGACTCCTGGGTGGTGGGCCTGCGAAGAAGAGACTTTGCTTTCTCCCTCTAATGCTGTTCTGTTCAAAGGGGGAAAATCCTCCCTGGGAGACAAGGGAGAAGAAGGATAGTGAAGGCAAATAGGTACAGGCAGAAATGCAGAGATCTCAGATGAATGCCCAAAACAAGCTGCAGCACACAAGGGTGCACTCAGCCAAAGGGTGGCTGAGTGGAGGGAAGGACACCATGCTCCAGAAGGAAGCCTTTAAATCTTTTGTTCTCCAAACTCAGGCAAAAAAAGCAAGAGAATGTTGGAGTTTATTTACCTTCTTAGTTATTTTGAGGACAAGCCTATCTCCACTCTTGGCCTGCAAAAGTATCAGAATATTTCTCAAAAGCCATGAGCGAGTGCATGAGAGAAGGGAGTGTGCTGGCATTCATCCTATTGCTTACTGAAATGCAGGTTTGTGTAGTGAGGAGATTATGTATTGATCAGATTGCCCAGCAGTGAGAAGCCTGTGAGCATTCCCTCACTAACCAGTAGCATTGACTTACCAGGTATGTCTTGGGCAGCAGCTACAGAAAACCACTGTCATTCGCACTGCAACTGCCTGTTATAAAAGAGTATTCTTAGGCAGGGGGATGAAGCCAAAAGTAATCTGATCTTTGCAAGCATCTATTTTGGACAATTATTGCTGATTAAATTTATTAATAACCACTGGGGAGCACACAACTTACACTTGGGATTTACCTTCTGTGGGAAGGAGTGCTTTGGCAAATCTGTGTCTGAACTTGGAACAGGAAAACAAAAAATACAGAAATTTGGATGCCATTTGTTTCTTAGGATTCACAAAGAGTTTGCAACAAACCGTGGAAACACTGGGTTTTTGTTTTGTTTTTTTTTTTAGCAAGGGAGGCAGAGAAAACAGTTTCAACTTGGAAGTTTCACAGCCAGCACTTGATTTTTAGAACATGTTGTGGTTGTACACAAGGAGGAGCTGAAGACAGGAAAAGTACTGACCCTGAAAAGGGTAACGTGAACTGTGAATGATCAGTGCAGTGTGATTCATCTACAGCATTTATGTCTATCTGTGGAAAGATCTAAGGACATCAAGTGCTACGCTCACCCAATAATGCCAATTATTTGTTCAGCAGATTTGTCATCATCATTACTAGTGATACAGTAGAAAAGAAATGTCCCAAATGAGATCAGGGTTTCCTTATCAAGATGAAACACATACCACTGGCCTGCCCAAGGTAAAATGGAACAGATTAACCTATGTTTTTCAAAGTGCAATCATATTTTTCTACAATCTTGGTACAAATGCACTGTAAGTTCTTGCCTGCTCAGACAAGTTGGGATCAGTTCTAGTTATAGACCAGTGCATACTGGTCATGATCAGGTATGTGTGCATGTCCCTTGCAGAGAAACAAGAAATTGGATATCCCGTACTCCAAACTGCTTATCTGAGTGCTTAGGCAAGGTAAATATGGGCACTCTGATTACCTCATCCTCTTTGGAAAGAAGCTGACCCACGGAGAAATCACAGGGATGTGCTATTTGGAGCCCAGCCTCAGGCAGTCCTGCTTCTGCCATCTGGAACTGTCACCAGGGCTTGCAGTCTCCTCTCTGCCCCCAGAGTCTGGGTGGTACCCAGAGCTGCCCTTGCAGTTATCTTCACCATGCTGTAACATCTGGGGCCAAAAAGGGTTTTCAATAGTATTTTGAGAGTGGAGAGGACCAGAGATACATGTTCCCATCTGTATTAGTTTTTTACTGAGGTGGTGAGACACTGGCACAGGTTGCCCGGAGAAGTTGTGGACTCCCCATCCCTGGAAGTGTTCCAGGGAAGGTGTCCCTGCCTGTGGCAGGGGTTTGGAACTAGATGGTCTTTCAGGTCCCTTCCAAGTCAAGCCATTCTATGATTCTATGATTCTATGATATGATCCCATGATTCTGTATAGAGTGACATTTTAAAACGACTTGGTGGAAAATGCTCACAAGATAAACTGATGAATTAAGGGCTCAAATTATCCTTCCCCTGCACAGCTGCAATTTCCAGTGCCTGGAGGGGAGGACATGAAGGACTTGAAGGCTGGTTTCATAAGAGGGGCAGGGCATTTCCAGCCTGCCCTGGTCAAGCACACACCTGGAGCTGTGCCCTTTTGTTCTGCTTGATGCCGTCAGCCTGACTGTTCCCCCGAGGAAGGTAATACATTTGTATGGCACACTAAGGAAAGTGAAACTTACTCCCTCTAGGCAATCCTGTGCTATAAGAGCTGGGAGAACTTAGATGTTTTTCTTGTGCTGTAGTAAATGGTATACAGTCAGTTTCCACAGCAAAGGCATTGCTCACCTGGCAGAGCCATCACTGATGTTACCAAGTGTGAAGTTATTCCCTGTATGCATACTTGCTTAGCATGTCCCCTGATTTGTTATCTGCTAGGGTAAGCTAATCAAATTACAAGGACACCACTAAGAGAGCAGCATCTTCATCAGCTAGGTTGCGTGTCCTTGGTCCTGCAAACAAGTTCAAGCAACAAGGATCTCAGGCTGAGCTGCATATTCTGGGTCCACATGTGTGACTGGCTTAACTGCCTCATACCCAGGCTGCTGCTTTCTGTGTGCTGCATGTCTGCTCAAGGCTGCCGGGGCTGCAGAAAGGACAGAGCGTCTTTCCAGGCCTGTCTGTGCACTGACTGCCAGCCTAGGTGTCCCTGTGGAGCCCTGCTTTTGTGCTTTCTTTTTATTAACCTCACAGTGTACGTGATCTTCTGAAGTAAGGATTGTGTCATTTGCTTGCTTGCTTGCTTGCTTTTTCTGTAGATAAGCAATACTCTTTTCCTCCCTCAAATCTGAGAAACAAGCTGCTTCTCCTCTTTCCCCAAAACCACTCCTGAACTCCCTCCTTTCAAACCAGAGGGAGAATGAACTGCCTCAGCATTTAGAAGTAGTTTGAATGGGGATTTCATTTTGCTCCTTTAAAGACAGGAAAGAATCCTCAAATCTATATTGGAATGAGGTCTGTTTCTCCATTGTGACTGGAGCTTAGGTCCACAGTTTTGCCCAGAGATCTGGTCTATCCCTCTAGGGTGGCATCGACCTCGTAAGTGCAGATATGCTTTTTTGTCCTGTGAAGGAATACCTGCTTTGTATTGTAGGGAAAAGGACAGTGTTACATTGCTCAGATCCCACTGATTTGCAGAGAGGTCATACATTTGATGCAGGAGAGCCTTGTAACTTGTCCCTCTCACACACACGAGCCCAGGTGGCTGAGAGGAAGCCTATGAAGATGTAGACAGTAAAAGATTTGTTAAAGTATCGCATGGCAAGTGTGTATTATGTGTCTCGCTGTTCTGCTGGTGAAGGAGCCAGCAGATGAAGTCCTGAGGGATCAGTTACTGTGTGTGTAACCCTTCTGCCAAGGCATGACTGGCAGCAACAGCAGCCACAGTCAAGTTTCACCCTGTTTGAAGACCCTGAGCTCAGTGCTCTGTTTTTCCTGGCAGAAACAATTGCCTAAAGAAGCAGAATTTTGTCAAGGCGGGGGAAACAGGAGAGTGTCCAAATAAATCACACCTTGTTCCTTTTTCCTAAAGAATGTCTAAATTAAAAAACTTAAAACAAAGCTTCCTTAAAAATCTAAGTAAATGTTTTCCTAAAAATCTTAACAATCTGAAATAGGGCCCTCATCATTCTCCTTCCCCTGCCTCCTACGGACTGTCTATCACTGCTGCACCCTTAATCTGGAGGTAGTTGGGAGACCTATTCCCCACTATGTGGCACCTGGGGCCATGGTTTAGTGGTGGACTTGGCAGTGCTGGGTTAACAGTGGTTCAAGGACCTTAAAGATCCTGTCCAATCTAAACAGTTCTATGGTGAGGCAGCCTTTGCCCTGTGGTGAAAGTAGTTGTGAACTTTCTGTAGCAGGAGGCAGATGCAGAGACCCCTAAGAAGAAAGATGTACAGAACGGTGCCAGAAACAAAACCAAAGACATTGCCGTTCAGGAAGAAGGCTTTGGTAGGTTTTGGTCTGGGGTGGGCTTGAAGGAGAGAGAGAGAGAAGTAAGAGTGAGAACAGAAACATTAGGAAAAGAAGCAGAAACAGCTATGAAACACTGACRCCAAGAAACGAAGAAAAACCCTAAAAGTAGTTTTTGGCAACAGATTTCCTYTGGTGCATGGGGAAGCAGGGCACTGCATATTGTCCCCAGGTTCTTCAAAGGTTCTACTGCTTTCGGTTTCTCTTCATACATGGGACGACTTGAGTGTTTGCATGCAGATGGGTAATGTGTTCTCCTGATGTTCAAAACAGTCCCAAAGGACTGAAGTGGGAAGGGAGTGAGATGTTGGGAGTCAGAGGGAAGCTGTTGGGTCTCAGCTGAGCTGAGATTAATCTGAAGGGAAAGGATAGTTGGGCATTGAGGGGAGACAGGCACAGGGGCTGGATTAAAAACAGGAAGCTGGAAGACTGTGAGTAGAAGGTGTGGGGCTGGCTTCTGGGGGCTTTTTGGGTCCCTAAAATCCATCTCGGGGACAAGCACAACTGGCTCTGCCAGCTCCAGTGGTGGGGCGAGGCAGACTGAGCATCAGCAGCAGGCATGGAGTCAGGCCCTGTTTTATTTGGGGCACTGCTCTTTTGGGGATGTTTTAAAGGCAAGCAGTCCTCTAATCTGTACATTTTTATTGCTGCCCTTTTTCATCTTTCAGAGATTAGGAGTAGTCTGGGAAGAGAGCACACCTAAAATCAGCCCTGTGCGTGATTGTGCTGCACGAGCTCCCCGCATCAGGTACTCRGGGATGCCTCCTGCCCGCATGAGATAAAGTTTGGTGGCAGAGCTGTGACTGGGTCAGGGATGTAACCCTGCAGGCATTTAACATCCTGGAAGCTTGATTAATGCTGAAGGGAACACTGAGGTGCTTTAGCTCACTGCCATTTTCACTTCTCATGCATCAAATGTGCGGAAGCACGCCGTGAATGCACAAAGAGGAATATTTAATAGCGATGATGTAATACCGTGGCGTTGGTTCGGTGGCTCTCTGGCATTATTCAACACGTCTTTCTCAGCAGAATGATGGTAGTGAAATGAGATTTTATTAAAAGCGAGCAGCTCAGCGTATCGTTAAACATTCAGAGCAACATCTCCATTTCCTTTCTGATGCTGTGGTGCTGAAAACACATCCCMTCTCAAAAGCGAATGTTTAACTACAAATGTAATTTGCAAGAAAATAAATCTTTCTCCTTTTTTTTTGTTGTCTTTTTGAAATCTGCTGAAAGCATGCATATTAGAAGAGCAGCCTTTCTTTCAGGGTTTTAATTTTCCTTTTCTTTCAAGGGAGCTGCATAAGAAAGTTGTTCGAGTGATTTCTCCCCAGCTATTCTGCTGAGCGATTCTTAATTACCCTCAGCATTTGAAAGGTGAATGGTGCTCTTATATAATCAACATTAATAATTCAGCTTAGTCCAAGAAAGCTTATTGCAGCTAGTTCTTTGATGCCAGAAAACCTCTAATAAAGCATTCATTCTCAATTTAATTCATAAGCTCCTAATAAAGCCAGTCCAGCTAAAGCATTTTCGCTTGACTCCTAGAGTTAAAAATGTAGCTGAAATTATTTCAGGTSGGCTGTGGTAAATACGTATTGTAAATTTTAACAGAAATGTACTTTTTCACTCTGTTTCTGATTCTCGGATTGTGTTYCTTGGGATACTAGAAGATTCTCTAGAAATTATATGTATGCAAACACACTTTCTCCTTCCTCTCTTTCTGCATGCCTTTCCTTTTTCCTAACTGTCCTCTCTGGTGGAAATGCTGCTGAATGACATGATCAGCATAAACAGAGGTGAACAGGGATGGTGTTCTTTATACCAGGAGTTTGAAAGGTCATGCAAGGTTTCCAGAGTAACTTCCCATCACATTGAGCCATCACAACCCACTATTACGGAGTCAGCACAATTACTGGGACATAATGATYTTGTGTTCTTTTATTAAGGTAATAAGGGAAAGAATGCACTGACTGACTAGGCCTATCAAAATTGCAATTTTTGCAATTCAAAATTTCAATTGCAAGAAAACCCCAAGGAAACAGAAATATTTTTCCAGCCTCCACCATTTTATGATAGAGAAGACTCTCTATAGGAATGAGCTTTATGAGGTCTGATGGTGACGTGCCATCAAAAATGTTGATGTTTACCTCAGCACAGCCCATGCAATCTCATATGAACAGAGAACCTCTGAAATCAGTTATTTCTTTGACACCACTGTGCTTYCTAAGAGCAGCTACTAGAGGGGGATGAATGGATTGCTGTCAATCACATGCCCAAATTTTCATTTCTTAATTCATTTCCTTCCACAAATTTCAAAGGGATAAAGGTGAGTATTTGTCTTCTGGTAATGTGGCAGGAAGAAGTTGGAGGTACAAAAGGAGGTTGGCAAGCTGGAGGCTTTAAAGGTCCAACTGCCCATTTCCTCCAGGGACCATATGCCATGCRTACCTGCAAGATTCTCACTGGTTAGAGAAGGAAAAATAGCTTCCTTTTCCCATTCAATCCTTTATAATTATTACTGAGATTTTCAGAAGCTGGGAGAGTCAAGGGAAAGATTTGCTGTTTGAGCACCTGCAAAAATAGTCACTCCARCACATACAACAACAACAACAAAAACATTGCAGGGAACATTTCTGAAAGGAAAACAAAAGAGTTGCCTCTGCCTGAAATGCSTAATCCTGCAAATGTGTTTTGTGGGAGCACCATCATTCCTTAGAGATATYGTAAAGCTCAGCTCTTGGAAGCATTTTTACCTTATCTATGGAAAACGTTAGTTCTGGTGAACATTTCTTTACCCTTTCCRTTTCAGGACTCTAAATAATATATTCACTCACAGTGGTTGGGAGAAATCATTTCCATAGGCAGAAGCGCCATCTTTGCATTTCTCAGCTTTTCCATCTCTCAGATGGGCATAGTATTTGCAAACCCAGTAGATGCTTTGTAAAGGTCACTGGGTTTTAAAGTGCTGTGATACATCAGGATGTGAGATGCTGCAGAAGAAAATACTTTGATTTTTCTTTTTCACTCGTAATATGTCTATGAGTGTTCTTGCTTCAGTGTTATCTTGATTCTGAGAGTCTGTCAGTGCTTAAAAAAAGGTATTTTTTTTTCAGACTTGATCATTTACCTACCTTCAAATATTTGTGATGGCATGTCTTGGGATTGAAAAACATTTGACTGGCATTGAGGAAATGGTACTTTTGTGCCAAGAGGGAAAGTAATCTATGAAAATGATCATTGTTGGTAATGCAGAGGCAAAAATAGCATTCAGTATCCTTGTGAGGACAGTAGACAGTCGGCACGTGGGTTTCCAGCTAAAGTAAACCCACATGGCTTGGCACAGACCAGGTGCTCCTAGAATCTGTGGTGGCCCAAATTCCGGTTAACACCATGTGCTCGGTGTTCCCGTCTCCTCCATGCACTGCGTTCTCTACTGCCGAGTTTAATTCTTTGCCAGGTTTTGAGGTGGATCATGGGCCAGCTGAGCCGTTTACTTCAGCCACTTGGAAATGGCTGTTTGTCTTGCCCCCAGCGAGGTTGAAACTATCTGAGGAAAGGCTGGAGCTTGAGCCTCCATCTCACTGGTGGCTGGCACCATTCTCCCTGCTCCAGGAGGGAGTTTCTGACACAGCCAGGGAGGGATGGTCTTGTGCAGCTTTTCATAGTGGATGACCAAACTACTTTTTCTTTCTTTTTACTGCAACATTTGTTATTAAGTTTTTGAGAGTTCATTAGTTGTGTTGCAGTAGTCTTGGTATTAAATATTACTGTAATGTTTTGGCTTTTAAAAGAGTCTAGAAAAATGTTTATTATAGGCTATTTACTGGTGTTCATTTCATGTTCATCTATTCATCATTATGCTTCATTAGCTGCGGGCTTGTCGTGTGACAACATCTAATCAATCAATCATGTACCATTTGTGGTTATTCTGCACAGAAAGCCAGATTTATTTGTTTTAGTATCCCGACTGGCATGCATTTTTCTTGTGCTTTTCCAGTGCTGAACCATAGATAAGACTAGTTGTTAGTCTCTGAGATATCTGTCTGCTTGGGAAACTGTGTGAAGAAAACAAACTGCCTCCTTAATTAGAAGGCTGTGGCTGCTCCTGATTTGAATGACTACTCTGTGCTCTTTCTCTCAAATTAATACGTTATTACTCACATGAGAAGTCTGATTACTTTCAGTGGGAATTACTAGTTAGTGCTGTGTGGGAGGACCCAGCAGAAAACCCTGTGGTTGTTACCGGTTATCTTTGCAAAGTAGTCTTGATGGAGGCTCCATGGCCCTTGGGAAAAAGGATGCAGTGCCACTTGGAGCTCTAGCAGTGGTGCTGGGGAAGCCTTGGGAGCCTCACACCCACTGTGCATTTGGAGGGATAGCATTGTAAGCCCTTTTTTAAAGATGAAACATTAGTTGTTCCTTATAGCTACATCTTGTGAATAATTTATAAAGGGCTGTTGGGGGAAAAAAAATGTGCAGCATAGATTTCCAGAGAAAAGAGGGAGGAATGGTAAGGTCATATAGAGAAAAGATGTAAGTTAGGAAAATTGCCATTACTCCAAGAAATCCCTCCAACCCATGAAATACGTGAGGTTTTTACCTACTCCTTCCCACTGTGAATTTATTTCTCTGGGCGCATGACATTTTTGAGGGTTGGAAAATCTGAGTGCGGATCAGGAAGGAAGCTGTTGGAGTTCCCTGCAACAGTCAGAACCAAAGGTAATTGTTAGCCCTGCGTGAGCATGAGCTAATCCAGAGTCTGTGCTTCATTCCAGTTCTTACTGGCCAAGAGCAGCTGTGAATAGACAGAAAATGATACAGTGCTGCAGCCAGTGCTCAGGCTATAGGGTAGTTCATCATCAGCTCAGAGAGAGCTGCTCTTCTTCTTCCATGTAGCTGCATTCTTAGAGCTGCTCCTTGCAATCTTGTGACTTTCTCTTTGTGCTGAATAACAGTTAATTATTTTGTTAAATCCACGTGGAGATGCATTGGGTCCTCACTACTCAAGAGTCATATGATGTTGAGCAAAAAGCCAACAATTTTGCGGCTGGAAAATGGGGCTGTGAAATACAGCATTATCATCTGAAGCAAATAGCCCCACTGGTTTTCTATTTGTGTACATGTACACATGACCTCTTTTGACTTTGAAGTGCAGTTGAAAAGAGAAATCCATTTGCTATTATTTGAATTTCAGTCATGCCTAAAGAGAGAGAGAGAGAGAGAGAGAGAGAGAGAGAGAGGAGTCCCTTTGGGATGAACCTGGTAGCAGTCACTACCTGAAAAGTAAAATTGAAGTAAGGGTCAAGTTGAGTGGGGACAAGTGGAGACATAGAGTTGCTCAAGGTCATAGGAAAGAGGTAGGATAAGCGAGGTCTCCTGAGTTATGCCTGGCAGGAGAGCTGCTAGGCCATCATGCCTCCTTAAGGTGTGAATCACCTTTTCTGCAGCCAATTCATAGGCTCTCTTAGAGTGCGAAGGCCGGCTTCTGCTCCAAATCAGATGACAAGGACTTGAGCAGGGGTCTCATACATTTGTGGGCAGCATTCCATGCAGCAGTCTTGGCACACACTGGGCATTATCCAGTTTAGCCGTGCTTCAGCCATGTGGTGCACTCGTATCACACTCGTGAGCATGACACAGGAATATCTGGAATGTGTGGGGGAGAAAGGAGAACACAAGGGGACATGACATGGGATGCTGATTTCCACTTTGATTCAGCATCCCTGGTTTCTTTCATTTTAACTCTGGTATGGTGTTTATACCTGTGGGCGGGTGGAAATGGCAGCTTCATGTCTTACAGCAGCCTAAGCCTCCTAGTTTTGATAAATCATTGGTGTCCACAGTGACAGACAGGTGTAGAAGTCATCCTAACAGTCATCCTTTGGCTGTTTGTCTGGAGAAGGGAAATGCTCCATTTTATCCATAGTTATGTTAGTTTACAGAGAAACTCTGTTGTTCAAAGAGTAACCATTGCTCCATCTGAACAAAAAACTGGCAAATGTCTCCCATAGTAGCATGAGCATGGTCAGGAGACTAGAAGATATAAGATTTAGGATGAAAGGATGCCTGTGTATCACACACATACACACTGACCCACCATTTCCCCCAATATTTGGACAACTCTATTGATGGGAGCCGACCACAAGTGAACGGGACAAAGTTTTTGGCTCTCCCTGTGTATGTTTTGCTCAGCTCCACTGGAAAAGCTGTTAAGAGCTATTTGCTTCTGATCATTCTCAAGCAATGAATGAATGGAAAAGTGTCTTACTAGAATGATTTACTGTTCGTCACGCATAATAAATGAATAGAGTTATTCACTGGCAGTCACACATCTCTGGCTAATCCTCTTGAAGGTCACTCGTACCAGTCACCAGCCTCTCACCACAGCTACTGCAGCAGAGAGCAATGTGTTGAGGACAGGGAGCTGTTTAAAAAAAGTGGAATCAGGTCCATCCACTGGTTTGGGTTTGTTCTTCACCCTGATTCCTACACCTCACATCATCGAGGACTAGCAAAGGGAAGACCAGAAACAGATGAAAATGCAGTAACACTGTTTGAATTATTGAATCATCTCAGCCCAAAAGGAAAGAGCTGTCAGTGTTAATCGTTCTCTAGGGAAGTCAAAGCAGAACAGTTTGTTCTGGGATGTCCTCTCATGCCCAGATATTACACTAACCAGGTTGCAGGGCATCTGCAACAGCTTCCTCTTGGTGCAAAACCATCTGACTGGAGGAGAACTGGATTGCAACATATTATTAACATTTTTATTATGTGCTACTTCAAGTTCTTAAAAAAATCCCCAGATTTGGATTTTGTGTTGTAATTTCCTTCCTCGGTTCCTGAGTCAGACAACACCAGAGGATAACAGAAATGTGACCTCACCGACGAGAAACATCCAAGGGAATGAGGCTATCCTAACGATCTGGAAGGTGTACTTGGGCACTGCTCACTCCCTGGGACTAAGAGAGGCATAAACTGTTTTACCACCCACCTCACAGAGCTACAGCAGAGTCTGTTGGTGACTGTTCCCTGCCTGAGTGGGTCGGAGCACCACAGGAAGTGGTAAATGTATATGGATCATTTGCAATGTACTAAAATTATACCTTGTGTTTCAGCCTAAGGGAGCCCAGACTGTATCACCCACCCAAAGGCATATTGCATGCCAAGGAGTGGCTGAGATCTTCAGGCACGGGGATGGGAGCTGGGGTTAGTGACACGAGTAACACGTTGTCCCYGCTTGACAAGAATTTTCCCAGCCAAGGGGTCTGTGAGTCATCTGATGTAGACAGGTACAGAGCTGCTGTATTTCTTTCCCATTTCCCATAGGTGTGAGATGATCAGACCACCTGAACGGCAGAAAATTATTAGAGACAAACGGAGAAACTTGCTGTCTGTCTTTCTTTCTGCCTCCCTTTGTCACTTTAGGTAATCATTMATTTTTGGTTCCTGGTTCCTGCTTCTGGGCCTTGTCTGGCTTCTTTGTGTCCCTGCAAATCCAGTCTTAAGTGACTGGCTTGCTGCCATGGTTAGGGCTTGGTCTTTTGCCTTCTCCCAACGGCTGGGCCAGGTATGGATCCCGTTATTCTAAAAAGATGTAGATCTTAATTAAAGATACTCAATATTCTTGCTTGACAGCAGGCCACTGTTTAGATATATGGATAAGGAGAACTGAGTAAATGGTGCCTATTTACAGCACACAGAGGGCCTTAGTCTTCACTGACAGCACTCCTGTTGTCTATGGGCCAGCAGCCTGTTCCCAGGGGTGAACCTAAGGCCCTGAGACTCCATGAATTGCTGTGGTTATCCTGTTCTTTTCACTCTGGATTCACTCTGGAGCAAATCCAGGTGAGTGCAAACTGCTGTTATCCATTTCAGGAGCCTTGATACACTTACATTCTATGCTTCAGAAAATAAATACAGGGGTGCTGGCTCAGGTGTCTTAGAAAGGATTGAGTGAGTCTACCTTGAGAGGAATAAAAAATGTACAGGCAAGAAATGTCATTCTTGCAGAGGCTGTGCTTAATCCACTAAAGGACTCTTCTGTGAGTTAAGGTCAGCCCCCACGTATCTCCTCTCCTGGAAAGTTTCCCAGATATACCGTGAAGATTTCAAGCATGGACCAYGCCATGGGGGTTACTGACTTGCCTGCCTCCTGTCCTGTCTCTGGGAGTATCCTGAGTGCTGTACTGGTGAGTCCAAAATGCAGGCAAATTTCAAAGGGCCCATGTTGCTGCTCTGCAGATTTATTTTTGGCAGGCTGTTAATAAATAAAAGGACAGTTAAAATACAGGTCACAGAATACAGCAGTATCCACTCCTGTTCTCCCCTGGGCTCAGTGGAGTGATGCTAATCCGGCCTCTTTCTCCTTTCTCTGCAGCCTTCCGTCTCAAAACCAGTTTTGCTTGCATTCAGGTTGTAGGGATGTGGGAGTTCAGTTTGCTCACTTGGCAGCTCTGAAACCTGACAACCCCTTCAGAACCAGAACCGAAACCTCCCTCTCTGTTTCCTCCCACAGATTCCTGTTTTCAGCTGTGGGGAACAAACCCCTGTGCATTTTTAAATTTTTCCTTCCTCACAAAAAAGACACCTTCCCTTCCCTGAAAGTCCTAACGATATTTAAAACGAGCAAGGAGCTCAATGCCACGAGTCCCGCTGCACACACAGAGCTTGACTGTGATGTCAGCCAAGCTGATCCCTGCAGCTGTGCTTCAGAGGCTTAGCTTGTTGTTATCAGGGTCCAGCAGGCAAACGGCACTCTGAACGTGGCTGCTGCTCAGCTCCGTCTCTAAAATCCTCTTTCTCACCTACCTCCAAGTTAAAACAATTTAAGCTCCATGCTAGTTAGCAGTTCAGGTGAAGGAGATGAGAAGTTTGGAAGTAGGCTAGACTATTTCTTCTTAMAATGCTTAATTGCCCTCTGGAAGTGCCCTCATTGTGTTAAGTCACATCACTGTTGTTCAGCTTTCCCATGGCACCTRGCTCATCCTTCTGCTTCAGTGGCACTGTCCTTCCTTCCTCCCTCCTTGCTGCACCGTGCCATTGCTACTTCATTTGCCATCGTATATTCTGGCTGTTGCCTCTCCCTCTTGAAATCCCTTATCCTGTGGTATTTTATTCTATGGCAYAGTAAGAGAGGAGGCAAGGTGAAGGAAAAAGTGAATTTTGCCAGCATTATACCAGACTTTGGTAGGAAAGGGTGATGGCARAAGCCCAGATGGAAGGAAAATGTAGGACAAAGGGACAGAGAGAAGGAAAAGAAAAAAGTAATTGTAACCTGCCACAGAAGTGACAGATAGCAAAATCAAGTAGAGTCAGGCTTACAGTGCAGCCAATTATCCTGCCAGTAAAGATATGAGAGCAACTAATAGAATCTTTTGCCCCAGGGTTTATTTCTCCTTRTTTATATCACCATTACTGAGAGAAACACGACATTGCAGAACAATTGCTTGCTTCGTTTCAGGAGTGTGGAGTGGTGAGTTGCTCTGAGGAGGAGGAAGAATCTTGAAGTGGGATATGAAAAATTGGGTAGGTTTAGCCTGAGTGAAGGAAAAATGTGATTGAAAGAGTCTTAAGTGGACACAATAACTAATTCAAGATAATGATGTTGAAAGAAGCACTGTTTTTCCGAGTGATTTTTGTAATGAAGGAGGCGAATCCGTGCCCAGCCCTGGAATCTCTTACTTAGAAAACTTCTAAATCATCTATTACTGACAATAATCTTGGGTTTTCTTATTTTAATGAGGCATCTCCCAGTGAATGGTTGTGTTTTGTTTTATTTCCTTCATTGTTTTCATGGCAGAGTGGTCTAGATTTTCCATATATTGAATTTTCCATTGGAAAATCAGAATTTACTTATGATTATTAAAGAAATTCCTCTGCAAATTTCAGGGTGGTAACTGAGAGCCTCTGATTTCTATTTTGAACAGAGAGGAGTCAAGAATATTTCAGATATTCCTCAGCCTCCAGGCAGGATAAAACATCAGATTAACAATGTACTGGGGATGTTAATGGAGAAGCTGGAGAGTGAAGACAAGCCCTGCRCTCGCTTCTAGCTCTGTTTGGGCATTTATAAAATGCTTTGTGCAAAATTGAATTCCTCTAGGATGTCRTAGCTGGTGTCGTTCTCACTAAAGACTGGATCTGTTGACCACATGAGGCCATGGGGCAGCTGGACCACCCATGACTCTGTGTCCTTTTCAATCATTTTGTTATTTACCAGAGGGTAAATTTTACCATACGAGTGTGTAGGAAGTCCATTCTTCTCCAGACAATTTTACAACTGTCTCTTTACAGAAACGATACTAGCTTTAAAGTCATTTGTTCAGATTTGAAGTAATGCCATAAAAGAGGAAATTTTATCAGCTCAACTGCGGTGGCTGATAAACCCCTTTAAGTCAGTGCAAAACCAGTTGTAAGTTACTATKGGCTGTGTAAGAAAAGTAAGATCAATACTGAATTCCCAGAAAGCAAGTTCTATTAGATGTCTGCTCTGCTTTGGAGAGGATGCCTGTCTACTCTGGATATTCAACGTGCGTGTCCAGTTTGGGGCTTTTCTTAGGAATCCAGGATGAAACTTGATTTTTGCAAATGCTGAGTCTCAGAAGCTCTCATGGACTCCTGGTGGACTTGCAGATCAGGCAGAACATGTTGAGAAATTAGGTTCTCTTTTTCTCACATTTTCCTAAGTTATGACATCTGGTTCTAACACTCAGGCTTTTAGGTACTTTTCATTGAAGAGTGCGAGAGACCACCCAGAATATCCACCAGCCCACTGGTTGGGAAACTCATCTGGTTCTTCTGGTGTGACTCTTTTTCTCTGTTTCTGATTTTGAAGAGAAATTCATCCTGAAGCTGGAAGCTGGAAGAATATAATCAAGTCTTACTGTGAAAAACAGCATCCGAACACTGACACGAAGAAGGGGCATCTTGAGTACTAATGACGGCAACAAATCGAAAGTTGCTTTTCTGCAGGGATTGCTAAAGTCTTACCAACAGTAGTTGGAACATGGTAACTCTGCCGCAAGAGACTATGTAAATGTTCTTGCAGCTATATTATAGATCAATAAATTTGCTGCCCAGTGTTAGTGACCTGGCTTCTGGAAAGAGTTGATTCTGGAAATCAAGCCACCCGCAAGGTGACCTGACTGGTAAGATGAACCAGTGCAAAGAGGGAAAGTTAATCTCTGTGGGCTGAGATGTGGCAGTTGGGCCGAGATTCTTCTCTGTGCGCGTGCTGCTCCTTGATAGAAGAACGGGAAGAGGAATTAATGTTGTTATGCAGAAGTGCAGCTTTACAGCTTTATGATCTGTAGTCTCCTACAGTGGGAGAGACCAAATGGCATGGAGCATTACCAGGATCCACAAGGAGCAGTCCTGTGTTGTGTTGGAGATGATCTGGACTGGTCCCTGTATTGTTCTTCCCTTTCTCCAGCTCCCCTCCCTGTAAATCACTCCTGCGCACATTTCACGCCTACCCAACATATATGGAAATAATTAAAGCTTTGGAGAGGAAGTGTTTCCCGTGATAAACCAATTCTCTTTTGGTACTTAAGCTCTGTGGAAAACTGACAACAAATTGAGTCTGACAGGATTAGGGATCCCTGGTGAGGGATTGTGGGGAATCTTGAGAGACACCTGCCACCCCTGCAGCACTCCCGCTGCGCCCCTGCCTCTCGCAGGACTGCGGCTCAGCCGGGCTGCCCCACYGCTGCTTTCTCGTGTGGAGCAGCATGAAAGCAGCTTAGCAAAACAGAATAATTGTCCTGCRAGGCTGGGAGGACTTGCTGAGCACCAGCCAGTGTCAGAACAGGGTCATTGCTGGCTGTGCCAGTGCAGGTCGAGGTGCTGGCCTGTGCTGTTGGACAGGAATATTGCTTTTGCAGTCTAACTAAAAAAATGCAATTGSGTTGTGCTTTCTACACCTATAACAGGGGCAGACCTTAATTTTGTTTACTTTCTAGGTCAGAGTTTTGGGAACCTGAAGGAAACTGTACATGAAGACCAATAAGACCATGTGTGGGGAGAGCAGCTAATTTCATCACATTACCAGGCTCCAGGTCCTGCTTTATGTACTTGTGTTCAGCCTTCTCTAACCTGCAGTGCTGGATTTTGATTTTTAAGCCTTTCTTCCCCTTCTCTCCTCAAACACGGAGCTCTTCAAGTACAGAATCCCACTATTTGTGTTGGATGCATCTCGTTTATGGAGTGAGACAGGCTATAGCAAAATTTATTAGACCACAACCTAAAATAGGTTATTCTCTTGGTAGTTTTGAGTTCATATAACCAAACAAGAGCTGGAAGGCAGTGGCACTAGCTGCAGCTTAATAGCACCCACCTGAACCCAGGAATCACTAGCCACATGGGGCTAGCAGGGAAATAAAGGCTCGTTGCCCATCCCTGTCACAGCTGTGACAAGCCAAGGTGTTTTAGGCCAGCAGTGCTGGAAAGCACTGGGTTGCTCAGCCCTGACTATTTGCAGCATCTTAGTGTTGCAGCTTGTGACCAAGGGCAGCAAGCAGGCTTACCTGACTAAAACTCACTGCTGGCACCAAGTAAGATATTTTTTTTAATGTTATGAGCTTGTTATGATCCTGACGTTTTCAAACCTGCTGGTGTATCCATGCTGTTTTATCATGGGAGAAAWAACCCAGTGAAACACCTCTGTCTTCTGCAGTGTTTGTCTCAAACCAAACTCTGCTCATTTTGGCCAGGCTTTACCTCTGCAGCTGGAAAGGTCCTTGAATGCTGGCCTGGCTGTGGGAGGGCAGTAAATGTTATTGAGCGGATTGGAGAGGGTTGATTCCTGCAGTCCATTTGGGCCTGGAGAGCGAAGCCGGAGCTTGCGGCATGATGTGGAAATAGTTACTGTGTGTGATGGCTTTGTGATACAAGACCCTCTTACAAGCCATTTTCTCCTTGCATTATAGTTTTTAAAGGCTTAAGGTTTGTTGCCATTATGTTTAACTGGATACATGGCTACTGTCTTAGAAAGCTTGGGGACAAAATTACATCTGCAGAGACTTCACCTGCTGAGCATCTATTTTGGATGTTYAGTGTAAACTGCTGGGGCATGTGCAGCTCCAAATCTGGAGCTTTGTTTTCTTTCAACAGTGTGCCAAACTAATGCATTTGAGTGTGTTATGTGTGAACTGTGGTCATTTACTTCTGCTGAACAGATTTTGCTTTGCTTTCCTTGCTCTGTAATGCTTCTGTCTTGTTTTATTAGTGAGGCAAAGTCACCTTGGGTGTAGGCAACCCAGTATGTGTAGGATTGGAATTGACAAATCYGCCAGGTTTTCCTGGGATTAGTAATTGCTTGGTTTTAAAGTTTGTTAGAGAGAGATGCTACTAATAATTTAAAAAACCTGTCTGTACTAACTGGAGGTTTTTGCTGCCACCTGTGAGAGCTGGAGGGGCCCTGGTGGCAGTGGAGGCTGCTCTGAGGGTCCCAAGTTTGTGGTTCCTCCATGATCCAAACCTTCTTTAAGTAATAGTGATAATATTAATTTAAAACCCCCCCCATCTCCTGAAAGCTATCAGTGCGGTGGATTAAATCTGGTGTTTGGGCCTTGTGGCTTTGTTCTCTGGTATCTGTAGTGTTTCCTTGTCTGGCACTGTATCCTGCCACTGTGCATTTTTCTGGGATCTGATGAAGGTCGAGCTTGCTCTGCCTTTGCTTCAGTGAAGGCTAAGTATTCGTTTTGCCCTTCCTGCCCTCCCATATAGCTTTTTTTAATGGAAGCTGCTGGGGCATRGTATTTCTAGGTGCATCTCACTTGTTTATAAATATTTGATAGGTTCAAGACTGACTGCTGGCAGCATGAAATGGGCTCAAAACTGACTCAATGAAAATATGCAGGAGTTGAAAACGTGGGAAGTAACAAAAATTAAAAATCATATTGAGGTCCTATTGGGTACTGGTTGGAGGTGATACCTGAGGGTCATTTTTAGCTTTGCATTGCAGAATTTCTGGCAGAAATACTTTTGCCTCTGTAGTGAGGAGCTGGATCTGCTGGTGTCGACCCCTGTGATATGTGAGTGACAAGGAGGAAGCTGTAGCTAAATCTGCTTTAAGTTCATTTTTGTTAGGGTGCCTTGAAGCTCTTGTCMGATCTTGGATCCCAGCGRWCCTCATTGAGCAGTGATCATAGACATGCAATATGTGCSTGAATCTGCCTGCGGTTTAACCAGRAAACACCAAACAAACTTGTAAAATTTCAGATGAGGCCCACAAACCCAGGACTGGGGTTAGAGAGGATGCCTTCTTGTGGAGAAATCCAGGAACTCAGCCCTGACAAGAGGATCAGAGGTGGAGGGGAGATCTGAGGACAATGATGGGTGGTAACTGGGAGGAAAACGGTGAGGAAAAGGTAGAACAGAGGCCAGTACCTGGAAGCCAAATTCAGCAGAATGGACATTGGGCACAAAGAGATAAGAGAGCAATTGGCCACTGAGATAAGCTGCCATGGAAATTGTGGACATTTTATCTTATTCTCCCATCATGAGTACCTGCCTAGCTGGAGGATGAATTTTAGCTTAATCTGTCTTTGGAGATCAAAATCAGTGTATCTGTCAGTGAAGTCTGAGAATTTGTTGTAGGCTTGAGGTAAATGCCACGAGCTGATAGCACAGCTGGATTATGACAGGCAATTATTCCATAGTAACATGTCGCCTCCATTCTGCCGTTTGCAKGGGGTGGCTGCAGTTACTCCAGGCTCTGGTTCATGCTACCAGGATGTTCATGGGCCACGGAGTGGGATGTCTTCGACAGGAGAAAACGCTGTCATGTGACTGCCCTTTGTTTTGGAAGGATAATATCTTTTGTACTGACACCAAATGAAGCTTTAGCTAGTCGACAGAGTCTGCCAAAAATCTGTACTTCTGCATTACAAGCTTGTGGTGTTATGATCAAATTTTCAATTAGAGCAACGCAGATTTTTGAGAGTGTTTTGCATCTGAAAGTCCTTATGTCTGGAGGAGGAAGATGTGAACCAGAAAAGCCCAAGCATTCAGGTCAATTCATCATGAAGTTCTTGCTTCTCTTCCCAAAAGAGAAATGGGAAAATTGAAAACATATTAACATTCGCAAAGGGTTTCTGGTTTTGTTTTTCTTGCTTTGAAATTACATGTTCGCTGCAATTTAAAAGAATCAACTTGTCTCCAGTAAAACTTTCCTTTTGGTGTTTTGTAAACCTTTCATTTCATCTGGAGATAAGGATTTCTATTCTGATAGCTTTATCTGAGAAAAGGTTTAAACTATTGTCTGGGGGGAGTGTATCTGGATCTGGAAGACAGAATTTGCCAGCAATTAAAATGACAATTGGATATAAAGCAGTTCAAAAATCTGATTTCTCAAAAAAAAAATTTCTTAAAGTTTTTTTCTTTCAAAAAATAAAACTATTTCTGGGGAAAGGACCTGATAAAAAGGATATTTGTCTTGGCATAGACTACTTTTGATTCTGAAGTGCTGTAAAGTTACTTTGCAGGACTTTGTTCCATTTTCACAMAACTGGAATGAAATATGCTCAAGGTACTGGTATGTTGTGCTCTCAGATGGGTTTACTTTAATTGTAACATCTTTTTTCCCCTGGTTTAATCRGAAAAGAGATGATAAAGAACAACTTGGAGTAGATCAAAGTCTGTCACACTGCACAGTCTGGAAAAAAACATTAAAAAGAAGGCAATTAAGGTCTGTTAGTCCTGGCTTTTTAAGAGTAGTTTGGGCGGGAAAGCTTATTTACGTAGAGAATGGGGTTTGTGGTGCTGAATTCAAATGGCTTTGGTGCCACCTGTGATGATTCAGTCTTGGTAGGTTACTCTTCTTAGAGCAGTAAAGGTTGGTTTGGTTATGTCCCTTGGTCATGGCAGCAGCAGAGTTGATCAAGACGGTATGAAACCTGTGGGTGGATTTGGACAGGGAGCATCCCGTGGCCTTTAGGAACTCTGGCTGCCCTTCATGCAGGACTGAGAAAAGGCTGCAGTAGGTAAGCAGTAGCCCTGGGGAAAAGGGTCTGTGTGCATCAAGCTCTGCCTTCAGATAAAATATCCTCCTCCTTTTGTTGAAGTTCCCTTGCTTGGTGTGGGCTTCATCAGCAAGGAAAATGTCCACCATAAACCTCATGCAATCCCAATTTTGGATGGTGGCAGGTGGTGAAATAAAACATGGTGCCAGTGGAGACYATGGTTAGAAACAGCCATGCTGGCAAGCCATGGCTGGCAGGAGGGAGTTAGCCCTTGGTCAAGAGGAATCAAATTAGGTTGTAAAATACTGAAGCAAATAAATGAGTGTACAGAGTCTTTCCCCAAAATTATCTGTCCTGTGCTATACAGTGTTGTTGCCCCCTGAACCTTGCTCCTATCTGCCTGCTGAGGAGCYGCTCTCTGTTGGGACCTGGCATCAGTGCTGTTGAATGATTAACCTGGGAGCCTGTTAGCTGTCCATCACTCCTTCATAGGCCATTAGCTGCCCAGAAATCCCTGGCCTCAGGTTGTCCTTCCTGGTATGGTGAAGAACAGCTGTAAGCACAGCCTGACCTTAAATCAAACCCAGAAGCTCTGTCACAGCCTAAAACCAGTCACAAGGGGAAAGCCTGGGTGATGGATCCATCCTCCTAAGTTGGTGCTGGGGCTCTCTGTCTGCGTTTCAATGAAAGCCTCGGTGTGTTGTGTAACGAGGCACTAATGCACTGCTAGAAATTACAGGCGGGTGGTAGCTCTGCTGGATGGAAAAACGTGTCATGAAAAGAAGGGTGACAGCAGCCAGTGACAAACCACAGCAGGCAGTGTATTTAGCAACCTGGGCTCCCCACTGTGCAAAAGGGTTAAGAGGAAGGAGAGAGATCATTCATAAAAGAGCAAGAAGGTCTTGCTTGCTGGTAAGTCATTTCTGTCACGGTGTTTCACACAGAGTGTGCTAGAGAGCAAAGCCAAACCACAGTGGAAACAATAGGCGAGTGTGGGGGGGACTGTGCAGACCAGGTAGTTGTTATTCTCTCTTCCTCTCCCCACTTAGCTGTGTCTCTGAGGAATGCGCACATCTACTAAAACAATACAATTTATATCTTCATTTTTAGTAGATAACTGTATTTAGTGCCAGTGATATACATTGACTTAAGTGTTTTCTGTTGTTCCATTTATTTGAGTAAGGTTTGAAGTTTTTTTTGCAGCAAGGCCATAGTTATCAACTGTATTTAAGATCACAACATAAACCTGGAAGAAAACTTCTTCAGTCTCATTGCTGTACCTGTGTTTTCTCTTACCTACCAGGTTTGTCCCCTAAGTCACAGTCTTTGTAAATGTAAAATGGATGCCCTGGGTGTGAAGTGGCTTGGAGGTGATTAAAACTCCAGGCTAACTGAAGCAGCTTTGTCAGTGGCTAGAGCATTTTGAGGCTCAAATTCATAATTGTCATGGCTAGAACCCAGCTCTGGAAKGCTCTGTGCAGTGAAGGTGGCCAAAAGTGTCTCTTTCAGGATGTGCATTATGACTTTTTTCTTGAACCTCCTGGTGAATGGTGCTCTGGATATGAGTCAGAGCGAGTTTCCCATGTGAGTCCCTCTGTGGTGTGGGGTGAATGAAGCAGGATATTATGGGGCAAAAAGCCCCTACAACACCCACCAAAAGGCTCTAGAAAATACCTCAAAGAGCAAGCTAGGAAGTGGCAAGTTGCTTAGCAAAAAGTTGAAAGTGTAGTAGAACGCTTCTGTTCAGGTGAGTAAAAAGTCGCGRTTGTAAAGGAAGAGGCTTGTGTCGAACGCTTGTAGTTCTGCCCTCTGCACATGAGCTGGTTGGTTAAAGTTCCTCCACAGCACTTATGGAAAACTTAGGCAGCTGCCAGCCCTGATACTGGTGTCCCTCCGCAGTATGAATGTGTTTGTGATTGAGGCTTCTTTTGTGTTATCCTATTCCTCAGTTTTCATGCCATCTTTTATTTCTGCTTCCAGTCCTTTGTGTTTTGTTTTTTTTCTCTGCTTACACTCCCCTTGGTCCTGCTCTGGGTTCACCTCCTTTGAAGTGATTTGTCCTTGGATATTGCTTGACCCGCTCTGCCAAGGTGTTTATCTTCTGCAATGCAGATACCAAACTTCAGTTTAATGTTTCCCCAGGCAGTTTGTTGGCTGAGGCAATGCGTGGGGAGGTTCCTTGGGTAAGTGCATTTGACTTCCTTGACCCCTCCAGAAATTTGGAGAGGGAGTTGAGGGGTGCAGAAAATCAGACCAGGAGGTGTGTGGAGAGGGAGAAACAAGCAATTTTGCACTGGCAACAGGCACTGTGACTGCTTGCTGCTTTGTGAGACTTGAAGTGAATTCGAGTGGATACTTATTACTGATGAATAGAAAGCCAAAAAATACTTTTTTTTAAAAAAAATCTTTTTTTTTGTACTTGGGCTGCTAAATTCCGTGATGACTTAGAAGAAATTGAGACACTTGTATCCAGTGGTGACTTTGAACTGGAAGGGGAGCCTCTTATTTCATGGAGTTTGGATGTGAAAGTATCTTGTAGACAAGCAGTCAACTCCTTGCAGGAGCTTTTAGCTTTTAGCCGAAGACAGAGCCCCCTGCTCCATAATATTGCTTCTCCTCGTGCAGAAAGGTTACAGGGAAATGATAGTAAATGATATGGCATGTCTGCAAATCATTGGTTTTAGGGGCAGTTGTTCCCATTCCAGTCACTATTCCATCACTCAGCCCTCACACTGCATAATTCCTGTTTCATTTACTGCTGCTTATGATAGGGGAGCTCAGACCAGCAGTCAAGGACAGTGCCAAGAGTACCTAATCAAATCTAGTCATGCAGATCCTTGTCCGCGGGCTGGGCAAGCCGCAGAGCATTCCAGGGCTGCAGCAAAAATGGACTCGCTGTCCTCTTCCTGGCTTTAGTAGCAGCTGGATCCCCAGATGCATCACCTCTGCTGGTACACCACCCCCCTACCCCTGCTGCCTTCTTACAGCACATTAACAGTGGTGGCCCAAGTACAGCGTCTCTGCTCTGGGGCTTTTTTTCCCAGTTATTCCCCCAGCAACAGTGTGTGCAGTCAGTGAGGGGCTGCCAGGACCTGATGCCTGCTGCAGGTGAAACTTCCTTGGAGAATCCTATTCACCAGAGAGAGAAGAGGGATGCTCTTTGCTTTTGGAGTTTTGCATGGCTTTGTGACTGTCCCTTCCCAGTGCACGGGACACCGGCAGGAGCTAAAGCTTGGGTGACCTGTGTCTCATTGTTCAAAGTCCTGGAGAAGGAGCCACTGCCATGCCATGAGTGTCTGAATTGTACTCTTTTGTTGGCCCCCTGTACTGTCAGATGGAGTGAATACACCTTTTGGTTGATCATTCTCCATTTCTCCTTGGAGTGTGTTGGAAAGAGGGTCTCTCTGCGTGTCTGAGCCCCTGAAGTGCAGCAATGAAAAGCTAAACAAAGCCCTAATCTTTCTCATTGCACACTTTGCTCACCGGGAGAAAGCCAGACCCTTGGGGCTCTATAGCATTTGTGAGTTCTCTTTACGGCTCTAGACTGCAGTCTTGGTGGTTTGGTGCTGCTCCAAACCTGACCTTGTTTCAGTCCCCTGTGAGGGAGCTGATCTGTAGGAAGTGCCGTGTGCCATGAGCAGAACAGCGTGTGCAGTAGGCAGGAGATGGAAAAGGGATGCGCCTGGTTTTGCCTAACCACAGCTGCTTCGTTCTCAAGGCCACTGCTGCAAATTTAACCCGGGCTGTTCACAGCTCCTTCTGCTGGTGTGTCCTTCCCAGTGCTCTTGTCTGTGCTCTGCCCCAGCCTTAGCTGCTTTACACCCTCCTGCCTCTCTCAAAGTGCTGGCAAGAATTTGGTGCTGAGAAGGGCACCCGGGGTAGAGTTAGGAGCTGCAGAGTTGTGTGTGACAAGATCATGTGTGTTGGCTGTCSTAAGTGTTTTCCTGAGGCAGATGCCAAACAGAGGATAAATCCTTGTTGGCTGGTGCCACTCCCTGGAAATATCACATGTTTGGTCTGTCTTGGTAAGCTGGGTGAGTGGCAGTGAATTGAAAAGGGGCATCTCTATTGCAAAAGTGTTGATACCCCAGCAATGAGCCATCATATGCACYAGCCCCTTCTGCTCCAAACTATTTCCCTGGCTGCAGAAATATTGCCCCTCTCCTACCACCCACCATCGTCTCCCCAGATCTTTTCGAGCCCCTGCAATGTGGGCTTCTTGAGCAAAGTCTKTTTTTTTGGCCTTTCACACCCTTCCAGTATCGCAGCTCCACAGCACCCCTGCAAACACTCACTGGGAGCACCTGGGAGTGGCAGATGCCCTTCAGGGAGACAACAATGGCCTTCAGGGAGGAGACATAATAAAGGCTTTGAAAGAAAAGGCTGAGGTGGGAGAGTTTGTCAGGGCTTGGGAGTAGAAACCAAATCTACCTTTCACATAGGGATCCTGTTATCTTCAAAATTATTCTGGCTTGCACTGGTTTGTTTTACATGAAAGAAGATGCTCTGACTTCACGAATTAATCTTTACTTTTGTAGAAGCAGCAGAACTCCTGTGGCCTTGGGTTGTGTGCATACAACTGAACTACAGCAGTGGTTTTGCTTGTGTTTGTGGATCACAGCTTCAGGGTGCCAGGCACTGCAGGATAAACACCATCAGCAAAATGCTACAGGAATAACCAGCTGCCTTAGCTGGCAGCTGCTGGGGAGCTACCTATGGGCTACATGTGAAGGAGAAGCAGCCAAGCCATCAGCCTCGTTTTGCAGCACAGCTTAGACCAGATGTTGGGGCTGTGACGTGCAATATGGTATCTCACCTCCAACACAAACCACACCTGGCGCCTGGAGCAAGGTGTGGAATGTGCACTTGCCAGACTTGCTATTCATAGAAAGTATGGTAATTCCATATATGATGACGCTCAGAAATATTTCTATTAAAAAAAAAAAATGCTTTTGACCTTGTGCCTGCAGGTGCAGTTTTATGCTTTAAGGCATATTTTAGTTTAAAGATATGTACTTCTAGAGAACGAACTTGGCATGCACTTTAAAGGCATAAACATAAGAGCTCTCAGACAAAGTACATGATCCTGTCTGCCTCGGCATTCATATCTCCTTCATCTGTTTCATGTTGCCAAATTCATTTGTTGTCTTTTGCTGTCAGTGGAGATAAACCAGTGCTAATTTAGTCCAYAATATTGTTTTTATCCAGTCCTGTGCTATGGAGCCAAAAGCTCTGCTGAGATAAATCAGCACCCACCTTTGTTGTTGGCTTGAGAAGCAATGGAATAAACCAGCTATTGCCATGCTGGGAATTGCAGTTGTCCTGCACCCGTGCCATGTTTGGCCTGTGAAAGTAGAAAGGAGGGCAGGAAATCAGCATGTGCTGGACTTGTTGGTCATTCTGCTGACAACAGTGTTGTATGACTTCAGTGTAGGTGTTTCCTGCAGCCCAGTGTGAGAACCTGAAGGTCCTTTTCTGGTTTAACACTGAGAGTTGGGATTGCACAGAACTGAAGGAGCAGCACGGCGGAGTGTGACCTCATGACTGGGCTTCTGCACAGCCTCAAAGATAACTGAGGTGTTTTAAAAAAGAACCCAACAAAACATTAAAAAAAAGAATCCAAAACAACAAAAATGAACCCTGCTCCTGTGCACAGACACAAAGAAGGCATATGCAAGGCACAGGTTTGCTTAACTGCCAAATCCAATTAGAAATACTAATCTTTTAATATGAAATTTTTTTGCTATTGAAAAATATTTCAGTCCAAACTTTTTTTTTTCCCTTCAGCTGAGCATGTATTGTGAAGGATGACCCCTAAGAGATGGAGAATAATTTCCACCCCACTAGGGAAATAGAGAGGCTGGGGCATGGAGGAGAGGGAGCTGGCTTTCTCCATGGTCRCACAGCAGCCAAGGCTGTAGTTGGAAAGTAGACCCAGACCTCTTGATTCTGTTTTCTTGCTCTTTCTGTTTTGATGTTTTCTGTCACTTCCTGATGATTACCATCCAGTCCTGCCATTTCAACAGAGCTAATGTTTCAAAGGCTACAATAAAAAGTAGATGGGGAAGGTGTTAAAGGTGCCTGGTGGAGTTGCCCATGTTCTCCTTTCAGATGCAGTTCATAGCTCATAGGACTGAGGTGAGGTTCCTGACAGTGGAGTTTCCCCTGGTGTGGAAATATGTGTATAGTGACCATATGCTTGCCCTGCTGCCATCCCAGGGATGGGGACCAACATRTGGCTGGGTGGCATTTTTGTGTAACCAGGTATGTATAAAAAGAAAAATAACTAGATAAAAACAAGGGGAAAAAAACAGTACAACCCAAGGGCAAAAAATAACCCAACTCAAACAAACTGAGGGCAGTGGAGAATAATTTCAGGTCAGCCAGATGACTTTGTTTCTCAATGGATTTTGTTCAGGAGTTGAACTAGTTGCAATTACAAATTTTAAGAAAATYWAAAAAAAAAAGGAAAAAACAAAAAGGCCTCATGGGGATGGAGATAAATTAAAGCAAATGCTTAACTTGAAGACAAGTGAGTGGGAGAGGTAGGGGGGGTTGGTGAGAGCAACGATACTGTAGGTCAGGAGTCATGGAAGTTGGGGCCTTTCCTAAAGTTGKTTKTTTTGGTTTTGTTTTCTGGATTCTCCACCAAACTGAAAAATGCCYTGTTTTGCATGACTGTAACAATTTTGGTTYGGAGGTGATTTGTACARSTGTTTGTCAGAGGAAAATGAGAAAAGCTGTGACATTCCTGTCTTATGCCAGGGCTTCACCTGACCTCCAGCATGGAAGATGATGGATGTTTCTTCCTGCAGTTTTTTGGAGATGAATTTTCCACCACCTGCCTCTCATATCTSATGAGGTCTCTGATGTGATATGAGAACATGACTTGTCCAGGCTCTTAGTTAAATGTTCAGACTGGGCAAATATTGATGTTGATGAGCAGCTAATTTTAGTGCATGTGGTTGTGTATATATATGTACATATATGTGTGTATGTATACAGAAATTATATAGGCATCTTTATTGAAATACAATTATTATTAATTTATGATTAATTTCATTAGTACAGTAATAAAGTCTATATTTTTAAAACAGAAGAAGTTCTCCTCCCAGGCATGGGAAACTACTGATTTTGCCTTTGGTTCATTTGGAATGTATTGCAGAGAGTTCCAGGAGTCACTGAGGTGGTTACTCCTCAGATCAATAAACAGATAAATGKATCTTGCCCTCTTTGCTCTTGAATTTTTGAAATTGATTTGCAAAATTCCACTTTGTAATCTGCCCCGTTAATCCGAGCTCATYGCTCTGTTTCAGACTGGCTCCTGATTCTTTGAATGATCAAGTAGCCTTCCTCTCTKTGTTCCCCTGCTAAGAATACAAACTGTTCAACAAAGCTGCAATTAATTTTTTCCTGTCATTATGTCTTTTTCTTTATCTAGGCTTCAGGTGAAACGTGGATGTTCAGATGTGAATTCATGATTTTACCCTTTGGGTTTAGTGGCAATTGGGTAGGGAAAAAACCAAAGTATCCGAAAGGGGAAAACTCAACAGTGACRTGATGCTAGCAAGTCTTTTAATTTCATGATGTGTTCTTTGGGTTTTTTTAAAAATTGGAAATATGAACTTCTGGAGGCTTTTATTTCTGAGGATGATGAAAATTAGCCCTCTGGGAAGCCATTCCTCCTCCGTGTAGCTCTTTAATTTGCCTGTCTGAGCCCTTTAATAATGTTACTGCATCCTAATTGGAAGTCACTTGAAGGCAGACTAAGTTTTGATTGTGATTGATTTAATAGATCCTCATTGTAGCTGGTCTTGAGAAGCCTATCTTGGCTTGGTATGAAGTTATTAATATGCTCTGCTGTATATTGCTGATCCTTGGCAGGAGCGGAGGTACAGTCCTCGTGATTTAATTTGTCCCTGTTGTGTCTTGTGGTGGCTTATTCTGAAGTCGGGTGCTGTCCTGGAGGAGAGGGCAAAGCTTTGTTCTGTGGGAAATCCCTGTGGCGCTGGGAACCACAATACCAGCGGCCACTGCTCCATGATCTGCCACTGCAGTGGGAGCCTGGGATCTGGGGGGCCTGGGAGCTGCAGCCTCCCATCGCCCCATCTGTCACTAGGGGAGGATTTGCTTACCTGGGGTGAACCTACTTGCAGTTATGCTGACGCGTAGTGCAACCAGGACCCTCTGAAGATACCTTTCCAGACATGCTCAGCTGATATTTCCCGTTCTCCAGGCCTTTCTTAGTACTTAGTGCACCTGTAGATTTCYCTTGGACACCTTCCACCAGCAGCAATGAAGTTGGCTTTAAAGCAATGTAGAAAGGGTCAGAATTTGGCCTACTCTCTATGTATAGAAAGAAAGTAGGAGTTACTCAGCTTCCCTTTCTTCACACCCTAGTAGAGCACAGAACATTCCTGCTCGCTGGCTCTGTTAAGCTGCAGTCTAATGCTGAGCTGCATTAATTTTAGGTTATAACAGGAGGCTGAATACTGGTCAGAACCGTAATGTGCCCTCTGACAAGGTCACCTTTTGAAGCTTAAGACCAAGGCATCTTTTCAGCAACCCCATTACTCATTCAACAGCAATGGATATTAAAATGCCAATCAGTTTCTTTCAATTATGCCTGTAGCACCCTGGGACAGCTGCTGATTTAGTTTGAGAATGCTGATGCTTTTTGACAGGTTAGAAAGAAGCCTGAGCTGGTGGGATGCCTGTCCTGCAGAAGCACCAAGGTGAGGGCAGGCTTGCTGGGATAACACTGGCCCCTACACGCTGTAGCTCACTGCTCCTGGCCCAAACCAGGAGTGGCTGTTACCTGAGCTGACATGGTCTAATGGGAAAGACACGTGTTACCTTTTGCACCATGTGGGGACAGAGAYGATACAAGTCTCCCTCTACTTGGGGTGACCAAATGTGGCTGACTTCAGGGGATGCCACCCACACACTGTGGAGCAGCTCAGACCCAGTGATCTGCARTTTCCCTCATGTGACATGGGATGTGCTGTTCCAGTGATGTAAAATGCTGCCTGACCCCATAAGCATGTTGTTCATCAGCCAGCTGCCATAACAGCTTCCTACAGCTCATTCTGTTTTCTTTTCCAAGCAAGAGAGTTTGGTTTCTCATGATGTAAGAGAGTAAACAAGTTGTGTGAGGATCCTGGTGCTTACTTACAGATTAAGGAACACGTCCTGGTCCACGGGAGCCGTACCACTTACTTTAGCGGATGTAGGATTCATCTCCGTGCCTGGGCTCTGACGCACTTCGTGCTGGCAGATGCAGAGAGGTTTCCCTCACACACATGATAAATTTACACTGCCTGGCTACCCGTCACTTGTACTCATTCCTCTTCCAGCTGTCACAGGGCTCCCGTGCTGTGCCAGTGGTACCAGCTCCTTGGCACACTTCTCCAGCGTCCCTTTGGAGAGACTCGCATCTGTCTGCCCCGCTTTTTGCGCTGCCTCTTTTGTAATGGCAGTAAACGAAAAATGCGGAGTGCTGAGTCACGGGATAATGGTAACAAAAATGTTATTTGTGCTGGACAAACTGATAGTGTTTGCCTGTAGCATGATGACTGACCTCCTGCTCCAAGGTCTGTCAAAGGCGGTCAGTGTTCTGCATGCTGACGTGGCCTCCCTGCCCCAAAGCGTGTCCTGCAGCATCACACTGCTGCCTGTGTGCCCGACATGGCCGTAACCAGCATGACCAGCTGGCTCAGGAGCTGAGGCAATGCATTGCTCCCTGGGGCTTGGTGCTGTGGCACTGGCTCAGCCCCTGTAGAAGGGTCCTGGCCACCTCTGCCACATCTGTGCTTGCCCGCCTCTGCCCTGGGAGTCATCTCTGCTGCCCTGGAGTTGAGTTTCAGGGTGAATTGCAGGACTTTGTGCTCATTCTTCTGGCTGGATGCAGCGTGGAAAGATGCTGCAAGTTCATCAGGAGCATTATGGTTTGTTATCTGTGAAAACAGTGGCTGGCTTCAGATGCTCACCACCAGCTTGGTGCAGATGCAGTGTCTCAAAACACTGATCTCTGTGTCCTTGAGGGTGGTGTCACCTCTAGTCCAGCTCGTTCCCTGGTACTAGATAATCAGATGACTCATGATGGAGGGCCGATTTTACAGCTGGAAAGGTCTGGGATATTCAGCCATGGACCATCCTATACTTCCATAGTTCAGCATTGCTCCAGCTGCTTGCTTGGAGCCAGAGTGACTCAGTCAGTGTGTCTGATGGTTCAGGAGGGCCAGCAGCCCCATCGCCACTGTGTGGCCCTAAAGACGTGGCTGTCCACAGGGAACCTTGGGATGTGGGCAAGGGCAGGGGAGCAAGGAAAGTTGAGATGTGAGCAGTCAGGGAGCAGGTGGGGATGGGAGGAGGTCAGGACAAGGTTGATGTGCACCCCTACTGACAGAAGCACAGCCCCAGATAATGTGCAGCGGCTAGTGCACAGGCCTGGAGCTGGCAGACCTTGTCCAGCCACAGGAAATGCAGGTCAGGCAGAACGCTTAGACGTGGTGAAAGAGGGGATGTGTGGGAAAAACTAATGCCTCTAAGGACAAGAGTTGGCACAAGGGCCAGGCCCTGCCCCATCTTGCATGGCCCTGGGGGCCAGGGTAGGGCAAGCAGCCAGGTGGACACTGTGGCTGCCCCCAGTGCTCTCCCAGCAGTTGAGACATGAAGGGCTCTTGGGGACATGTTGCAGCAGGGCTGGTAGTGAAGCAGCAGCGTGTACTGCTGATCCTGATGGCTCCTTCTCCCTCTTGTGGGTCTCTGTTGGGCTTGTTTACCTGGTGTATTTGGGAGGCTTCCTCCAGGACCAGGATGTGGGTTGGTGAAAGAGTGTTGCTGAGGTCAGTCACCATAGCCAGGAGCAGGCAGTGACAACTTGCTCACATTCTTTGGATTAAGGTGCCAGGGAGCACTTGTTGGGTTTGCTGTCTCCATCTGTGCTGTTAAACCAGGCTGGCATTTGAAGGTTATGCAAACAGTAAGCATGGAAGTGCTCCATGTAGGTATTCATACACAGGAAATAACATTAGAAAGAAGCTACAAATGATCCGAGTGCCAAAATGTTCACACGAACCAGCAGAGATTTAAGATGGTCTGAAATGAAGACCTTGTTCCTCTCACACTCAAAACAACTCTAAATCTAACAGGAGTGCCTATATRCTGTATGTGTGACAGCAACAAAAGCAAAAGCTCTAGCTTCTAGTTAAACAAGGAGTCAAAATCTTTCTCCTTTTCCAAGCTTTAACCTCCTTTGCCAGAGCCACCCTTTACACCCTGGGTCACCACCATSGCATTCTGTGCAAGCATCTGAGCTTCAGGAGCATCTCCTGTTCCCAGGAGCCTTTGAGGATGTAAAATCTCTGAAGGTCTTTAGTTTTTATTCTTTTTTTTCCCTTCTGTTTGGTTCTGTGGGGGKTTTTTTTGTGTACAGGCTTACTTTGCAGTTATGGGCTGTGACTTTCAGCGTGTCTGTGCCCTGGATTGCCCAGTGCTGGGGGGAGGTTTTCTACATGAATTGCTCTGTATAAATAAACCCATGACAACAATGATGAAAAATGCAGGCTTTTGCTGTAAAAGTGCATCAGCTGCTACTTATTCTTAAAGAATCCTTCCACCAAGTCATCACAAATCACAGCAATAAGGAAGGAATGATGTAGTCTGACAATAGTGTTTTTTTAGACAGACAAAAAGATGTTGTGTAGAAAAAAGCAGTAACTATACAGGATTCTAAAAGTCTGTTGAGCAATTGCCCCCTGGAAAGAATAGCTTTACAGCATATGCACAGAACTTTTAACTCTTGGCTGCCCTTTAAACTAAGATGGCTATTTGGTATCAGTCTGGCTTCTTTTGCCTTTTTCTAGGATGCTGAAGATCTGCTTTTATCCTCCCATGATGTACATTGGCACAAGCTGCTTCCTTGCACCATGATGCCTTAGAGCCAGGGGGGAAAACTGAGGAYGGGAGGGTGTTAGGCTGAGGCTGGAAATGAAGGTTGATAGCTTAGGGCATTAGATCTGGAGCAGGATCCTGGTGCAAAGGAAAATACCCAGCATGCAATGAAGGTCTCCCAGACTGCAGGCCGGGTGAGAGGATAAGGCCCTCAGCCAGGCTCCACTCATCTGAAGTCTGGCACCTGGGAAGCAGCTAGGTAAGGGTTTGGTGTTATCTGTGGCTCTCTGTGGATGTAGCACACAGAGATCTTTCACTGCTGAGGGGCTGAGACTACTTTATGGGTACTTGGCAAGAGGTGTTTATGCCTTGCCTGGATCCAGCATCCTTCATCAGCTCTGTCTCAACACCTGGAGGATGCTATCACACTGCACGGCTCCTCTGTTCAAGCTGCTGCAAGATTTCCTGGCTCTCCAGCCGCTGCTAATAATGATGCATTTGTCATGTGCTGTTTAATTAGCACGGAGCATGAATCACAGTAAAGAGAACTGAGGTACGTGTCAGTTGATTATACCAACGATGTGGCTGTGAACATAAAATAGCTCCATGTTCCAGCCATGCAATGCCACAGTCACTGCTACTTCAGCCTGTGGCTGAATAAGCCTGGGGAGCGCCAAGGCTGCCTTTTCCCTGCGGGCACAAAGAGCAATGGATTACCTGACCTTGGAGGGATAGCTTTCTTTTTCCCCACTCTAGACTTGACACCTGCCTGACATTTGATACCTGTTATCGCAGARGAACAAATAAAAAGCCCATTGCCTGTCTTGCAGAGGCAAAGCCAAGGGCAAAGCCTGCCGTCATCTTCCTTGATGTGTGTTGGCAGTGCTTGRCGCTGGCTGGATTAGCTCGTTTAATTTGCTCGCTGTGTGGCTCTCAAAGCGATAACCGCATTAGGATGACTGGGGTTTGGTTAATGCCCAAGTGCTCGTTATTCTGACGTGTTGATTTGGGATACAGCTGCTCTGAGGGGGGCACATCAGACCCCCGTTAGCTGTGTGGCTGGCTGCTGCTCACAGACGTGGTCAGAGAAGGTCCCTGCCTGATGCTCYTCAGGCAAAGATGAGCAAACATTGCGTCCCTGTGCTTCAGAGATGATGGGATGAGCCAAGCACCCTGATGTCACGTGGCAGATCTGTGGCAGCTGTCTCCTGAATCCCAGATGGACCCATGGTTATTTTCTGTCCAGGCACCTGGCATGCCAAGTGAYGTGGATGTGTTGTGGCTTGACTTTGACTTGTCACTGTGCACAGAGCCTTGCAGCCTTCCTTCTCGCTGCTACAGCACCCAGCTCAGTCCTTCTGCCTGTGCCAAATGATGGGTCCCTTTCCAAAGTGTCAGGTTAGCTATGAGAGAAACTCCTTGGCTCAACAGCTGAGGAGCCAAGTGCCTGATGATCTTTGTGCTGGGATGTGTCAATTCTATACTAAATAAATAAATAAATAATAATAATAAAAAAAATAAGCTTCCCCCCAAAATGTTCAGGTAAGAGCTGTGTTGATGAGCTTTTCAGTGCCATTGGCTTGTGTGTTAGCTGGTGCCTGCAGTTTTGCCTGCACGTGAAAATCTTGGGTTTTGCATAGAGGCTGAATTTGCATAAGAAGAARGGGTAACAAGGCTGCTGCCTGTGTGTTTCACATGGCTTTAGGAAACGTTGCCTCTTAAAATGACAGACAAATAGTGTGAGTAAACTGGCAGTATTTTAGAAAGGTGTCTGTCTGAGCGAGAGACCTAAATGATTTTCAAAGTATGTAGCTCTACCATCTTCTCTTATAATTAGTGCACTGTTGTACTTAAGGCACAGTACTAAATTGGTGGAGGCTGAATATTGTCGTTTCAAGGAGTCAGTAGGCTCTGGTGAGGCTGCCCCTTAAGTACTGTGCTCAGTTTTGGGCCCCTCACTACCGGAAATACATGAGGTGCTGGAGCATTTCCAGAGAAGGGCAACGGAGCTGAGGAAGGGGCTGGGGCACAAGTCTGATGAGGAGCTGCTGAGGGAGCTGGAGTTGTTTAGCCTGGAGAAAAAGAGRCTCAGGGGTGACCTTATCACACTTTACAACTGCCTGAAAGGAGGGTGTAGTGARGTGGGGTTTGGTTTCTTCTCCCAGGTAACAAGCAATAGGATGAGAGGAAACAAGCTGTGCCAGAGTACGCTTAGATTGGATATTGGCAAAAATTTTTCTTCATGGAAAGGGTTGTCCAGCATTGGAACAGGCTGCCTGGGGAAGCGATTGAGTCAAACATCCCTGGAGGTATTTAAAAGATGTGTAGATGTGCCACTTGGGGACATGGTTTAGTGGTGGGCTTGGCAGTACTGGGTTAATGGCTGGAMTTGGTGATCTTAGAGGTCTTTTCCAACCTTAATGATTCCATGACTCTGTCATTCAAATCCTGCCCTTCTGTCTTAGCCCTAATACTGCAGCCACTTATCTCAGTACAATTAATCCCTGATTTAGCTTTGTGCTGCATGGTTGGAGACTTCTGTGATGTGTCACCACCTCAGGGAGAAGTTAGGAATAACTTCACTGGATGCCCACCGTGGTACTCCATGTGTGCTACCTTCTTTATTGGTCTGGTGCATACAATGCAGATCAGTGCTTGCTTTCTGTCTCTCAGGAAAAGGGTGGTGTGCTGAAGTTATTTTTCTCATCATTTATCCTCCCTTTCAAGCTTATGCTGGTGTAAATTTGGTTACACAGAGAGTATCAGAGAGCCTTTGTTAACTGATTGCCCACTGCAGCTTTTCCCTCTGAGGGGGTAGCTCTTGGGTCTTGCTCGTTCCAGCCTTGGATCAGGCTCCTGCAGTGCTGCTGKGTCCTGGACAGAGGTAGAGCCCTTGCCCAGGGCTCTCCAGATCAGAAGCACCCGTAGCCGTGGACCGTTGCTTGTGGGCCACCCAGGGAGGCTGAGCTGCCCATCCTCTGGTGGGGGTGCATGGACAAAGTCGTAGGTCATCTTCCTTGTTTTGGGACCTGACGTCCTGCCAGCTGCAATTAGGGAGCTCAGCAGGAAGTGCTGGGACTCCTGGCACAGCTCCTGCTCTGCCATGGGATGTTTGGCCTTTGTGCTGTGGTGTTGACGGGATGCCTGATGCTTTGAGACAATGTTCTCTGCATGTTGTGGTGGTGCTGGTAAACACTGAACCCAGCCTGAATAGTCCAAATACTGTAGCACACTGCAGAGCACTTGAAAAATGACATCACATGCAAAACAGTGGCCAAACTGGGAAGTTAGACTTTGCTTTTGGCAGGCAAAGAGGGCAATGAGACAAAGTACAGAAATGAGCTTTTAAGAATTTTCTAAGCAAGACTGGCTGGGTTACCAGTTTTACCAGGCAGGATCCTCTTATATATTTCTACTTGGAATATTAAATAATCTGATTTTAGGATGAAATTGCTTGCTCCTCTGCATCATGTTCTGTTCTGGTCTTTTTAATGCCGTCAGCAGTGGGAGAAGGAAAAAGCTTCATCATAAGTTCTTTATTTAGGCTGTCTGGTCTCCTCCGCAGGGGTGGGCTGGCACTGTCCTGACTGCTGGTCTGTGCCCATGTAATGACTTGCTGAAGGATGTCACAAAAAAAATCTCTGTTCATAGCTCCCTTGGGGCTGCTAAATCCCACCCCTGAGGACTGCACAAATGGACAGAATTACCAGTGAGTAGGTGGCTTACAGCCTCCTCTTGCTTCTAATTCTCTAGTCGGTGTTCAACAGTGAGCCAGAGGAAGATGCAACCCTTCCCTCTCTTCTAAGAGGAAGAGGGTTTTATTATTTATGCTGTATTTTTTGTGGTTTGTCTCTCACGTGGAAGAAGTCTGGATATATTCTTTCCAAAGCTTGCTTTCYTAGCCTCAATCAGGCACAAATAAAAAGTTTCATGAGGGAAGTAGTGAACGGGAAGGTGGGAGCAGATATGCACTTTGGGTTGACAGAAATTCCTGGACCCTGATGCTGGTTGGCTGGATAATCATGTTTGGTGATGGCACATTTCTTTCTTGGCAGTTGTGATGTTCATGTGCTTTCTTTTCCAATATACTTCCAGCTGACTGTCATTATTCATAGGTAACGTGCACATTCAAACTACGTAACAGATTTTGTTCAACAATACCAGGCATGTGGCTAAATGCTCTTATTTTGTCATTGCCATAACCTGTTGCCCTCCAGTTCTTTCACAAATAATTTTTCTTTCTACTGTGTGAGAGATTTGGAGCAGGGGCCTACTATTTTTCACTGGTCATAGAGGAACTTTATGAATTTTCATATCCAGTATAAATAAAACTGTGCTTATACAAAACATGGCTAAACCCAGTCATGCAGAGGAAGAAGGGGTAAAAACCCCCCACTTCTCTAGTTAGAACTTGCAGTCCCCATAAGTAAACTCCAGAGGAAAGGAAACTGTGAGCTGTGTGAAAAGCCATGAGTGGGCTGGGGCATAAACCACTCAGTCTATTATAATCCTGGTGCTTTACTAGAGCTGATTGCCAGATCAAACCTGCTCAGGAACAGGCCTGGTTAAAACAAAACAAGATTATAACAAAAAGAAGAAAAATGTCTTTTGTACATTTGTCTTGTACAATGTCTCTTGAAGGCTGTCAGCATCCAGCTGCCCCACAGCTCTCAGTTGCTGTAAAACCTGCCAAAATCTACCCAAGGAAACCCTATAGCATCTTTCAGTACCTAAAGAAAGCTGGAGAGAGACTTTTTACAAGGGCAGGTAGTGATAGGACAAAGRGGAATGGCTTTAAATTGAGAGTAGGTTTAGATTAGATATTAGGAAGAAATTCTTGACTGTGAGGGGGGTGAGGCACTGGCACAGATTGCCCAGAGGAGCTGTGTATGTTCCATCCCTGGAAGTGTTCAAGGACAGGTTGGATGGGGCTTTGAGCCTAGTAGAAGTTCTAGCAGAAGATGTCCCTAGATTTGGACATGTTTCTTGGAACCCTTGGGACCAGACAGTCTTTAAGGTCCCTTCCAACCCAAACAGTTCTGCAATTTTGTGTTAATTCTGGGGATTGTACCTGGGATCTGTTGCTGTTAAAAATGAAACAACCCCGAACAACACTGGAAAAATATCAAAACTAAACAAAAATAACTCTTTTTTTTTTTTTCATCATCAAGATTGTCTTCCCTCCTTTCATTGTTGTCTTTTGTGCGGCCAGGCCAAGAACTGCTCCATGACTCAAGCCTGCCCCATTGGAAACAGCTAAGGGAATCCGTGGTGTCTGTCAAAGGCACCGCGAGAAGGCAGGGATGGGTGGTGTTGTGATAAGCGACGTGGTGACCTCTGACCTCTCTCTTGGTCCGAGTTTGCCATTAAAAGCTAGCTTTGGATTGTCCTGCCTTCATGGCCATAAATCCTCCTGGGGTGTTAAAGTGCCTGTGGATGGATTAAAGGAAGAGTCTGACATATATATCTGGATATACATTGCTGTGGGGAAAAGTTATGAGCCAGAATTAGCGCTAGAGTTAGGCATCCTACGAGGGTTTCACGAATTCAAATGACCATCTTCCCACTCTGCAGGCTCTCTTTAGCTCGTGATCACAGGCGTGGTAAGTGAGAGATGCTGTATTTATAGCATGAAAGTCCATTACTTGGTGATGTCTCACAAATGGCACATCTGCTGAAAGATTCGTGTTCTTAAGCTGAAAATGTAAATACTTTAATAAAAGGGACATAAAAAGAAGTGCATAAATGTTGATAGGGTTGTGCACCCACCCTGTCTGTGAGTGTAACTTATGTTTTCACTCATTTGCTGGGGCTTTGCATCAAGCAGGCAGTCTCGAGCTTGAACACTGCTGAAGTCAGTGATGTGTTCCCCATGTTACTTCCCTCCCAGATTTGCTCTTCAAGCCTGCTCTTTCACCTCAAAGCAAAATTAAAGTAGGTATTCAGATGCTGAAGAAGGTGCTTAAAAACTTCCATGCTGATGGGGTTATAGCTGCAGCAGGCAGCTTCAAAGAGAGGCTTTGGACCACTCACCCAGAAGGTGGTGCCAACCCTGCCTGGACAAGCAGGAGAGGGATCATGGAGCCACCACTCTGTTTCTGGGCTGATAAGGCCAGGAGAGCAGTTGGTGTCCTTGCAAAATGTCTGGGATCTCTGTGTGGGCAGCACTGTTGGTGCTGGTGGTGACTTTGCTGCCAAGACCTTGAGGCTCCTTTCGGCACAGCATTTTCTTGGCCCTGCTGTAGCCAGCCCTGTGGCCACAGTCACCTGTGGCCCCCATGGCCATCACTGCCATGGTCCCAGCAGGGCTGCCAGGATGGCTCCCCCAGGGGCATGGCTGGCAGGGCACGGTGGTGAGGAAAACCCACGGCCCTCCTCCTACAGAGCTCGTCTCCTGTATCTCACTCTGTCACCTTCCCAGCAGCATTGCCTTTTTTAAGAAAAGTTTAAATCAGTTTATAGTCTGCATAAAAAAAAAAAAGGAAAACATTGTGAATGCAGGTCTGTAATCTTACACATGTCTTTGGTTTGTGAGCATATCTGTGAAAGCACCCATCCTACAGAGAATCAAACACTGCCCTCTCCTCCTGGGCAGTTCCTTACTGGGTAACAGGTTTCACTGGGAGGTGTTTCTTGGGGGCAGATGTGCCTGCAAGTTCCTCTCATGAGGTCTTCTCAGGCAACTCTCCTCTCAAAACAAATGAACAACAAAAAAAACCCTCCATCCTTTCCCTTCGTTTTACAGGGAGTTAAGGGGAAAGGATAGATCTCCAGCAGATATTGGGGTTTCTGGAACCATCTGAAAGGGCAGCACTCATGCTTCCCTAAGTGCTGCTCCCGTGCTAACCTTATGCAAGTGTGACTGCTCTTGAAGACAGAAGATAACACATTTATGGCAATGCCATCATATTTAAAAATAATGGTGTAAAATTGTGTATTGAACTTGAGAGCTCAGGCTTATTCTCTTCTTATATAGCTTTTTGCTTTTTATGATTTCATGGATCATATAGCAAATTTAGTTTGACTTCCTAGTAAATATAAGTAGGCCTGTAGGAATTGTGCTATTTGATTGTGTTGACTATATTTCAGAGAGACTTTTGAAAATAATGTGCTTTGGCCTAATGTGGCTCCTGCTGACGTCAACAACAGAAGCCCTCTCTGGATTTCAGCAATGGAGGGGAAGGGACACTTTTGCTTTTGCAAATCCAGTCTTTAAAACATCGATGGAAAGTAAATATCCTCAAATATTCTTAAACTAATACTTTCCCAATGTTTGTGCCATGACCACTGTTATAGCTCATTTGCAAGAACTTGCAGGAAAGTGCTCCTATTTTGCAGAGTTTTGTTATAGAACTCTCTTTTCTCCCCCACCTTAACCTGTGTCTTGTTCTTTAAGTCACACACAGGTTTTTTCACACCAGGCAGCTGCCATACTGGTTGAGCGACTTTTTGTTTTTCATATTTGCCCCGATGATTTCACTGAGGGTTTGAGTAGCTGACACCTCATACATGGCACTGCTCTGCCAGGTATTGCACAATAAATGCAAATAGGCTCAGAGGTCGAACGGAAGCGAGGTTCTCGTGGCTTAAATCAATAGAACTTAGGAGGTATGTGGCATGTGTCATACTTTTCAGGATCCTTTATTTCTACTTCATGAATTTCTGAGCAACAATGGTAGAAATATATTTAGATTTCCTCTCCCTTCCCAAGTTAGGCTAATACCACTGTAGACACAACGCTGCAGATCTGGGCAATGGGTTTTAAAAGGGAGCGAGTATAGATTTCGATATTTCTGAGTTAAGACTAAGGTATTTTTTTATTTTATCCTGCAGAAATATTTCCACTGGCCATCTAGCCCAGTGTTTGGTTTCTGACAGCAGCAACAGAAGAGGCTGTTTAGGGAGAACAAGATTTTGGCTGCTGCTCATGTTCCCAGCCTTTGTACCCTCCCAAGGGTCACGGCTGCTGGATTAGAGTTATTGAGTTTATTGATCCCTTTAGGACCTAATACCCTTGGCTCTGTGAAACCAGCCTCGAGTACCTGGGGCAGTACAGACATAATTTTGCGCAGTCACACACTGAGTGCCTGGTTTTAAGCTCTGGTGTAGAAGCCAGAGCCACGTATTTGCATTCAAACTCACATTGTATGTGAAGTGTAGCTGCACAGCAAGTGCTATCAGTGTTAACAATCCACTTCTTTCTCACCCAGTGAGTTGCTGACAAGTCCTCCTGCTGGTCTTTCAAGGGAAATAGAAGAGATTAAAGTTTAAGTATTTAAAAAACACCACGGTTTTGGAATATATGAGAGGTGGCAGTGTTATTGCAGACCATGGATTCAACCGATATGTAGGAGTGATGAGCTAGTGCTCTTACTTTCTGGTCTGGGAGGTGACAAGGAGTGAGACAGGTGTTATTTGCAAACACTCATGAAGAGGGAACTGGCATAGCTCCTGTTTCATTGCTCCTGCTGTTTCATATCTCCTGGGTGATGAATGAAACTGCTTACAAATATTTGTCTCCATTCTGCCACATTCCCCCCTTCTGCATGTGTTTCTGGGGTTCTTTCCTCCTCTGCAAAGAAGGTCCATTAACCATCCCAGGAGACAGCTTCTGGGAGCAATGCTGCTTAAAATACTGGTATGAGGGGTATTTAGGGGAGCAGAGGGCTGCAGTTTGGCATCCAGGACAAAGTTTTATATTAACAAACAACATGTATGAAGAAGCATTTGCTCAGGACTTGAGTCCTAGCTGCTTCTCATGGTCCCTGGGCTTGAGCACTGGTTCATTGTTCCTAGGTGGGCAGAGCTGAGGTGTGTAAATCAAGTTTAAAACACAGGAGAGACTTCCATGCAACTTGGGTTCTGTTAAAGACACTGTGGAGCTCAAAGAGCAGGTTAAGTTCTGTGCACAAATACAGCTGTTCTATGTATTTTTCTTGTCAAACCAGCAGGGATTAGAAATGGTAGCGTGTCCTTTTTGTGATTCTTAGATATTTGTTTCTTTAATCTTCTTTATTCAGGCCTGATTGGAAGAACCCTTTTAGGGTTCTTTAGACTTTGGCTGGTTTTGGGTTATCTTTGCAATGCTCTCTCAGTGCAGTGGGAAGTGGAGCATCCATGGGATCCATGAAAGTGCTGGTGGTCCCACTGCTCACTCGTACATAAATGTGTAGTGAAAGGCCACAAGAAGCTCCAAAAGCCAATAGTTGAAGCAGATAACCCTGGGAATTCTGCTACCCTTTCCTGTCTGAGAGTGAGCAGGGATACCAGCGTACGTAGGAGGTCTGTGACAAAGCTGTGGCCTAGCCATAGTTATCCTGAGCCTCATCTTCATTTGGACAAGGATTATTTTGCAAACTGGCAGCCTTACTGCTTGTGACAGCTAACACCATGGGGTCTGTTCAGGCTCTCACATCCTGAACAACCACCATTTAGTGAGTCCTGCTCATTTTATTCTGTCTAAATGGAGTAGAGGAGGGTTTCTCATCAGTCCTCCTTAGCAGGAGTTTGAAGGATGAAATTTTCTTCTCCACATTGATCAAGTGGTGAAAGAGAGGAAATATGCTAACAGCAAATAGAGAAAAGGAGAGGGAAAAGTTTTCCAAAAAACCTACTAAAAAAAAATTACAAAATCAGTTTTTCTGCCCCACAGAATACACTTTTGCTGGAAGCAATGATGAGGGTTTAGTTATTCATGGCCTGGTCTGATCCTTGGGTCATCCCCTAGGTGATACGGTTATGTGTGTCAAAACGCATGCCTGATTAGCATCTTTCTTCAAACCAGGAGAATTTGGAACTACTCTGGATAGGATTTTATCTGAAAATAAAAAGTTAGCTGCTCTTTTCTTCCCTGCATCTCAAGATACCGGTAAACTTGACACTAAGCATCACTGAACAATAGACTGGTTTATATTGGTGGAGAATATAACCCTAAGTATTATCATACCGGGTACACTGAAATACAATACAAGGCAAACTGACACCACTTCCAGGAATCTTAATGAGCAGGCACAACCAGAAGGGTAAACAGAAACAAATAGTGTAGGATTTCTCACTCTGGAAACAAGCATCATTACTTGCTGATGGTCCACAGAGTTGGCTGAGCTTCTTGAGCTGGCTCAGCTCCTTGTCGCCAGCTGCTAAACTACATTCAAAACAGATTAAAAAGACATTGGAGATATTCCTTATGTTACTCTCCATATAAACAATGGGTTTTCCAGTTTGCTAGGGAGAAGCTGCAGATGACATGAAGATTGGTAGAGGGGCAAGTGATGAAGCTCTGGAGAAAAGTGATCCTCTTTCACAGAGGACCAGGACTTCAAAATTTGTTGTAGATTCTTACAGTTGGAACACTCTGATTTGGAATGAAATCCATAACTTTTTACATTTCCCATGCTGGAAGGCAGGGCTGAAGACCCCTGGAAGATCTGTGGCTTGCATTTCCACAATATTGTGCCTGGTTTCTATTACAACTTTGTTGAAATCAAACTGTTTTCCCAAACATTTGAGTTGTGGAAACTCCAAGGAAAATTCCAGTTCAACACTTTTTTTTCCTGACTAGTACTAGTAAATTATGCTAAGGATTTTTCAGCTACATTGAGCAGTGCAAAATACTTTCTTAGTGTGCCCCAATGAAACAAAGTATGTTTTTGCAGCCATTTGCAAAGTAATGAGTACAGAGAAACGCAGACAAACCTTACAGAATGACTAATAGTATTGTGGAAAGTAGTAACCCTTAAAAGGATTAAGGGGTAAGTGAACACAAGCTCCAATCTGATAATGTGGCAGAAAGTCAAATAAGGCTTTTGAACATATAGACAGGGAAATTAGAGCGGGCAGTGGTGATTTATGATCACAGAATAGTTTGAGATGGAAAGGACTGTAAAGATCATCTAGTTCCAAACCCCTGCCATGGGCAGGGATATCTTCCACTAGATGGGTTTGCTCCAAGCCCCATCCAACCTGGCCTTGAACACTTCTGGAGATGGGGCATCCACAACTTCTCTGGGCAACCGCTTCAAGTGCCTCACCACCCTGACAGTAAAGAATTTTTTCCTAACATCTAATCTGAACCCTCCTCTTTCAATATAGAGCCATTCCCTCTTGTCCTGTCTCTATCTGCCCTTATAAGTCCCTCTCCAGCTTTCCTGTAGGCTCCCTTTTTAGTTACTGGAAGGTGCTGTAAGGTCTCCCTGGAGACTTCTCTGCTTCAGGCTGAGCAACCCCAGCTCTCAGCCTGTTTTCACAGGAGAGGTGTTCCAGCCCTCTGAGCCTCTTTGTCACCCTTCTCTGGACTCATTCCAATAGTTTTATGTCTTTCTTACGTTGATGACCTTAGAGCTGGATGCAGCACTCSAGGTGGGGTCTCATGAGAGCAGAGCAAAGGGGGAGAATCCCCTCCCTTGACCTTCTAGTCATGCCTCCTTTGATGCAGCCCAGGACACGTTTGGCTTTCTGGGCTGTGAGTACACATTGCCAGGTCATGCTGAGCTTCTCATCAACCAACAACCCCAAGGCCTTCTCCTCAGGGCTGCTCTCAATCCATTCTCTGCCCTGCCTGCATTTGTGATTGGGATTACCTCAACCCAGGTGCAGGAGCTTGCACTTGGCTTTGTTGAAGTTCATGGGCTTCACACAGTCCCACCTCTCAAGCTGTCAAGATCCCTCTGGTTGGGATCCCTTCCCTCCCATGTGTTGACCACACCACACAGCCTGGTGTCATTAAACCCTCTGAGGGTGCCCTCAGTCCCACCTCCCGTGTCACCGACAGAGAGGCTAAACAGCACGAGTCCCAAATCTGATCCCTGCGGAACACCACTGGTCTCCACTTGGATATCAAGCTGTTGATAGCAACTCTGAGTCTGATCATCCAATTCCTTTTCCACTGAATGGTTCATCCATCACATCCATGTCTCACAAGTCCAGGTAGATGACCTCAGTTTCTCGTCCCTTATCCACCAATGCTGTAGCCCCATAATAGAAAGCCACCAGATTTCTCAGGCACAATTTGCCTTAGTGAAGCCATGTTGACTCTCACTAATCACCTCCTTATTTTCAATGTGCCTTAGCAGTTTTCAGGAGGATCTGCTCCATGATCTTGCCAGGCACTGAGATGAGACTGACTGGCTTGTAGTTCCCTGGGTCTTCTTTTTTTCCCCTTTTTAAAAACAGAGGTTGTGTTTCCCTTTTTCCAGTCAGTGGGAACTTCAGTGGACTGCCACGACTTCTCAAGTGTGATTGATAGTGGCTTAGTCACTTCATTTGCCAGTTTCTGCAAGACCCACAGATGCATCTCTTCAGGTCTCTTAGATGTTCTTGAATCTGACCTTCTCCAGTGGGTCTGTTCTTGCAGTCCTCGCCTTTGCCTTCTGCGGCTTGGTTGGTGTGGCTGGAGCACTTGCTGGTGAAGGCCGAGGCAAAAAGTTGTTGATTACCTCAGCTTCTTCTGTGTCCTAGGTAACCAGGTCTCCTGTTTTCTTCTGGAGCTCGCTTTCATTTTTCCCTAGTCTTCAATTTATCACAGACATACGTATGGAAGTTTTTCTTGTTGCCTTTGGCATCCCTGTCCAGACTGGATTCTACCAGGGCTTTAGCTTTCCTAACCTAATTGCTGAGACAGTTTCTCTGTATTCCTCCCAGGCTGCCTGTCCTTGCCTCCACCCTCTGTAGGCTTCCTTTCTTGCATTTGAGTTTGTCCAGGAGCTCCTTGTTCATCCACTCAGGCCTCCTGCTGGTTTTGTCTGACTTCCTCTTTTTTGGGGTGCATTGCTCCTGAGCTTGGAGGAGGTGATCCTTGAATATCAACCCACTTTCTTGGTCCCCTCTTCCATCCTGGGGTTTATGCCATGATGCTCTACCAAGAGGATTCCTGGTGAGGCCAAAGTCTGCTCTGCTAAAATCCGGGGTCCAGCTTGCTGTGCACCCTTCTTGCTGCCCTAAGGATCTTGAACTCCACAATTTCATGGACACTGCAGCCAAAACTGCCTTTGAGCTTCACATTCCCCGCCAGCCCCTCCTTGTTGGCGAGAACAAGGTCCAAAGTAGCACCTCTCCTCGTTGGCTCCTCTATCACTTGGAGAAGAAAGTTGTTGTCAATGCATTCCAGGAACTTTGATTGCTTATGCTCTGCTGTGTTGTCCCTCCAACAGATGTGGGATGGTTCAGGTCTCCCATGAGGATCGAAACTTGTTAACATGAGGCTGCTCCTATCTGTCTATAGAGGGCCTCATCCATGTGGTATTCCTGGTTGGGTGGCTGTAGCAAACTCTCACCTGTCCCTGTCCTCCTTTTAGTCCTGACCCACAAGCTCTTGCTAGGCTCCTCATTTATCCCCACGTGGAGCACAACAGTGAAACAATCTGTCTGTTCTGTTGATCTCATTTAAAGAAAAAAGTGGGTCAGAATAATGCCTTAGAAATTATTCCTCTGTTTGGAGAAAAAGTTGTCCAGAGTTTGATGAACCCATCGCACTTCACTTGTCAAAAAAGAAGATCAGGAGGATCCTTGGTTATGATGTATAAGCCCAATAAATGTGGAATATAGCAGGTATTGAATCTAAACAGATAGTGAATTTAGGGGGGAAAAACCTATTATACAAACCATTGGCTGAGAGCTGAACTCAACCAAAAGTTGAGAAAATGTTTTTACTCATCTGTGTCGACAGTAGTAGATCCTCACCTCTGGGCCTCTGGTCTCTTCGTAACAAGACAGGTCTTTTAGGAAACAAATGTACACCAATTGTTCACACAGACTAGTAGATTCAGGGAAGAATAAATACCTGAAGGACCAGAGATAGTTTACAAGCTGGTTTAAGTGATCAATGGTTTCATTAGTCTTAAGATCTGACAATTAGGAGATGGGATCATGAACAGCAGAGGAAGCGTCCAAGGCACTGTTCCAGCTTGTCGGGACATTATTTGTCATTACAATATCCAGTGGCCATCACACTGGAAAACAGAGCAATAGAAAAATATATTAAATCTTTGCCTAAAAGCAAAGACCAGGGAACAATCCTCTGACTTTGGAGTCCTGTTTCCTTTGAAGGCTGGCATCCAACCTCTCACCTGCCCTGGGACTGGGGTGCCAGCACCTAAGGGGCTGCAGTGCTGTCCCTGTGATGCAGAGCCTGATGTTGCCTGGTGCTGAGCTTGTGTCACGTCGTGTCAGTCACAGCAGGAAGGGGCCACTTCCAAAGCACTGGGATCATACCTTCTTTCTGTGTGGCCTCAGTACACACCAGACATGCTTTTGCTGGTGAGCCTGCACAGTCAGATCACCTGCTTCCATCACTGCTGGTTGAACAGCAGGCAGCGAGACAGCCAAGGATAGACAGCGATGGGTGATGGAGATTTACCCACCGTGACCTTGAGACTTGCAAATGAGCTGTTGCAAAGAGTCAGGAAAAGTGCTTCTGCCTCTTGGGGAAAGGACGGAGATGGCATTGTTTTATGCCTCTTGATAACTTGCCAGTGAGTTTTATTAACACCAGTCTCACAATGAGGTCAATCAATCAATCAATTTCCATATTTGCAGCATATTTGCCAGAAATGCCTTAAAGCACTTTCCAAAAATACAGATGTCCCTGTGAAATCTTTACATAAACAAGAGGGCTGGTGAGAGAGGAATCAATGCAATTTTTATATATGTATTGATATTTCATACTATACATTATCTGTAAATGGGTAGACAGGTTTTATATAATATATATGACCTTATAAAAAGCATGCAGCTGTGATGCTTTGCTGCTCTACTTGCCCTTTCTTTCCCACCTGCTGAAAGGTCATTGTGTAAATGCTGAACTGCACAAATCACACTTCCTCCTGGCTGGAGAAAGCAGTGGAGCTCTTACCTCTCAAACGTCCTAATAAGGATGCAGTAAAACAGCTATTAAGGCTTTAAAAATGCTAGTCAAATGGGCAGAATGAGGCCTCAGATAATATGCCAAAGAAACCTTTATTTTCAAAATATCTGTAGAGTGGTACCATGGTGGGGTCTTTAACCAAGGCAGCAGTATTTAGGGAAATAAGGCAACTGGGACTTGAAATAATTCAGATTTGTAAAAAATGGTGGACTCTCATACAGTGAAACAAGAAACTAAAGGAAGACCACTGGATTCAGGTACAGGATGATTCTGTTTCTTGTGAGGTCTCACTAATATCTATCATTGTGCACATCCAGATTTCTGAAAAAGGCAGGAGATGATAATTGAGCCATATATAATAGTAACAGGGAGTTGAATAATAAATTCTATGCTCGGTCAAGCATGGCTTGGTTTCTGTCTGAGTTTCATTTTCAGCAATTGCTAGACAGTCAAGATTGAACTCCAGACAAGCAGAGGTAGGACCTGGATTGCATCAAGAATTATGTGTTAGTCATGAGAATTACAGCGTGATCTATTATTAGAGCAACAGAAAATAGCCCTGTGAAGTAAAGGAGAGGCTGAGAAGCAGAGAAACAAGACCTGAGAGGGATCTCACTGTGTCAAAATTAAAGGAAAATAGCAATCTTCCCTTGTGGCAAACATATTTTTAGGGACAGGGCTTAGTGGTGAACCTGGCAGTCTTAGGTTTATGGTTGGACTCAGGGACCTTAGAAGTCTTTTCCAGCCTAAATGATTCTATGATTTTATTCTGAAAAATGCTGCCTCACAAATAGGAAGGCTCTCCCRTATCCAGATGTCTCTGGATTTCCTGCCTCCTCCTTGGGGTGGGTGGACCTGACCTTCCCCCCCTCCAGGTGGGTTGACTGTGGGTTTGTTCCCTATCCCTAGAGGCACCAACTCCCTTTGCTTGGGAGAACCTCTGTAGCCTGCTGTTGCACCTGGTCAGGTGCCCTATGGATTTGGGGCCAGATCCTCACCCCTGGACTCGACTTTCCAGCTTGACCTCAGAACTGCCTTGTTGCTATGGGCTGACTTGGTGGTCTGGACTCTCTGCAGACCTTGGTTACAACTCCTGAGTAACTGCTCTCAGGGCTGGAGTCCCAGGCATGTTGTCCTGTTGGCCTCAGAGGGTGCATGGCTCCCTGGGTGTGCAGGATCCCCCGGCACCGTGCCAGGTACAGCAGGGACAATGCATCGGGAYGTGCTGGACTCGCTCTGAAGTCACCGCCTCTGCCAACGCTTGTGCTCGCACAGCTCAGCACAGGCTGCCCCCAGAGCTCACTCCCAATTTATCACCCCATGTACCCCTCCAGAACTCCTCCCACTTCCAAAGTGAAACGTTTTGGCGGGATCTAGTTCAGGCCTGCAGCATCACTGCTAAGTTCATTTTCATCAGAGGCCAGATAGGAAAACTTAACTTTGACCAACGCAGTCTTTGAGTGTTTAGTCACACATTTGTGTCTTGCCATGCATGGCATTCCAAAACTGAAGGTTGACCTGGCACAATGAACTTCTACAGTGCACTTTTGTAATGAGAAAGAGTGCACTCAGTTGTGGAGTTGAGTGGCTGTGGGCTTTGGGGCATTGTTTTTTTTTTTAAATGGGAATGGCTACAAAAATATGGTCCTTTCTTACTTGTAAAAACTTGTAAATTGATTTTTGACTTTTGCCTTGGAAGGGGCCAGGAGTTGGCAGTCTCATAGGGGTGCTGTTGTAATGGGTATCTCCTGTGGACTTCCTGATTCAGAAAAGTAATTGGTGAGGCCTTCAGACAAATGAAAGAAGTCTCACGTTCGCAGGCCCCTGTCCTCATGGGATATCCACCTGATAGCTGGTGGAAGACTAATACAGCAGGGCACGAGCAATCCAGGAAGTTTCTGGTGTGCCCTGATGACATTTCTAGCACAGGTAGTCAAGAAGCCAACAGGGAAAGGTGATTTCCTGGACTTGATACAGACAAGGAAGAACTGATCTGGGACATGAGTCAAAATCAGCCTTGGCTGCAGTAACTATGAGATGGTGGTGGAGTTCAGAACTCTCAGAACAGGGAGCAGGGCAAAAAGTAGCCCTGGATTTCTAGACAGCAGACTTTAGCCTGAGACAGCTGCTTGGAAGAATCCCATGGGACATGGCTCTGGAGAGACAATGGGTCGAGGAGAGCTGGATGATACTCAAGGATCACCCTCACCAAGCTCAAGAAAGGAACATCTTGAAAATCAGGAAAGTGAGCAAAGGGCACCAGATGCTATCTTTGCTTCAGACTTGACCAGTAAAATTAGCCTTTGGGAATCCCAGGCCTCTGAGGCTAGAGGAAAAGTCTGGAACAAGGAGGACTTACCCTCAGTGAAGGAGGCTTAGACTAGGGAGGAATTAACCATACTGGACACGCACTCCTGAAAGCTGAGGGGGCTGGCAGTGCAAGGCCACTCTTGATTGTCTTTGGTTGTGTCAAATGGTCATTATGACTAGGAGAGGTTCCTGAAGATCTTGTGGAGCTTCTGTATCACTTCTGTATTCAAGAAAGGTAGGAAGGACATCTGGGGAACTGCAGGCTGGTCATCCTCACCTCGATGACTGGGAAGGTGAAGGAGAAAAACTTCCTGGAAGGCGTTTCCTAACACATGAAGAACAAGAAGGTGATTTTGAGTTGTCAGCATGAATTGATTTATAAAGATGAAATCATCCTTGAGCAACTGGATTGCCTTCTACAATGTTATGACTACCTTGGTGGACAAGGGGAAAACAGTAAATGCTTGATTTGTTTGGTTGGTTTTTTTTTAACTGTGAGAGTAGTTCAGTGCTGGCACAGGTTGCCCAGAGCAGTTATGGAGTCTCCATCCTTCAATATCCTTCTAAACCCAACTGGACGTGGTCTCAGGCAACCTGCTTTAGCTAGCCCTCCTTGAGCTGGGGGCTTGGACTAGAGGATCTCAAGAGGTCTGTTTCAACTTAAACAATTCTGTGTGAATTTATTCACCCTGTGTAGACTTTGCAGCTGAAAAATGTCTCAATCTATATTGTGGCAGTCAGCAGCAACAATGAATTAAATAAAATAGATTATTTTCTAAAACTATGATAAAAATTGCATTGAAGTCATTAAAAAGTCCCATTGATTTCAAAGAGCTTTGGCTGAGTTCCAATACTCCTTATTTAAATAACTATCTAAATGGCCTGATTTTCACAAATATAGGGAATGCAGCTGCTCCAGAGGGCTTCACTTGGCTTTGATCAGACTCTAATTAGTTGTACTTGTTTAAAATGTTTTTAAAAAGTTTGAAAATTTGGGKTTTTTTTTTCTACTCACAGTCAACAAACTCAGTAATTCCTGGAGGGGTATAGCTTAAACTTTCCCYAGAGCTCAACCTTTTATATAAAATAACTTCATACAAAATATTGCTACGAAATACAACTGTGAGTATGAAAAATCAGCAGCATGGTACAGAGACTGTTCTGTAATCATAGAAACAGGCCTGGKATTTTGGTGTATCAGGCTTATAAGGCCAAAATTCTGGGGCAAAAAGTGTTGGAGGGTGTCATCCAATAATGTGTTCCATGTCAGGTAGCAAGAGATGAGAATGACTGGAGATTAGAAAAAAAGCATTGGATCCCAGTCTCTTACAAGTGACAGCTGTGTGGGAGACTAATTCCAGTGACGGATGGCTTTGCCTTCTACTTAGTCAGTAGGTRCAGGATGTGTGAATGATGATGTTTCTGAAAAAGACTGGTAATATAATATTCTAGACTGACTAGAGATCTGAGATTTGTTATTGAAAAACTCAGATGGGAATGCTGAAACTGTTTTCTGAACACTGGAAAGCTGAGATGCCAGAGGGAAAGCAATAGCAGTGACATTCTGGTGAAATGTTCATCAGTTATTGTCATGCTTTATTAAAACCAACGAATTAAATACCCTTAACAATTACACCAGTTATTAACAGCTTAGGAATGTGAAAATCTCATTCTTAAAGAAGGTCGCCTGGGCAGCGTTTCCTGTTCTGCTACCAAAATGGGTGCAATTTATGTGTAAATTATTTTGTCTTTTCTACATCTGAAATTGTTCATCAGTTAAATGATTGTAATAAAAACTAGGCCTTTAGATCACAGGGATATATTGTTATTAGCCATACTGTGCTTCCTACTAAGAGGTCAACATTTTTCTTACATAAGTACAAGATGTTATTACTTGGCGATTTTTTAATACTTTATAGGCCTATATTGCATTTCAAATTATTACCACATCTTAAGGTTGATACAGCCAGARCCTCTTTTGTGGTGTTCATTTCTTCTTTGGAAGCATTGGTAAGCATGGCTCCATCTACATTTTTTTCCCTATCTGCTGCAAAAAGAATTTTAAAAAGCTCTGATTGATGAATATGACTATGGGGATAGACAAAGGGGAAATATCCAGCCTGGTTAAGTGCAAACTAGAAATATCAAACCAGACAGCTAGCTAAGCAGACAGGCAGATAAAAAAGTTATGGATGACCACAGAAATACACTGAGAATTACACTTAGCTCAACTGAGGAAAGACATTGAAGAAGTAATGTCCCTCTTGAAGATACCTGAATGTCTAGGCATGAGATAAAAGACAGAAAGGTACATCTGCCCACTGCCAACCATTTTTACTCTCCTGGTGAAAATTCAGGGTGTAAAGATAACCTTAAAATAGATACTTGTTGGTTTCTGCTGTAATAACAAGAAGTGGAAGTAATAACAAATGCTAGAAGAGGAAAAGGCTTGTTCTTTAAATGGTTAAACCAGACTGTGGTATGACTGGAAGGGACCAGCCAGAAGGGTTGTGAGCAACAGTGAGTGCTTCCTCTTCCCCAGACACCCCTGTCATTACAGAGTCATGATGTTATCCCATAGCAGGTAACTCATCTGAAACCCACTCTGAATCCATGTGCAGCAGCACATTGAAAATGCATGTGGTTTGTTGGTGTAGTTTGAGAAATAACTTCTGAGTCTTCTCAAGAGAAAGCATATTATTCTGTGAAACAATTTGTTCTTGAATGAAAAAAACCAAAATTCCAGCATTCATCATTTTTACCGTTGTAAACTCCAGTGAAGCTCTACATGTTTCAAATTTGCATGAATGTCAAAGAGGGAAAGATACATTTTTGGCTCACAGACTTTAAACTTGTTAAGAAGGCGCAGATGCAATGACTGATAAAACTGAAGCCTACGCTTTCTTGCTTTGCTGTGGAAGAGAGGAAGTGGTTTTTCATCTAAAATGTGATACCACGAAGAACTAACTTTTTCCATGCCTGAGTTGTACAGTGTTCTTTGTAGCTAGATTCTTGGCACCTATGAAAATATGACTAATAAAAAGACTGCAGTTGAAGAGATATGTGCAAGATCTAACTACTAAAATGGAGTAACCTTCATCTCAATGTGGGCATTCCTCATCAGAGTGCTTCTAGGTTTCTCAAGATGAAGTGCTGTCCCTCCTCTCTACCTGGTTTAACTGCTGATGAGGTGCAGCTGCAGGGTACGACTCCCTAAGATAGCTGTCAATACCCTTAGCTGCAATGAAGACCTGAATCCATGGGGTACCTGTCTGCTGCCATAAATTTCCATGCTTCCATTGCACTCGCTCACCCCAATGGAAGAGTTGGTTCTAGATGCTGGCCTCTCTGGGATGTTTTGGGGGGTGAAGCTCTTGGATTTAAGGAGAAAGAGGATGGTGTGTCAGTTGTTTTTGCCTTGATCCTGTACCTGAAGATGGTAGCTTACAGAGGAAAATTTCTCAGGGAGAATGGACTCTGAGATGCAGGCAAAGGCCTTCTTTTGGTTCTTTGGCTTTGGGAAAGGGTGGAAGCAGGCACCATTTAGGGAGGGAACCACAGAGCAGGGGTTCCTTTGGGGCACTCTCAGCTCCCAGAACCAGTGGGATTCACCTGGACTGCTTACTGCAATCCCCACCAGCTGTGTGTTCTTGCTTCTGATCCTCCTTGAGTGACATCTTCTTCCCACATATTGTGATGGACTGGAGAAATTGAGCTTCTGCTCTGGCACAACCACTCAGGGCCTGTGGCTGAGGAGCGGGTCAGAAATGCTCTGCAGGTGCCCCGTGAGCCTGTCTGGAACATGCTGCAGCTACCTTTGGCCTCTGTGATTGGTTTTTTTTCCCATAGAAACTAGGCTGGTTTTCCCATAGAAACTAGGAGAGGGGAAAGGAGAGAAAATCCTGTGTACCTGGGCCACTTCTAGCACGGAGGTGGGTCCTGTATCCAGGTCCTGCAGTTTACATGAGGCCAAAGGGTAGGTGCTATTGAAGTCTTTTACTTAGTTACTGACAACCTATTAGGTCTAATTTTAATTGCAGTAAGGCCTCATTGCACTAATCTGAAAGGGTAAAAAAGGTACCTCTTAATGGCATAAATCAGCTTCAGTTTTAAAGCACTACTTTAATTCATTCTCTAGTGTTGAAGAGTGAAGAATATAATTGCACTGGCTTCTTGTTATCACTGCTTGATATATTCAGACCATCAATGTGCATGCTCTGATAACTGGGCAATGGCTGGAGAGCATTAGTGCATGCAACAGAGCTGTGGAGCTGACTTGAGGTTTCCAGAAGGTACCAGGATTAGGGTTTTGTCTCTGAACATCATTTAAATTATCTTTTAATTGATGTTTTGAAAGAGAAAGTTTTGAGAGATGCAAATGGAAACTGTCTAGAAGCAAAAATCCCCCGAAGCCCCACACACCGTTTCTCAGGTTACCTATGTGGTTTCTTGTTCTTACATCAGCCTGACAAAGCAAGGCATTGTAAGAGCTCTCTCCCAGTTTCCCTTCACCATCCAGCCCTTACAGGGGTCTGGTGATGTTTGGAATTTCAGTGCTTTAAGACCCTTGAGGAAAGGTCCTGTATAAATGCTAGGACTCTGTGTATTTATAGAGAGATCTGTCTAATTCCTGTGCCCCAGCTGCCCATCTAGAATGTAACAAAAAATGGTTTTCCCTCTGTGCCACTGGGCAGGGCTGGGAGAGCAAGTAGAGCCATATTGCCACAGCTGTTTGTATGATGCAAAGAGCAATAAAGCTCTTTACAAACAGCACAAACCCCCACCCTCACCTCCGCTAGGTGCAGGGTTTGTCCATGTAGTTGACCTGCTGTGCTAGAGCCGGGTGGAAATGAAGGACTGCTGGTGGCTGGATTGCAGCAGCCAGGTGCCTGATCTGTTCCTTATGATGTGCTGCAGTCCCCTTCAGCGTTGTCTCAATGCTGAGGTGACCTCTTCCCACCCGGTGTGGTGGCATCTCTGGGTGTCACTATCTGGCACTGTAGCTGGCCTGCCGAATAACCAGTGAGTTCTTCCAGCTGGGCAAAAAAATATGTGGAAGTGGCTCGTATCCAAGATGTACCATGGAAGCTGAAATCAACCCATGGGAGTACCTACTATGATCACAGCCTGAGCTTGTGTGTCAGACCTTCGTGTGCCAGAGAATGATCCAGGGAAAGGCAAAGAAGTAGGGGACAAGTTAATTATCTGGGTGCCTTTATCAACCCTGTGCCTCCATAATCAAGAGACCCAAGGGTTCCTAAGCATCTGCTGGTGTCTGGCTTTGAGGAAGGTGGGGTAGTGGGATGCCTAAGCTGAGGGCTGGGTTTCTTTCCACCAAACAGCCATGGAAAATGCATGCTCCAAGGGCATAAAGGGTGTAAAAATACAGTGATTTACACGCAAGCGGTTTCTCATCAGACTCCTCTCTGTCTCCCAGATTTCAGCTGACTATGTAATAGATAAGAGTGTAGGAAAGAAGTCATCGGGCCTGGATTGTCTTCTTGCAGGGAAAGCATGAGCACAGATTACGGAGATAGACTACACCCTGCACTGTGGTTAACCACATCAACCAGCAAAAAGTCCCCTTGCTTATATTAACAGCAAGATCATGCTTAGCATCCTACTTGATAAAAGCACGTTTTGCTAAGCCTGTTTTCTGTTTCAGTCTTTACAAAGGATGTAGGGCCTTGCATACTTTGCTGGAGAAGTCCCATCCTGCTGCTGCTGGTAGTCCTTGGCCCTTTCAAACAGGGTGGAAAGGTGGAGGGTGGAAAGCACCGTATGGACCCAAGTCTCCTGGGGGTGGGTCAGCTGCTGGATCATGGTTTCTTCAAAGTGGGTGGCCTTGGGTGCTTTGATAATGTTGCTGTTTGCTAATTTTTGTGTCCTTGGTCCTAAACATAATAGTCATTATGACATCTGGCATGTGTAATGTGCTGTACATAGAATGCAGGAACCATTTGCTTTTCTGCACTGGCAAGCAGCTTTCCCTTAGGATGGAGAGGGACTGTTATTTAACAGCCCATAGAAATACATATGGCAGCTGGAAAAGAAGTAAGTGTGAAACAGGAAGCAATGCTTTTTCAAGAACTGGAGAGGGAGGACTATTATTTAACACTTAGGGATGCTCTCTATCCCTCGTGATGCTCCCATGGGGTCTTCTGAATCTGGGCTAGCCTTTCTCTTCATTTTAACAAAGGCTGGATGGGTTCTGATGCAGTAAGTCCCCGAGAGAGTTGACAAAGGCTACCCAGGAATGTCAAGGGGGAGATGGCAAAATGGTGTTTTTAGTCTTAGCGCCTGATTTCATTCAAGCTGGCACCACACCTGTACAAGGGAAAGAAAATCAGCCAGGCAGCTAAACTTGTACTTCCTTCTGATATAGCAATACATTTTGTTAGAAACAATCAGTCACTTATAATCCTTATACAACAGCTGCAGTTTCTCCTCTCAGCCTCGCACACTGTGCCATTATAAATAGATTGTCATATTCCTTGCAGCACTAAATTGCTTTCTACATTCCCAGTCCCTGGGAGAACTGATTGACTTGGGAAACCTGCCATTTTGGTAGCCCTCCAGAAAAAGTGATTACTTATTTTTGCATCTGTTGCCAAACCTGTATAAGTATGTTACCATTAAAAAGTCGGTATTTAACCACAATGGCCATAAGGGGGTATTTGATATGACAGTTGTTTCCTGCTGTGTTATGTTTCTCTGTACACAAGAAGCAAATGGGTGGTTTTAATTAGAGGAGGGGGCCTTCCTAGCTATATCTACACTGCTTTGAACACACAATGCATTCTTGCTTCTTTAACCAATGCAGCGATTAAGGATTTAAAAATGCAGCCCACAAAAAACCAAACAAAAATCCAAACAGAAATATACCTGCTGTAGGGAGCACATGAGCAAATAAATGTTAAGTGCCTAAGGGTGGCCCTGGAAGTGGAGTGGTTGTGTGGCTGCAGGATACCAGAAGAATAACAATATTCCCAGCATTCGCGTGTCCTGTGGCCCAGTACAGAAATGTATGCAGGGCAGTGTGCGGGGCACTCCGGAATCGGGGATGTGTCTCTATGTGTAGCAAGATCTATTGCCATAATGACCTGATCCTGCTTGGTGAGTAAGTGAAAACCTCCCCCCTGAGGTGAATATGATACCATAACCCTTTAAAAACCTTCCAAGACAAGACAACGTGTCTCATGCTTAGCTCTGCAAAATAGGACATTTTGTGCTGCGTGGTTCTTAATGAGGCAATGTCTGTTGCATTTTAATAGCATTCTCTTAGGCATTGGCCCAGATTGGAGCTCCTTCAGTAGCTGTTTATACACTTAACATTGAGTGCTTATTGATTAAAACCCAAACACAGCCTCAGAAGCAGGGACCAGTTTGTCCTGACCAGACTCCAAACTGATGCCCCCTCCATGCTTGTTCCCTCCCTCTCTCTGTCCAGTCCCATGAAGGGTGGATTTTTTACTGTGTGGTGAGAGACCTCCAAGGGGAAAGGTGCAGAGCTGTTCTTGTCTCTGTTTTGTTCTTCACCAACTCTCTTTCTAATCTGGACTGATTTGGCAATTAAATGCCCCATGAGAAGGTGTGAGGTGGGCTGAGAAAGGAGCTGAATCTCCCCTTCTAGGCCAGCTGCTGTAAAAATGCAGTTCATACTCAAAGGCTGGGGGAGGAGGTGACACCCCTGAAGTGTCATTTTTGAGAGTCGATGACCATAGGAGAGGGCCTGCTGGACTCATCTCTCCAGAGAAGCGGAAGATGGAGGAGACATCTAGCTTATAGCTGGGGCTTGGGGTGGATATTAGCAGGTTCCTCTAGGGCAGCTGTCATCATGCAGGGACTTTCTGGTGAACGTGATGTGAGCTCGTGATCTGACAGGGACCTCATGAACGTATGTTCCTCCAGGGATTGGTGGCAGGTACAGACTCTGGCTTGGGTCACAATTTTACACTTAGATGTTCTCATCTTCCGAAATGCTTTATTAAAGTGAAACCTAAGCCCAGAGACCTCAAAGTGCTTTTGGAATAGGTAAATATAGTAATTTCATAGTTTTGGATGAGGGCAGGGTTTCTAAAGATAGCCATATGTCTAGCATCATCTGCTGCTTCTCTTGTCTGTTCTTCTGTGAGAGTCCTGTTTGACATGTATTTTAGTTCTAGATTAGAGACAACAGACTACTTCGTGACTGAAGGTAGAGGAGTACGGGGCAGAAATAATCTGTAATAGGTACTCACAAAAACATACAGATATACAAAATGTTATGGCTTTGATATGAGTAAGAATTTAAAGTTACTTACTAGGCTGTCTGAATACCATTTTACATCTGGTCTGTGGAGGGTTTTAGCAGGCTCAGCCTATTTAGATTGAGCAGATACTTATTGCATACTAATCAGAATACCTACTGATTTAGCACATCTAATGTTTTTCATCTGGCTAATAGGAATCTCCTCGGTTGTTCTTCTCCTCCATAAATCCTTCTAATGTCCAGTACTCTTTTTTAATATGCAAGTCCTTTCTCCTGAATGTGAACAGCAAGATTAAACAGGATGCTTATAAATAAGTAGCTCTATACTATGGAAAGCAGCTGGCTAGTAAGTACTGTAAAATCAGCATCCTTTTGTACTTTCAACTAGAGCATTAGTGAGCTTCGTGCCTTGGTGCACCATGAAATCCAGGTCTGGGATAAAATAAATGCAAAGATCCTAGAGTTTTTTCCCAAAGCAAGGAAAAGAAGAGATCACAAATCATTACATATCTACTGTATTTTCCCTGTACTACCTTACTGCTGAGCTGCAGTTCCTTATCAGCACTTCCTTCTGTCATTCCCTGTTGCCAGACCTCTACAAAATGCCTGCAAAGCCTTCAACGTGAAGTAGGAAAGATGATGCCTGTCTCCAAGTTATGAAGATTGTTTACAATCCAAATATTTGAAGATGTTGCTAGTTATATGGTAACCAGAACCCGTGTAACTCAATGCTTTAATTAAAGGTTTCTGTTGACTGAAGCACAGATGATAGCCGATTTAAAAGCTGTTGCTGCAGCTAGGTTTTATCTACCTCTAAAGCTGACACTAGAAAACATGTAATTCAGAGCAAATATAAATTTAAAAAAAAAATAGTGGCTGGCTGGTTGCTGTGCAAATGCAGTCAGCTATTTGTAGTCTGGCATGATGGGAAGAATATCTCTGATGGGGAAAACTGCACCCTCTGAGAAAGCCTCTGGCTTGCATTTTCTTCTATTTTGTGACTCTCTATGGTTTTAATCTCTCCCAGGACTCTCTGCCCACAGAAAATACCTTCTGAACAACTTTCTATGGGCTCTTCGGAGCTTCTGACCTCTTCAGTGGTTTGGCCACCATTGTTGCTATTGGTGTTGAATTTGGAGACTCAATTATTTGCGTAGTAGCAGGTAGTGAAGGACTCGGGCTGGCRGTGCAAAGGCATGAGCTCAAACCTTACCAACTTACTTGTTCCCAATAAATGTGAGCAGAAATCTTCCCTGAGGGGGATTTTAAGAAGGCATCAGCTGCTCTGGAGATGTATCCAAACCTCTGGACCTTTTTAGGTTTGCCCATCACTTCTTACAATCRGGAAAGAAATGCATGACTCTGTGAGGAAGGTATTTTAAGCTTATTTTCTTTAATCTTCTGGGTTCTGTGGTTGTGACTCCCCTGAGGTCATACAGATATTTTTAAATGAATTCTCACTGCTTGAATAACAAGAAAATAACGTCTTGGTTTTCAACTTCTGTATTCTCCAGCTTCATAACTTTGGGCACTCCTCAGATGAAGCTGAAGTCGTTGGGCCATTTCAAGAGTCCTTTTGTATTTACATTAATAACAAACCTTCCCCCTCAAAGAACGTTTGCCATACTTCAAATGTTTATTGTTCAGCTGGGCTGGGGAACAGCTGTATTGAGCAAAGCCCCATGTGACACCCATTGCATTCCTGGGTGATTATAGACTACTGCCAGCGACTGTTTAATGTGTACRTTGCAGTAGAATCCGCACGGCCCGGAGCACAGCTAAGGGAAAAAAAAACCCCTTGCAATCTGAGTATGAAATCATCACACAGGGATATGAAAAGCAAGGAAGAGGTCGTTGCAGCCCTGGTAGAATGTCTTTTGTCCCTCCCTGCGCTGAATTTGTACCTGTTTTTTGGCAGGAGAGAGCTCAGCCTGTGTGTTCGTGTGCCTCGGCATGGAGGCTTCGGAGCCGTTTTCCCCAGAGATGGCTCAGAGCTTTTCTCCAAACCACATTTGCATTGGGAAATGGAGTCTGTCAAAATGGAAACGTGTTGTGGGATCACACCAGCATTCGGGGGGTAGCAGGAGGGGACTCATTGCTGCTTTGGGCATCTTCACTTTGTTCTGATTGGTGCCAGCCTGGGTTGATGTGACAAGAGGAAGGCATTTTGTTTCAACCAGCAATGCTCCCATTGCTTTTCACTTGGTCAATTTAAGTTGAAGGGAATGTTAACATTAAAACTTAACAAAGGCAACAGCACTTCATACTGTGGTGTTGTTGTAGAAGTGAGGTATTTCTGCACTTTCAAATTGATTTATTTTAAAATAATTTCTAGCTAACAGAAAAACTTAAAAATTGGACTTTTTAGGTTTATCATGATACACAGTTGGAAATGCTGGAGTTTAATGTGTCCCTGAGACCACACTGTTTCTTGCTCTGACCTGTGCCAGATAATACCAATGTCTGAAACATTAAATTTCCAGACCAAAAACGCTTAGGAGAATGTTATTCACTGATTCACTTATAAACCTTTAAAATTTTTTGTTGTAAGTAACACAGTTACTCAGCTTTCCTAACAGGAGAAAATTTTTAAATCATCCATGGTGTTTAGATTGCTGCCCTGCCATGAGCTACTGTCTTGCTAATGTCATCCAACAGGCACAAGGGAAGAATGAACTACTGCAACTTGTTAATAAAAATAGTTTTAGTACTTGGGATTGTTTCAAACATGTTCTGCTTGGATGGATTTTTGTGCTAAGAGCAATACTTCTTCCTTACCCCCAAATCTTCTAAAACAAAAGAAAGGGCCATGTAGCTATTGATTGTCTTTTAGCAGTTCTCAAATAAAGAAGGAAATTATATTCAGGCAGGCCTTTTAAATTGATTTGGAGGTCTCATCTGGGCTTGTCTTGCATGAGAGCCCTGTGCTTCACTAGCCCTCTGCTGTGTGCAAGCTGGCTCTTCTCCTCAGCTTGGCAAATAATAATCTCAAACGTGGGTTAAACTGACAAGCGGCTCCTTAAAAAAAGCCTATTTTAAATGGCTCTGTGAGAATTTCCAGCAAGTCCCCAAAATGTTTCGGGAACATTGGATCTGAAATTAGCTCTCTCTGATTAACTTCCATGCGGCAGGCTATTGCGGGGCCACCTAGATTCTTCCTGTTAATAAGGCTTATTTAAGGGGCAGAATAATGACAGTCTTGCAAAATGCCTGCTTTTGCAGGATTTTCGGTACAGTTTTGATGACTCAGAATTGTCAGATGTGATTCTTTTGAATTAAACGTGGTCAGTAACTGTTAACATTTTTGCAGGGTATTAAAGATTTGAAACTGTTTCATGGTAGCATTTTTGTTAGGAAATAGGAAATAGGAAATGAGGCTTTGCAGGCTGTGCAGAAATTTGGTGCAGGTTTTGGCTTCCTTTTTTTCTGATGCTATTTTCCATGAAACGAAATACTCCTTAAGAGAATGTTTTTAGTTCACTTAACATTAAAAAAGATTTTCATTTGGAGAGAATAATTTCTCCAAACCCTAGATTAGGCTGTGCCTAATCAGCTTAAAGAACTGGTTTTGTTTGGGAGCCAGTACCTCAAGTCAGATTCTTTCGGACTCACTTTCATGAGATGGAGAAACTGGGAATGAAGCTGCTGACTGTGGTTCAGCCCACCTCCATGAACTCAAGGGTAAGAAAAAAGTCACTTTTCGTGTACAGCTCTTGGTCTCTGCCTGCTACTACTTTGCTAAGAAACTTCTCTGGACTTCTCGCTACTTTGATTTAAGTGGAAGTCTGTTCAATGCCTCTCCCATTTTTTTTCCCTTTTTTACCTGAAGTGGTGACTTTGGAGGACATTTTCTCTGGGATAGTGGGGAATGAGATACAATTTTCCCCCGAACTGCTTTCCTTTTGTGTTCCTATCTAGCCTTAATTAGCCCAGCAGGATCAAAGGGATGGCCATTTGTGTTTCCCAGTTGGGCAGGATGCAGCCTGGAACGGCAGGGAGGTGGTTGCCTGTGTAACTGGTGTTTCTGATGCTGAGCAGGGAGACAAGAGATGGAAAGGGCCATGAGCTGAAAATTAAACTATGAGCCCGCTGAAAGTTTGGAAGAAAGATTTCAAGCCCTTTGCTGACTGTGAGATGGTTTAGATATAAACGAATCCATCAGACCTTTGTCTGAGTGAAGAAAATGCTCATATTCGGAGAAAATGCTCCATTGCAATGGAGCCATGAGACTCTCAACCCTGGGGAAGGGAGCAGGGATGCCTCTGTGGATGCCAGATATCCACTGGGATGCCCCGACACATCCTTCCCAAGGCTGCTCTAGCAGCTCTGCCCTGGACCTTGCCCCATGGATACTTCAGCCCGCACTTACTTTCTGTCTGTAATATTTAGGGGGAAGTGTGGTGCACTGATGGGAAGCAGCTAAAAATGAGCAGGCTAAATCTGTTTGGACCTGCAATGTATTTCAACTTTGACCTTTGATATCTCTTGCTGCCACTGTCTCGCCTCTCCTTTTATCAGAGACTTCCAGTCTCATGTCAATTTTAAGACATGGGACGAGGGCCTTGGGCAAATATTCACTGGAGATTAGGAGGAGACTTTAGTGAACGCAGCGCAGCAGAAGCACTCGCACGACAGTGGCTTTTGAAAAACCTTTCTCAGGGCAGTTGCAGCAAATCTGGAGCACGCCCTGATTTTGTTCACTTGAGATGCCAGCTGCAAGGCATGTTGTTCCATGTGAATTTTCCTTTGCGTTTCACCCGCTAAAAATGTCCGCTATGCGGCTGCTGGGGGCTTGGAACGAATTTGGGAACGCATCCAAGAAATGGTGGGTGGGTGTGTTGTGTGGGTGAAGGGTAGTGGATGGAAATCATTGTCAGATGAGGGGATACAAAGAAAAGATGATGCCAGTGCACACCCTGGCCAGAGCCGGGACAGGGAGAGGGAGGGAACATTCGTTTCCACGGGGTGCCTGAAGACGCTGACCCAGATTTGCGATTGGCGTGGGGTTTTCGCAGCGCCGAGTGCGCATGCAGCAACTCAGCAGGAAACGGCTTGTGCAGCATGAGCGTTTCATCACATCCCTTCCAGGGCGGTGAACGGACCACCTGGAAGTCTCTGAAGCTTGATGGCTGGAGTGGGAATTGCTTCCCACTTCCTACCCTCTTCCCCTCTGTAATTACTAAAACTCTATCGAAAAGCTGAGCAGTGGGGTCTGGCTGCAAGGTCAGCTGCATCTCTGAGGCAAGCCCTGCTGTGAGCAGGTGATTGCACCGGGTAACTCACAGAAATCCCACCTGAATCACCAAAAATCAGTGGTTTTGTAGTGGTATGAGAGTGGTGTCAGGTCCCTCGAGACATACACACCAGTGCAGAGCTGGCTGCAGGTGCATCCACCTGCCTCTGAACTGCTTCAGTGAGAGCTTATCCTTTTTACCTGCATCCTAAGTAGTTGTTCAATGACCAACAAATGATCACTGCTTAGTTTCCGTGTTTCCCTGCCGTCAGTCAGGTAAAACTATCGGTGTTATTTTATGTCTAGCACAGTTCTGCTGAAGGAAATGGTGCCGTTCAAAGACCTACAAGATGCAGAATTTGGTCTGACCTAGAGCTTATTTAATAAAACTTTGTTGACTTTATTGACTTCCTCTTTCTGTTCGAGTTACAGAACCACATCCTCCTTTCATTTTCACCTGCTTTCAGAGATCCAAGCTCAAGACCTGTAAGAAGCACCAGGGAAAAGGGGAAGGCTGGACTTGCTGCTAAGGCAAGTCTAAGGTCTAACTCAGTCCTGCTGAGACCCATTTCAACTGCCATGGACTTATGCTTCCCATTTGCGTCCCCTTTTCTCCCTCCAAAAAGTGGGAATGATTCCAGTGGCCTGTCATCAAGGTATTAAACAGCTAAAGAAGTTGAGGCTTTGAAACTGGCAGACAAAGCACAAACTGTGGCAGCATTGTGGAGTCCTCATAGAGATTGTATTTSCTTCATCACACAGCAAGGCCACTGGGAAGGTCATGGCACTTTGGCTTCTTGCTCAACCTCCCTCCCCAGGATTTGGAAGGAGACTCAGCCTGGCCTCAGCAAGTGTGCAGGCCCTTGGGTCTGTGGATGTGACTACACATGGCTGCAAGGTAGCAGTTCTCGGGATATTTCAGGTTTTTTCTGTTTCCATTTCTGATGAGGTAGCAAGGCAAGAGCTGGTGGTCTGCTCCTTGTACTGAACCCCAGAAATGTCACTGCTCCTCTAGTTTTGACAAATGAGTCATGACCGATGTTGTCCTAAGTGAAAATTGCATCTTCTTATGTCCCATTAGGAGCTGGGATGGATATCTTCCTGCAGGTCCACTTCTGTGGAGACTTGGCCAAGCAGGAGTTGGGTCCCTTATGTGGGACAGCTTCAGGCTGGCAGCAGAGACCTGAGTTTCGGCACCATGCTGGGCCCCTCTTCATGCGTGAGGTCACATCACTTCAACCCTTTGTGCAGGGAGGTGGCAGCTCCCCTCACTGCTGAGGGCTAATAGATCAGTGCTGCATGATGCCAGCCACATGTCTGCCCTCAGACGTGCTCATTGTGCCTGCCAGCATTGATTTCATTGAAGGGAAGCCCTCGGTTTATTGTGCCAAGCCCTTTTTTTTTGTGCCAAGATCTCCTTGGCACAGGAGAGGAGGGGTATTTGTCAGGAACTGCAGCTATCCCTGAGGTTTGCTGGTAGTTTTTAAAGCTGCTGTGGTCTGTGAATGACCATGGCACTCACTTGCAGTCGTGGCTGCAGCTTCCAGGTCACCCAGGAGGGACTTGGTTGCTCCAGGCCACAGTGACTTCTGCTGGGCTGCTCCTTCCAGCCAGCCTGCCCAGTGGGATGAGGGAACAATCCTGCCAGCATTGTGCTGGATAAGGCCACCTCCTTATAGTGGAGCACTTACCATGGACCCTGTGGTCAGGATAGGTCCCCTTTGCCTGGCTTGGGCTGCATAAGGGCTGGGAGCATGAGGAAGAGCTGGGTCCGATCCCTGTGATTCTCCTCCAGTTTGCTGCCTCTTCAGCCTGAACTTGCCCCTTACCCTTGTAGGACAATAAATGCCAATTGAGGCGTGTCTAATTCTTCCCTATCTTCCTTAGCCTGTACTTCTTTCCTTATTGGAGCGGCCAAAAATAACCTCTGCCTCCTGTCCAAGTGTAGTTCATGCAAGATTGGCCTCCCAGTACCCACACAGGAGAGTAAAGTGCACAGCTGGGGTTTTGTCCATGGGCAAAAGCAACTGAAGTGCAGCGAGCAGGGGATTTCCAGAGGCGAGGTTTGTCTGCAGCTACTGGGGATTTTCCAAGAAGGATGATCCAAAGCGGAAGCCTTGAGTAGTCCTYGCTGCATCTGTTTGGTTAGGTTGCATTTCATGGCCTATCTATCACAAGACATTGCAGGAAAAAAAATAGTGTTTTGGATTCAGAGGGCTTTTCTTTTTTTTTCGCCTGCCATAGATTTCTTCCTTTTGTTGCCCTCTTCTTTCAGTGTGCTGCCTCGTGGTTGCTGGGTAAGAGGGTGACTGAAGCACTGGTGTAGAAATGCCCTGTGTGGAAACAGAGGCCTTGACAGGGGTAGATAGCAAGGGCCAGATCTTCAGCAGAAGGTAGATGGGTGCAAAGCCTCTGCCTACAAATGCAGCCGTCCCTGTTTACGCTTCTCTAAAGGCCTGTCTAAGAGAAAGCCAGCTGAGCCAGGGAGCTTTTGTACTTGCAAGGGAAGGCATGATGAGAGGGGAATTTGTGTGTCCCTGCCACCTCCGACTTGCTTTCTTGACTGCTTTTCTTTGGGGTTGGGGATAGCTGATGGACTCAGAGGTTGTTCCCCTACAGAGGTGAACCTTCATGGAGGTGACTGTTCAGGCCAGGGCGGCTCAGGCACAGGGTGTCCCATGACCATGAGCACATCGGGGAGGTGGTGTGGGAGTGGCAGAGGTTTCACTGCAGCTGGGGCTCTGAGTACAAGGGGGATGATGTGGCAAGAGCCTGCGTGATGCAAGTGCTGCACGTCTCTTGCACGTCTGGTGCATGAGGAAGCACGGGGAAAATCCTTGAGCTCTGTAGACAGTTTTGTTCGTGTCTCCCAGACGAAGATGAACTGTAGCAGTGGTTGCAGGTAAATCTCACTCCCCCCGGTGACTGGGAGCCCTTGTCACGCTCTCTGATTCACGGCAGCTGTAGCTGGAAGCTTAGATGGGACAGAGGTGCCACGTGGACCTTGCGCTGGGTCTCTGCACAGCGGGGACTTCTCTAAGTCGGAAAAGTCCACGTTGGCCAGCTGCATGTGGGAGGTGGAGGGAAATTAGAAGGAGCACGTGAAATGAGCATTTGTCTGTTTTGAGCTTTAAATACTCAAGGAAACTTTGCAATTACAAGAGAACAAAAAGCTCAGCCCTCCACCCCATTAGTTTTTGTGCATCTTTGTGTGTGTATCTATATATAAAGGGTTATTTTGGAAGGCTGCTCAGCCCATCTCCCATCCTCCATCTCTCATTCATTCAGCAGGGCTCTGCTCCTCCTGGCATACTGGAATGTGAGAGAATGGTAACACAGCACACACCTTAGTGCTAACAAGACTGATACTTGAAAGTCAGGATTAGAGACAGGCTTTTGACATAGTGATCTCCCAGCATGACACATAGTAAAATTTTCTTTTCGCTTTACTCCTGCATTGATGTTCACCTCTTCCATTCAGCTGGAGACCAGTGGCAAGTCTGTGGCATTTCCAGTCAGGCCAGGATGTTAATTTCACTGACAGACCTGGAATACAGACTCTTGAATGCTGTGCACCACTAATGCACCATTGAATAACACTTACTATTATTTCCCAGGGCTTTTCTTCTCAGAATACACCTAACCTGAGTATATATTAACTTTGCATGTAAGCTGGAGGCAATGGCTCTGCTGTCAGCTTCAGCAGGCAAGCCTCGATCAGCAGCTGGATAGACCAGTGCTGCTGTTACGCCCATCACTGCTGGCTGCAGATCTGGTCCATCCATAGCACTGGAAGTAGCTGGAGAAGGGGGAAACTCTTCTCTGGAGTCAGGGTCAACCAACGGGTATCAGGATACTGGAGCAATATCAGAGTTGGTCACTTGCTTCTCTGAGGCAACAAAATGTGAAACATTTGGTCCATCAGAAAGGCTCAAGGCATGTGTTTATATGGAGTGAAGCCTTCAATCGGTAGGTTGTTATAATGTGCCTGGTAGCAATAGCAAAATATCTGCCCTTCTTTGGGGTTATATAGAGGGATTTCTCGATAGCTTCCACTGTCCCTTTGTAAATAAGGGCATGAGCCTCAAGTGCATCAAAAGGCAAAACTCCATTGCAGCTATTCTGCCCTAAGCGACGGGGGACATTGGCCTCGTTGTTACTGTTGGCCTTCCTTACTCAGTTTTTCTGATTTCCACTCAGAATTACTCACACCAGTTTTTCAAATGGGATATTTGTGGTGACTAAGCAGGGTTGGACGAGTCTAGCATAGTTCATGATATCTTATGCTAGCATACGACGTTGTTATTTTTAATGTAATGATTTATGAAAAGTATATATACCGGGGGAGGAGGGGTATTATGTATGAGTACACTATATATGGGGATCTCTCCTTGTAATATCAACTTTCAGGCAGTCAATGGTGCTTCCTATTTTGTATACAGCCATATAGAATTGGATTTAATGCTCCATGGGGCTATGTAAAATGATGCAGTAAGGGAACTGGGAGGCAAAAAGGCTTTTAAATGCGCTGTAATATTCAGCTCCCGAAGACTGTTCAGAAAGGAGCGGTCTGAGACATTTGCCAACACTTGCCCACAGCTGTCCCAAGAAATACTGTCCCTGGTCTTCCTACTGTACGGTAGGTGTGCAGTACTGATGGGTTATTGTGCTGCTCTGACACTGGAATACCAGCTTTACACCCTTGGTGGGAACAGCTCTCTGRTATCCATTTGACTCTGCAAGCCTGCAAACCTGGAAAAAGGTCCCTCAGCAAAGCAAAAGCCTAGGAATCCTTTGTTTTTCTGCCAACAAATAGGTATCKTCAGAGGAAAACAAACAGAAACCGGCTGATTTTGTCAAGTAGATCTGAGATGAAAAGTCAAGAACCCCATATCCTGCCTGTGAATTTTTATTTATGCAGAGTGGGGTTATGGAGCTGCGGTATTGTACCAGCAGGAAGGTGCCAGCCCAAGGAGTCCTGTTCTTCAAATCTCTGGAATCTCAGGGGGGAGTGCAGTGTCCATAGGGAATGATTGTGTTTTATAGCACATCCACTCGACTGCTGATAAACTGGAGCACCATGGAACCCTTGGGTACATGTTATACCCTCCACTGGAGGTGGCATTTCAGCAAAACCTCTCTTCTCAAACTCGGCAAAGGTTCTGGATAATTCTCTTGGAAAAGAAAATCCTCTCTCTGCAGGGTGGTGGTGATCTGGCAGGGTGTGAGCTGCATGCGGGTTGGAGGGTAGTCACTGAAAGTATTCATCACCTTTCCAGTGTAATTACCACCTCTGCGACAGTCTTGATTTCTAAATGGTTAAAGTTTATGAGTCACCTTTTGTTTCCCTCTTCCATAGCTTGATAATGAATGTTTTTCCCTTAAAGTCTAGTCATGACTGATCAACTCTAGTCATCACTGCTGTGAATGATTGCAAATTGTGCAATATTGTCCCTTGATGAARATTTGTCCCTTGATGAAAAGGAGTGACCTCATCGTTTAAACCCCGGTGTGACTCTTCTCCCAGGCATTTTCTTCATTAGCAGGGGTTAAAGTCACAGAGGAGCAGGAAGGCTCCTGTAATGGGAAAGATCAAACTCAAAGATTAGGGAATGGCTCACTGAAACCGCCTGAGACTGTCACAGCCCTTTTCACTCAGCTAACTTGCACGTGAATCGGGGAAGTTAGCTCACCAAATTTTTATGTGCTTCTCGCAGTGTGGGAGTATCCCAGAAAAATTAAGAGGCAGTGAATGTGTGTGGAGTAATAACACTCAGTTTTACACAAGGCGTAATTAACACGTGGAAATTCCTTTCAGAGAGAGTGCCGAGGTCAAGAGGCAGGAGAGAGGGATTAAGAGAGCGAAGGAAACACTTGGAAGGCTAATGAGACTGCTCCCAACAGCTCTGTTAGAAGGAATCAAAAGGACTGAGGAGTCTCTCGCCTTCGGGAGCACTTGCCAAGGCTTGGATGTTGTAGCTGTTCCTTGGTTGTCCACTGAGGGAGTCATTCAGTCTTTCGCTGGATCTCCACTCTCAGAGGCTTATGACAGAGTAGTGGTCACTGGGGTTGCCCATAACGCCAATTTGTTTGTGTAGTATGGAGAGAACGAGCCAAAAGCATTTTGTGTGTGTGTGTGTAAATATGCCTATGCACGCGACGTAAATTGGATTATTTAATGTTCGTAGTTGTTCCGACCGCACTAAGTTTTATGGCTGAAAAGTCTGAAGCCATGACATTGTCAAGGAGAAATGTTGCATTTATCACCTTTTCGCTTGCAGGCTCCATTTTATATACTGACCTCAGCAAATGTAGCAATGAAGACAGCAATATCAAGGAAAAAAATCAAAACAAAGCCTCCCGGCTGCTTACACATGCATGTTCCCAAATCCTGCACTGCGCTAGGTTTGAGTTTTGCAAAATCTTTTCTTTATAATTGGCTGAACAAGCAATCAGGTTAAAACAACCTCCTCTTTCCTTCCTCTCCCCATTCCCTACCCAAATCTGCACTAAGCTCCTCACACCAAAGTTTGCTTTTTAAAACTAAAATTTCTGAGCTTTTCCTGATATGTGTTTCTTTGGAATATCTTAGTGAAACGTGCATGTCCTAATCCTCTGAGCAGTGGCTCGAGGTCCCTGCTGTTCCCCAGCAGGCCAGGCTGCAGGACGTTGAGCCAGCCAGGATGACAGAATGCTTGGAAGCCCCTATCACTCTCCTGAGCCCAAGCCGAAGTTTTATTTACACAGTTTGCCAGAAAAACGTTAGTCATGAATGAAATATCCATAAGATCACTGTCCTCCTAAGCTTTTATTTCATCTATTTTGAAAGGATGTATAATCCTATAATACAATGCAGTCTTTTAAGAAGTGCTGTGGATGAGAGATGACTTGTATTTGCAGTGACAAATGGAACAGATGAAGAGACCTGTTGTTTATGGCCCATGGTGGCAGTTACATACATCCTTTGCCCGATGAGGCAATTCCTTATTTGTGTATTGAGTGCTAATTGTTTGAGTTTGCTCCATGTTTGACACAGAGGACACTGCTCACTCCCCTGGCATTTACAATGAGTGCTSGTCGTCGTGAGCAGTGTAGTCAGAGTGCCACAGTGAGTAGTACACAAAGGGGTGCTGATTTTGTTAACCCTATAGGTGGGAACATCACTATTACCTTCATCAGGAACAGAGATTATCCCTGCCGGGTGCCCTGTGCTGTCCCAGGCCCTCCTGGGAATGGAAGTGTGATTCAAGAGTTGCGAGAAGGCCAGCCAGAGGACAGGACAAAAGGTGGGATTCCTGGGAACTGCAGGACCCCTCTTCTCTTCTGGTCTTRATGCTCTGACGAGAGAGCTGTGGGAGGATGAGGGTAAAGGAAAAGCAGTGCTCTGGCTGTGCTTGGGATTAGAAATGTGTTCCCTGGCAGGGAAAGCTTTGGTGATTCATTATCAGAGCCTTCATGGGTCTGAAACAATTTTACTGCACATTTCTCAATCCCTGCTCTGCTCATCCTGCAGATAACTAGGCGACAGGCAAAGACTTTYGAGAAAAAAAAAAGTCAGAAGTCAGAAGCAGCATCACAGCAGCAGCTGGCAGAGCTGCTGCAGATAAGGGCTGGTGACGATTTCCATTACCCTGTTGCTTGAGTGCTTACGGCTCAACCATTAAAATTAGTTCAGAGCTAAAAACTGATATTGAGTTGCTCATCTCTAAAACTGAACACCCAGAAGGAATGATTTCTACAGCGAAGATCTCTCATTCTTGGCAAAATTTATAGTAAATACACTTGTCCCTCTCTGTGAGCTGCAGGCACAGACCTACCCATACAGTTTGCAGTTCAGGGCACAGAGCTACAGGGGAAATTATCCAGGTGTGGACTCAGGGCTTTTCCTCTATCCTCAAAACGTGCAGGCAGCTGTATGGCTGCGTGTGTAATGCACCCCATGTATGCCAGTGAGAACAGCACACAAGCACACACTGGTGTACTCAGCTGTGCTTACYGGTGCTTCTGGACACTCAGCTGGGCTGAGTTGTGACGTTTGCTGGCCCCTGTTTTGGCCATGATGCTAGGAAGAATATTTTTATTTGAAAATAATGCAAACTCTGTTTTAATCCTTTACATTTATATTTTTGGAACCTGTTTAGGCGATGAGCTGTGCCCTTAAAAGCGTAATGAACCTCCAGTTCCTATCCCTTTCTGTCCTCCCAACAGCCCCTGAGCAGTGCTGCTACTGCTAATAGTTGTGTTGTGAGGCTTCCCCTGTGGGCAGGGAAGTACATCTCCAGTATACAAGGGGAAAAGTCCCTTTGGAGTGCTTCTTTCTGAGGAGGTCATTCTGCACTGTAGGAAGTAAAGAAATAGAGAAGATAAATCTTGGACATGTGCTGTGCCTGTACAGACACGTGGGGACCTGGTAGCTGCTGTTGTCAACGCGTGTGTCTGCTGCAGTGCCTCTGGAAATACCTCTTGGAACAATTGTTCTTAGTGATTTTCTGTGGTGTTTCTGGAACACCAGGTGTGCCTGGTCACTGTGTATTTTCTCTGGCCTAGCAGTGAAGCAGAATGGGAGTGGCATGTGGAGGGGTATGGGGATATTCAGGCAGAGAAAGCTGGGGCTGTTCAGCCTGGAGAAGAGAAGGTTGTGTGGAGGCCTCACAGCAACCTTCCAGTGTCTGAAGGGAGGCTACAGGGAAGCTGGAGAGGGACTGTAGATCAGGAACTGTAGTGATAGAACAAGGAGAATGGCTTCAAACTGAAAGAGAGTAGGTTTAGATGAGATATTAGGAAGAAATTCCTTACTGTGAGGGTGGTGAGGCGTTGGCCCAGAGAAGCTGTGGATGCCCCATCCCTGGAAGTGTTCAAGGCCAGGTTGGATGGGGCTCTGAGCAACGTGGTCTAAAGGAATGTGTTCCTGCCCATGGTAGGGGGTTTGGAACTAGATGATCTTTAATGTCCCTTCCAAGCCAAAGCATTCTATGATTCCATGATATCTTACAGCAGGTGAAGGGTGTAATCCCCTCTGTGAGGGTGGGTGTGCTAACTGCCCGTCACTGAACATTAATCTCGTAATGGCCACGGGCTCATCAGACCAGGGCGGGTCTGTTGTCCCACCTGAAGACCATAATCTACTCACAGCTCCCACTGGGCCTGTGTGACCATGACTTAATTAACACTCATCAAGAAGCAATCTTTCACTTCATTATATCATCACTTTTTATTTTTACACTCCTTCGATTTAGACCTTGAGTAATTACAAGCACTGTTGACCTTGGCATCTCCTCTTAGATCTCCAGGGATAAGCAGTGGACAGGGGAGTGACTCAGAGCACTGGAGTGATCTGGAGGCGGTGTCTAATTTAGGCAGGGAACAGTTGAGTTCCTCATCTGGGTGGTTTGGCTGCCTCATCTGGATGGCATGGCTGCCTAGAAAGGAAAAGGACTAAAATCCTGGGCGAAAGTCCCATGATAGGATTTGGAGCAGACACACACGATACCTGGAATGACAGTGTTCACCATAGTAGTGCTGCATCTGACAGGGGAAAAAAATCTGTTCTTTACTTTCTTGCTGGTCAGATAGGATTGGTCATATTTGAAAACTCATTTAATCAGACTAATACTAAATGAACTCCCTCAGCTAGGAAAAATCCTTTTTGTTTTTGAGGAAATCTGCTTGGTTTGCCTGATGCAGCACAAACGATTAGCACAGCATATTTGCACAGTGCTCTGTCCTGGTGTACAGGAGATTGTTTTCCTTGCTTTTGCTATCAGAACCTTTCTCTTCTGCTAGGTTACAGCTACTTACACTGGCTTCCACAGCATTTTAAGGCTGAGTCACCATCTCATAAATAACATACAAAGTCCTGCAAGTTTTCTGTACCTTTATTATTATAGCTCTGTTATTAATGGCCTTATTTTGGAGAAGAAGCAGGGGAAGTAGTGTTCTTTGAGCATGTTTATAAAAGCAAAATTGATCAGTGCTTTAGGAGGAAGAGCAGAATTTGAACACAATGGTGAAAAACACCAGGCATTGTTTATGCCATCAGCCCATCTTATGGTGGTGTTGATTCATGTAGAACTGAAATTCTGATGGGTGTCCTGGCATGCTCTTACTGGTTTGATCTTGGGGCTGAGAGATATCTGTCCTGGATTCTTCTTTCTGGGTCTGCTTCTCACCCTTTTTTGTCCTATACAGTCTGATTTTAAGTCACCTGGGATCTCTGAGCTACAACGACCCCCCCCCACCTTTGGACAGGATCTTATCTTTCAGATGGTCACTCTGGAGCCTGCAGGGCCACTTCTGCTGTACAGCACCCTCTGACTGGATTGCAAAGTGCCAGGTCCTCTTTTCCTTGTGCCAGGCAAGTGGCACGGAGGACTGGTCTATGTGCTGACAGTGCTCTCAGGGTGGACAAGAAACTGTCCTTCAATGATGAGGAAAGAGGCCAGCCTGGACGCTGGTGTGGGTGGCATGGGCATCACTGCCTCAGCCTTGGAGGACTGACACCACCACTGTTTTCATCTGTAGTGACTCATTCCAGCCAGATCTCACAGGATGAGCCATGAGTTAGAGATTACCTGCAAAAAGACATCATGGTGAAGTGATGGAGCAGGATGGTATTGCAGGGTGAGGATCCTTAGGGCAGTGACAGACTGTCTACACCTGCCTGAGTACGGACTGGGTATGGACTGGTTCAGGTGCTGCTTTGAGACAGGGAAGGGGCTGTGATTAAAGCTTGCCCATCCAGCTCCTAATATCTGCGGTGTGCTGCTGAACACAGGAACTGAACTGACCAACCCCACCAGCAGACACTGAAGTGGAGCTGCAGCAGTGCTCACCGAGAGACTCCCACAGGCAGAGCAGAGCTGTGTACCCCAAAGCTGGGGCACGAACATCTCCCTAGGAGATGTCTTTACAGCACATTGCACCTGTTGCAGGGCAGTGCTCCTGGGATCTGGAGCCAGGGCCACTGGTGCTGGCAGGGATTTTACAGCCAACTCAGGAGCAGCCATGTGGCTGCCTAGTGAGAGCGGGATACTTCTAAAGACCAAAGGAGCTCATTAGAGGTCAGGAGAACTACAAGAATTGGCCTGGAGTAAGAAAAAGGACTAGTCTGGTGGTGGCTGCATGCCAAATTGCTTTCAGCAAGTAACAGGGGCAAAAATGATTGTTGGTCCAACCAATGCATTAATCTCTCAAGGAGGTATCTAAGTAGAAGGTAGGTGTGGTGATAATCCTCAGTGTGTAATCTCCACTGCTAACATCTCTTGTATGTGCCCCTGCACGGTGGTTTCACAATCCATCAGCTGCAGGATCACCAGCATGGGAAAACAGAAGTCATAAGAARTGCCTGGGACATCAACATTAAAYCTAAAGAAACCTGGGTTTATATTCACTACYTTGCTATGTAAGAAAAGGRCACTGCAATTTCCTATTAGGAACAGTCAGCCTAACCTGAGCTGGGTAACCTACCTACTARGTGAGAATAAGCATTTTGCACAAGATCTGTATTTGTGGTCAAGTACTRCTTGCTGTGCTCTCAGAAGGGGACACAAGGAAGCCAGCTTCCTCTTTTCCCTGCGTTACATCATGTCATTTGTCTTCTACCGAGAGGGGTAGAAGTCTCTTGGTAAGTCCCTCAATCTGATGAGTCAACTGAGCAGGATTTGCCATAAAATGTTTAATAATTGCAAGCATTGAGTATACTGTCCTACTCCTGTCAGTAATTTATGTGGTAGGAGTGTACTCTGCCTACTTAAAGATTGGTTGCAAGCCCAAATCACAGAGACAGGCTTATCTGGCAAGAGCCAAACTGATCTGTAGTTTAAACCCTCTTTAACCATCAGTGTCCACCTCTCATCTCCTGGTGGCTTTGGGACATATTCACCTCACAAAGGAAGAGAGGACACCTAAACCATGGTGAAAGAACGTGCTGCTCCCCTTGGAACAACATCCTTTTTAGAGGCTCAGCAGGCCAGAGCATCGCACTAAGATAAAAGTGCTGGTGACCTACCAGGGAAAGAACTTGGCAGCAGCAACRTGTGAGCTGGTGTCGCACATTGCATCACCTCACCTGCAGGGATTGGTAGAGGCTTGGCCTCCTGTATCCACTCTGGCAAGTCTTGGCAGCCCCCAGCATCACAGTGGATGGGCCAAAATTATGGTGGATTCCAGGCATGTTGTGGGACTCATCTGGCAGCTGTAAGAGCAGGAGGAAGTGAGGAGGGGTTTTCTGGTGGGAGGGAGGCTCTTTGGAGGCAGGAGATGGTTTTGATTAAAATCTCATCCCTTTCAAAGAAAAAATTTGTTTAATGAAAGCTGTGTAAACTCAAGTGGGGCTCGCTAGCCTTTGGTACAATCAACTGGCAAGGGAAGCACCCTCTGCAGTTAAACTGGTTTGTYGTATCAGCATGAGGAAAATGGTGAGCGCAATTATTGCTCACCGCCTCGGGGAAGTGGAGGAGGAGGGAGAAAAGCTCGTCCTGTGACCCAGAGCACTTTGCTCATTCACTAATGTGTTGAAAATTTGGAGCCCATTAACATGAATTCCACTTTCCCTGTTGCCTGACTTCGGCTGCGTGGAGGTGACTGCTGGTCGCTTGACCGCAGTGGGAGGCACGGGGTTTGTGAGACAGGCAGAGGGTGCCACGCAGCCTCTGCTGTACCTGCTCGCCCCGTGCTGGTGATAAAGCAAGCTGTGGCTTGCACTGAGGTAGTCCTAAGTAGAACAAGGTCAACTGCCTATTTCAGTCAACATGACAGAAATAGAGTTGATCTCAATAAGATCCCTGCTCTTTCTTCCTGTTAGCTTCTCAGTTCCAATTTTAGGATTGCTGTAATCAAGCTGAGGAAGAGGCYGTTTATCCCATGGAGGGGAAGTTGCTTGAGGCCCAGGCAGGAGGAGAAGAGTTGCTTGAAAATATACTTTAGGAAARGTTTCTCTGGCCCATGGGGAGGGTCTGTGGGGTTCAGGAGTCATTCCCATCCAACCACCAGTGTGGCCATGCAGAAGGTACATTGGTCAGAAGAGGACCTGTTCTCTTTCCCTTCTGGCAGCAGCTGCACTGGAGGAAAGAGAGGCTTGGGCTAAACCATCTAGTTGGCCAAGAACAAGTTTCCAGGTTTGCAAGTCTGCACATCTATTAAACTGTTAAAACTCTGTCTTTGCATAGAGCCTCCCCTGTCTGCTGCCAAGGAATATTGATGTTCTTTCACTGAGGGTGAGATGCTGACAGCTCTGTCTAACACAGACAGAAATGGGGTGGGGTGGAAACTGGCACTGAATGCTAATCTAAATGCAGCAACTTACAGTACAAAGCGTCCACCATAAACAAATGAGCGAGGATGTTCTCTTAGGACAAACATTCGGAGTAGTTTCATGATAGTTCAATTAGATTCCTCTGAAACACCTGCAAGTGCCAAAGTGCAGTGCTGCTGATGGCCGGCTGATGTGCTTTTCCTTGAAGCCTGCTTGTGTAGTCCTCTATCCCTTCATCTCCTCTGGGCTGGTGGGAGGGGTGGGAGGCCGGTGTCCTTCCACCTGGTTAAGCAGGTGAGTGAGCTGTGTCATTCATGCCTCGAGAGAGGCTAGGGAGGCTGAGGTGGTCTTTGAGGAAAGGAGTGGAGTTGGTGGTTTCCCTGCATGGGTGGCATTTGCCCACGGAGCTCTTCTGCTCTGTGCCCCTTTGCTGTTTTGGCAGAGAGGCTGGTGCAAATTCAAGAACAGACCTGGTGCGAGGAGAGGCAGAGGAAGAAGGATCCATGCCTCTTCTGGTTCCTGTCCCAGTGGGATGAGCCCATGTCCCACGGCTGCACATCTGCAGGCCAGTGCAGAGCAGGCGGAGAGGCAGGAGCAGCAGCTGGAGGTGACGCAGGCACAAAATGCTGGGTTAAAAAGTTGCCTGTAAATCAGGACAGCTAATGCCAGTGATCTGGGCTGCGATTTGACCCCCGAAAGCCAGGTCACTTATGTCAGTGAGTGAGGCTGGTAAGAGCTCAGCTCTGCTATCGACACAAATCTGCTGTCTGGAAGGGCTTCATTTGCATTGCACTTTTTCCACCCCCCTGACCTTCAGAGCCTGGCTAGTGTTTGCAGCCAAGAAGGGGCTAAAACTGTGGTCCAGGTGGAAGGTCTGATGTGGAAGCTTGCTCTGGGGGATGAGAACCTTCTCATGTATGACAGAAGCTGCCCTTCCCAAGGAAGGGCTGTCCAGGGTTGCTGAAGCAGCTACAGAAGCAGTTGAAACCACCATCTCTGATCTGTTCTGATACACTTCCAAGCGCAGACAGGTCATAAAGGTCATATTCCTGTCCTGCTTCCCCTTTTGTTTTTGGGGGTGGAGGCAGAAATATGCAAGACAGAGTATTCTTACTGATGTGGCTCAGGAGAGAGGAGCCACATTGGTCCATGAAAGAAAAAGCAGGAAAGAGAGCACACCAAAGGTAAGAGCTGTCACTTTTAGCAGGCAGGGAATAATCCTCTCTGGCATGAGAAGCAAAGGCTTTGGCCCTACCTGGCTTTGCAGAGAGGTAGGAAAGCTTAGGTCTGCCCAGGACCACACCTACAGCATCTCTCAGCTGGCGTCCTGAAAGGACCCCCAGAAGTGCCCTGTCCCGCTGTGTCAGCTGCAGCGTGCCCTCCTCTGCCCCATGCACGTCTGCCTGCGGCTCCCGGGCTGCCAGGACAGGACAATCGGATATTTGCCTCTGGGAAGGAGACCTTGTGCCAGGGCACGACAGGCAGTGTTTGCTCTCACCGCATCGATCAGGTGGGTTGGGTGCAACGGGAGCGGAATTTGGCCGAGCTGGCCGTCAATAGCTCTGCAGCACTCCCAGCTCACACTGATTGTCAGGGCAGCCACTGCCCATGCACTCATTTTCCAACAGAGCCAATTTAAATAATTCACCTTCCCTGATCTCTTTTTGAAGCCAGGAGGGACTAGCCTTTGTGACCCCAAACTGCTGAACAGAGTTGTAGGAGTGACTCCAGCTGGACTTTTTCCAGCCCTCTTGCTCTGCTCCTCATTATCAGTGTCTTCCCCTTTGGCTCTCCTAAGGAGAGAAGAGTGAGGAATCTCACCCAAGCTCTAAGAAAAGAAAGTAAGACCGTGTCTGGCCTGAAGGCAATTTATTTATAAAGACCTTCAGAAAGCAGTTCCTTTTTTCTTTCCATACTCTTTTACTCCTTTCCTCCCAGGCCCTCATGTCACCTCCTGGGCAGCACAGATGTGCCTGTCCTGTCCTGCTGATGTGCTCCTGGTGTTGCTTCATGCTGGTGGTGTGGGGGATACAGGAACACACCTGAAGACTTCTTGTAAGCAGAGTCTCTTCTGCTCTCTATGGTACATGTACCCTGGGGAGGCCAGTAACTGCCTGCTCACCCAAACAGCTGCAGCTTAAATGGAGAAATCATAATGATAAAAGGACTGTTAAAAAAATAATAATCTCTGTCTGTCCTGCTGAGGTTCCTGGCCAAGTTGCAGGAGAGATGATTAGAGAAGCTTAAATAAAAATGAACAAGTAGGACCCAGGCAGATTTGAAAAACTAGCTGACTTTACTGAAGCAAACTCCTATTTAATCACTCCTCTGTTGCTTTAAAGGTGGCATATACAGCCAGGTAAGTGGAAATATGTTTGTTTTGAAGCCCTGGGTAAATGTCATATAGAGGAATTAAAATGTCAATCTGTAGCTGCATTTGTTTAATGAAATTGTATAAACAAAGCTGCAAGCACAGATTCATCTTCTCACTCCACTGCCATGTTTTAAAGGTGTTGAACCACTTCCCACTCCTCACAATATGCACCCTCACTCCACTGGCAGAAGGGTCACGGGGATGCTGATGGGGCTGCTGGAGGCAAATTCCCCCAGGTTAGCTTGTTCCCTACTTCATCAAACTAACCCATCCCATCTGCAGCAGCTCGAGGTGCTTTCAGGGTTGCTGCAATCTGCCACCAAGCACAAGGAAGGCAAGGATATCTACAAGGGCTCTGGGGTGAGTGTCCAGCCACAGCCCCATGGCCCAGAGTAACTAAGGCAAGCATGGTCAGGAGATGTGGGTTGACTTCACCTGTCTGACCACCTGCATTGTTCTTTGTTTAAAAGGTTGCCTCTCACCACCATGACCTCCTGGCCCTAATTGTCCTGTGGTGTGACCCAGGGAAGGGACACCTGGCATCACCTGTGCCCTACCAAACCCGTGCAACAAAACCATCCACGTGGAGTTACAGTGCCACAGCTGTTGCATTTCAGTTTCTCACTTAGGTCATTTTATAGCAGCTTCCCCACTGGGGATAAGCCGTAAAAAGCAAGCAGGAGTACAAGGATACATCTTTATGTTTACTACTGAATCTCATTTTCCTCAGAAATTCATTTTGTCCCCAGTTTTAAATCCACCCCCTTGCTTAGAAGATGAACCGTTTGTCTAAACAGGTTATTTTTTCTCTCGTACAAGGCGATCAGTTAAGAGGGAAGTTTGTATTTTACTAAGGAAAGTGCCTTTAAAACAGACTTCCAAAAGAAAGGAGACAAAAAAAGGGGATACCCTTTCCTTGCAAAAGGCTAACAGAAACTAAATCCAGTAGTTTCCCAGCTTTGCCTGTGTAGTGAATTGACATTTCCAATGAGGACAAACAAAGGCACCGTGCGATGTATTAAAACCTAACAAGAATCAAAGAATGCTTAAAAAAAACAAATGGGTAAACTTTAGCAATGAACACAGAAATTCAGTTTGGCCCTCAGGAGATCTCTTTTAGTCAGTTCATGTGATACCTGCTGAAGTGCAAGCTACAGGTTTGCAGTTGAAATACTGTGCTGGTTAACACCTTTGTTTTCCTCAGGTTTCCCAGTTTTCTCCTCCACAGTGTAAGCTGCTGTGTCACTTTAGAGAAGTCACTCAGCCTCTTGCTTCCCATTTCTGCCAGCAAAATTGGGAACTTGCACTGCTCTGTTCAAATTTCGGTCTCAGGAGGGATATGCGTCTGTCCTTTGCTGTCTTTACCCAGCCTGTTGCCCTGAACTCCTGCCTTTGGTTGTTGCTGTGCTCCTAAAGTCAGAATAATGCTACCACAGAGAGCAGCGAGCACTGGAGTGCCCCGTTCTGCAGTCATATGTACGACAGGTCCAAATCCTTTCTTCATGCATGACTTTGGAGATTTGACTGTTCAAAGGACAGGACAGCAGACCACCTTCTCTGCTTAGGTACAGGGCAGGTGCTGAAGGTAATTATGTTTTGGATTTTTCCTAATCCTAAACAAGATAAAAGGTCTCTGATTGTAGAGTGGAAGAATGGTTGATGTGGAAGAAATCTTTCAATAACAAGGAACTGTTTAGCTTGAGAGCACTTAAGGGGTGTCTGTGTTGTYGGTGAGAATTTTGATGGCTTCTTTTTCACATCTGTTAAATATTCAGTGTGTGTTTTTAGCAATCTTTACCCTTTTTGTGAGGTTGAACGGGTTTGATTGGATTTCATGCAATTAGTATACTGTGAGAGTTTGTGAGGATTTGCTTCAATTCTGAGATGATTTCTCTTTGTCTGCTCGTGGTTTTCTTCAAATATCTGAGCAAGTGCACCGTGGTGGCAAAAGCATTTGAGGAAAATAAATGTCAAAATCCCATGTGCTGCTACTGCTGGAAGTGGGAATTTAACTAAGATCTGCCAGCTTTCACAGTAAGAATTCTTGTGTGCTTTTCAGAAAAGAGAAGTTTAGTTTTTAGGGAATAGATAAGTCTTGTCTGTTTCGGGTGTTGAATTACAGAGAGCAAAAGCATTTAGAAAGCTGTTCATTGAATATGCTCAGGAAAAAAAATCACAGCGGGTTGTGGTTTCTGAGAGCAGGAAAAAGGCCAATCTTATGTCATAGGCTAATAAAATGTATTAAGCATGAAGTCAGTAAAAGTTCTGTAGGAAATCCTCTGAAACTGGGGAGGAATAGCAACTTATAGTCGACATTCTTAGAAAAATAAGTAAAATATGAGACAAAATTACATTTGGCCTCTTTGTATTGTAAGAAAACTTGGCAAAGGCTGAGTATCCTTCAGAAGGGAGCATTGCTTTCTGGGAATAAGCTCTGCACAGCTCTTCTGTGAGGAGAAATCCTCCACAAGCAAGTCGCAAAACATTTCCTCAGCGCACATCCTTAGTACTGTCCTGAGAAGTTTGGTCAGAAGGTAAAAGATCGCTAAATCAATGATTCCAAGTGTTTGCTAGCAAATATTTCCCTTAGGAGACATCCAGCTTTGGGAGATGTGAAAACAGGAACACAGTTTCCAGCTCCCCTGGTTGGAAGGACCATTTCAGGTGGTGAATTGAACACAAGCCCAGGGAGAACTCGTTCCCCAAGCGCAAGCGTGGCCTGAAAGGGATGTTTTGAGGGAAGCACGAGCTCACCCTCCCCTGCAGTGAGCCTAGTGCCAACCTCAGCAAGCCACGGACAAAGAGGAATAGAGAGCACGGAAATGCTACAGTGGTGTCTCACAGTGGCACTTCTTGGGAACTGAATGATGTTTGTGGAGCCTGAGACCGGTGCATTTCTGCATCGATCTGTTTGCTCTCTGCTGGGGAGGGCAGCTGCTTATGCAGCAATTGCACACCACTGTTAAAGCCTGGTTTGCATTTATGCTGGATAGCATGGGGACTTATATTTTATAAGCCTTCAGGAGGTAATACCTCCAGACTCTGGTCTTTGCTGGGTGAAGTCACTCCGTGACTTAATTGCTCAAAGTCTTTCCCCACATTTGCTCTCAGTGGGAGGAAATTGTTGGAGGTGAAGCTGTTCCATGTGGGAGTATTCCCCCACTTCCCTTTCCTTCCCAGCGTGCAGGGGAACTGGTGCCCTGATGTGGTATCACAACACTGGAAACCAAAAGCCTGGGTTTGTGCTGGATGAGTCGCTGTCCTACAAGGAACATTTAGGGGAAAGCAACTGTTTAAGGAATGGCTGTGACAAAAAGGAGTCAACTTGCTGTTTACCTTAGAATTATTAATCAAAAAAATCAAGTATTCAGTGCTCCTGAAATCTACTCTCTGTTTTCATGAGATTTTTTTACTCTGAGTTGCTGAATGATGAAATTACTGGGTTTTAAACTATTTTTTTTTTTTTGCAATAGACCCAGATGGATTGGTAGTTACAGCTTGAAAATCCCAGTTGAAAAATTAATTATCTGCATAGATCCCAGAACCAAAATCTTTGGGGGCTAATTTAGATTCAATGCTATCATGCTGACAACTTCTTATCAGCTCTAACTTTACCCTTCCTCCTGTAGCTCAAAGGGTTTGTATTCCCCACTGTACATGAAACTCTCCGGCAGTGCCGTGGTCAGGGAGGACAGGGGAGGATGCACCATTCTGAAGATGCCACTTTCCCTGTCTCTGACTTGGTGGACTGATATGTGATGAGATGTGGTTGCTGAACCAGGAAATGTGAAAATAGGTTGCACAGCGTGGAAGGAAGGGGTGCAGAAATCTTGTGCTGCTGCCAGGTACCCTCCTAGTGTGTGATGAGCTGATCCATATGGCTTGAAAATCCATTCTCACCTTGTAGCGCTCACGTAGCAAGGGTGAGAGCTCATTATTTYGCCCATGCCAACCTCTGACAGAAAGGATGAAAGGGATCCATGCTTGCCCTTGTAACAGATCCCTAAAATCTTGTCCTCCAGCCTGTGTTGCTTTCCTTTTTATATTGGGAGTCCAGTCTAATCTGAACACTCACAGTCCTGCGGGACAATGTGTCAGAACCTGGATTTGATCTGAGTTTCCATTAGATGGAGCAACTCGATCCATCTTTAACCTGGGGGTCAGGCAGGTGGGGATCTCCAGGCCAGGCCATCTCTGAGCAGTCTGGGGCACATCTCCTGCCCCCCGTGATTTACTGCTACCGTTCAGGGAAGTTATTGTTTTCCTACTCCCAAGTATTTTGTGCAGGCTTGCTCTTATCTGCTCCAACTTCACCCTTCCTCCTTTAGCTCAAAGGGTTCGCGTTCTGGGTTGTAGGTGAAACTCTCCAGTGCTCCCGTGGTCGGGGAGGCCGTGGCAGGACGCATCGCTCCGGAGATGCCACTTTCCCTGTCTCTTGACTTGGTGGATTGATACGTGATGGACTGACCCATGATGAGATGTGATTGCTGGGTTTTTTTCTCCTCACAAGTACCTCGTGCAGGCTTGTTTTCGATAGGGGAGGACTGCTTGGAAAAGCACCTAAAGAGCATCCTCTTGTTCTGGCGCCGCTCGTGCATTGCCGAGCCGCTTGCCGCGGGGCTGGGGCGGACGGGCGGCACTGCCCGCTGCCCCCGCGGGTGGTGTCGCTGCCCCGTTCCCGCGGGCCGCGCGCACAGCGCTGCCCGAGGCCGGGCGGGACGCGGGACGCTCCCGGAGCCGCTTCCCGGTGCCGCCGCCGGGGCTCCCCCGCGCGCTCCCGTCCTGCGGGGGGCGCTGCCGCGGGGCCGCGCGCGCGGGGGCCGCCCCCCGCCCGTCCGCGGGGAGCCGGCGCCGCGCCCTCCCCCATTGGCCGCCGGTGACGTCATCGCCCCGCCCMCAGGCCGGCCCCCGCGCGCCGATTGGCCGGCGCCGCCGCCCGTCGCGGCGGGCCCCGCCCCCGCCGGGCCGTACATTTACGCGGTAGCAAAAGAGAAAGTAACGAGGATGGTGCGGGCGGCGCGCGGGGCGCGGGGCGGGCGGCGCGCGGGGCAGCGGGCGCGACACGCACCGGCACCAGCGGCTCCTCCCGCGGCGGCCGCCGCCACCTCCGCGCACCGCGCCGGGACGCGCCGCGCCGGTGAGTGCGGGCGAGCGGAGCCGCGCGGGGCACGGCGCGGGGCACGGCGCGAAGCCGGGGGCCCCGGGGGCTGCGGGAGCCCGAGCGAAGGGCTGCCGCGGCGGGGAGCGCCGGCCCGGACCGCCGCGGGCTTGGCGGCGGTCGCGGCTCCCTGCGCTCGGGGCCAAAACTTCAGCTTCCCGCTTGTCGTGGACTCTTTCGTTGTTTCCCCTCGCCGGGGGAACCGGCTTGTCTCCCTCGTTTATTTAAATTTTTCAACTGCGTCAGGCGAAGGCGCTCAGGGCGCCTTTATCCTAGTTCGTGTCCTAAAATAGGGCGAGGGGAGGTTTTGGAAAAGAACGGGCTGGGAAGGCTCCCGAGTGAGCCGCGCTGGCCCCGCTCCGCCCGGCCGCGGCACCTCCGCCGTGCCCCGGGCAGGCGGGTCGCGGCACCTTTCCCCGCTCCGGCGGTGCCCGCGGGTTCGCCCCGTAAAGCGGTGGCTGCTTAGGGTGGCAGTGTCCCCCCGGCCACCCGCTATTCGGGATGGGCATCTCCGTGCCGCCCGTGCAGCGGGCCCGGTGCACAGCCGGCTGGGGCGGCAAACGGGAGCTGCGAGCGCTCGCCCCGCTCCGGGTCTTTGGTGGAGTTGGAGAAGTTGGTGCTGGGATGTGGTTTTCAGGGAGAGCTGCGGCTGCTCCCAAAGTTGCTGGTAAAGGAGAGGCACTGTCAGGGCTGGCTTTGGTTGTTTTGCTCTTGCCGTCTTCCTTCTCTCCCCAGTAGAAAAGGGGGGATTGTAATCTTGCGTGCTGCGTCTCGGCAAATGGGAAGGCAGAGGTTGGGCAGGAGGTGACCTTGGCTGGGGCGGAGGGGACCACTCTCTGGAGAAGCTGTGAAATGTGGGGAGCGGGGAACTTGCCTCACGGGCTGCTGGAGAACAGCAGCCTTCCCGAGTCTGGAGCTAGGGGCTTAACTGGGGCTGGATTCACCTCTAACGGGGGGAAGTGCAAGGTGTACACTTATGAGGATCTCCAGAACCTAATTTTTCTGTTTTCTTCTGGGTATTTTTTATTTAGTCTTACATGTTCAAGTTTGTAACTGTCTCAGAAAATTTATTCACAGGCTAATTTTATTCCAGCATGTTGGAAAAGTTGCATATCACCACTGACACATACGGCTATTCAGCTCTTACGTGTTCCTCCCAGTAGTAGAGTCAGCCTAGTAGTTGCTTCCCTTGCAGTGAGCAACGGGATGAGGGATGTGCCTCTGTCATTATCAGTGGTGAGCCTTGCAGCCTGGGGTTTCAGAATAGCTCAGCACCATCTGCATGTAGCTAAGTGCCTCCTCCTGGGTGTCACTGCACAGTCCAGGCTGGTCGTGTGTATTCTGTGTGCCTTGTGCACACATGCAAATAGCTCAAGTATTTTTTGCAGGATTGAAAAGGCTTATTAGCAACTACAGTGAGTTGGTAACTGTCAGAAGGGATTGTTAGGCTGGGGATAATGGGTGTTGGCAAAATAAGTTGTTGAGTCTGTAGGTTTATGTGGTTTCATGATCTGTTTTCATCACCTTTTTTTTTTTCTTTCCCCTCCTGCTTTATCTTTTTCAGGGTGATCTTGAGTTCTTCTTAACTTGCTAGTGCTCAGCCTCCTCATGCCTCCATCTCCTTTAGACGACAGGGTAGTAGTGGCACTTTCGAGGCCAGTGAGACCTCAGGATCTCAACCTGTGTTTAGACTCTAGCTTCCTTGAATCTGCCTCTTCTGCTGGTGAGAGCCACTCCAGTCTGCTCAGCGCAGCTGTCGTGTCCCTAAAGACTGCTAATCTCACGTATATGCCCTCATCCAACGGCTCTGCACGCTCCCTGAGTTGTGGATGCAGCAGTGCCAGTTGCTGCACTGTGGCAACGTACGACAAGGACACTCAGGCCCAAACTCAAGCGAGCACCAGCAGCACCCACGCCGGAGCCTCCCCCGCCTGCCCCGCCAACCAAATGGTCAACAGCAATGAGAACGCCGGCAGCCTGAGCCCGCTGGGCGGAGTGGGGAGCCCCGTCTCGGGCAGCGCCAAGCAACTCGCCAGCATCAAAATCATTTACCCCAATGATCTGGCCAAGAAGATGACCAAATGCAGCAAGAGCCACCAACAGAACCAAGGGCCTGTCATCATCGACTGCAGGCCCTTCATGGAGTATAATAAGAGCCACATTCAAGGGGCTGTCCACATCAACTGTTCTGACAAGATCAGCCGGAGGAGGCTCCAGCAGGGCAAGATCACCGTCTTGGACTTGATCTCCTGCCGGGAAGGCAAGGACTCCTTCAAGAGAATCTTTTCCAAAGAAATCATAGTTTATGATGAGAATACCAATGAGCCAAGCAGAGTAATGCCTTCCCAGCCACTCCACATAGTGCTGGAGTCACTCAAGCGAGAAGGCAAGGAGCCCCTAGTCCTAAAAGGTAATCCTCCTTGTTGCCCACATGTAGTTTCTTGGTTTGTCTTGCAGTGTGTGCTCTCTGCTGTCAGCTTTGCTGACGGCTGAATCTTGAAAGCATCTGTTTATCCTTAGGAAGGCCTGTGTGCCTCAAGTCACCAGTGGCAGAACAAGTGCCTTCCATGGGCAAATCATGGAGCTGGTAGCAGGGACATGCTTGCTTTTCTCTGAAAGTTGTCCTTGAGTAGCAGGAGGGGTGGGAACTGGAAGGAGGAGGAAATGTGCTTCCTGGTGTCTGTCCGTGCAGACAAAGAATTTCCCCCAGTGCTTATTCTGAGTATTTATAGCCCAAGGAGCAGAGGTCCAGGAGACGATACTTCACTTTTAGCTTGTCAGACTGACCTTTACTTAGCAGCCTTATTTTAGTCAGTATAAAACTGGACTCATAGGTGCTGGAGAGGGGTGGTGTGRGATTAGGAGGGAGGAGGAAAAATGAGGGAGGTCACTTGGTCTGAGGCATTGGGTCATGGACCAGTCAGCAAAACTTGAGGAGCAGTCAAGCCTTGTTTTGGTGATATGGGGTCAGAATAATGGACAGAGGGAGATTATTCTTTTAAAAAATAATCTGAAAGTGTCATATTTACATGTATATGTGCTTCTATACTTATATGACTTTCCTATAAAGACTCCTTTTTTAATGTGGTGTTTGGTTTATCCCTTAATGCTTTGGTAGAGATGAGCCCCACCAATTAAGGCATCATCCAAGGACACTTCCCTTTCTTCACTTTATTCTCGAGATCCTATTTATAACAATGCTGCCCTCTAGATTGAATTTCCTTTCCCCTGGGTGTTTGTGCCATTCAGAGGCATGGTTGGCAGAGACTGGCTGTGGCGCTGGGAAGCTATGGAAGGATATGCTGCTTAGCTCATACTGTATGTATTTGATTTGCTTAATTTTTCTGTGCAGCTTAATACTTCCAACCTGCACAGTGTGGCAGGAGAATGGATTGGGCTGATAGTTTATCCCTTTTTCCTCAGTTGAGTTTCATAGCTTTGTAGGAGCTAAGGGTCCTGTGAGATACTTCTCTGTGGGTTTATCTTGTGGAAGCTTAAAACTGCTCTCGGCAAGAGTATGGTCACGCTTGTTTTAATACTTTGTACATGTTCCCACTGTGCTCTTATTGAATCTCTGGGGTCATGATGGTGCCCTTCATCTGTAGAAGAGTGAGATGAGGTGCTGGTCAGAGCGAGGTTACCACTGGAGTTTTTTCTGGTGTAATCATTCCCTGGTACAGCCTTTGCAACTAAATATGTGGTTGTAGTCTGCAAGCCTTCCTATCCTTAGAAAAGTGGTGTGCTGAAGGTGCTTTCCTCTGCGTTTCTCTGAAGCTTCCGTGTACCTCACACTGATACTTTCAGTACCTGAAGTAATATCGTGGCTGAGATGAGGCTGCAGAGCAGTAATTTGGCAGCACTGAGCTGTTGGGGTCTGTGGGTGGGTTGTGGCAGCTCCTCCCACCTTCCGACTCTGGGTGCTGCACTGGGACCAAGTGCTGGCGGGAGTCCTTGGGCCATTTTTGGTTTTCAGCCACTGGGAAATGTTAGCATCTACCTAAAAGACCTTCTTAGCAGAAATCCCCTCCCCGAACTGGTCTGCCAACAGATCTGGAAGCATGCCAGAAGACAGAGGAAGCCCAAATCTTTTGCTTTTTGAATGTATTGATCGGCTGGCCTGGAGCGGACCTCACCCGGGGGAGCCTGTAGTGAGGAGCTCCCCTCCTCACCTTAACTCTCCTCCCGTTCGTTGAAGTGGGGCTCCAGCTGGGGTCAGATGGAGTTGAGCATGGGATAGAGCAGCATGTAGGAAGGCCGTGGCTAAGTTTCCGAGCTGGGGGCGTGGCGCTGGAAGCACTGGTTATTTAGTTTCACTTGACAGATAGTGTTTTTTCCATCGTGCTTCAGCAGCCTGGAGCTGGCGCATCCCCATCCCCGGGGTTGGGCACTAAAACGAAAGTGGGGGTGGCCGGGGAGCCCTCTTTGCCGGCGTTGGTTACCCTGAGTGATTCCTCTTGCTCGCTGCTGCCCGGCCCTAATTTATTGCCGGCCCATCTGATCCSCGGTGTTGTGTTTGCAAACACTGGTTGCTAGCCTGGCTGTCCAAGTCCATGTGCCCCTGATCCGGTGCCACCGTCTCCATGTTTGGTGCTGCCTGTCAGCCCGCGGCCCCGCTGCCTTTCCCGGGGCACGCTGTCACGTCGGGGGCCGAATCCGATCGGCGAAGCCCAGGCTTGAGTTACAGCCCTGGCTGGCGGTGCCTGGCCCCGCATGTGCTCAGGTTTTAGGTGCCCCAGGCTTTTTGAGTAGCAGAGAAACCCTGCGCTGTTTTCCAAGGCCGGGCCGTGATCTATAGATAAATGTATGTATGGTGCACCTTATTAGGCGCGAGTTAAAAGGAGGTGGTCTGGTTTATTTTTAATGTGGCAGACCAATATATAAACCAGCACTCTGACGAGAGAGGGTTTCATCTATGCTGTGGCATGGAGGATTTTAAGACCTCAGTTCCTGCCTTCATATCCATGCCTCTCTTTGCTGATTCCTTTAACATTTTTTGGTCATAAACATAACATATGCATAATTTTGATTTAAGCTCTTTAGAAGAAGGATTTGCTCATTTCTTTTGCCACAAGGCACAGCAATACTTGAGATAGGCATAAATCCTCTATTTTTACAAAAAATAAACCTGTAAGAATCCTGTATTTCACAGTGCTGCTACATGGGCTGTAGCAGCCTGAGCTGTCAGGGCTGAAGCTGCTGCTCAGTCTGGTTATAAACAAAACAGGAAGAAGTCGTATTTCCCCCAACACCCCTAGACCAGGGTATTGCATGTTTGCTGAAACCTAAAGGGCTCACTCTTTGTGGATGCCTTTTTTTTTTGATTTATAATTTTTTTCTTAGCACTGGGAGAGAGAGAGGACAAAACCTGATACGAGCCCAGTGTCCCTTCTGCTTGAGGCCAGTTTGGGGAGGGGGAGAGCGTGGTGCTGTGACCCTGGGCTGGATCAGTGGCCCTGGCCCTCCTTAGTTGGGTTGTGGTCCTTTCCCTCCTACCAACCCAAGGGTGAGGCATTTCTGCCTTCCCTGAGCACCTCAGCTCATAGCAAAAGTGGCCTGGGGTCTTGGGAGCTTGTGTGCTTGAGTTTGCTACTGGGATCTAAAAACAGAAAGTGGGAAATTTGTTTGCATTCAGATGAAAAGTATTATTTTTCCCAGACTGAAATGTTTAGGCTTGGAGTTCAAAATTGAAGCATCTTTGTCAGCACATCTTGACAGCTTTTAACACAAGAGGAGTTGCCTTTGTCTCCCTGACCAGGGTCTAATGATACTGTCTCCATCTTGCCGTTCTTCCTTCAAGACCCAGCAGTGGGAGCCTTGTGAACCTGCTCTAGTCTTGTATTTAGTTTGTAAAGGCTTCTGTGTTTGGCTGCAAGGAAACAACAGAATTTGAAAGCAGAGGTGTAAAATTTAATTTGGCAAATAATGAATTCTTTTTTTTTTTCGTAATTCCCACTATATGCTGTAAACTGATGGCTGAACTGCTGCAGAGGGGATGGGGAGGAACTAGCTGGTTCCTCCCCATCAACTGGTTGCTTCTCTGTTCTTGTTCCCAGTCTGAGGAGCTTATTTGTGCTCTGGCTTTCAGTTTTCTCACTGCTCATCTAACAGGGAAGTAAATGAAGTGACTTGCTCTCATTATAGTGGAGAGTGTAAAACCTGCCAACAAACCACTTTATGCTTTCTGCCATGGTCTAAGAATAGTTTCAGATCGCTTACCACACTAGAGTCACATATCAGCAAAGCTGAAACAACTACAGAGGGACTGAGAGGCCTACAAAAGGAATAATAACTTGCTTTGTTTTCCTATGTTTGTGTAAATACCGTGATCAGCTGCCTTCGAAATACCTGACCTGGTCATAATCTGTACAAAGATATTATTAATTATTATTATAATTAATTATATAATTTAACAGTGTCAGTGTTGCTTTAAACCCTAATTGGATTACACTGCACAAGTGTATTTGAAAGTAAAACTTGATGTAATGGTCAACAAATCCAGCTGACCAACAAAACACGTGCCTGGCACTTATTTCCACCAGAGATCTCCACTGAATCAGTATTAGGTCATGGTTGTAACAGGGAAATGTGTAGTTTTAAACACATTGGACGTTTCACATGTGTTACTGAACATTTAAAAATAAAGTGTCTTCCCTCTGCTGCAGAGGAGAGCTGGCCCTATCAGTCACTGGGGGAAAAACTTCTGCTGGCTCTTTTAGGGCTGAGATTTCACCTTCAATTTTCAGACTCTGATTGCTGGTGCTTAAAGTATCTTTCTACTGGAATAAATAATCTTCTTGTCCATTCGCTTGAAAATTGGTTGTATGTGTCTGTGCCTTTTGCATATAGATAAAATGGGACAATAGTGTGGTTAGAGACCAAGGTCTTTACTGTATTTTGGGGGCATACTTCTGCAGAGAAGAGTACCTCTAAACTTTGCCTGTTCAACAGCAGTGATAAATGTGGCATTTCCTCCCAGATTATGGCATCTGAGAGTTTGCTGTGCTGGCTTGCATGGTGCCTATCACATTTTAACTGTCTTTGGGGGGAAGAGAGCAATGACACTGCCTTGGGAAGAGAGGAACAGTAAGGAGTTTTTTTTTTCTGTTTTTGTCTCCCCAGTTTGTCATACCCTTGGAGTTAAGAACTAAGAGTTAAGAAGCAAACTGTTACATTAGGCAAACATCTCTGATGCTTGTAAAGAAAAATCTGGCTCCCATTCTGTCTAAATTGGGGTAACGTTCCCAGTGATATTCCTGGTAGGTAGATGTTGGGTTATAATTAGCTGAATGCCTCATGTGCTGCCCTTACCCTTGCCCCGCCAGAGGTGAGAAACTACTCGATAAATCCTTCTAGGACTRTGTGCTTGTCTGTCTTCTGGCTTTTTATGCTTGAGCTGAGCAGAGCCTTTTGGAGAGGCTCGGGATGGAAGGGTAGCTGTGTTTTGAGGTTTGAGTGGTGTCTGCATTTTAACTAATACAGATGGAATATTTGGGGTATTTTTTAGACCTACACGTAGGTGATTTGCCTTCCAAAGCAGCAGCCTAAGTTTTTGCTACCCTTCTGAGCACAGAAGTTTTTAGTGAGAATGCCTTGGCTTTATGATGTGTTTGAAGTGGGGGCTCATCCCTTGTCTTTAGGCTATGACGCTCTACTCTGTGAAAATCCCCATTACAGTTAGGGGTTGTTACTTACGCAAGCGACTTGGAACTGAAGAAATGCCATAAATATGAACAGTACACATACATCTTAACGTTTGCCTGTTTTGCAATTTCACCAGCCAGCAAGGAGGGAAACACCTCTCAAATATTCAGCATCAGCTTGCAGGGCTATAGAAGTCATGCTGTTTAAAGAAACAGATTGTGGTAATCAGAAGATAACCTAATGCATTGTCCCTTTGTGTGTGAGATAAGATTGTGTGGTACTTTGGCCTTGTTGGGAAGTCTCTGATGGGCCTGGGAGTGTGCTGGCTACAGGAATCACAAGGTTGACCTGAATTACTGTGAGCAGTTGTTTTTCTAGAACTTTGATTTTAGGTACTCACCTGAATCTGTCTTTAGCAGTTTTTTAATCACCTCTCTACTGTAAAAGTTGATTTGTGGTTATCACAAAGGTGTTTGATAAGCTGGGGCTTAAAGAAGAGCAGTGTATATCATGGATGTTGCCTTTCCCTGCCTCACCTAAAAGTTAAAGCTGGTAAAGAGTCCTGCTGAGAGGAGACTGGATCAAGGTGCTGTTTTGAACATTGCACTTGCTTCGGCTTCCTCTGAAAGGCCTTTCGCTTGCTCTTGATACCTTGAATGTTGAGGGTTGTGGGAAAGCTGAAATGTGCACTTGTCCCCTTGGGTTCAGCCACTAGTCCCGGCTGTGCCTCTCAGAGCTCCCTGTGTGGAGGCAGAGTGGGGACTGCTGTGGGTAGGAGGCATGGGGGGATTCAGGGCACCTGTTTGTGCAGCTGGAAAGTCCAAGGGTGCTCATGGTCTCTGTACAGGGCRACTGAGCAATGCTCTGTGGTTCAGTAGTGAAGCTTGGGGGGTTTGTTGTTTTGTTTTGTTTTGTTTTAACACCTTGTGACTTTTTAGTACAGGAAACTCTTTGCTTTGATTAATAGCTGTGATGAAGGCAGCCTCACATCCAGGAGCACTCTGAAGGCTGTTTTTAGTGTGTCCTCTGCTGCTTTGGAAGATGTTGATTCCCYGGGTGCCTGTGTCCTGCCAGGAGGTGGTCTCTGACCTAATGCTGGAACTAAACAGCAGCATTTTGTGGCTTGTAGGAAAGAGGGAGAGATGGGACAAGCAAGTCAGTCCACCACACAGTACGAAAAGGGAGTAATTGGACTAGAGGGATAACTCTGTGCCTAGATAGCAGGAAGGTCTCGTGGCAGGGGGAGCTCTGACTAAGCACACACGACAGACTTGCCATTAGCCTTAGAGAAGGTATTTTTGTCTGATTTGGCTTTTTTTTTTTTCTGTCCTTTGCACTGTTGGGAACACTGAGTTCATATCTCTTGTTGCCATTGGTGTTAAGTGTGGTTGACCCTGGTTCATCCACAGCCACAGTGGGTGCCCTGGAACAACACAGCTGCCTGCTGCAGAGAGTGGGAGACAGGAGCACTCTCTTCCCTTGACAGTGTGTTTTTGCCAAAGTATAAACTAGGCTCTGATTTGCCTCCAGATGTTTCTTGTGCTTTAAAAGAGTCTAGATTCATCTTCATGCGTTTCTCTGCTTGGGTGAGGGGGTTGCCTCCTTTTCAAAGGAAAGCTCTGCTCCCAGTGAAGAGACCAAGATCCAGAAGGGGCACAAGCTCCTGATCTCCTGGCACTTTCGGTGAGCCTGTCCCAGGAGAGTGCATGCAGAGAGACCCAAGCTGGCAAGTCTACAGGGAGCAACTGGGACCTTGCAGGCCTAGATGCCACCTAGCCCTTCTTGCCCCGAAGGAAGGAGCCTCTGATTGCTGCTGCATGGGGCAGTGCCAGCCTTGCCCAGTGTGACTACACCCACAGCTCCTGCAGTAGGAGCTCCTCTGTGGCCCTACACTGGGCTGTCCCCACTGGAAGGGTCTGGGGATAGTGGGGATGGGGGAGGACACTGTAAATCTGTCATCACCTGCTGCTGGAGGGACATGAATGCTCATGGTGGGTGGGAGGGCTTGGGAGCCACTGCTTCTGCCAGGATTAAGTGCTGCTTTGTGTGTATGCAACACCCTGTTTCCAAGATCAGGGCTTTGAAAGAGTAAGTTGGAAAAAATAAATTGAGAGAATAATAACAGAGATGTGAACACATTGATTCCAACAACTCTTTTACTATGCCCTAGCTTTAAGAAGTCTACAGCATGCCTGGATTAATTCCCATTTGATTCACTGCAGCAGAGAAGAGCTGCTTCTAATTAAAGGTAATAAAAAGAACAAATGTTACTCCTTGTCCACACATGAATTATCATATATTTGAATTTTTTTTTTTACAGTGGCTTAAAGAGACTTGGAAAATAGAAGATATCTTGCAAGCCTCCATCAAATCATTCAAATTGGTTGTCTCCAGTTCATTATGCCAAAGTGTGATATTAAGGCTTATGTAAGCRTTGAGCACTGATGTTTTAAAGCAAAAGCTGTTGTTGGAGCAGTTGACCTGTTCTGTGTTGGTGATGGGCTCTAATTCTTCTTGGTCTCTGTTAAGGTAATGGGAATCTGTCTGCCCAGTTGATGAAAGCTAAGAATAAGACTTTTGCTGCTGCTTAGAATTTGCTGGCATATTGTAGGTACAAAACCACTCTAATCATTTAAAATGAGGTTAATCTTAAATTCATAGGTGTTTGTGTTAGTCCTGTAAGGCAGAGCAACTTCTCTGTTGAGGGATAACAGTTCTTATGCTTCCTGGGAAACATTGGTGTTAACTCACCTGTGGAGACAAGAGTTGATTTTCATCTGGCTGAAGAAATTTCTTATTTTATTGCTATTTAGCTCTGGATTCTGTAATATGCCTTTTTCTCCTTCACCCCCCTTCCTTCTTCCCTTGACTCTGGAGTATACAGATGTATGGAGTTTTTGGGTACTTCACCATTAGGATTGAGATTTATGGGCCAGCAGAGCTTGCCCTGAAGCTTGTGTCAGATTGGGGGCTGGCATGCACTGTGCTAGTTCCAATAGTTTGCTGCTTTTATTTTGGACCATGTGGCACTGAGATATGTCAAGACAGCACCCTTTATTTTCTCTGTTTTGACTTCATGTGCTTTGAAATACCTTGGTGGAATGTGTTAAATCAGAGCCAGATACCATTATTTCTAGCCAAGCAGGTAGAAACTTTTCAGTCTAAAAAGGGTTTAAATCTAGCAGGAATGRATAGTCCTCCCAAATGGTGGTGTACAACAGCAACCTGTTTTCCTTTCCTATTAATGTGCGTGATGCTGGCGTTTCTGATGTGGAGGAGCAGGGTTTGGACGGGAAAAGAGCCTGTGTTATCCTCGGGAGAAACAAAGCAGCCTGCTCTGTCTTTAGAAAGAAGCTGTCCTGGAGAGGTTGCCCTTAAAAGGGGAAAGGGAATAAATGGATGGCTGAAGCATGAAAATGTCAGTGTTCTCTAAAACACGCAAATTAAACAGAAACGTCCACTCCTACGCATCCAGGATTACGGATGTCTGACACAGTGCTGGGACCCTTCTCCCTCTTCAGACGTGCTGAGCCACAGCTCCCTGCATCCTGCTCGTGTGCTGGCTGTTTCCAGGCCACTTGCTTGAGAGGTGCATATGGTGATGGCCAGGGAGGGAACTGGTGATAGACTAAAAAACGAATGAAACTTGGTGTTCTGGGCAAATCTGCTCAGCTCTGCCTCTCCTTGAGAAAACAGACCCATAGCTCTTTGTCAATATAAAACCATTTGTGGTATTTTACTGCATTAAAATAGTTTCTGTTCCCTCCCCCCTCACTTCCCCTGCCTCCTTTGTACATAGCTTTAGCATTTCTTGATGACCTTTTTGTTAATATGATTTCCAGTGGGAGCATTTCACAGTAGAAGTATGTATTCCTTCAGGGTTTACACTGACATTTCCAGTGATTATTTAATTGGACTTCATGTTAGCCTACATCCCCACGGGAACACATACTTCTGCTATGAGAAGTTGTAATGTGACTAATTTTGAGTTTCTGCTATAAATGCTCGCCCTCCAGGGAGGGTAAGTCCAGTCCTCCTCTGTGGCTGCAGAGTCGTCACCATAGTGTGTTTGGGATGTGGGGTTTCTTGCCTTGTTCCTATTTACATTCTTATAAAGTTTAGTCCTTGTACCAAAATTCAGAGCAGGCCTTGTCCTCTTTCACCTTCCTGACTGCTCCCCAAGGATAACACAGTGCTTTGAAGGATGCTGGTTTATTTTCCTGTGAATACTTTAGTTTTTTCCTTGAAATGGGCAGACTCAGCACTCCCATAGCATACGACAGATTTCCAGTTACAAGCTGGAATGACTGTCTTGAATGCAGAGAGGTGGTTCCAAAGTATTCAGGGTGGCTTCTGGACAGGCTGGTGAGTAGTCCAGAAGTTGGGCATTTCTTGAAAAAGCTGRCAAGTAAAGGTAAGATAAGGAAGGATGTGTGGGATTTGCATGGGTGTCCACGGTCTGAGAAAAAAACCTAAATTTAAGACCAAAAAAAGTACAGGGAAAAAAAGAATCAAACTGAAATCCAAGAAAGGTTTTCTAGTGGCGGGTCAAAAAAAAAATTGTTTCTTTCTAATTGGAATGAATTTGGATGATCTGGTGGTCTTCAGAAGAAGAAAAGCAAAGGGGTAAGAGCTGATGGTGGAAAAAAGCAAGTYATGTGTTGAGGTGTGGGAGGCTCCTGGGGGTGATGGTGCAGTTCAGAATGAGTGGTGGTGGGATGGGAGGAGCTGAGCCAGCATGTCTGGCACAGCCTGGCAGGGGAAAGGGGATTTTGGTGACCTCTCTCCTGCCTCCCTGGGATGTCCCTAGGAGAGCTGGCTGTGCTGTTCCTGGTGTCAAAGGAAAAAATAAAAAGTAGATGAGACCAGGGACCTGAAAGGCCAGTGGGAGAGGATGTGCTGTGGCAAGGGGTGTGAACAGTAGTGAGATAAAATTAGAAGTAATGTGCAAATGCTTGCGCACGTCCTTCGATGCTGAGGGGAAACCTTTCCTCTTCATCCGGCATCACACTCTTGACTTCTAAGGGGACCTCAAAGCCATTGTGTCAAGGATGTGCTTGTAACTCCTCTAGGCCAGAATTTGTGTACAAACTGACCTCTCAGGATAGTTCCCACATGGAAAAAACCTGACCTTGCAAGTTCTTTGGAATGCAAAGTTTTGTCTTTTTTTTGAAGTGCCGTTGGCAGCTCGATTCGAGGGAGAGACTAGATTAGATTGAGTGTATTGAGGTGGAAGCTGTTGGTTGTGAACTGTTTACTTTTACTTTTTTATGTTTGTTCAAAGCTTAATCTTTTGCGGCACGGCTGGTGCTGAATGCATTGTGGGTGACAGGGAAGGCCCCAGTGTAGGGTTTCTTTGGAACATCCTGCAGGCAGGTGAGAAGTACACCTGCAGGACCTGAAAGTCAGACCTATTCTACTTGCCAGCAGCAACAGAAGTAGAAAAACTTACAGTTGTGCATTTGATTTTGGAAAATGGGGGCAATGTGGGTTGTTGAGGCAAATGTAGATACATATATTGTAAAAGGATGGATTTTTTTTTTTTTTCTTTTAATTTCCCACCTTTTTTTAACAGCAGGAATGGTAAGCTGTAAAGGAGTCCTGGTGTCACTCTGGCTTCCTTGTACTGCAGAAGGATGGGCTCCCCTCTGTTGTCAGTTTGACCTCCTGTAAAGTTCCCTTCAGTGTTTAAAAACAAACAAACCTCACCACAATTTCCTTGAAATCAAAGGAGCCACTCCTAATGTCAGCTGGGTGAGTGTGGTCCCATTGGTCCCCACCCCTTTCGATAGGAGGGAATTGCCCTTCCTGCTGCGTGGGCCAAATACAATATTTTCAACCATGTCAAGCTTTTTGCAGCAGTGAGGGCAAGCCTTGAGCACTGCTCAGCTGTAGCTGTAGCTCCTGGTGAGGAGAAGGACATCTRTTTGGAGAGCAGGAACTCTCCTGATCTGCTTGGATTAGCCCCGGTGCTCTAGAAGTGTGAGAAGCACCGTTCTTCACCACAGCAAGCAGAGCCTGCTTGGATGAGGAAAGTGTGTGTCGTGTGTTGCTCAGGAAATCTGAGCATCCCTTCCTTCAGTGCCTCAGGATGAACAGAGCATAATCCCCAGTATGTACCAGGAGCCATCTTTGCTATGGCTAAAATCATGCCAGCAACATCTGTGAGCAAGTGTGATGGCTGGATCTTCTGCCGCAAGGTGGCCTTAGCTCTCGTGCCCCCTGGGTGCCACTCCAGTGCCTCTGTGCCTCCCTGGTAGTGCCCTCGGTGCTCAGCAGACCTACACCCGCAGCTGTAGTTGTGTTGGTGGTATGAAGAGATGGACTAGGTGGTTGTCCGTGTCCTGGGAGTGGATTTGGCCTATAATGGCAGAATTCTGCCTCAGCCTGTACAGCAGCACGTTCCTTGGTAGAAGGCCCGCGGTACAGGAGCAGCCCAAGTGCCGGCGTTGCAGTGGTGGTGGCTCAGCASCAGTGTGCCACCCTGCAGCAGCACCTCCAGGCACTGGTGGCAGCATGGCAGGGGTGGCCATGGGACCTGGGCCCTCCTACCCAGGAGGCTGAGGASGGGGGAGAGCAGTGGGTGAGCGAAGGATCTGGACAATACCTAACCTCTATTTTTACATGCYGGAGTCACGTTTGCTTAACCTTGAGGCATCCTGTGCTTTGAATCAACTTGACACAAAGTCATCTGTTCATTAATAACACAGGAGCAGTTTAATTGTTGTCTTAGTGGAAAAATACATGAGACTGTCATCAGCTGTTGCTTCTGGCAGTGCTTTTCTGCAGTAATGTAAATAAATGAGGTCACAGGTTTAAAGGAACAGGCTGTACTTGCACAAATTCAAAGCGTCGTCTTAAACAGATACGCCCCAATTGTCTGAGACCTCCGTCCTGCGCCCCGAGTGCTCCCTGGGACATTTCAGCCCTAAACACACTCAAACGCAGCCGCAGGGGCTCGGTTTGCTGTGGTGGTACTGACAGGGCACATGCTGAGTGGGTGTTTTAAAGCTTGGCTTCATTCCTGAGCRAGTAAAGCTTGTGGTGGCCAGAATTGTGGATTCTCTGCTGTGCACCCCACAAGAGCCCAGCAACATAAGAGGAGGGGAAGTTACAGATCGAACATCTTTTCTGCTGATACTTTCCAGTGTCCTGGGATTTCTGCTCTTGTTGTGCGTGTGTTGCTTTTATTTTTTTTTTTTCGAGATGGCTTTGTGGTATTGTAATCGAGGATGAGCGGATCCAGAAATCCGCCTGGACAGCTTTGAAAGCTGTATAAAAGGTCTGGTTGTCTCCCGAGACCACGTGCTCTGTCTAAATGCGGCTCCCACATCTGCAGTCTGTCAYGTATAAAAGTATGTTCCTGTTTGCAGCCGGAGCGGGAACACCCAGTACCTGCCACGCTCAGAACAAAGTATATCCACACCGATGAGGTAATGCAAAGGTGTTGCTTTGTGGTGAGGGTGTTTCACTGTAGCTGCCTCTCTCTAAGCTCTCCYGCTGGAGAGGGAACAAGGTCGTTTACTCCGTTAACTGTGGGGTAAGAGCCTGTTTCCAGATAGGAAACATATTGCAAATCTGCCAAAGCATACTGTAAACCCACATCCCAGTTTGCMTGTAGCCACACAGCCAGAGAGCAGCAGTGGTGGCTGAAGGAGGTGCCAAAGGAGAGACAGAGGAGGAGGGCAGGTGTCTTTGTACTTAAATGCTCAATATTCTCAAAAAACAAACAGCAAAAGTCCCAAACTAAAAAGCTACAATAAACAAACAAAACCCCCAAACAAACAAATCCCCAACCMGCCAATCCACTTTTATCAATGTGTGTACGTAAGGTTTGTTTTTCTTGCTTTCTTTGACGATGATTCTATTGCAAGGCCACAGTCCCTCATAAAAAACTGATTGTCTCGTTCCTGCTGTACCTTTTGTGCCTGCTTTGCATTGTATTTGCCCTCTTCTAATGGCAAATGACAGACACTGTGTTTAGCATGATTTTTATGCAAGCACCATGCTGCTTGTCTTTTTTTATTTGTTCGGAGCCGCTTTGGCTCCTCTCCAGCTGCTCACCTGGTCTCGCAGTGCTGGTGGGAGCCCTGGGCTCCTGGGTGGCTTTGGAGCTGGGAAATCTGTGTGCAGCTGCTGCCCAGGTGCTGCTCGGCGGGGGAGTCTGAGGAGCACRGAGCAAGATGTTCATGGGCAGATGGCTGCAAACAACTCCAACAAACGAGTGTGGAGAGCTGGAGCACGTACGCTGCTGACTTGAAACTTCCCAAAAGTTTTGAAGTCTGGGGCGCTCCAAAGGCTGTTGTCACTCACTAACTGTTCTGGCAGGGCAGGATGTTGGAAAATGTCATGGAGTTGTGTYGTGGTTCTGAAACCTGGTTCTTGGCATCAGTGGTGAGCAAGAGCCCTCAGTCTTCTGTTGTATTCTGCTAGATACCAGGCAAGGCCATCTGCCAGCAAGGGTTCTGCTCCATTGATTAATTTCCTTRTGGAAGAAATACCTTGGGTTCCCCAGGGTGCTGAGCGTCCTTGTATGTCCATCTCTGTTTGGATTTGGGTAGGTTCATCCCTCTGAACGCCTGCCCAGCAGCCGTTCCAGAGCAGAGTGTGCACAAAAGCACTTGGGATGTTCTCTGCGCCCACGCATGGGCAGCATCAGACTGGCTGGGTGGTTCAGGCTGCTCCCCATGCTTGGGTTGTTACAGCTCTGTGGAGTGTTTAAAGCCAGAAGAGATGGGCTGCAAGCAGGCCATTCTGTTGAAGGGAGCATCAGTGGCTTGTCTGGCTGCTGGTGTTTTGGTTTGTCACTGAAAGTGGCTTCACATCTGAGTCCAGGCTCCGTGATTGTGGTTCCAACTGCACTGCCATGCGTTCCAGTGGGCTTTTGCTACAACCCTGAGTGGAGTCTCTGCATTCCATGACTTGAGCTTCCATGTGATCTGGAGTTGCAGTCAGTAGCAGTGATATGTCTTGGACCTTACTGAGTTTAATGAATCAACTGTTAGAACAGGCTTGCAGGAGCTTTGTGTTGGCCTCCCCTCTGGGTCCAGCCTCTTCTCTCCCACCTCTTCCACCCCTCCTACATGAAGACTTTAAATGTTGAAATAGCAGCTGCTCGACAAAGGAATTTGAATACCTTGTACATTGTATTTACCTTCATGTGGAAAGTCTGACCCTCTGACTCTTTCTGGTTGGTCGTAATTAACTTTGCTTGGACCTGTTTTGGGGAGAAGTCTCATAAACTTCAGAAAAAACTGGGCATTATGCATGCATGAGCTCCACTTAGATTMCCCTAGTGCCTCATAAATCAGCTAGGTTCAAGGATCGTGTGTGGTGAGAATGCAACAGCACTCAGGAGGTGTCTGGGTCCTGCTTTGGGACCTGCATGACTCATGGCAGCACAGGTCCAAGCTAAGCTCCTGCTGTTGGCTTAGGGTTTGGCTTCCCTCCATGACTGCATCTTGTTGCATCCTTTCTGTGCGGTACCAGTGTTCTTTTCCAGTCCTCCCTTGCTCATGTGTCTGAGCCAGTCCAGGTTAGTAATCCTCTCCCCAGTCATGTGTTCTTTCAGGGACATTTGCTCTGAGAGTTGCTTTAAATATTGCTTGAACTTTTTAACTCTCCTCCCACATGAGGAGTTGAACAAGGAGAATGTGGGATGTGGACTGATTAGCAATGGTGGCTGCTGGCAAATGTCTGGAAAAAATTGTGGGTGAAGCTGTTGTATGTTTGGCTACTCCACTTGTTTTGGCATCTTCCACATTGTATGTTTGGGGTCTCTTCCCATCTTTTGCCCTGCTGCTCCTGCTGGAGTGACGGGGACTGCCCTATACCCTATACCTGTTGATCTGTTCTGAGTACAGTGATAACAGGAACCTTGCACAATTTAATGGTCTCTTGTCCCCTCTTCCTTGCTGGCTCAGAGCTTACAGTGAGGAAGAGTTGGTAACAGGAATAATAGTGTCTGCTGGCCAAGGGGGTAGGCAGAGGCCCCAGGAGCAGGACATAGGTGGTGAGGAAGGAACAGATCTGCTGCATCTTACAAGGTGAAGCAGGATGGTGTCTGCCACTCCATCAGTGTGTCTCCACTTGAGTGATGAACCAGTGGGATCCTACCTCGAATTGTGGCTGCTTATTCCCAGAAGCCTGCAGGAGAGGTGAAAAATGAGCGTTGGCTCTGGGGTCACTAAAGCAACTTTTGCAGGGGTTTTCTTGGGAATCCCAGCATGCTCTGGTTTTTGTTTAAACAGCAATATTTAAGCTGAATGGATTGCTTGCCTGTGCAGAAAGATGGGAATGTGGGTTAGGGCTTAGCCTTTAGCCTAGACTATAGGCTGGAGCTGTTGGTTTGGATAAGACTTTAAATGTCTTCAGCTTGGGGACCATCATCTTGTTAGTTTTCTTGAGTGGACTGAGAAGACTCTTCAGGCTCTGTTGAGGCCAGGTGGTGCAGTTGGCAGCTGAGCTCAGATTTTTGTCCTTGCTCTTCTTTCTATCCCGATCCCTGTTGTAACAACTTTGAGAGAAGAGATCTTTAAGGCAAATCTGTTTGCTCTGTGACCTGTAAACAGCAGAAATAGCTGAAGACACGCACACTTTTGAGGCTGGGGAAATATTCTGCATTTTGTAGACAATTCAAGGATTTCTGAGAAAATACGTTACCAGCAGTGTGTGAAGGACAGGAATTTGGATGTTAAAGAGGGCACTTGTACTAGAGGGGCTCAGATGGTTGTAACCTAGTGTGGGTGCCTCGTGCCCATGGAGTACAGCACAGGGCACCGAAATGGCCCTGGGTGGGCCTCACCCCACAGGCAGGCRTGTCACGGACACTCGAATTGCAGCACTCAACATACAGGCATCGAAACCCTCTGCTGTGTCTGATCCAGAGCCTAAGTGACAGCATGTTTTGCTTCGTTTTAAAACCTTCACTAGATCGCTGTGAAAGAGCATGGAAAAGACAAATAGCCTCTCTTGTATTTTTTTTTTTTTTTTATTTTTCTTTTTAAATAACATTATTGGGATGGCGACATTTCGCATTTATTTTGGCCAGTGTAGCTCTTTCTAGTAACTTCAGAGTAGCTCTTCCCCCTCCTGGGTTTTTTTTGGCTTGCAGTTCCCAAAGTGCAATTGAGTTTGAGCACTTGGCTCGCCTCGGTGCCGAGCATGGCTTCAAGTATCCCGGTACAACGGCAACGTGCGCGTCTGCGGGCGAGGCRGGGGGGACGCGTCCCTGCGTCTCTCCTCTTTCCGCCTTTTTCTTTCGGAGGAGCCACCTGTTAGCATTACATCAGCGGCTCCCAGGAATGCCACTGCCTCCTACCAAAGGCCTCGCACACAAAGTAGTAGTTCTTGCATTGTTTACGCTCAAAGAGCTGATGTCATGCCAGCTGATGTCATTGTGTGCTTTGTGCCATCGCCATGGAAACCGGCCAGGTGGGGAGCCTGGCGCTGGTGTCAGTGCGGAGCGAGGTGTAGAAAGAAGGTCCGCTTTGCTTGCTCCTGCTCTGGGAAGCCACCCTCCTCAAAAAAAAACATGGAGGGGGAGGGAAATGGTGCTTGAAAAAGCCGGCAATAGAGCCAGGGAAGGCACAAGCTGAAAAAGTGACTTCTCCCTTCCCCCTCAGATCCATTTCCCAATCCATATTAATGTCCTAAAAATAACTCTTGCTAGATATTTTCAGGCAGCCGGGGCAGCAAAAGGAGAGCTGTTTGCCACATGTTGAGTGAGCACCTCAGTCGCTGTTAGGTTCCAAGGAGCGGTTCTCTTTTGTTCGGGCGYGCAGATGCGTACGTACTGTTCCCTGGAGCAATCCCAGGGTGAGCTGCTCCCATCCTCCTCAGAGGTGTTGGGTGGGGAATGCCCTGCAGGGCTTGCCCCCACGGGCAGATCTGCTGCGGACAGGTAAAGCCGAGACTGTCCCAGCTGCTGCTCTGCGTTAGTGCGCTGATATCCCATTTGCCCCTAGTTCTGGTGATGTTTTCCTTCTTGGAAAATCCCCTTCCTTCTCGCACAGGCCGGTAGGGGAGGCAGCCCCAGCAGGCTGGTGTTGCACAGAGGCGTGTTTGTCTGTGAGCCCGTTCCTTGGCACCGTCCGCCTCGCAGAGGGGAGGACAATGCGTGCTGCCGATTCATGCCACCCTTGCTGTTGACAGGCCGGCACCAGTCACTGTGACGGTGGTTGTGGGGACACTAGAGCCAGCTCCAGCCCTGGTGGCCCCACTGTGTTCTCTGAAGAAACCYCGGGGTGTCTAACCAAAATATCTGCTTGGTCTCTCTTCCCAGGAGGACTCAGCGGTTTCAAGCAGAACCACGAAAACCTCTGCGACAACTCCCTCCAGCTGCAAGAGTGCCCGGAGGGGGGAGGAGGGGGCGGCGCCTCCGCTGTGCCCCCCGTGCTACCTCAGTCCATCCCCACCACGCCAGACATCGAGAACGCTGAGCTCACCCCCATCCTGCCCTTCCTCTTCCTCGGAAACGAGCACGATGCTCAGGACTTGGAGAAAATGCAGAGGATGAACATTGGCTACGTCATCAAYGTGACCACCCACCTGCCCCTGTACCATTACGAGAAAGGCATGTTCAACTACAAGCGGCTCCCGGCCACTGACAGCAACAAGCAGAATCTCAGGCAGTACTTTGAAGAGGCTTTTGAGTTCATTGGTAATTACCCTTGCCTGGAAATACTCCCGTTTGTTTTTTCGTTGTTATTATTTTTACCCGTTATAACAATTCAGAGTGAACTTTGTGCTTTGCCAACAAGTCTGAAGGCTGGTTAAGGCCATACTTGCTTTTGTTTAGGTTGTCAGGAATGCTGAGCACCTCATATTTCTATCCTTTCTCCTCTCTAGCGTATCCAGTTAAGTAGCCCGGGGTTACAATTTTCATCCATTGATAGTAACGCCTACCTCCAGGCTTCTAAATTCAGGAAACCCCAGAAAATTGAGGCTTTCGTCATCCCCTCTTCTTGATTCCTTTGCATTCCCAGTTTCCACACGGTGGCTTCCAGCCAGTTTTTCATAGTAACTATTCTTAATGGTGTCTCAGTCTTTGCTAACTTAATGAGAAAACTGACAAACTTTCACACTTGGCTTGTTCCACCATTAGATTTATAGCTTCAGAGTGTATGTGTGGTTGAGTGGATAGTGATGAAAACTTGCATTAATAAGCCTCTAAACCCTGTAGGCTGTGTGAGGGAGTTCACCACAGACATGCAGCTTGCTGTGGAGATTGCTGAAGAAGTGACCCAGCAACGTTGTTCTGAACCTTGTTACAGTCAACACAGCACAGCCCTCAGACAAGTTTAGGGCCACACTCAGCTCTGGTTGGTCAGCTGGGCTAAAGCCAGGTGGCCACTTTAAGCAGGGCTGGTCAGAGAGGACTTMAGCATGTGATACCAAAAGCTTTTGAGGACCTTTCCTTGCTACTCTAGATGTCTTTGTGGACACCACTTTTGTGGCATGGTAAATGTGCTTCCCCAGCACAAGTACGTGTCCTGAGAGGTCTTCTGAAATATGCTGGGGGGACATAATATGCTGCACTGACATAAAATTCTATTTTCTTGTGCTGAGGCTGGGCTGATCTCTTTACCAATACTTGAGGCTCGATGGAGGAGTACTAGACAAAGGGAGAAATGTGCTTCTGTGCTGCAACGCAGCGCAGCTCCTTGACTGACCCTGTGCTGAGGTGGGTGCAGAGCCGTGTTCCTCCCTGCCCTCGTTTGTGCTGGCTCTGCACTCAGGTGCACTCGGGCTCAGCAAGGATTTGGCCCCAGCTGTGGGACTGGGTGCCAGAGCAGGAGGTCCCAGCCCAGCACGTTGTTCGGAGCCCATCTGCCCCTGCCGTGTGCTGGGGCAGGGCTGGCAGCTCTGGAGCAGACGGCTCTCAGCCTCGCCTGGCCGGGTTTGGCAGGGGGTCGTGCTGTGCTTCTGCCTGTGGTCTGTAGCCACACTGCTTTAGTGAAGGTGAATAGAGAAATCACTGCTTATGCTGCAGTTCAGGTGGAGGGCAGTAATAAAGCCTGAGTATTACCACTGGGAGCCTTTGGGCTTGTCCTCTTAGAAGGACCAAAGGATCTTTACTTAAACCCAAATTTTCGCTGTTGTTCCTAACCCAGCCCCAGCTCTACCAGGAGTGCTGTCAGCTTCCCAAGCTGCTGATTACTGTGTGCGTGGGAAAGTGAACACCCCTGTTTGGGCAAAGGGCAGGGGAGAAGGAACCTTGCTTTGATCCTGTGGGGAAAAAAGCTGTGTCAAGAAATCTAGTAAAACCTTAAAATTTGAGTTCAACAAGATGGGGAGATACAATGGGCTAAACTTAAGTAAAGAGAYTGTGAAGCTCCATTGAGGTCCTTCAGGGACGGGAGGGAGATTTCTGCTCCTAGCATCCCTATGAAGTGCAGGATTAGAGCTCTCAAACCCGCTGAAAGATATTGTTTGGCTTGTGCTCTTACCAAGGGCAGAGAAAGCAGCTTTGCTGTGAAAAGGTTTAGAAAGCATTTTAAAACCCATTTTACTTTCCTTTTTAATAATTACAGCTTGAGGGTCTTTGTTTTTAATAAACAAATATTTCTCCATTGAGAGTTTTTCTCCATATCAAATTTAGCCAGCTGGGGAAGTAACTAGTCAAAGCTTTCCCTTCCTCAGGGTAAACTTTAAATTGCATTTGAGAAGATTTGGAAGTATTTAAACAGCAGATTGTTGGCCTATGTTTCTTTAAATATGTCTCCAAAAAACCACAACCAACCCCAGTTTTAGCTAAGACTAAAGCCATAGGAAGTGAAATCATCAGAAACTCTCTGGGAAAGTGTGTCAAAATGCGTTAGAGAGTTTCAGCTTTCTGAAATACTAACTGGCAAAAACGTCTAGAGGGAAGTTGGCTTCTTTTATGCTTTCACAGTACAGGTTGAACATGTGGGGTGTGATGAACTGTACTCTTGGTAGGGTTGAATCCTTGCCAAAACTTGCAAACTAAATTCATGCTCCTCCTGTGGATTAAAACAAAAGAAGTAGATTGAAGTGTCACTTCCCGAAAGCTCTGTCCTCTGTTTTAAAGGCCAGCTGTGGCAGATGAGGATGGTACGGTGGTGACTCTCTCATATCCTATKAGCATGTGGTTGCAAGGACTCTGTCCCCTCCAAGTGCTGCCCAGGGTGGCTSCCTCTAAGTGATCAATCTTGGTGGAGGGGGAGGTGTGTGTGGATCCAGCTACTTGCAGAGGCATCACAGCAGARTGCCCCACTAAAGCTCAATTCAAGAGTAGCTTTGTAAAAGCTTTGAATCAGATGTATTGTTACAAATTGAATCTGGAAATACACGTTTTTGTAAAAAGTGTGTGCCCTGCTTTTAAAGACAGGGAGGTTGAGATGCTGATGTAGCGCAGCGGCTTTGCGGCAGAGGTGGAAATGGAGCCCGAGATTCCTCATCAGGGGCCTTGCCCTCCTAATTAAATGCTCCCAGGCAGTGCAGCAGCATCTCTCAACGTGTGGTCCTTCTAATAAGGAGATAAGAGTGGATGTGAGGATTTTCAGTGTCAGGCTGGACTGGGTGTTTCACATTCAGTAGCTCTGAAGCCTCAGAGGARGATGGGCTGGAGGGGAAGGGGAAGAGATGCCTCTGTGCTTGTAATCAAATCAAGGGACTTTTCACATTGAGTTACTCTTAATTGCACTGAGCTTGTTTCRTTTACAAACTGGCAAAAAATCTTACTTTCTCCTGTCTTTCTCGTTTCCAGAGGAAGCTCATCAGTGTGGAAAAGGTCTCCTCATCCACTGCCAGGCTGGTGTCTCCCGATCTGCCACCATAGTTATTGCGTACTTAATGAAGCACACACGCATGACCATGACGGATGCCTACAAATTCGTCAAAGGCAAACGACCAATCATTTCCCCTAACCTTAACTTTATGGGGCAGTTACTGGAGTTCGAAGAAGACCTAAACAACGGCGTCACCCCRCGAATCCTCACACCAAAGCTGATCGGCGTCGAGACCGTCGTGTGACGGCGATGCTGCGAGGAGGCGGCCGATGAGGGGGTTAGCCTGTTCTTCACCTGATTTGGGGCAGTGACGGGTGGGTTGTGGGGTTTTCTTTTTAGCTTTCAAAGGGGAGTTTTGTGGCAAACTTTTTGTGAATAAAAACCTTTTTTTGTAAGGAAAGGTTTTTAAAAGATCCAAGAACTTTGCTGGGTTTGGGATGCTGTTGTGATTTCCTTCTCAGACGCTGGCAGAGCAGGGAGGCTTCAGAGCAAAAGGAGTACTTTTTAAAATAAAAACAAGAAGAAGAAGAAGAAGAAGAAATGTTGGGCTTTTTTTCTTTTAATTTTTATTTTTCCCTCCTCTCTGGCTACTTGTAGAGTTTATGGCTAAGTAGTCTGTGCAGGTTCATAGACTGAAGAAACCTAAGTTGAAGATGAAACACGAATAGCCAAAACAAAGCAGGAAAAAACCTCCCTGAAACAGAAGGGCCTTCGTTCTGCAAAGGCTTTGCTAAAGATAACCTAGCAAAATGCTCACCGATGCAAAGGAAATCAGAGCAGCTTAAAAGTCTGCAAGGCACTTTTCACACTCCTGACTCAAACTAAAGAAGAAAAAAAAAGTCTATTTGGTGTGTTTCATGTTCCAGTTCTATTTTTCTATTTTGGGGTGTAAGGTTTTAACAGTAAGGGACTTCGATCATTCTATGCCATATGCCTTCACTGGCTTCTTGTGCAATAATAATTTGGGGTTTGTTTTGAGTGTTCAAACCAATTAAGAGTTGGCTGCCCACTAATAATAAGATAATAATTTTTAAAGTGTAATAGTGCAACAGCAGCCAGCTTGGTTCAGAAAGGATAAATGAGAGCAATTATTTCGTTCCTTTATATGATTTTGATCCTGGTTACAGTGCCATAAACCTTGTTACATATGTATATCAGAATGTACAAAAATCTAGAACGAGCAAAGTTTATTTAAAAATATTTTTCGCACAAAATATTGGTGTGTTTCAGTTGTCTATGTAAAAGAAATTTGATTATAAAACAAAAAATCTTTTGGAAAGTGTGTGTCCTTTTATTTCTTTAGCCATTTTCCGTTTTCTTTCTCTGGGATGGGGCTTTTGTTTTATTCCTTTTGGTTTGTTTTTTGTGGCATTGTGCATTTCCCTTTGACAAAATTGATATCTCATTTGGCAYCTCCTCTCCAGTGTTGCGTTCCTGTCCTCTGCTGGTGGAACATGTTTGCTTTACTTTCTGCTGTACTCTTGCATCTCTCAGTTTCTGTAACCAGATTTTTCTCTCTGTTYGACTGAATTAGCACTATTGGTGAGGGCTCTTTGGAACAGACCTGTTATTTCTACAGCTCAGTAGCCATTTGGAAAAATAAGAAATAATCAATCTCCACTGATTCCTTTCCATATTCCTGTAATTAGCTAATCTTCTATGTTACAAAATTGTCTGGTTTCTAGAAATACATTGGTCACGTGTGCTTTTCCCTGGACTCTCTATAGCCCCCTTGTTGAGCAGTTCCATAATTCCTGGGAATCCTCCTCCTGGGGTTTTCCCCTCCCTCTTGCCCCTCTTCCCTTCATGCCCCTCCTTTTCCAGCTGTGTCAGTGTTGTGTGGTGTGTATTGTAGGGCTGATGTTTCTGCCTGGCAGTGTCCCTTGGGCGGCTGACTTCTGCTTTCCTTGTTTGTATTCACTTTTTTTTTAATGATGCGGTATAACCTGATCTCTTCTGGACTGTTACCAACTCTAAAGTTTATTTGTATGAGCCTAAAATGAGTTAGAAAACATTTCTCATATGATTCTGTTGTGCAAACTGATCTGTCCCAGGAAGTCTGATAGCAGTGAAGGCTTTTCCTAGATGAAAACCTACATGGACTGAACCAAGTGTAAAACAGGACCTGTTGGAAAACTTAATGTATAATCACATTAGACATGTATATTTTTGTGGACATTTTACTTAAAATGTTGTTACTATACAGATATTTTCTTGAAACTTATCCCTTTATTAAATTATTTTTCTACTGGAGTTGATTTTTTTTTTTTTTAAATTTTCTTTTCTATGATCATTATTAGTCCTTTCTCTGAAAACATCCTTGGCAGTGAGTGTTGCCCAGGCAGCAAAACATCTTGGACTGTGACTGTTCCTGGGGCTGAGGAGGGAGTGGCTGGACAGAGAAGGTGCCCTTTGCTGGTTGGGAGCCTTTGTGCTTTGGGAAGGAAGGAGGTCCCTTGGCAAAGATGCTCTGCTTCCCTCCCTTTCCCCTTTCCTTGTGCTTGGGCCCAACCTCTTTCAGCTGTTCTCCATGAACTGCAGGTGCCGGTTGTTTGGCAGGAGGGAGGAGGTTAGAAAACCTCTTGTTTCTTGCCAGAGAATCAAAAGCAACAGCAGCAGGGCTGAGGGCTGGCTGAAAAGTTGTTCCTTGCAGCCTGTTTGTGGCCATAAATGCTGTGTAGTAGTGCTGATGTTCTGCCAGGGAAACAGGTCATTCACCAAAGGGAGCGTGCAAGCTGCCTACCTGGGATGCAGCGTGAAGGGAAGGAGGACTTGATTCAAAATCGATCTTCCATATTACTGCTTTTCTTGTTCCCGTTCTGAATGGCCTGTTGTGAGCAGCCTGAGAGGGAGGAAGGGTACACTGCACCAACATGACTCACAGCAGCCTCTCTCCGGTTCAGCCTCAGCTGCCACACGCTGAAATGCGTTAGGATGAAGTTTGCAGCCGTGTAAGTACCTGTGTGTGTTAATTCTTACTTAAGCCAACAAGTGGCTCTTGCACCCTTGAGTAAGTTACTGAGAGCAGAGGATCCGCTGTGTTTGCCTGGCTAAGGCTGAGCAGCTCAGCTGCTGCTCTGTGCACGGATGTGGAGTTGGAGTTTGTGCTGCAGGAGCCTCATCAGCCTGTGTGCTTGTCACTGTGGGAAGCAATGCCTGATTTTGTTCTCCAGCGTGATGAGCTTGGAAATGATGGGGCAGGGCAGTGCAAGGCTGTGAGTGAGTGGAATTTGCTGTGGGTGTGTTGATAGAGGAAATGGGCTGATCAAACCCCTTTGTGCAGTCCCACTCCCTTGGAGGGAACCTCCGGAGGGTTATGTCCCACTGAAGGCAATGCTGGGAAACATCAGCCTGCAAATTGCTTCATGTGGGGACAGGTTGGAGGGAAATGCTGTATTTGTTCAGGCAGAATTTAKTGAAGCTAGTGAATGATCACTTAACATCTTTATGCTAAGGGCAGGAGAAATTCAGTTCGGGTTTCTATGAGGAGCCCTGGCTGTGTGCACCTTTTGCGTCCTTTTCTGCTACCCGACATGATGCACTGCAAATATGTGCCTGTGTGGCCATAGAAAGCCTCTGCCTGAGCACTACATGCTCCAAGCCAGAAAAAAGAAAAAAGATATTTGCCCTCATTTCTGGGAGGGAGCAAGGCTGAAGGGTTGGGGGCCACAGTTGTGATAGGGTTGGAACAGATACTGTTGTTGCTTTGACTCAGAAACACCCAGAAAGGTTATTTATTACTTTAAGGACAGAACTGAGGCTTGATCACCCATCCCCTGCTCTTACTGCTGGCTGCAACACCCTCCTCAGCCACTCCAAGGTGAGGCACAGTTGAAAAAAGCAGGGAAAATCATTCAGTAGCCTTYGATTCACACGTGGGTGTCAGTGAGGACAGGACCTGCTTTTCCCTGCTCGGCGTCAGCATTGCGCTCTTGTGCGAAGTGTGCTAAAATTGGCACGGTCCTGGAAAATTGATTCCTTCATAACTCCTTTTTCCTGTAACTCCATTTCTCCCCTAAGTGCTTGTTTCTGAGAACATTGCCCTCGAGATCCAGGTCGTGTGAGAGGGTCCCCGAGCTCCAACCTGCAAAGCAAGGCAGGCAGGGTGTTGGGAGCCAGTGCTGCTTCTGGTTGTGAATTCACTTTCTCTTTACAAGTGGTGACCTGTCAGCGTGTGAGACTGTTAAGAGCTGCTGTAAAGCTCTATTAAAGCTAGAACTGTTCAACCCATCCATCGTGCAAGCTAGCCTGACTTTAGGGTTGGACTTCCAGAGTCAAGAGATTGTTCAGTTGTCCATGCTAAGCAGCTCATACGCTTTATTCTTCTCAGTAACACCAGGACTAACTGAATTCCCCTTTTTGTCTTGGCAGATGATTTTTTGAGGCTTCCTATGGCTTTATCTTTCACAAATGTGCCAACATCCTTTGGGAAAAGACAGAGGAAAGGTCCCTCCCCTACCCTCTTGACAGATACAGACTAGGAGTGTTTTGAGCCAAAGCAATCGTGTGGGAAGTACGTTGGTACCTTATGGTCACAAGATCTGCCAAGGACTCGTTGCAGGGAGGTGTGTCCAAAAGCACAGTCAGGAGCTGACGAGGCGGAGATGGGGATAAGGCAGATGTGGGGAAGGGCCAGGCAGATGGGGAGTGTTTCAGCCTCCAGTCCTGCTTAGCCCTGGTGGAGCTGGCTCCGGCCTGTGTACTACCAGCAGCAGGAAAGCCTCTGGGAACTGAAGATGCTGATTCAGTAGGAAGAACAAAAAGCCTCTGGGAACTGAAGATGCTGATTCAGTAGGGAGGACAAAAATAAAGCAGGCTATCTCTTGACTGAGCTAAGAAGGTAATCAAAGAGAGATAATAAGTAGTTGATGTCTGTCTCACGAGCAGGTATCTGCTTTCTTGTGGCCTGTCTGTTTGCTGTTCCTGTAGGTATCAGAGAGGAGTTATTGATGAGCAGGTTTCAAATGTTAGCCTGAGATCAGTAACTGATAATTGGAGCCATTTGTTTTCCCAGTGAGTGTGCAGCTGGTGGCAACAATGTTCAAGTCCTGCTGTGTTCCCAGGAGTGATCCTGGGTGCTGCCAGCCTCCATCATCCTCCTGCTGCTGGGTGCAGTATTAATCTCTCTGCTCAGTCCGGTGCTTCTTTTGCTGAGGGGTTTCCTTCCTCTGCTGTCTCCACTCCTTCTGTTAGGCTCTTGTCCCAGTGGATCATGAGTTGGAAGAGCAGGCTTCTTTCTTGTTGTGCTTTAGCTGTCTTCTGCATCTTTTACAGTCTTGTCATTCCTCAGACTGGAGGAAAACAAATCAGTAATTTTTAAGGCATATTGCAGCAGGATGAATGTTTCCAATGATCCTGGTGGGCTCCTGGTTTGATTTGGTTATTATCCAGGCAGCACCTCTTCTTGGGAGCTCAGAGCCCAAGAAGTCCTGCAGCAATTCCAGCTTGCAACTGCCTCCTTACTAGAAACAAAGGGAAGTGTTGGGATGGCAAAATTGCATATTTCAGTCACCTGCTGAGCATCAGGCCGGTCTCTGGTTGGTGCTGCCCAGGCGGGGAGGCCTGTCAGGTGTGCCATGAGCCAGAGCGAGGAACAGTAGCAGAACTTACCCAAGGTGCAGCCAGAAATCCTGACTCAGTGACTGATCTGCCCTTTTTTTGCATCTTTATGGAGTCAGTATCCTGGAGCATGTAGAGATGCAGTCCCTGGCCTTGGAAGCTGTCTGAGGTCCTGTTGAATTTGGCTGGATCCAGTCTGGCTTAAATCCTGCCCCGTGAGCTGCCCATCTGTTCAGCGTCTTCCCGGGAGTGACGGGAGTTTGTCAGGTTGAGCAGAGAGCCTGTGAGCTCCTGCCTCGGGGCTGGGTTCATCTCACTGGCAAGGAAAAAATAGCCTAAAGGTTTATTCCTGGGGATAGGAATGGCTGTAGCTTGGAGAGGAAGAGTTCAGCACAGTACAGAAACACTGTAAAAACCTCTAATGTGAATCAGGGAGTACAATTAAAAGTGTAACAAATGATTTCTGTTAGATAAATCACTAAACCAGAGGTTAAATATAATTTGACTCATATGCCTTGCCCTCACACTTCTGTACCTTAGTTTCTTTGATTGTCTATATATAAGAAGTGACATTGGAGAGCATGGATTTGTCCTGAAGAGTTATTTGTCATGGAGAGATGAAGGAGCTGTCTGGCACTTGTGAGTTTCATATCAAGTTGCGCTGCTGGCAGACACCAGTGGAGCATTTAAAGAAGATCACATTGTAGAGCAGCACAGTAAGTTGCTATAAGGATGGGCAGAGGTTTGTCTGTGATACAGGGACTCTGGATAGAGAGCTGCCGGATTGTAGGATCTCTCTCTGGCCAAGGACACATGCAGGTACAAAACGTCTAGTCAGAGGCATTGGCAGCAGCTTCACTGAGGGCATGTTCAGGTTGGTTGTTTTAATCCACTGGGGTGATGGAAGAGGATGCTGGTGTAAGAAACTGTGGGATCCTGGCAGCTGGCTGAGGAGCTTGCCTGGAGCTGTTCATGTTTTCAGAGGTCTGAACAAGGTCTGGCAGTCCTGAACCAAGCTGTGCCCTGCTAGCATCCATTTGGAAGCTCTTTTCCAGGCATCCAGCTTTGAAGCAGTGTTGTGCATCTGCCTTGAAATGCTTTGCTCTGTTCTGTAACACTTCAACACCTGAGACCAAACTTTTGCAGTTACTGATAGCAGCTTGTAGGGATTCATTTCCAGCATGAGGCAAACAGGTGCCAAGGGGCACCTTGATGGTTTATGCACCTTCTCCAAACCCTCCTYGGTTTTCAGCTGTGCTTCTTGCGTGGTGAGGGCTGTGGTGACCATCAGGACATGGTGTAGAGTCCAGCTGTTGACCTGTTGGAGGGCAACTTATGGAGAAATCCCTCTGGGTTTATCCCTTCTGGGCTGTGACAGCAACTGGAAGGGAAACTCCAGTGCCCTGGGTGAGCTCTTGCTTCCAGCTGACTTGGCTGAACTCTCGCTCCTGTAGCATCAGTAACAATCTCAGAAAGCTTGAAGAGCCCAGTTCCCACTCTGAATTTTGATGCACATTGAGAATTTGGTCCACGGTCATGAATATGTAGCCTTTGTCAGGGAATCTAGGCAGATGAAAAGTTTGCGGCTCCATAGGATGTGTATGAAACATAATATGTTGGATATAAGAAAGGATTTGTTTGGAAGTCCTCTCTGCCTCTAAGTATCACCCACACTTGTAAATGACAACATGGAAGCAGGAGGCAAGACCTCATCCTTTAGATGCCTCTCCCATTTTGCARCTGGGGTGGATGAGAGGGGCGTCCATGGTCACAGGTCAGAGCAAGGAACAGAGCCCAGGAGCTACAATTCTTCTTCCTTTACTGATGTCACAAAACCACTTCTTAAGACTTCATCTGGTTGGTGATACCTGTGGTGATCAGCTACAGCTTCAGACACTGACGGCCTTCTCCTTGCAGCTGGAGCAAATTAGGTGCTCTTTGTGTCCGGCTGTCCTACGAGCACTGAAAACGCCAGAGCAATTTTAGCTGCCACCAAGTGACCCTGAAGGTTTGTTAGTGCCATTCACTGAACCCCTTTCTCTCTTTCTCTCTGATGCTCTATGGGCATTAGCAAGTGGTCCCCCACACCTCAGCTCCAAAGGCAGAGCAACGTGTGCACGTGGCTGTTGCCCTCCTATATTTAACAAGGCCACGATTACACGCACGTACAGGAGGGGCTGATAAGCTGTTTGAGTGCTCCGCAGAGAAATGGCACCAAAATAGTTGTGGTGTTGTTTCTAATTGCAACGGATGAGCAGCCTGGCTCATTAATCCTCCCTATCAGCAGCACATAGCCTGTCTGCACCAGAATAGCCCTGATCTCAGCAAACCTGCATCCAGCCCCGGCCTCCTGTTTTCGACGTATTTGGGAAAGATGAGCTTCCAGCATAGCCCCGAAGGGACTTCCACTTGGCTGGGCTGACCGTCCACGGCAGAGATGACCCAGGGCGTGAGGGGTTCTGCAGCCTTTCAGGAGACTGCCAGGGTGCACACACGTCTGTGTGCAACCCTGACCTTAGCCTGAGCTGCTTTGGCAGGTCCTGCAGCGCAAGCAGTCAGAGAATCATGGAATTGTTAAGGTGGGAAAAGATGTCTAAGATCGAGTCTGTCCATTAACCACCACTGGCAAGCAGTGAACCACTGCAGCAGCATCTCCCATGGCTGAGAGGGTGGTGAGGCTGCTGCCTGTGCCAGTGACCATCACCTGTGCAGCAGGAGCACCGGTGTGATGGGAGCTGCTGTCCCTCACCCCACTGAGCAAAGCTGGAAAGGCTTTACACTGCTACAGCCTCTGCCCTAAAGCCAGGGGATGTAATTCAGAGAGCACTGCTGGGCAGAGGGCCAGTGCTATCGTCCTTCTCCCTACTTTTTCCCTTTCATCCTGGGCACCTGCACCAAGCTTTTCCAGGAGCTTTAATGAGTGCCGTTGACAAGCCAGGTTTGTGTTTTCTTGCTGTCCTCAGTGACTTCAGTCTAAGCTGTGTTTGCAGAAATTTTCTCCAGAGAGATGTGTGAGATCCTCTTGAAAACCACACCTGAGTCTTTAGTAGCACTCGGTGCTGTTGCAATCATCCTGAAATCCTCGCAGTAAGAGCCTGGAGTCAGGGACTACACAGCCAAGAAGGGCAAAGCTGGGGTCTGACAGTGGGAAATGTTCCTCCATCAGGATGCAGAGTGCTGCCTACCTGGCATTACAGGAGAGGGGGAGGTCGTGCAAAGCAGGGCAAGCACGGGTGTGATGGCACCACAGCTTTAGCTGCTACATGGGGCTTTAGTCTTCTGCACCCCTGTGGTGTGCAGGTCACTAAGAATTGGGCAGGCAGGAGGTTTGCTTTGGGGACAGGTGAATAATGCCTGTTGAAAGCTTGGAGTTCTTCCTCAACTTCTTTCTTCGTTTCAATTGTGCGTATCCCATTGGCCTTGAAGGCTGCAGGGTTAGGCAGCAGCACTTGCAGCGCACCCCAGGGGAGGTGGGAATGTGTCGGCCGAGTGCTGGCAGCCGGCTGCGGCCTCTTGGTTGGCACCAGCCCCTCTCAAGATGGGCACCTGCAGAGCTGAGCCCTCCTCCACTCACCACCTTGCAAAGAGATGCTTCTTGCAAGTCATCCAGTCCAGGGTATGCTCAACCTGATGGCCCTCCCAGCTGAGTTCCTGAGGTGGCTGGGCTGGATGTGGCTGGATAAAGGAATTAAGTAAATAAACYCTTGCTACCTTTGCCTTGCTTTCGCTGGGATGGCCGCACATTGTACACGAGGAAGCAGAGGAACCACGACTTAGCGCAATCTGTCAGAGTAAGGGTCACGCATGGAGAAACTGGGCAAAAGGATTCCTGGGTCATCCTAAGATCCCAAGGAAGTTTACAATAGTATTTTTGCTCCTTCAACCTCTCCTATTCTATGTTTCTGTCTGCCAGGTCACTCCAGCAGCATTCCAGGCACATGGTGTATACCCATAAAATAATGATATTTTGCCTATTAAAATTCTCCTTTCTGTTTCAGCTGGAAATGGTGTTTCTCTTTGCTTCCTTTTTCACCCTTAAGCTGAAAAAAATTCAGGCTTTTAATGATTGAAGGGTGGACAAGACATAACCACCTTGCTGAAAAGTCAGGGAGATGTGAAGAAGCACAGGATGGCATGCACAGGGAAAACTGGGCACAGAAGTGAGCGTCCATCCTCACCTGGGTTTGAGGGACAAGGATGGGTCTCTGCCATGTGTGGGGGGAATTGGGAACACCACCTCTGGCAGTCGATTGCTGGACCTCTTGAGATGCGCTTCTGACCAGGGAAAGAAATGGGTCCTGGGGCCTGAGCTGGAACAAACCACTAGTTTTGCTTTACCCATTTGTTTATGTATTGGCCTGGAGTTTCCACATGGCCAGAAGTCCTCCTTAGTCCCTGCTCTGGGCTTTGGGGAGACCTGGGTTGAGATCAGATACCTGCAGAAGGCAATGGAGTCATTGTGTGCCCAGTTTGAGAAACTCCTGGATCTCCAGCTTCCCAGGACAGGCCTGGGGCTAGCTGACTGAAAGCTGGTTAGGTCCCACTGGCACCCTAATGCTGAGAGACAAGGCTGGATTTTCAGCCCATTGGCAGTTCTTCCTACCTGAGGTCCACCCTGTCTCCCCTGCAACCCTTTTGCCTCAAAGGTTAAATTCTGTTTCCTCACAGAGGAGACTTGGGCACTTTGCCATGGCCCTGCTGGCTCTGTTCGTCTCACTGTGGTCTCCTTGCACTGATCATGAGAAGGCTCAGGTTTTGGTTCCTTATAACTTGACTGAACTTGAGCTTTCTCGGGCTAAAATTTTCCATGCTGGGCAGGTGCCAAGGCTGAGCACCCCTTTATGAACATCTGAAGCTGATTTAATCTATTTTCATTGTATTCTTAGGTAATTCTCTTTTAACTTGAACTGATGAGAGTGCTTGGAATAAGATGTTTTGATTTTATTCATGAGGAAAATTAAAATAATTTCAATTTCATTAGGAAAACTATTAATTTCATTAACAGCTAGGCATTGCTTAGAATACATAATTCTCCTAGGGTTTTTGTTTAGAAAATAATTGGAAAGAAACGTTTTGATAAGGTCAGAGCATGTCTCTGACCTTTTTAGCAATGAAAATGTTCAATTGCTCATCCCAAAGAACGACTTCATCTTCTGAATGCATATCCAAAATGAAATAAAATTGCTGGTGGAAGGAAGTGCTTTCACTTTCCTCAAAACTTTTTGGTCATCTGTAAATGAACCATTTTTCAAATGGCTCGGTGTAGGTAGTTTTTGAAATGATAATGTTTCTTCCAACAAGGAATGTTAATATTTCCCAGTGGATAATAATCCCAAATAGTAAATGTGAGAGAGAGGGAKCTTTGTCTGCCTGCCTTGGTTGTTTTACAGTCTTTGAAGCCACCTGGGGGTGTGGAGGTGCCTCACCAGGGGCTGGTGTGGGTCACCAGCGGGACCAGTGGTGCACAGCACCTGCCTCCACTACCTGTGTCATGAGTGTACCCAGTAAAGATGTCAGAGCAGTGTGCTGGCATCCTGAAATGTGGCTGCTGCTCTTCCAGGCGAGTCCAAGATTTCACTTGTGGTTGGAGCCAGCTAGGGGAAGTGTCCAGCCTGGCCATGGTGGGAGGGAAAACACTGAAAGACGCTCCTGTGTCAGGTTTGTGTTGTCTTCAGGCAACCCATCCCACAGCGTGGGCTCTGCAGTGGTGCTGCTGCTAAACCAGACTTTATGGGGCTGTGGTTGGGAAAGGAAAATGGGAAAATGTCTGTGTCAGTGGCAGACAGCACTTGCAAGGCTGCTGTGCCTTGCCTGGAGGGTGTTGGCAATGCATTTGTTCTGCCAAGACTGTGTTTGCAAAGGGGGGTACAAATAGACACGTATCCCTGAACTGGGTCTTGATGTGCAGGTGAAATTCTCTTTACAGAAAATAATGATGTATTCTCATGCTCATGAGAGATCTTAAAAAATTATTGATTTACAGAGACTCCCCAGAGTTTCAGGCTTTCCCAAACTACTATTTCAGTCTCCTCAGCCTGCCAGAAATGAACCTTCCCTTTCAGATGACAGTTTCTAACAACAAACTCTATGCAGGTATTTTTTTTCTTCCTTCCTAATGCTTGTCTGATCCCCTCTGGAGCACTCAGACTAGAAGCACTCAGCTATGTTTACTGGGAAAAGCCTTCACTTTACATCCTGAAGGTGTCAGAGAAGGCCTTATGGGAGTTTTATGTTTGTAGTGTTGACAAGTGCAGCTCCTCATTTGCTATTGACCTGAGACATGTGTTTGAGCTGGACATTCCCTGTTGGATATCCCTGTGAGGGTCCAGCTCGGGTGRGGGCGCTGGAAACTCTCGACTCCAAGCCAATATCAAGAGCAAACCGTGGAGCCAGTGGTGGTGCTGTGGTTGTAGCAATGCTGTGCTCACGCTCTGAGGGATGTGAGCTCCTGAAACACACCCTGACCCGGGGCTGGCCACCAGTCAGGGCAGTGGGTACAGAGGGGATTGATCTCCCTGACCTGGGATTTCACCTTGGACCTATGGATGGGAATGCTTATTAATGACCAGGAACATTCAGGGATGCAGCAAGGGAGTTTAAGTATTCACTAGGGATGATCAGTGCTGAATTAGAGGAGGCTTGATGTTTAACGTAGTCGAGAGAATCATGAAGGGAAGGAAGCAACATGCTGAAGTTGGTCTCTCTGTGATAAAAGAGAACAAGGAGTAAGACCTGGTAGAAGGACCTGCAATACACTCTGAGAAAATCAGCCAAAATGTGCCGGAAAGAACAAAATGTTTCATAATTGAGAAGAGCATTATCCTGTGGAGAATCTGCCATCTAAGGTCGAGTTAGAAGCAAGCAAACTATGCCTCAAAGGGATTTTAATATTTTGGTAATTCAGATATATTTTATTTAGTTGGTAATTTACCTTTTAGTTCTTTTAACAGCATCTGCACTGTTTTTTGCAGGTATCAGGGACATTTGTTACATTTCATACAGATAATTCCACTGGTGAGGTAAAAGGAATTATTTTAATTAACTTTTCAGCAACATTTCTCTATTGAAATGTAACTTTCAGAATTTTGTGTCGTTTGCTAAACTTGTGACAGTTTTAGTTTTGCATGGTTGATACTAGCGTTGCCTCACCTGAATTACATTGTACAAGTTTATAGCATTTTTTGAAAGTTGCTAGCAAAATTTTTACAGACCCGTTATCACAGCATTTCAGCAATCTAATTTACTGAAAAGCATCCTTGTAATTAGCAGCTTGAGTAAATTTTTAAGAAAGTAAGAGACACAGAGTCTTTGTGCTGTGGCATTTTCTGCATGGCAACACTGAACCCTCAGGAAAGATGTGTGTGGATTCTTGAAGACCCCAGTTAGAACTTGTCCAAATATTCAGCACGGCAAAGAAGAGCAAGCACGAGTCCAGAAACAAGGAAAGCGGAGGGTAGGGCTGAGGTGTCCCACCTGCTGGGCTGGTGACCCAGCGAAGAGCTTCAATGCTGTTTCCATACACCCGGTTCCTCTTGCTCCTCTCCCCATTTACAGAACACAGGTTCTGGCTGTGTTCTGTAAAAGGAAACTTTGAGATAAGAATCTTTTTCTCGTCTTTTTTTTTTTTATTTTTCCCCCTAGATCCCCCTTCCCCCCTTCTTATTATGTTTTGACCACTTGATTTTTCTGTTCCAGGCAGAATGCAATATTTCTCAGAAAAGGGGGTCCTTTTTTCTTCCTTATCAGCCCCACTATAACCCAGAAAACAAATCAGTGAAAGTTCAAATTCCAATCTAGTTATCAAAATCAGTATTGGAGTTATTACAAAATATGTCTGCCTCTCTGTACCCATGCTTTTAAAATTACTCACTAATGTTGGCAGTTTGACCCAAAATCTGTGTATCTATTTGAAAACGGCTACCTATAAATCCAGATGTTTAGCACCAGCTTTTTATCACTTGCTTGTAGTCCCTGACTCCATGGACGGCGGTGGCCATCAGTCATGCTCACAATCTGACCCACCTCAATCCACTGACAGTGTATTTTTCCCACTTCATCCTGTTTATTTTGCACTTGCTCAGCTTTCTTCCTTCATCATCATCTCCTTACCTGACCCTGAAGTTGAATGCCACAGAAATAATCCTCCACAAACACTTAGCCAGCCTGTTTTCTGTCCTCCTAATCACAGACTAGCTGGCTGATTGACTAATTTTATTTCAAGCTTATTCAGTAAGCCTTTAAAGGATTTCTTTTTGAACGCAAATAAGGGGATAAGTATTTAATGTAATTATTTTATTAACGTACTTTACAGCATTTTTTACCTTAATTGGGTTGATGTTTTTATACACTTACTGCATTACAGTCTGAAAGCAACGCTGGGTTTTGACATTCCAATGAATAACTTAAATTAACTTCTAAGCAGAAAGAAGTAAACCTTATGCCTGACTTCTAAGCTACTCTGACCTGGCAAATTCAATTTCTGAAGCACCATGTTCCTGTGATCTCCTCCCTCCCTAATGGACAGCATGGTCTTTAAGTTTCTGCTTGAGAAAGACTAATTTGGTGTTGGGCTTGAGTGTTAACTCTGTGGCCTCTGTTGGCCACGTGGCTCAGCAGAAGGGTGACAGGCTAAGTCTGTCTGTATTGTCAGGCCACTTACCAGATCCAGTCCAGCCAGGTAGTTTCCCAAAGCTGAGAGATACCTGTGGCGTATGAGAAATGTGTCAGTAGTGAAGGGATTTCAGCTTCACTAAAACCCAGCTGGAGGCTGGAGCTTGCAGTCCATTAAAATATGCTTTCTTTTTTTTTTTTTTTAGCATGTAGGAAATTTAATGAGTGGCAGCTCAGTCTTCAGAGTTTCAATTTAAAGGCATTGCTGTTCTTGGTCTGTGTGCACGGGCAGGGAAGCTGAGCTACTGCCAACCTGGAGGAAGTTCTTTAGCAGTAACACTCTGGACCTCGGTGATCACTTGCAGTCTATGAATATTCCGTAAAAATAACAAACAAATCTGCTGCCAGAATCTATAGAAGCCTTTTCATAAATCCTGAAGCAAACTGGGGCCATAATAATTGCTGCCAGGCAGGACTGAATAGTGTTTCTTAATGGCACAAAATATGGGGTGAGAAGGAGTTGAATTAACTATCTTGAAAGAAGTAAATTCAAGACATTTAAAGAACAAGTAGCTTTCTGGATAATAAGCAGAACCATGATCCTCTCTACACATCTGTCTCTTGTTGATAACGAAGGGGTGGCTTGGTTAAGGGGACATAGGTTAAGACTGAGATTGCTCAAGAAATAACATTTTCTAACTGATTGGAAAGAGTGGAAATGGGCAGCTGTAGACGAAAATTTCCATCAGAGGAAATGATGGGTTGATGAAATTGCTATGCAGAGCTTAAAAGTGATTCAGAAACAGTTTTGAGTCTGAGATGTCTGTACCTTGCCCGAAAATGTCTGCACCAAATACTGTGATAAATGTCCTAGTTCATCCTAACGTAATGGTGAGTTTTCCCAAGAGACCCTGACATTCCTGATGCTTTCCCTAGCAAAGGGAGGTGCTCACTGAGGATGAGATGCTGTTTTACACATGTATGAAGTGCCAAAACTGAGTTACCAAAGTCTGTGTCACCACGTGCTCAGCATCTTGTCCCTGTGCCAAGTTTGTGGACACTCCTGACTTGCACCTTGGTGACATAAGAATGGTGACATGTGGCTCCTGTGCTGCCTCTGCTCTCAGGGTCCTGTGTTCCCCAGGCCTAAAGACTGGGAGACCCAAAGGCAGACAGGAATCCAGCCTTTCACTAGAAGTGTGGCATGAACTTGGAGTAAAGCTGAGATCAAATGGGAATTAAAATTCTTAAAATGCTGGATGTCACATGAAACTAAATAGCCATCGACTGGTGGGAAGTACAGTCTCGTCATAAACCCGTGTCTTATCTAATTAGATGTAATAGGATCAAAATATAACAATTAAAATCATTAAATTATAATAATTGCAGGAAAGTGTGAATCATAGCACAGCTCAAGCTCATGAAACTTGGTGTCAGTTTTCATGCATTCATTGCTAGAAGTGGCTGAAGCAGCAGCTGTGGTGAAACACTCCTGACAGAGAGGTGTGGGTTACTTACATGGGGCTGGGTTTGGGGTTGTGACTGTGACCCAGTGCCCTGTTTCCAGAAAACAAGGAGCTGGCTTCCTTGGAAGGTTCTCCAAACCAACTTGTTCTCTTTCACTTGTTCTCTTTCTGGCTGTGGCTAGGCAGAGCTGGAAGCATTTGTTGTCTTTCTTCAGGTTCTTGTGATCCCAAGTCCACATTTTCCCCTGCTTGGTGGAGGCCCAACAGATAAATATGGAGGGTGCAGCTCCCCTGAGCTTATACTGAGTTTCCCTGGAGGGTTGCAACAGGGTATGACCACAGAGTGAGAAGTCCTCGTCTTCCTCTTCCCCTTTCCTTCGAGGGAGGGGATCCTGCTGTTCATGGCAGCAGAGCTGTGCTATTGCCAGCTGAAATGCAGACAGTGCCTCTGGCCCCACGTGTGCCAATATCCATTTTGTATGAAAGTGCTGGATGTGTCAGGGCTGATGGTACGGGCATTTCCCACCCCTGGATGGGTGAGGCAGGTGCTGGTTGGAGGGAGATCCGTGTTTGGGAGGTCACTAAAGCAAAATTTGGGTGGTGGCTGCTCCCTGCTGAAGAGGCAGGGAGACTCCCTGACCAAACACCAAGTGATGGGGCAGTAAGGTCAGGACACTATCTTTTAATTTCCACGATTGGTAGCAAACTTTCCAGTTTGGTAGCAAAGTTTCCAGGGGTGAGAACATTTAGAAACTTTTTGGTGAGTATTTCTGTTTTGGCTTGCTTGGTGGATGTGTTCGTTCAGTTCTTTCTTGCTGTCTCTGGCCCTCAAGTCTTGTAGGGCCTGATTAAGGAGGAATGAGACATATTTGTGGGTGCTGGGACTTTTTCGTAGCACAGTGGTGTGCTTGTGGAGCAGTAACTTTGGACAGAGTGGCTGTCAGCATTTGGCCTTGACAACTGCGTGCCTGTGTGCAAAAAACACAGCATTCCCAGGGAAAGAGGAGCAAGAGAATCAGGAGTTAAGGAGAACCACAGAGGCAGCAACCAGCATGATGAGATCATTATGTGTGAGGGTAATATGGTTCCTGGGAAAGGTTTTAGCAACTAATGAATTTACTGCTTATGCAGAGACGGTCTTCTGGGTCCTGCCAATGGTTGATTATAACACATCCATTTCTTCATGAAGTGGAGGCTTACCAAGTCCCTGAGTGTGACTCTGTTGGTTTGACAGGTGTTGGGGTATGTGGGTCTTGGTCCATGTGTATTCCTGCTGATCAAGGAGCCCTACACTCGGTGCACTCAGGCTCCCTTGCTTCCTCAAGGACACTCTTAAGTTATTTGCTGTTATTCAGAAGTACACTCTCACAGTGGGTAAGGAGGCAGCTCTGAGAAAGCAGTGACTGAATTAGTCAATGCCTCTGAAGTGTTTGTGGGTAGAGGGAAGGATGGAAAAGCGGAGGAGATAATGACTGTGCTCTCTTTGCCAGAGCAGAGAAGGCACAAGGATGCCGAGGAAGATTGACTTGTCTCTAGGATACATTAAGACACTACATCCTGATCTGTAAAATGTTTGCGCTTCAACAACACAGAAATTAGAGGGATGATGTCCCTAATAGCAGCCACTGGCATACTTCCATTTCATTACAACCATTAAAAGGTAGCGCGTCAAAGAAAGCTCTGCCTCACTCTCCATCCGCCTGTGCACAGACGTCCAGTTAGACACAGCAGTTATTGATGAGCAAAGGCAATGAGTGCCTACAGGGGAATGTGTGTGGCTTCCTGTGTATTAGTAAATACTCTGCTGTTGTCTTGCAGCAAATTAATGAAATCCGAGCAGTGAGAAATCAGCGCTATGTTTTGGCTGGCAGGCAGCCGCGTGTTGATTTTCCTCTCTTCCCCCCACCCGGTGCAAATTATGAGGTGCCTGGATTAGTGACATAAGAATGAGTAAGGTTTTTCTGAGTTTACTTACATAAAATCTAGTCCAAGTACGTTTACTGAGGGGATACAGTTTTTCCTAGCATTAAATCACAGCCTGCTCTGGCAGTGATTCCCAAGCTTTTCCGGTAGGCAAAGCTCCCTTGCTCACCTACCACCAAGAAGGGAGGGCTCAGCCCCATCTACCCCCAGCCCTCTTAATGAGTCCCAGGGGAAACACGTATGTATTTCATGGATGATTAGTAAACTCTGTGGAGACACAATCCTAATATTGCTCCAGGCAGTTCTGATGAAAGTGCTGCTGCAAATAAATACAGATGCCTTTTATATTTTTTGTTTTAGTGGAAAAACTGTTCATCCGTGAGGTGTGAACAGGCCCCATCACCACCACCCAGCAAGAAAGGGACATAGTCCTGCTCCCCAGACTTTGTTACTTCACTGCATCTGAACAGCCTCTTTTAAAATAGTTCAAGATTTCGACCCCCTTGGGTCCAACCAGACAGTGTTATCTCAGATGCCATCTGCAAAAAGGATCCTCATGTGTTTCATGCAGGTGAAGCTGTCAGCCAGGTCTCTGAGCCATCTGAGACCCCCTCTGGGGCAAGGCACAGATCAGAAATCTAAAGGAAGGTTTTCCTCTGACACAGAGGAAAGCTACTGCTTGTGGGGCTCCAGATGAAGGGGAAATACCTAAGGAAAGGGACTGGATTTTAGGATTAAACGTAACAGCACACTGGAGAAACAGATTGGTGGGGACAGGGGGACTGTAGCAGTAGCTTGGCCATGTGCTATACATCCTAGGACATGGAAAAATGCTCTGCTGTTTCAGGATCTGTGTATCAAACACCAAAAGAGGCGAGCAGTGAACAGCATGGCAGTGCCCCCTGTCCCCCGGCAGAACAGGGGCTCTGGCGGAGCAGCAGGAGAAAATAACAGGAGGGCTTGGGGTGCTGCTTCCATCCCCCAAGCAAGGGAGATTATAAAAGGGGCACAACACTGCCCACTGAGCAAGACAAGAGAGAGATTAATTAATGCAGGAGGTGATTAAAGCAAAACCCCCTCACTCATCCTGGCCTCGGGTGCAGCTCTCTCTGGTGAGGCAGCCGCTGTCCTCCCAGGGACGGGGAGAGGGGGAAGGACAGGAGTTGCGGTGCTGTGGCGGGGAGACATAGGTAATGCCGAGCCCTTGAGCCTAACTGAACCTGCCAGGGGATGTCACACCGATGTGCAGGGACACATCCGAGGGAACATTGATCTGGCAGCTTTAGATGCGACTTGTGGAGGCGCCTCTGGATGCCAAGTTCGGGTAGTTCAGCGCACGGCACTTCCCACTCCTCTTGGAGAGGAGCTGGAGGATGTGCATGTGTGTGTCCCTGGCACCACAGCATTCCCTGCCTGTTTACAAGCTGTGTGTGCTGTGATTTCGTGTACATTAATGCTTGGCAGCTTACATAAACAGGCTTGCTGCTGATGCACGAGCAGCAGTGGGCTCCAGCTCTCCTGACTGCGATTGCTCTGCTGACAGAAATAGAAGGCAGTTTTTAAGTCCTTCTGACTTTGAACACTGCACCGTGAGCCAATCTTTTATATTAAAAATAACGCTTCCTTACAGAATCTCTTTTGGAGTGCCTGTGTATCTCTGCTTTCCTTTCCTCCTCTGTGCTTAAATAAAGACTGATTAATTAATCAGGCTTTTCTCTGTGTAAATGGTGAGGATCTCTGGCGAGCAATCTGATATTGCTATCTTCATGCTGTCCATTGAAATTTAGAGAAAGCGAACTACTTGCAAATCACTGTCAGTGGTGCAAGACAGTGCTGTAGGTTTTGAGCAGGGGAAATCATGCATAAAATATTAGATAGGAGTTTTATTTGAATGAATCTGATTTTTTAAGAACTGGATAATTATGTGTTTGCTTCACCTAACACAAACAGAACAGGCTGTACTCCTCTTTACACCTGTGCACTGTGTAAGGCCAGCACACAGTGTTAAACCTGACCACAGCAGTATGGAAAATTTCAACTGTGAAACTGAATTTTTTTTTTTTTTTTTTTTCAGAGGGACTGTGCACCATTTCATTTTTGTTTATGACTTCGGGAGGATTGTTTTTTCTTGGTTCATTTTGCTTGGTTGTGGTTTTTTTAACCTCTATATCGGTTGGAATTTGTGTCAGAAGCTTTTGTAGATCAGTCTTTCTGAAAGATCTGCCTGGGAAGATAAAGAGGAAGGATTGTTTGATATAGCAGTAATAAACTAGATCCTCTTATCAGTGTGACTTATCTAATAAGAGCCCAGTTTGGTGTCAGGAAGTGTGTGCTATGTTCTCATTTCTGTACTGACGTAGTAGCCAGCCTTGCTAATCATTTTGTCTCCTCCTGCCTCTTCTTTCTTTCTTGTAAATCGAGGCTGATGATGCTTTCCTCCCCTCATAACGTGCTTTAAAACCCACAGAAGGAGATTGCCGTGGATGATCAAAGGAGAGCCTGATTGCGCTGTTCACTACATCAAAAATGGGGTTTATTACATGAGTTCTACTACTGGAAAGCTTGAATTTACATTTGCAGTGGTATGAGTCTGACTGAAAGCTCAGTGACGTCAATGCGGGGCTTTACATTGGTTTCAAAGGACATTAAATGGAGCTTTATATAAAAATGCATGCTTCATCCTTTTTGCTGACTGCTGTATTTGCCATTTGTCCAAAATGGGACTTAATTCACTTGAACTATCAGAGGATATACAATGCATATTTTGCAGCAAGAACGGGGAAAAGGACTCCACAAAAATCTGGAGCAGAGTTCTGTTTGTGGAGATCTTAGAAAATAATATAGCTCTTTCTCGTCTCTGAAAATAGCAGAAGCACCACTGTAAAATGGGGATTGGAATCCTGATCTTCTCCCTCTTCAGACTTCAGAAATGTCTGCTGGGTCTATCCTGGCAAATCCCTCCCAGAGAGTGAATGGCAGGCATTCAACATGCTAAAAGGAGAAACAACACCCGTGGGCACATAAAATAGATATATGCACTTCATTAAGAAAAAACAACATAATGTATGCTCTTGAATTAGTAGTGCAAGAAGAAATCCATGATTACTTATACACTGTCACTTCCCCTTCATTTGCAACGTCCAGGGAGTCCTTTGTGCAGCAGGCTGAGTGTGTATGTGAAACTTCTGTCCTTGACATTCACACGGTTCATCCACGACCCACGGTAGCAGTGAGTCATGTACATATCAGGAACAGACCCCTCTGAAACAGGCAGCCTTTGAAGACACTGCTCTCCTCTCAACACACGGAAATAAAACAACTAGAGTCGTCTTTTCTAGATTATTTCTCCTGCCAGCCAAGCCTCGATTTTTAAGATCTCCAATTATGCCTTTAGAGGCAACTAATAATCCTGACAATTTGTATTCTTTCTCCTGATTACAATTATATGGTAGCTTTAGTCTCCCATTTTCTGCAGCAACTCAAAGACAAATGCTCAGCTGAAGTATTTCATCAGAGAATCAGGCCCAAAGAGGGGTGGACTGCAGCTGGGACTTGGTCTGCCATGGACAGAGGTATGGAMCAATTTTCCATGGACAAATCCATAACTGTGGAACAACAACATCGTCTGTCAATGCCCTTGTGGCACTCTTGAAGGATAGATGCTCACCTGCTTGTTTTCTTTTGGTGTGTTTTCTGGTTCCTGACTCTAACCTGAATCCAGGCTTTGCCTGGCTGGAATTGCTAAATGATCCTCATTTCACTCTACCTTTCTCAGAGTCAGTCCACGTGCAGTAGACTGGTGGTGAGTCTTTTTCCTCCTGAAAGGTAGTTTATCCACCCATTCCTTAGAATGACCACACTTACGGACAGTGCCGATTATGGATAAAGTTTGATAAACATCTACAGCATTCTCTCTTTGCAGCATCACACTAAGGTATCATAGATTAGAGATAGGCTAATATATAGCCTGGCTTTCAGGTGTATGTCTTCTACCTCCAAGAAACTATATTTTCAGCAATCAGCATAACAGATGTACAACTATATATCTATATGGAGCTACTGTGAGGTCATGGGATAACACAGAAGCCTTAAAAGGAATTAAAAGTATGTATTTGGGGCAACTATATTGATTTCCATTGTAAGAGCTTGGAGCTACAAGCAGAATTGTTTGGAGAATACATAGGGATGTAAGTGAATAGCTCTGGTGTTGCAAAGGTCATAAAAATTCCCCAGAATTAACTATAACACAAAATCCACTTCAGAGTTGATCTAAAGCATAGCTTTCAGACAATGAGTATTTTTCCTTGATTGAAGATCCATCCCAAGGTGTGGGATACATAATCCTAATGACCAGTCATTCCACTCTTGCTACGTGTTTTTTTTCTAGGATCCATCGGCCCACCTTCAACTTCCATCAGTTGATTCCCACTATATTTTTGTTTGCTGGATCTAAGAGCCGTCAGTTACGGCACTTGTGGAAATTGGTGATTAAAACGTGAAGAAAACATTTGTAATGTTGTTTTCCATAAATGGAACAGACTGAATTGCGTACAGCCCTCCATCTTTAACTGTTTTCATTATCCACTGAACCCGTTACAGTTTCCCGGCTGCTTTCTAGGCATGTGGATACCAGAATGGAGCACAGCGGTAGTTGCAACAGAGCCAAATGAGAGGTTATTTGGCTTCTTGATATTCCTCTGTTTGCCTGCTTTAATTGTGCTGATCGCAGAAAGTCACAGTGGGTTGATAATTGCCATCAACATAAACGTTTTTCAATAGTGGCTGGTTCCCTGTGAGCGTGGCCTGGGTCTCTCCCTCAGGACTACGGAGCCACTCGGTCGCCTCTCCTGGAGCAGGAGCCGCATTCTTGTTCTCAGCTCACCAGCAATTCAGGCCAACAACAACCTTTCTCACTGCCAGTCCTCCTTCCTCACTGATCCTCAGACCTCTCTGTCATTCGTAACCCTGGACTGAGAGTGATTTTGTTTGTGCTGCAAATGACAAAAAGTAGTAAACAACACCAGGTGAGGACCATTTGTACAGAATCTCACAAAAACCCACCTGTGTTTGGAAATGATCCTCTGTTATTGCCTGCTGGAGATCTGACGTCCGCCCAGGTTGAGAGCCACTTGGTGAGTGCCACATGGATTGGTATTTTTGTCATTCTCTGGTCCAGAAGGCAAGTTATTGCAGAAGGGTAAAAAATATGACCTCTGTTATAAAGTYGCACACCAGCCATCCTCTTGTCTTGGTCAAAATTGTTCCTTTCTGGTGCAATATACATATTCCTGCCCTCTCCTGGAGCTTCCCCAACATTCAAAGGTTTAAAGATTCAGCTTCAGTGATCTAAACAACTCTTTGGACAACTATTTTTAAAACTTGAATCTGCATTAGCTTTCATTAACCTTCTCCTGTTATTTTTATAGCACAGGGTATTTCATCACCATATGATACCATATTTCATCACCATATGATATGAGCCGGTGCTCTTTTACCTCTTTCTGCAGCAGAGAAGTATCTATCAAGTACTACTGTATTTTCTTCGTTATTACAGATAGCTCCACTGTTTCTGCATTGTTTTCCTTTCTTAGCATCCTCAGGAATCCCCAATCCCCTTTATTTAGTACTAAATTTTGTTTCTTTTTTCAATCATCTGTTATTTCAGACTTAAATTTGTATTATTAGCTAACAACTTCTGCACTTGGCCATGTGTTACAGCTTGGGTTTTTGATCTTGTTTCAAGYGTACAGTTGCTCACTTCTCCTCTTGAAGCCAAGGGCTTTTAATTTATTTTTTTTTTCAACATGGAATCTTCATTTGTAGGTTACTTAGTAATATGCTATTAAATAATGATAGCTCATAATTATATGTGTCTTTTTTTTTTCATGTCAAGTATTTTTGGTTGGCAGGAAGTAGATTTAGATCAGCAGTTTGGGCTGTCCATTTGTGGTGTTCAAAATGAGTAGTCAAAGCACTTGCATGTACCAGGGTGTCACGGGTTGGTTTCTGTTTTGATTTTCTTTCTCCTTGTTATCTGCTAGATCGAGCCAAGATACAGCCTCCTTGAGTCAGGAAATGGTTGAAACTRTTGCTGATAATGTAAAAAATATGGGCGTATTTTAGTTGTGGCAGTTTGACACCTCCAAAACGAGACCCTGGTGCTGAAATCCTGGTCATAACGCTGAAGGAGAAAGCTGTGTTAGAGAGGGATGCTTCAGGAGCTCTGATCACTTGCATGACTTGGAGGTCTGTAGGAGATAATGACACATTAATCTGCCCTGTATTTTTTTCAGAGCATTGACTCATGCGTTTGTATTTGTTGGTGGGATGTCAATGACAACACAGCTCTGTATTTGACAGAAAAAGCTACTTCTTCCAATTAAAACCTCTCTGTATGCACAGTTGTAGCCAAGAACAGATTTTACTGGCTTCCCCCTGCTGTCTCAATTTTTTTTCCATCTTTCTTTATTCCTTGCCTTCTCTCTAATAACCTGTTTCTGTCTTGTGGTATTTACATGCTGCTCCCAATAATATCTATAATTTATGAGCCTTACTTTCAGTGCACTGAAAGATCAAAACAATGTCCAAAGAGCATGACGCAGTAGTCTCAGCTTTGATATTACTTTATTTTTAGTTGTTCTCCCTACACAGAGCAGCATGACATTTTCTGTCAGCTCCTGCTACAAATTTTCTAGACTGCATTGCCTGAGGCCCAAATGATTATAAATTTGTATTTTTGAGGTGGACTGTTTYAGATTTCACTGAGATGTTAGCAGCAATCACTCCTGAAACTGCTGGGGTTTTTTCCCCACTAAGTATTTTAGCTGCAGATTAAGGCAACAATTTTGCTTCAGCCTTTTTGCATCTTTTTCAAGATGTGTGGGGTGAGGCTGCCTTAAAAGCAACAGGGCAAATAGTAATGAAGGAAATATTTCCTTCCTTCCTATCAGCACTTGAGGGTTTTTAGGAGAGAAGTGTCACCAGTGGGGAAACCAACTGGTTTAGACTGCAGATGAGTGGCAGGACTGGAAACAGGGCCAAGTTTCCTAATCCCGGTGTCTAAAATGCTGCTTGATGCCWTACATTGATTTAGCAGCCTAAAAGATATTTTTCTAACCTAACGTGCCCAATGGTTTCAGTATCTTCAGCTCCTCGTTATGATCTCCTGTGAGCCTGAAAGGTTCAGCCACTGAGGAATGTGCTTGGCAGCTGCCAAGCAATGTTACCAGCTGTGGGGAAAGCTGGGAGGCAAAACTCTATCTGCCCCATCATAACCTTTATAAAATTTGCTCTGTGCTGTATTTCCCCAGTCCCCAGTCCCAGTTTTTACTGTATGTGCAGGAACTGAATGAGCAGCTCGGGCTGCTGAAGGACAGCATTTATCACAGGACACTGCAGGTGCTATTTCCATGGGAAGGGTTGGGGCTTGTTTGTGTATTTCTATTCTTATATTCTGTATGAAACCTAATCTGAAGCACTTTAGTAACAGCTAAACAGCTGGAACTGCCAGATTTCTTTGAAAACTTTGATGAGTTCAGGTGTTTTTTATAGATAAAACACCTTATGACTCCACTGGAAATGAGAAGTCCTAATGAGTATGCCATCCAGTCTGGATTCCCAGGGGGAAGTATTTTTAGGCCTGCCATTAGCACTAGAAGCTCTAGCCTGTCAGCTCTCCAGCAGGCATTKAAGCTTTTCTGAAAGCCACTTGTGTGTTGGCTTCACAAGCCCAGTGATGTACTTGGCTTGGTGTGCCCGGCTCCTGGTCTGGTCAGCCAAGCATTCCCACAGCACAGCTCCTCTGGGCTCCCTCGCTGYGTGCAATGGCAAGGTCTGCTCCATCTCCTCTAACACAGCCTTCTAGACACTGCCCAAGTCAGTTGGCAACTCAAAATGCTCAATAAAAATGTCATGGCCTTCAGTAAGTAAGGACAGGTGGGTTGGAGCGGGCAGGAGAAGAGAAGGCTCTGGGGAGACCTTAACAGCACCTTCCAGTACCTAAAGGGGCTACAGGAAAGCTGGGGAGGGACCTTTTACAAGGGCAGGGTAGTGACAGGACAAGGGGGAATGGCTTCAAACTGAAAGAGAGTAGGTTTGGTTTGGATATCAGGAAGAAATTCTTGACTGTGAGGGTGGTGAGGCACTGGCACAGGTTGCCCAGAGAAGCTGTGGATGYCCCATCCCTGGAAGCATTCAAGGTGAGACTGGGCTTGGAGCAACCTGGTCCAGTGGAGGGTGTCCCTGCCCATGGCAGTGGATTGGAACTGGATCATCTTTATGGTCCCAGACCACTCTGTGATTCTATGATTCTGTGTGTGGCAGGGGCTTTGGGAGGTGATTGGGAAGCTGAAAGCAATAGGTCCATTGAGAGGAAAAACACTTCAGAGACTGCCAGGAGGGAAAAGGAAAGGAGAGAGAAAGAGAGAGGATCATGTATTTGTTCCTGAATTTGAAAGAGAAATAGGATAGGGTAGTGCTGGGAGGACCCGGAGAATGTTAAAAGGATTAACTGTGGGCAAGGAGGGTTATAGAAAGGAAGTGATATTACATTGAAAGAGGGCTAAAAGTCAAAAAAAMCCCCAAACCCAACAAAAAAACCTTAGAAAAGGGTGGGGGAAAGCTATGAAAAGGAAGAGAAGCACAATGTCTCTTCTACCCTGGGGATGGAAGATTGATTTGATTTTTAGCCTCTCAAATATTTGACTACATGGGAAACCAAGAATTTGTTTTATTTGTTTTTAAGATGTTGTCCATTGTAGTCCTTTTCCTGTTAAAGGAGGGACTTTCACTCAAGAATTTGGGGTAATAAAAAAAAAAGGATGAGGCAGCATGTGCAGGATATAAGACCTGCGATTCCATAAAACACAATACAAGTATTTAGGGGGTATGAGGGTCCTGAAATGGATTGTTTGGGGGTCAGTAAGGCCCATAATTTTGGAGACACTCGAGTATCTATCCTTACCCTCCATTTCCAGTGCTGGTATCCATGGCTTATGGGAAATCTCTGTGTAACCCAGCTATCTATAGTTCCTACGTAATATGTAAAATTTAAATGCCTAAGGAAGACTTTCTTAGAAACCAGAGTATACTTGCCATGCTATTTAGACAACCAGCATTTCAGGGCAAGAATATAGAGATGTGGACTACAGCCAGGAAGATAAATATACATGGCCACAGCACAATGTGACTGAATCCCCTCTGAGACTTCCCAGTGCTATGTCAGTATAAATGTCTGCTTCCCTCAGCCAGAGCTGGCTTCGAGGGATGTATCCCATGAAGCGAAAATGCTACTGCAAACTCTTGGAGCTAGGAAGGTGTTAAAACCTCAGCCAAAATACGAAGCTGGATTACATAAGGGTTGGAAAAATCCAGATTGTCTCTCCTTGGCTAATCTGTCATAGCCATCTGCTGGTTTGCTGTTGTCTCACAGCAAATACAAGCTGGTTTAAGTTAGTTTAGTGGGGTTTGGGGTTGTGGTTGGGTTTTTTTTGTACTAGTTCAGTCACTGTGTACTGTTTGAGGGGAGAGTGTGCCCAAGGAAAGTTAGCGTGCCACACTGAGCTGTGTTGGAGCCTGCAGGCTGCTGGGAATGGYTTATCAGGCATAAAATAATCCCTTTTTTGGCAGATTATAAACTCTGAAATGTGTCAATACTGGTATTCTGGAAAAAAAATAATCCAGTGGATGCAATTGTTTCTCAGTCTCTAATGACTGTACACATGAAAAAAACCCCAGTGGATGAGAGTAGGTGGCTTCCTGTCCAACAAACCCCACCAGGCACAGAGGATGGGTTTGCTCTCCCAGCCCAGCCATCACACAGTGGGTGACAAATGTGCTTTTCCCAGGAATGTTTGAAGTGAAATATTGAGCTGTGGCTCAGAGCAGTGATTCAGGGAATGCATCCTGAACACGGGGCGTGGGTACTTATGGTGTAAACATGGTTAAAACTATGGGGAAATAGCTTTTCTCCCCCTTTTTTTAAAATTAAAACACTTATGAGGAGGCGTCAGAGCCATTTGAGCAGGCAGAAGAGATGAGGATTGGATTCAGCAAATAGATCAAACGCCTTCATTTTCTGTCTGTGTTGCTCGTGGGTCTATGTCATCGCACAGCTTTATGTGGATGAGCAGTACAAGTTTGGCATTGCATACAGATGTGCTGTGAATGTTACGTTCCCTGAAAGTGGACCATTTTGCATAAAATGCCTTTCCCCTACCCGTGTGCCTTCGATTTGGTTTGCACTTGTCCCACCAAGCCTCCTTGACTGGATGTGCCTGTTGCTGGCTCGCTTTCTCTGCCGGCACTTGGAGGGAAGCTGCTGCTGCCCACTCTGCAGAGCCAGCTATTTGCAGCCACCAAACCAGCTGCAGCCAGAAACTTCATAAATGTCATTAATTTGGAGTCCTGCTCTGCAGCTACAAGTCACTCCAGCTATGTAGGTCCTGCACCTATTTATAACCCAGCAATCTGTCTCTGGGGGCTTTGTGCAAGTCTGCTCCGTGCCACGTGGGTTGTAATGTAATAGCTGGGTGCATTATAAGATTTCCTCTACCACTTTTTAGAAGCAGCAGGTGCAGTGTCAGCAGACTGCTCTGATGATAAAGCGCAGGTAAGGTGGGAGCTGCTTTGTGTCACACTCCCTCCTGTCTCTGCTGCACCATCTGATGTTTGGGCAGTGGTTTGTTTCCTGCTCCTCTGGGTCAGTGAGCTCCCAGCTGGAACAGACTACAAAAGATGAAGTATATTGATGGAGAGGTGTCACTTTTGCAGCAGTGAACAGTTACCATCTTCCCTTAGAGTTTTTCCATGCAAAACCTGGGGATAAGATGTAGTATCACTGTCTGCTTCCTACCAGAGCATGGCAGTGCTGGGTGCTGTGTGGATGAACCCCCCACCTCCAAGAAACTCCACAGTTTGAGACAAAATGGTTCAAGATATGCAGGAGACCACAAAGAAATGGCAAAATGGTAGTCAGCATCACAGACAGAAGACAGAGGACAACTGGCAGCCTACGAGCTATCAGGTTGTCTGTTGGTAACTTGGCAAGAGAGCACTGTGATGGAGACGCTTTGTAGATGATTATAGGAGTTTCTCAAAAAGAAATAAAATTTTTCTAAGAAACTCTAGCCTACAGGAAGTACACTAGGGCCTTTGGGAGTCAAACCATGGAATAAAATCAGTCTTAGGGAAAAAGAAACCCATGGAGTGTTTGCTTATGGAGGTTCTTGCTTGTGTGGTCTGCCATATCCAGAAGCAGGTGAGACTGGAGCTTGGAGAAGTGAGTGTTTCTGCCTGCACGAGGAAACTGAGTGGAAGGAGAGAGGAAAGGATAATGATCTGGCCACTTAAGGGAAATCCTCTGGTGTCTACAGTGATATGCTCCTTCTAATCCTCAACTGCTCCTTTCATACTGTGTCTGTGGATTTGAAGCTGAACAAGCACCTGCTGTATGGGCTTGCTCAGCCCAGCCAGATGCCTCCACAGCTGCTTCATGGCACCCAAGGTGCTTAAAAGTGGTTGATTGGAAAGTCAGTATTTCATATGTTTCTCATGTGGAATATGCCGTGCAGACAGGTTAGAAAAGGCTCACGTTTTGTGTGGGGACAGGTTCCCCAAATGCTCGGCATTCCCCCGGCAGCACATACCTCACGTGGCTTGGGATATGGAGTGCAGAGTGTGYTGCTCTGGGTGATGATTGTGCTCTGGGTGGTGGTTGTTGTGCCATTCAGATCTCAGCACAGCTCCTGCAGGCTCATCCTGCAGCTGCTGCAGTGGGCAGCAGTGCTGGTGGTGCTGCTAAAGCYGGAGTCCCTCTGCTCTGGGAACGCCTGAACTCGGATCCACCTCTCCTGTYGAGGGTACAGCCCTGGGAAAGGGAATACATTACACCTATTATTGGTAGTGACTTGAAGGGAAGCCAGGCTATCCCACATGTGAACCTTTGAGGATAAAGGGAAGGCTATTTCATGCAGTGCTGGCTGAGGGACAGCTGCAGCTGCCTGTGCCTGCTATATTACCTAAGAAAAACTTMTCATAAAAAAAATCACCCCAAACCAACACTTTTGTTTTATCTTTTCATAAGCCAAAACTATAGGCTAAGTGTGAAGAGAAGACAAAGGCTTCTTCTGCTCACTGAATGCCACAGGACGACTCACTGAACCCCTCTGCAGCTGAAGGGCTGAGATCTCCTTTGGGTCCCTGCCTCCTGCCAAATCTCACTGAAGGGACCTGGTACAGGGTCCCACAGGCAAACAGTCACAGCATTTGGGACATGGGACACGAGGCATGCAGTGTGTGGGAGAAAAGAAAGGTTTGCCTCAAAAACTCCTTATTGAATAAAACAGAGGCTTGGGGGAAAAAAGTAGCATGACATCATGTAATTGTTATTATTAGAATTAGAATTCATATAATAGACAAGATTACCTTAATTTCTCCCTCCAACCGACTTTCTGAGTGCTTGACCTTTTAGCCTCAGTGCCTTTTGGTGCATATTTGGGGATGTAATGTAGCCATGCAATTCCATACAACAGAAGAGGACAATAACTTCTGCCCACCTTGTAAAGCATTTATGGGATTTACAGAAGGATATCCAGCTGGTAACCCTGTGTCTTGGTCTTTGTATCCCCTGGTGGTTATTTTCTAGCGTGATGCAATTCCATTTCAAAAAGGGAAACCCAGGCTTTGAACCAGGCAGACAGATTTTGCCCCTCTCTCCCATGACATCTTTTCCAGGTGAACATTCTTGTAGTTTGGCCTTTCAAATTAGACAAAGGAGTCAATGAAAATGTGATGCTTCTCAGAGGTGTGATGTCATTCACATTGTGTCATAAAATGTCATAAAAGCACAGTAATTSACGGGGCCCTGCCTGGTGCTACAGTGACATGAACCCCTCCTGCCTGCAAAATGTGTCTGAGGATGTAGGTATGAGGTATAAAATGAGGTAGCCTTTGCAGGCTGGATGCYATGGAAAAGGGGCACAGGCAAAAATTTTGGTGAGCTTTAACACAGTTCTTTTTGCTCAGCTCTGGCATTCTCATTGTTTTTCCTGGTCTGCTGGCACCCGAACATTTTGTCCTTTAGAAAGTGGTGGAAAGCTATCCCTGGAGCTGGACACTGAGGAATGAGTGTGCAGGCAGGACATTGATCGCTATTTGCAGGGTCCTGCCTGTGAATTTTGGGGGAATGGATTTTGATGAAGACTTGCTGACTGTAACAAAGGAGAGGGGGTTTGATCCAGCACAGGTGCCTGCTGTATTTAATCAGCATTGCAGAGAGATTGAACCAAGATCCCCATGGGATGCTGTTTAGCCAAGCTTTCACGCACAGGGGGCTGTCCGTGGTGAGGTTATGCAGCAGGCAGGAGCAGTGGAAACAATGCCCTGTAATCCCACTTCTGCCCACATTTCCACCCACAAGCCTGGCACAAGAAATCTTCCCAGCCATCCATGCAATTGCCATGGCTAAAATGGGCTGCATTGTTTCCAAAAACTGGCTGAAACACCCTTATTTTTACACAGGATGATTTACATGAAGGTCATCTCGTAATCCCTCAGCTGTTAAATTCCCCACCGGGAGGGCAGCAATGCACACCAACTCTCAGGCTGCAGGGTCCTGTGAGTGATAGTTTCCATAACTCATCATCTGAAGGGGAGGTAAGGGTTCAACAACAACAACCAGGAAAAGGGCTAAGTGCTTAGAGGCAAATCTTGCTGCCTTTCTTCAGCCAGATCCACTGCTTGCCAGCCAGCAGCAGCACCAGGCTCATGGTACAGAGATATGCTGTGGGTCAGAGTTGTGCTGTCTGGTTGTTTCTATACACAGGACAGAGCAAAATTAAAGCACAGCAGAAAATGAGCAGGCACTAAGTCTGCATGTTTTTACAGAACTTATTCTGAAATCCTGGGCAGCACAACAAAACCGGTCTTTCATAGGCAGATCTTGGTGTCCTTTCTATACTGATTCCTAAGCCTGCTAATTGGAATTCGAATTACCAGTATGGTTAAAAATCCTATGGGTGGGTTTATTGCTGCCTTGTAATTCCCAAAAGCAGAAGTGTAGCAGGGAGGCCAAATAAAACTAGGTGGGTGCTTGGTCTGATCCAGAATGGCTGCTCTGACTGTCATTCTCTGCCTCTGTGTCCTCCCCTGGGAAATGCGGCTGATGGCTGTGTCTGCTCTGCAGCTGAGGATGTGGCTCAAGCCACCCCATGTGTTACAGGAGGTTTCTGGGACTAGATAACCCATGCCTGGGCTTACCAGGCATGTCCCAGGACCTGCTTGTTCTCTGTCTTTTGATGTGGACCAGGTCAGAGTTCTGTTAGGAAATGCACTGGCTTTCACCGAAGAATCACAGAATCCTCTGAATTGCAAGGGACCCGCAAGGATTACAGAATCGCAGGATATCCCGAGCTGGAAAGGACCCACAAGGATCATCCAAGTCCAGCTCCTGGGCCTGCACAGGACACCCCAAGAGTCATGCCATGAGCCTGAGAGCGGTAACCAAATGCTTCTTGAGCTCTATCAGGCTTGGTGCTGTGACCACTGCCCTGGGGAGCCTGTGCTAGTGCCTGACCACCCTCTGGGTGAGGAACCGTTCCTGATAGCCACGTAAGGAAAAATGTCCTTAACAAGCGGAGGGTAGAGGGAGATGCTTCTTGATGGCCAGCCCTTCCCAAACAGATGAGTCACCCTGACACAAGAGATTGCATTCATACCAGGAACTCCTCTTCACCCCAAAGRGTGTGAAGTGTTCCCACCAGAGCTGCAGCTCACACACCTCTGGTTTCTGTGTATGTCTTATGGGGCAGCAGTCACAGATTGCATTTATTTCCTGGCCTTGGAAGTGTGTAAGGCAGCAGCATCACCACAGTGGCTGCAGCATGAGGGACATGTGGAGAAACTTTGGGCTGCTGCTTCTTTTCCTGGCTAAGGAGGTGATGGCTGTGACAGATGTGCCAGAGGCTGGATTTGGGGTAGAGATCTGCCCTTAGCACTCCTTATTTTCCCTCACAAGGGCATAACTTGTTCCCAGAGCCACCTCGTTGTCTCAAATTAGCACTCAGCTTCTTCCTTACAGGGATGAAGCAAAGGAAAGACCCTTCTTGGTTTTCTGTATGACCTGTTGACCTGTCTCTAGCCTTATATACCAATCTCAAGGCAAAATATAAAGGGAGTAACACAGATCCTCTCCGAATTATGCAAGTAAYGATGGATAGCCACATTGCACCAATCTTACTTGAAGGAAAGTCAGATTTGTGTCTCTCACTCAGCTGGATGAGTGACCCCCTCTGCCTCTTGTGAGACTTCTGTGAAGGACTGTACTTTCTTTAGAAGGGAAAATGTTCTACTTAAAACTGACAAATTTTGTGTAACCTTCCCTTAGGCTTGCTCTTTTTGTTCTGGGCTTTTTAAAATATGCTTTTAATTACAAAGAAACAGCTTTATGTCTGGTCATTCCTCATTAGCTGTTCAAAGGCTATCCAAGGTGAGTTCTAGTTCTCCTAACTGTACTGCTCTAGCTCTTCCCACCACATTTCACTGTTTCAAAGAGAGCACTTGTTCTTTTCCTCCACCTGTCCTGCTGCTGGGAGGGTGGCAAAGTAGCAGTGACTCCTTCCCTGGTCAGTGCACTTGGAGCTGGGTGTTCAGAGCCTGCGTTAGAAGACTGCCTGTCCAAATGCTACCAAAGACATGACCTCCAACACAGCGTCAAACTTCAGCTGAAGTGCAGGTCTGACAATGTGTGAAAGTACAGTAACATAAATAAGATGTTGGCCGTAGATCTCCTGATGACAGATGTAAGTGTAAGTATAAAGTGCGCTTTCTAAAAATAGCGTACATGGAGAAGGTGCTGGAAGTGCTGGCTATTGGAGAGGMTTAAAAATAGGTCATAGATGACCAAAAGAGTAAAAGAGCGACATCAGCGACATTCATTGTGCCAGTCCAACATTTCAGGGCACCTGTACACTTGGGATCAGCGAGGGGTGAAGTGGCACCTGTGTGTGATAGATCTTTCTGCAAAGGCAAGATACGGGATGGAAAGTCAGACTGGGGTTACATCTGAAATGCACACCGGTTGTCCATTTAATGAAGATGAGTCGTGTTTTCCCCCCGTTTAATTCTCTGTAAAGGAGGCAGAGTTTTCCCAAGATTTCCTGCTTTCTTTTCTACTCTGCTGTTTTGAGACAGTCCTTCGTTTGCTACTGATCTGTTCCTGCTTTGGGTGGTGCTGTAGATGTGTTTGCCTGGTGATAGTCTGATGGAAGCTGTGACAAACCGTTTGCCTCCTCTTTGCAGCTAAATCCTGCTGCCTTCAGTCAATTGAAGACAATCCTGTAGGTTTTGGTGGCAGCAGTGGCAGAGCACAGGCTGAGCAGAAGTGACGAGACTCTACGTCAGCGCGTGCTGTGTCTGTGCCAGCACTGCCCTCACTGCAGAGCTGGCAGCCAGAGGTCCTGATAGGGCAAACGCACACAGGAAAGATAGTGGGAGTGTGCCTGGCATAGCCTGAGAGTTTGGAGGACCTGGGTTTGTGCAGACCTCTCAGTTAAAAGCTGCAGATTAAAAATAAAAGCTGAAGCAGACTAAGAACTGAACAGAGCCTGACAGTATTTGATATGTAATTTTACCTCACAGTAGAAGATATGAGTGGTATGAGTTCAACCTTCAAAATGTTCTCCAATAACCCCCCCATGCTCCCCAGTGATCTTTACATAATGAATACTTGAAAAATAGACATGACCATGTTCTCTACCTTGCACTTCTCTGTGGTACTTACTGAACTGATATGTAACACACAGACCTGCCACTGGAATGAGTTAACATATTCCAGTGGGTAATTATAGTTGCTGCCTCCCATTATTTCAACCATAAGAAATTAGATTTTTACCCAATCTTTTCATTGCCCATTTTACTTTCACCTGTATTGAGACATTGTCTGTAGGTAGTGTAAGGATTTTTCCATTCCCTCTCATACTTCTAGTGAGACCTTCAATCTGTGAGAAACTCTAGCCAAACAATTTTCTATCTGCTCTTATCTCTTGTTTCATAGAGCAAAAGTTACAAGATTTCCCTCAGCAAGAAGCTATTAAAGTTTCCTATTAAAATAGGAAACCCTGCATTATTTAAAATCATAAAAGTTAGGGTAAAATAGGACCTGAATGTGCTTAAAGACCATTCTTGTAATACCGATGTGATATAGAAAGAAAGCATGAATGGAGGTTTCTTTTGTGTTCTCTTAGGGATTTCTAGGTCAAATAGTTTTACTTGACAAGTAGACAAAATTTAAYGAAGGGTTCACGAGTTGAGATGAGGACCGTGAGAAAAAACTTCAAGGGCAAAACGGGCTCAACTTAATAATATAAAGTGAATTTATTACCAAGAAATCAGAACAAGAAAATGAGAAGTAAAATAAGCCCTTAAAAACACCTTTTCTCACCCCAACCCCTCCCTCCTTCCCACCGACGGCACAGGGAGATGGGGTGGGAGTTTTGGTCAGTTCATCACCCAAGATCTTCCACTGATGAGGRAGAGGAGTCATTTCCCTGCTGCACTCTGGGGTCCTTCCCACGGGAGACAGTTCTCCCTGAACTTCCCCAGCATGGGTCCACTCTCAYGAGCAGCAGCACTCCCAACACTGCTGCAKCGTGAGTCCATCTCAGGGCAAACAGTCCTCCCAAAACTGCTGGGGCGTGGGGTCTGCCACGGGGTGCAGTCCTCCAAGGACAGGCTGCTCCAGCCTGGAAGCAAGGCCTCTCTCTCCGCTGGGACTCCCACCAGATCACAGCCCCCTCCAGGCATGCACCTGCTCCAGCAMGGGCACCTCCCCCAYGGRCTGCGAGTGGATCTCTGCATCCCGCATGGACCCCAACGGGCTGCAGGGGGAAAACCTGCCYCACCATGGTCCTCACCACAAGCAGCAGGGACATCTTGGCTCCRGTTCCTGGAGCACCTYRTCCRCCTYCTTCTKCACTGACCTTGGTGCCTCCATTGTTGTTCCTYTCACTCYTGCTCTTCTCTGGCTGGAAAATTACAACTGYAYCACCAACTTTGTTTTGATTTCTTCTTAAATTTGTTMTCACAGAGGCGTTACCACCTTCTCTAATTGGCCCAGCCTTGGCCAGCAGCATGTCCATCATCAGAGCCATCAGGGATTGGCTCTGCTGGACATGGTGGAAGCTTCTAGCAGCTTCTCATAGAAACCACCTCTGTGGCCCCCCCACTACCAAAAACCAGGCCCTGCAAAACCAGTGCAGCAGTATTGGGGTTACTGGGAAAAAATAATRAAAGGAAGTGTAAGTAACAGCTGAACCAAGGAGACAATTTTATGATGATTTTCACCAATGGGCTTAGAACAGTGTTGTTAGGGAAGATCCTGCCAGTGGAAGGTTTTTTCTGTTTGCAGTTGTGAGACATCAAATTCATTCATAGTCACTTTAACCACTACTATACTGAGTCTTTRAAAAATGCAGAAGTGTTGCTTGGTAATTCAGCTGTGGGTGATGGTGRTTTTCATATACAGCATGGCCAACATTTCCCTAGGTGGGTCTTTAAACACATCTCATAATGCTGCTGGACTACACTGGAATTTCTGGAGAGGTATGAAGGACTGCAGCTAGAATTCTTTGTCCCGGGCACTGAATGTTTGGTTGTGATTTTGCAGCAAAGATGTAAAGCAAGAAACCTGAGTTTTCTTGAGCTTGCTCAGCTGTGTGTTTAGGTAGCAAAACAAGAAGTGATATGTGTTGTATGACTCTTCTATGGCCAGCATGAGAAATTCGGGTAGAAAAGAAGAGCCACGTGGGCTGGAAGGCAGCATCCTGTCGTTTGAAGAGCAGTGGCCAAATCCAGGGCCTCTWGTTTCCTCTTCAGGAGTTGTTGGAACACTGGGCTACATGGCTGCTCTGTGTGAGCACAGAGCCACRGTTAAACCTTCCTTTCTGCAGAATTCAGATGGAATGAAGTAAGGTGAAGTACCTCTTCACRCGACAGTGGCTGGAACCTACCAGATTTCTGCATTAGGAAATTAATTCAGCTGAGTCTTCCTGAGGCTCACCATCAATAAGCACCTATCATCTYTTAGGAAGAAGGAGAAAGAATAGCAAACAAACCACACAGTTCAGCATTGACCCCTMTTTCAGACTTTTCTTTATTTGTTTATTTTAAATTAAGGGGATAGAGGAGGGAGGACTGGGAGAGGAAGTTGACATGAAGAATTCTCCTCCAGGCTCCTGGAGAGCAGCAACATTTGCATCTCCTTTTTGGGGTTCAAAAACTGGTCCATGAGTGGTGTTAGAGCCAGCTGCAAACACACCTGGGAGTGCCTCTGCTGCAGGGTTTTGCAGTCTAAAGGAACAATCACCSCTACATTTCTCTAGTACTCAGCGTTCAGGAGATTGCTTTAAACAGTTTTGGAATATCAGATGGTATAGTAGTGCTGAAGCTGACACTTTGATCTGCAGGGAAGTGATGCTGAGCCATCACTGGAGTATTTTTACTGCGGGAAAACTCTAGTTTAGGGAAAATGTCATAGCAGGCTATCAGTTCTGGCATGAAACTGCTAGCAGGTGGATATCGTGATGAGAAGTGTTAAGTGGGTTTTGCTGGCTCACTGGTGCAGCTGGCTTGTTCTCTCACTTACATAAAAGAGAAGTGGGATGTGGCCTCAGGTTAGAGTGAGGATTCGGTTTTGGTGTGGGGTGGAGAACATATAACAGGGACAACAAAGCCTGAAGTGAAGCCTCAGGCTGAGGTTTTACACAGTATATCTAGAGAAGTTAGGGCAATGTTATTTTAGCTTTCTAGGCCTGATCCTTAGCCTGTGTGGCTGATTTCAGTGCAGCTGTTACAGAAATCGTGGGAGGGACTCCGAAATGTTCACATCCTGCCACAACCTGGAACTGGCCTTTTAAGACCGCCTTTGAAAAACGATTGTCTTATCTGCTCTTGAATTCTGATGCAGCCTCCTGCTGCCATCCTTGTAATGCTCCATTAGGCTTGGCCTTAGAGGTCTTTTACTCTCTCCCTGCAGTCTTAGACCACCAGTTCTTGTCTTGACCTGGACTGGGGAAATGGCTTTCCTCTCTCCCTTTCCAGTGATTCTTTACATTCAAATGGCTTTCATCCTGACTTGTCCCGTATTTCTGGGGGGAACGGAGGTTAGGGTGGGGCTTTGTGGGTTTTTTTGCTATCCCCAGCTGAGCCAATGCTGACATATGTGGAATTAAGAGAGACAGTTTGTGTGCGAACAGAGTGGGGCCAACTTTTACTGAAGTATCTTGCAAAAGTGGCAAGATTTTTGATGGGGAAAGAATGAATAACAGCTTTGGCTTGGGAAGAAAAGCAATATAGCTCTGGATGCATCCTGGAGAAACTCTTGGCTATGCTGCAGTAGAAAGCCTACAGGAGAAAGTCGCTAGTCTTTCTGCTCAGAGTAAAGGAGATAAAGTGATGTTCAGAGCCCTAGATCTTATCTAAGGCATGCCCTTATAACAAGCAAACAAAAAGGAAATGTTAGAATATTGTGTTTAATTTGGTATAAGTGCTTTACTATTTATCTGTTTCTGTTTTCTCTGTTCCTCTAGGCACCCTTGTAAACTAAAACGCAGGGATTTCCCCAGAGCTATAATTTAATTTGACCTTCCTGTGAAGGAATTTTAAAGTGACATTGTATTTCAAATGTGAACATATTCCCTTCAGCACCGCCCCTGTACTGCCTGGAGTGGGAGCACTCTCAAATCCTGGCTGCCCAACATCCACCAGCCACGTCTGCCCGTCCTGTCCCTGACCCAGCCATGGGGTCAGTTCCTTAGGAGTGACCACTGCTCTGTCTTCCTCCTTGCTGTTTCCGTCCTCACTACTTCCCACTGCAGCTTTAGYGAAGCACTGGCAGGACTTTTGCTGTGGATCTGGAGGCACATAGGGGAGTACAAATGCTGAGCCAGGCAGTGGTGGGGGTTCCTGACTACCTGCCCAGGTTCTTCCACAGACTGGTGCCTCCTTTGGGCTGTTCTATAAACAATTGATCACTTCAGACATAAGCACCGAGTGCTCCTGGCAATATATTAAAATGATCATTCCTAATCTTGGATCTGACACCTACAGAGCTCTTTGCACGTTTGAAAGCATGGCTATTAATTAGTTCTCAGAGCTGTAGCTGTGAAAGATGATCACTTTGCTGTTGAAACGAGCCTACTGAATTAAATAAACCATCAGACCACGCAAGGGCACTTTTCCTACAGCCTTTCGAAAACATAAATAAGTTCTGACATTTCTGTTTCATGAGGGAACTTGAGGTCCAGAGAGGTCAAAAAAGCCTGTAGGTACTGAAGTCCCATTCACCTTCTGTTGTAGGTACCAAGTCCACACTGGAAGTCTCTGCAAAACTGTGCACTGCCAAAGTCTAATCTTGCTTTCACACTAATTTATTTTTGAAAATATCTCTAGCAGAATAATCTGGTGTGTAACTAGATGACAAACCCAGTTTATGATAAAAATTAGTCTTGAGTCTTTGTGCACTGTATACAAAATTCCATCTTTGGGATTGTTTTTTTCAGTTTGCTTCCTTTTAAGTTTTTCATCACAATCCAGTGAGGGAAAAGTAAGAATGAAGTTGCTAGTCCTAAAACAAGGATTTAGGCAAGGCTGAATACAGGAAGCAAGTAGTAGGGACAGAGTGTAGCTCAGCCTTTCTGAATGAATGAAAGGATGGTTGAGGAAGGCATGAGAGCCATCCACTGCCTTGTTCCTCTGTGCAAAGGGTTAGTCATTGTTCCACCCTCTGGTGCTCTCTGCCTATGCAGGCTCTCCGGGGTGTACAGGAAGAGCTTTGAATTCACCTGTGTTTGCAAGGAGAGCTGTGTCACACACTCCTGGCAAGTGAAATGGTGTGAGGGGGGAAAGGAAGACATGCCACCATGGTTTTAAGGTTCTGGCCTGTGTTTCCATAGCAGGCAGGAACACATGGGATGAAGCTCAGACCACACTCAAGCTGGTAATTCCAGCCTGCTGGATGAGATTCTGTACCCAGGCATAGCAGCTTATGCCCCTTTGCTCACTCACTGTAGCTTCAGCACTGTGAATTCATTGGGTCCACTTGAATTAATCTTGGTTTATGCCAGTGCTCTGGGAGAGAGGCCCACATTGGGTAAATTCTGGTCTGCTCTTGAGTGTTGCCATACACAATTTAGATGCAAAACAAGAACAGAGATGCTGACAGGTTCCCCTCAGGCTGTGGGCAGTGGTGGTGGTCATTGAGCTGCTGTGTGTCCCTGCAGTGGAGCAATTGCACTGGAAAGTGGAGTTCAAATGGGATAAACAAGTGTTGTTCAGCAAGTGGAGGGTATGTCAGACCCATGTCCTGCAAAATTTCCCAGAATTGTGAATACTCCAAAGACATAGAACCTTAACTATGTTCCTCTGCTAAGACTGGAGAGCTGTCACCAGTGTCCCTCTGGGGGGCTTCCTGACACCTGGGTCCTGCCAGCAGGATGGCAGGGCTTGAAGAAGTGGGTGGTGGCAGCATAAGCAGGGGAGAAATGAGTCAGCTTTTTATTCAAATGAGTGCAATGTGATTGGTGTGTTTAGCTTTACCGCTGTTTCTATCTCATAGGGTTGATTTCAAAAGCAGGTTGTATTTCCTCTCTGTTAAGGCAATACATAGTGTTTATTCTGCTTAATCAAGTGGCAGAAGGAGAACATAAGTTCATTCCATTCCCTCACCTTTACAAATGTGTGAATGATGCGTGGCTGAATGGATGGGTGATGCATCTCGCCCAGTCTGTGCTGCATTAACTTACTCCTTTGTGGTTTTTGGCTGGAGCTGGGCTGACCAAACTAGGTGAACCAGGAGAGATGACAGGGAGAGCTCTGTCGACGTGTTTTGCCTTTCCTACAGAACTGTGACCTCACTGCAAAGCAGACTTCAGTGTGACTACAGCTCTCTTCCCCCAGCACATCCATGAGTGTGGGTTGACAGCTTAAGCCTTTTGTGTCCACACACAGGTTATGCAGCTAAGGAGTGGGAGTAAGCAGAGGATTGCCTCTAGGTTAGAGCAGAAACATTTCCTGCCTATCTGGAGCCGTGATTATGCTAAAAAAATGCACTGACTTCAGAAAATGGAGGCTAATATTTTTAAGATGGTGGCTTCCATCTTCTGTAGAAACAATATTTGCRTTGGAGGGACATGTGCTTAAATTTATTTTACTATTTCCCCTTTTAAAACAAATATTTTCAAATAGCCTCTACTCTAAACAAGTCAGGTTCCCAGAGCAATAAAATTTCTTTAAAACTTATTTCTTTGGGCTTAATTACAATTTTCTTCTTGAGAAACACATGGCTGGAATAACACATTTCCTAACCAAGTAATTCAAATTACCACTTGAAAAAGTCACGATGCCAAAATGCCCAAAGCATTCATTGTTTGGAACAAAAATAGCGAAAATCTCTGTCTTTGTTTCGGTTGCCTGTTGCTGTTCCAGGTATGAAGGTGACCTTCTACATCCTTTTTCCCAAGTATTATAATGGAGCAGGAAAAGATGAAAGTGGTTTGCGCCAGGGGGATGGGTTTTGAGCCAGCCTCAGCCCCMGAGGAGTTACCTGTTCCCAGAACTGCTGGCACTGGACCTCCCACCTGGGAGCCTGGCGTCCGGTGCGCCATCGTCATCTGCTCTCAGCGAACCTCCAGCGTGCCTCTGACCTACAAAGATAAAAATACCTCCATAACAGTAACAGAGCTTCTGTGAGGTGACAGCCTGTGCCACGAGCAAGAGACAGTTTTGGTGGGGGCCTGAATGAGGAGCCTCGTAGGGTCTATGGCACCACCGAAATGAGAAGCTGGAGTCGTGGGGTGGTTCTATATCCAGAATTGCTCCGTGAACCGACCCAATCTCCTCTTTGCYTGTGCTCCTCTCCACTCCCCTTTTCCAAAAGAGATGTAGGTGTGAAAATAAAAACAGTGCTTGAACAAGATCTAGCCAAGACCAAACACCTCTATGAGAAGATCCCCATTTATGACTAAGAAATGTCCTGTGAAACATCATAGTAATCCAACTGCCCTGTCTGGCAGATCTTCTCACCTGGCTAGAGCTAGTAGTTATACAGAAAAAGTTGGAAGAAGATAATGCTGAGCTCTGAAAAGCAAATCTGATTTCTCATCAATCAATTGGTACCCATCAGGAGGAGGATGGGCACTACCTACAGCCCAGCCCTTCAAGGCATTTTGTTCTCAGGAGGTTAAGTGGCTAATATGTCATCCAAGACTTCAAGTTAAAATGGCATCTCTGCTGCTGTCARGAGGGAAGAAAATGGTGCCACCTTATTCAGATACTTTTGAAAAGCTGGTAGGAAAAAAGTCTTYTACATAGGTACAACATTGATGGTCCTAAAGCATTTCCTTAGGGACTACATGGAGGTACAACTAAACTAGAGAATCAGTTCTCTGTCAATGCACTGCTGATAAGACACAAGCACAGGTAGAGGGGAGGTCTCCCCTGAAGAGATGTTCTCTGACCCTTAAAATGGGTCTTCATAATTGTGTATAAAAAGCTAAGCAAAAAAAAAATACTGTTAAGATCAGGAGCATCTTAACATCATAATGTGCAGCAGGAGCAAGAAACATTGCATTTCTCATATGCAAAGAAGAAATGGGTACTCTACCTCAAAGGTGTGTTTCAGGAGAGGGTGAGCAACCAGTCAGGGGATAACCAAAGTAAGTTTTCATTCTCCCAAGGCTCTGGTTAGCTTGGATTTGGGTCAGGTAGAGAAACTGCAAGTGTGCTTCATCTGTCATACACATCAGCTTCTGGGAAAGTCATCTTCTAGCCATCTTCCCTTGCAAAACCCAGAAAGGGTATCTTCCTCTGCTTAAAGCCATCACCAATAAACTAACATTTCCCAGAGGAACCCTTYTCCCTGAGGAGAGGGAAAGTCACAGTCTTCATCCCACATTTCTTACCAYCCTTTTTTTCTCTCTCTGTTTTCTCTTTTGGTCCATTCAACCTCAAATTTACTTGTCATTACTCTTTCATGAGCTTTTAAAATATKTTGGTATAGGAAATGAGGCTTGAGAGTGCTGCCTACCAGTCCTTCTCCTTGCTTCTTCACTGTCACTTCTAAATCAATGCTCATTATCAATTTCATTTAATAGAGAGGAGAGCTGTCACAAATGTTATTCCCTAAATAAATTAAGTTTCATGGGAAATGGAATCCAGGAAAGAACTAAAGAAGAAAAAATAGCTCTTGGACATTTTGTCATTGCCCAGTTAACACCTAAAATGTATATTCTTTGAAGCCATGGCCTGTATTGTGTCTGTTTACTAATGCATAAGGAATATACACCTTGGGTTTTTTTCTCTCCCCCCCCCCCCCGAGAGAGCTATATGACAAAGGACAAACAATAGGGAATTGGACTTCTTCACTAGCCCCTCTTCTTTTTCTTTTGTTGTTCTCTTTGCCTTCTCATAATGCAGTTTTCATATGCTTTGAGCTCTCTTTTGCCAGAAAGTTTGCCAGAAATTTTRGTAGTGATGGAGGTCATGACTCTAGAAGGAGCACCTGGAGCTTGACTGAGCCGTCCACTCTTTTCTYCTGGAACTTTTGGATCTAAAGCATTTCTTGGTAGTGTTAGGAGGGCAGAGATTGGACAATCCTCTTGCAATGCATTTTGAAAAGGTCATATGTCCTTTATATGTTCCTTTTAAAAGTATTTTCTTCTTGTTTTAACTAAAAAGAAAGGGAACTTTCGAATAGAGTTTATTTCAGATTGAAAATTCTGAATGTTTCACTAAGGAAATATGAAAGGCACATGTTTCAAGGGAAACATGCAAAAGAATTTTCCAGCAAATAATTCAGTAAAATGAACTCAAGTTCATGCAGAATTGCTAAACTTGCTCCCAAATTCATGGAAGGAAAAATTTCCTCTAGGCTCTTGCAACAAAAAATGTCTTTGGTCACATATGAACCTGTTGTTTATTTCCCTAATAGTGCCATGTTTCCTAGATGGTGGATGAATCCTAAGACTAGAAGCCAAGAGTTCACAGCTCTGTTTCTGACATTAATCTTTGTGGGGAGCAAGGTTGGCCACTCGCATAAAGTCACTCACAACCTCCTGAGGGTTTGTTTAGATTTATAGATTTATTCAGCAGATGAAGATGCCCATTAGTTGGTGAGGCTTACATTTGTGCTCTTAGATTGTGATTTTAATCGATTTTGAGTAACACCTGTGAACTTTTGGAAATATTGCTCTTGCAGTCAGGAGGTTTTGGGCWGCTGTACTGATTCGGGATACACTCCATTTCCCACTCTGCCCAGCCATCCTCTCTAGTTTTAACAGGATACTCAAACTTTGAGTACTTCAGGCATATCAGATATACTTCTTTGCATTGTCTTTTGAGGACTAAAGCATTTATTTTAAGGTGGTGATAGCACACCACCGATTTTTCCATGCTGTTGTCTGAGTTCTAAACATGTGTTTGAGCTGTGCCAAGAAACTGGTAGCACGAGAGCTTTCATTGATTCCCCCAATTCCTCAGGCAAACAAATACTGAGTAGTTCAGGTTGCTCTTTCTGCTCTTCAGCCTTGGCTCTTGCCCTGACCTGCCAGGAGAGGAGACCACACCTGAAGCAGAGGTCTGCAAGTGGGAGGTTGAGGCACATATTTCCAAAGATATGTTGGAAGGAGCACAGCACAMGGTCAGAACAGTGTCTTTGCAGCTGGTGAGGCTTGCTGAAATACATCATGAGATCAGTGAGTTCATCCTTTTTAGGATAAACTTTCTGCAGTCGCTCCTAAACCAGTCCATCGGGTGAGTCCTGAACTTACAGTCTCATCATGGCTTTGGTACCAGACCATGTGATGCAGATGAGCAATGTACATCAGATGTTGCTGGTTCACACACAATTCATAGTCTGAGTATTTTTCATTGGGATTTGTTGATGAAATGTTGTGACTAATGAAAGAAGAATTCTTGTGTAAGGCAGAGATGGGGAAAAGGCGATTTTCCAGGTGTAGCTGCTTGGAGATGGGGATATTGAAAGGATCAGTAGAGCTTCTCAGCTCAATAAAAGAAAAAAAGTTCTATTCACAAGCAGCTGGGGAAGGCCAGGGACCTTGTTACCATGTAGGAGGACATGCTGGAATCCTTCCCTAAAAGCTTGGGCACTTTGAAAGAGACACGTGTATCAAAAGAGGTGAGATCRAGTCACAGCTGGAAACGCTGTGTAGGTGTCTGCACTTAATTGGAGGGATTTCAGAAAGGCCTGTAAAATAGTGTAAAGCTCCAGGGATGTGCCTTACAGCAAGGAAGCAGGGTTTTCACTCTACTAGACCTCTCTAAGAAAAGGGTGAARGGCAAGTTGTTAATGGTCTTTTCTTTTTTCTTTTCTAGTCAAAGAATGTATACCTTATACCTTTTATAATTTAACAGGAACAAAAGGAGGCCATCCAGCCAGGGAATATTGAAATTAAAAGCAAACAAGAGGAGAAATTCAATTTTTAATGCCAGACAGATCTGGAATAGTTTATGAAGAGAAATCAGCTGGATGGACACTCTTGGAGCGGAAACTCGAGTCCTGAAAGACAAATGGCTCTTAATGGGCTTAATGTTGTTCATTCATGTAGTTAGGAAGGAGGATAGTTGTGTGGTGAAGTCATATGGCCTGCTAAAAGAGTCAGAGTGGATAGCTGTAGCAATATTTCTCAATATTCTTCACCAGAATTTTAAATTCCCTGTTGACTAAACTCTCCACAGCTCTCCGGGCACATCACTGTTGTTTGTATTGATCTGTGGTGCTCAGCAGGAGTTTATTTCAGGAGTTATTTCTCTTGCACAGTTGAGAAGTGTTGATTCATCTTTTTGCTGCAAAAATGACTAATAACAAATGCTTTCCAGGAACCAGCCCCGGTAAATCAGCCATAGACGTGTAGCTCAGATTCAATTAAATTGATAGGGCACACAGTTCAGCTCAAATTTAATTATTTCTCGTTTTATGTAAATGAGATTTCTTATTGCAGTGAAACAAATTATTATTTTCTCATGACACTGCCTCATTTGCATGCTTTACTACTTATTCTGCCCTTAGTTTAACCTAAAAACAAAACAAAAGGTTCCTCAAAATTCTGAGGCTGACTTGAAGAGCTAATCTTTCATTAGCATTCTGGAGAMAGTAATTCCTTTGTGATCTGGTTGTGCTTAGCCTTCCTATAATGCTGCCTGATTAAAGCTGTGTGTTTGACAAAACAGATGAAGTGTGACATCTGCCAGGTATATAACCCTAGAGGCAAGCACCCCAGCCTTTGGGAATTTTCATCCAAAAATCTGCATTTGGCCAAATTGGCAGCCAMCTTAGGATTCTGCTGCTTAAACAATTTCTGATACGTACTTCAGGGATGAAAAGATAATTTTTTTTCAATCTACTGCCTACCTACCTCCTACCACGAGTAAGGCTCACTCTGTTTGGGTGTAATCTAGTAAGCACGAAAACGAGCGGAAGCTGCAGAAGTTTTTCCTGCCTTTTTTTCTCTCTGTCGCTCAATCACAATGAATTTGTCTCTGCAGAACCCATGAGAGTGGTGTCAGGGCAGTTTCCTACAGACAGGGAGCTGGAGCACACCAAGAGTAAAGGAATTGCTGCAAGGAACAGGCAATGCCAATGGTCAGGAATTAAATTCAACCCTCTTGCATCTTAACCCAGTGCCTAAGCCACAAATCTGTTCTGTTCTTCATACAGATTATGCCTCTTCAGGATGCAAAGTGTTTGGCCTGCTATCCCCTGAGCTGACTGCCAGAACAGGGATGACATTTCTTTACCAGTCRTGCACATGAAGTTCTGCGAGTTTGGCATGGCCTATTTTACTTTGAGAAAAAGATAATGGAAGAAATATTGTGCAGTCAGTGAAAAAAATTACTACTACTCCCACATACCTGGGTGACACTTCCACTGGGAAAGACAAAATCATTCTGGGGTTATCTGCCTGTCCAGCCCTTGCAAAACTGTGAAGTTTTTACTGATGTTAAATTCAGCAAAGTAAGCAAGATGCAGTATTTATTATCGGTAACACCCTTGTTCTCCTGGTGGGAAGCAGAGACACAGAAATAGTCAGGTGTCTCTTCAGGCCGCAGTGACCGGCGTAATACCTGTGAAAAATAGAATGCTGCTAAAATACCCAATTGGAGTGTGTGCTTTCACACAGAAAGAATAAATCAGCCTTTCCCTTCCTGGGCTTTCATTCTGCAGTAATTTTTCACACTTCCTCACACTGAGCCATGACTGCTAAAGTTCATCCTGGAGCAGTTTTACAACCAATGGGAATGGCTTTACGAAGCACTATCAGTCTAAATGCCAGTCCCCCCTGCTTGTGTTTGTTGTTGGATTCCTTGCTGGTTTAGCAGCATGGACACAAATGTTCTCAGGAGCTGATGCTGTCAGTGTCCTGTAGACTGCTGGGAGGAAAAAGCTTAATTTTGTTCAAGCATTCCCAGCATTACAGACAAACTCTATCGTGGCGGCACACACGTACACTCGGAGATGCAAACAAGTCACTGTGCAGTGCAGGGTCTGTGCTGGTCCCTGTTGAAGCCAGACAGCTCCAGCCAGGCATGGGCTAGGGTCTGCCCGAGCCAGTGGGGATGGGATGGGGCCACCAACCGAAGCGGAGCAGGGAGGATGGCCCTGCCTCTTGTCATTGCCCTTCTGCTGGGGGCCATTCACTTGAGTATTTGCTAACTTCTGACACAAAGGCAACAGCCATGTCACTTAGGGGTTTCATGGATTTTGAGCCATTCCCTCATTTTTTTTCTTTGGTCAAAGATCTGCTAGTATTAATTGCTTTTCTTTTGTGGAAGAATGAGTTGGGTTAGATTTAGTTTCTGTTTCTTGCGGTCTATTGACCGCACGAGGACTTTTGGTTTCAATCCAGTGGGACTCCTGGACTGGGGAAATCCTGTGGGAAGAGGAAGGTGTTGCAAAGGCTCTTCAAGGTGGGTTGTTACTCCATTCACCTGTGTCCTTTGAGAAGCTGCTCCTTGTGTGAAACTTCTCCCCCTTTGGCGGAGCCAGCAGCAGAAAAACCTCTGTGAGATGGGTTTGTGTGTGAAGGGACAAGGTGTGGGTGCCCCTATGGGGCAGGCTGCTTGCCAGAGAGGTCCCTGCTCATGCCATGGCAGCAGTGAGTGTAAATGCAAGGCTTGGAGAAGGGGAGTGGGAGATGGGAGTGCTGGTGTCTCCTCACATCTCCAGGCAGAGAGGGAGGTGTGTGAGAAATCGGGGAGCTGCTGCTGGGCTTTGGGGTGGGGAGCCCCTGCAGACTGTGACCAGAGCAAAGACAGAGTTTGGTCTGATGGAAGGAAAAGGGAAATGTGGAGCTGCATCCACACCAGCTGCTAATCTTGCTGTTGGAAGCCTTTTTTTTTTTTTAAGATGCTTGATTAAAATGCTTCTGCATAATTTGCATTTGTATCCTTTGTGTTCTATTATAAGTAACTCATCTGCATGTAGAGAAGAGACAATTCTTATACGCAATTGTCTGCTTGGCATATGATCTGCAAAGCGAATATAATGGTTTTCTGCTTCTGTGAGCTTCTATTAACAAATACACKTAAAAAAACAGAAAAAGAGAAATTTGGGAAAAATTGCGTGGCTATTATGAATATTACGTTTCTGGTTGTTGTTGGGGTTTGGACATAACTCAGGCCAAAGCTTACTGTTTCAAAAGCTGTAACAACAGTGACTACTCTTATTTCCAGCAGCTTGAGTTTATTATCTTTCATTCTTTTTTTGGAAGCAAAATTAAACTGTTTATTTTTGCTTCCACAGAACCACGATTTTGCCAAAGTGCAGACAACTTGCTATCTAAACTTTGTTCAAATAAACACAGGCCTTTTTTTTTACCTCTTAAAACTCACTTGCTGATATGCTCCAGAAAAATTTTGTAAGCTCCAAATGACAAAATGAGGAAAATGATGTACATATTTCTTCAATTGTATCCCAGTGCTGTCTTTATCTGTAGGATTTGCAAGCAAATTGACTTTCAGTCCTATCCTTTTCTGATATCTTCTCTGCAGCTGACGAGAGATTTGCAAGCAAATAGACCTTTTTGAAAATTTAAAACAGATTTGCCATTTCACAGTTTGTATCTCTTTTGCATAAATATATTTTTTCCAGAGGGCTTATAGGAAGTATTATCTGACAATCCCACTGGCCAGCTTCCTAAAGATTTTGTTTGTTTCCTGGTGACTTAAAAGCAGSTATAGTCTTCCCACCCTGCCTCACCATCTCTCCCGCTCCCCAGAAGCCTTCCTCGTCTCACTCATATGCATTTATGATATCTCTGTCATGTAAACAGAGTGTTTAAAGGGGAGTGAAATGTATTTAAATCAAATTGTTTTTCCCATGGGAGGCACTGCACTATTATCGTTAGGGCTGTTGTCACAGCTAAATTTAGCAGATACTTTGCAGTGGGAAGCCCTACATTCATTTACTTACAGTCTGCCAGACTTCAGTAGTTTGGGATAAAATCTCCCCTGCCAGGAATCTGGGTTTTAACTCCATATTGCTCCTTTGTTCCATCCAACATGTTCAAGGAAGGAGACGTAAGTTCTTTGCAAAGTCTAGGATATAGTTTAAAACTGTATAATAACGAATGTGGGAGCAAAATAAAGGTTTTTCTCCTACCATTACAGAACTTGCCTTTGAAAGTGCGGACCAGTCTCCTCTCCCAGGTAAGAAGTGACAGGATGAGAGGGACCAGCCACAAATTGTGCCAGAGGAGGTCTAGATTGGATAATAGGAAATTTTTTTTCACGGYTGGGGTTTTCAAGCATTGGAACAAGCTGCCCAGGGAAGTGGTGAAGTCACCATCCCTGGAAGTGTTCAAAAAACATGTGGATATGGCACTTGCGGACGTGGTTTAGTAGTGAACATGGTAGTGGTTGGACTTGATCTTAGAGGTTTTTTCCATCCTTAATGATTCTATGATTCTATTAGGTTTACTTAAGACAAATTGCAGGGAAATAGACATTTTCCAGGATCATTTTTATCAGAAATTAGGCTCAGATCATCAGCTTATCATATAGCTAACACTGAATTGTGCTTACAACTTCTACTTCCGTAGGTAAGGGGAGTTTTCTTGTCATCTACAAACCACAGACAGTTAAATTTGCAGAGTAGCAACCCAAGGCCAACGGAACAAAATCATCTGTAGGCAAGGTGTGAGGTGTATGGCTCCTGCCAGGGGGCATCTCACCTCTTCCTTGCCTCCGAGAGCYCCAGCTCTCCTCGCCCTGACAATTCCATCCATTCTGTGGTAGATCCTTATCGTGTCTGACAGCACAGGGAGAGGTACAGGTAACACAGAGTCCAGATCGCACACGTTCCGGATCTCAGTGGGGAGATCAGTCTCACACCGCTCCCGCAGAGCTGTCAGGGCCCATCAGGGCAAAATGATGAGATTTATAAGCCAATGGGARTGCACTGGCATGTTGAGGTTGTGCAGCTGTAGCTGGAGTGGGAAAATGAAGCATTCCCAAAGGATAGCTTCAAAGGCAGTAGGGAAGGCTAGGGAAAATATTCCTGTTTGAAAATTTTCGTGGCGCGTCTCATTTAAGGACAAAACACAGTTCTTTCCTTCTTTTCTTATGACTTCATCTTTTTAGAAAGCTGTGTGTCTGCCTCAGTGCTTTGTSTTCACACTGGATGACTTTGTTGGTTTTTCTCATGAAAGAGTAGACGGAGGTTTCCAGATGGGCCAGATTTTCCATGTTATGTGCAGGTGGATCTTGCCTGCTGCTGCCCTGACAGTGTCTCACTTCCCCAGCTTGAGCATCCCCACTACTGCCCAGCCCTGCCTTTCCCAGCCTCAGGCAGCTTGGAGGAAGAGATCACAGGACAGCTGCTCAGAGAAGCAGAGAGGTCAAAGAGGAATGAACAAACTGCTTTTGTGCAAAGTTCATTGATTGCTGCCATAGTTCCACCCAGGAAAAATATCAGAAAACTCATACCAGATCCRTCTTGAAAATTTGAACTGAAATATATGAAGTGAGAGAAATGAGTTTGACCTGACACCCTGACCTGAGCACAGAGCAAGTCTTCTGGGTTGTTTTTCTGGAGTATGGCAGCAGATATGGGAATCTGACACTGCAAACCCATGGTATGTATTGATAACCTGCAAGGAATCTTTATGAGCAACAGAATAAATGGTCATGCAAGTACCAGCCATGGTCAATTGATACACAAATCTACCTGCYGGCTTGATTTTAGCCAGATCACACCTGAATGCCTTCCCCAGCTGGTAAAATTAAACTTCAGAACTACATAGATGTGTTTAGGGAGTATGACTCATTGTCTTAAAGGTTGAGCAAACTTTTTGTTTTCAAAGGTGTTTTCCTGCTGAACACTAGAAAAGAGAATGGAGGAATTCATGCTCTTTTTTCTGTATTGCTGTTACTTACTGCTAATATGCTTTCTCAAGCCAAGTGCAACCTGTTTCCCAATGAGCACGTGTTGGGCACCACCACCATCAGCAGAGCTTGGGGCTGTTCAGAGTGCTGCAGTGTCTGCAGCATAACATAGGGGTCATAGGATCTTCTTAGGGATATGCCAAACTCAGCCCAGCAGGAGTTTGCAAAAACACTGAAGAAGAAACACCTAGGAAGGCTCCGTGCTGATTCCAGCTGTGATTATAACCGGGGGAGTAAATTGCATACTGGGTACGTGTTTGTAACAAAGTGGGTGTGARTGGCAAATTAGCATGACCTCTTCTGATGAGGAATGAACCTTGCAGGCTAATACAACAAATGTAGTAGGAATAAGAGATTACAGAAGGATGAAAGATAGCTCTGGAACCCTCTTCCTTTAATTTCTGTGTCCTTCATATCTGCAGAAGAGATGGAAACAGGTGGAAACAACAGCCATGTATGTCAGGGCTGAATTTGTCCCCAGGGTAAGTCAGGTGAGTGATGGGGAGGGTTATGTGTTCAGTAAGGTGCCARACTGCTCTCCACCACTGCCTTTGCCCTGTGCAACAACAGCAGTACATGACTGACAGTGCCYGTATCAGCATGAGAACTCTGCTAGTGGAGGGAGGAATTGGGTTTAAAATAATTTGTTTGAAGAGAGGTATTTAATGTGCYGCTCACTTTGTTCACTTCCTCTTCTGCAAGAGCTGTCAGACAAGGCTTTCCACCAGCGTGGTTTGGTAGGCTTTCAAAAAGTGTCTCATCCTTTGAGAAAGCACATCTGARGTTGGTGAGAAACAGCTGCAGTTGGGAAGTGTCGTAATTGCTGAGAGATGAAACATGTGAAAGGATGGCTGTACACTGAATACAGGGTTTGCTGAAAGTAGTCAAGTCTGCTCTGGGTGCCAGCAATCATCCTCTCTAGGTCACACTATCTGCACAGAGTGCCTTTGGGGGCCTATAACTGAGACAGAGTCTAAAGGTTTGTCTGTGCTGGACCTTTCCTAGAGGGTGAAATCTGGAAAACTTTGAACTGTGCCAGTAACCACATGCACTGTTATGTGACCCACAAGTTGTCCTCCTCAGTCCTGCCAAGACAAAACCTTGTCCCTTTAACATTTTGGAAAAATCATCCCCAGTCACTGCTCTGTGACAATAATCATGTTTCTGGATGGAGATAATTTAAACACAAATATTTTTGTTTTCCAAGTGCTCTGTTTAACTGTAGTGCCTCCTTGACACTGCAGAGCTTGACTCTGCAAAGTCACCTTTTCTTACTGCTTTTCTAACACAATTGCTGAGAATATGGGAATGGCCAGTGCCATCACTCACTGGGCCATTAATTGTGGCTGTACCTGCAAAAGACAGAATACATCTGAACACAGGTTCTGATCTAACATAGATTCACATAATACATAAGGGGACTACTTAATATTACAGCATTTAGGGACTTAYTCAGCTGGAGACCAAAAACGAACATATAAGAAAACGTTCCAATTTTACCCTTACAAGGTCTGAACAGAGCAGATGTTTACATCTGGAGGTCAAGCTACAAGTACAGCAATTCTCCAGCTGAGAAATATCTAACATTCTTCTGGAGAGCAGGAGAATAGCTTATAAATCGTGTCTTCAGAGTAACTTCACTAATCAACACTAAGCAGAAATGCAAAGACTGACATAAGTGAGCATTAAAAACATGCCATTTTTCTCRGGGATGCTCTTCTGAGGGAGATGCACTAATATGGCCAACTGAGCAACCAAACTAAATTAGGCAATTTCCCTTCTATTCAGCGAGAGGAAGAAAGGGAGGAGGAAGAACAGAAGCCCTAAAAATAAGCTCCCACTGTAAACAACATTCAAAATGAATGTTACAGGTTTTATTATTATTTTAACTGCCTAATTCCTTCCCTTTGTGAACAAATGCAAGGAAAATACTTTACATAGGCAGAATTCCCTTTCCCCGCTTTTCACTTTTTGTACATAAAAGGAAACCAGTTCTCCAAAGTAGTTATATTTTTGACATTTGACTAAGCAGCCAGAGATGCTAAGAAAAATACATTCAGGATTTTATGGCTAGCCTTTCTGTAATTTAGTGTGTGAGGMACAAGTGACGGGGCAAGCCAGCAAACAAGCTAAAAAAAAAAAAAAGATCCAAACTTGCATGCGGCTGTGATGTCTCTCTGCTGGTCACAGCACACTGCTGGCCCCTGTGCTCGCAGCCCTGGGTCTGACCCAGCTCAAGCCACTGCAGCTGCCCAAAAGGACCAAAGAAGCACCGGGGAACACACGGGCTTGGCTGGGGGGCACTGGGGRAAAGGCAGTAAGTGATTCAGATGGCAGAACCACCCCTCGGAAACCACTGGAGGTGACAGCGGGCAGCAGCCCTGCCTGAGRAGGGGGAAGGGGGGGATGCAGGGAGGAAGGCTTGATCAAAACATCCCTGGGGGAGACGAGTGAGCAGCTGCCACATCCCCCTGCTGAATGTCACTGCAAGGAAAGCAGGGCACGCTGCGCCCACCGGGCAGGCAGGCACTGGCACAGCCATCTGCGCTCGGTGACCGCCCTGGGCGCTGCTCCTGCCCCGTGCCCCTGCCCGCTCCCAGCCCGCCTCCCGTCTGTGCCACCTGCCTGGCCCACGTCCCCCGGCCCCTGCTGCCTGGCTCAGGGGACAGGCTGGAGGAGAGGTTTGTCCGTGACTCTGTGATCCATCGGTTCTGGCTGCTGGTGTTGCGTTAGCACTGCTCTGGCTCCGGTGTGTTGATGGAGCTCCTGTCCATCACTGGTAGCACTGGGAGGTACTGCTGAGGGTCAGGGGTCATTTGAGGGGTGCTGTGCATCCTAACGTGCCTCAGCCCCTCAGCAGCACCTTCCCAGCTCTTCAAAGTGAGACAGAGCAGCCCCTGGGTTCATTCACAGCCAGGCACCTGGCAAAGAGACACTCTCATTGCTCCTCTTCGACGCAACCTCAGGACTCCTTTCTTGTTGGTAAAATGCTTTCCCATGAACTTTCTTTCAAGTGTAGTGGAAGGTCCCTTCAAAGTTGTTAAATAAAAGACAGAAAGTGTTCCTTGTTTGCAAAACTGAACAAGGAACTTTACCAGGATAAAAAAAGAAAAAACAAAACAAAACAAACTATTCCACTTTAGTGTTTGTGTGAGTTATAAAGTCTCTTTTTTGGCTTTTGCTAATCCTTTTTCTTTTCACTGGTGTTTTTCATGTGGACGTAGAGAAATATTACAGTTAGCTATGCATCCCACAAAGTCAGTTTATATTTATTCACTTTGCCTCCTTCCACATCCTTTCTAGCAGAAACAGCACAGTAGCCACAGGGGAGAAAATTACCCAGGCAGATTCTCCATCTGTCTCTATTTCTATTTCCCRGGGTTATTTGACTGTGCATATTTTTGTGAGCCTTGGTGGATCATTTTTGAATGATGCAATTTAAAACAAAAGAACCCAAACCTACATCTTCATTTACACAACTAACCAGATGGTCTTAGCAAGGCTAACCTTGACTGTGGCTTTGTTGGGTTGCATGCCACGATTTGCTTTGTCTGAGGGAAGACACCGCAGGCTCTGACATTTTTTCCTCATGGTGTTTGAATTCCTGTGTCTGTCCTTTAGAGGTAGAATGGTGGAATAACCTGAGTTGGAAGGGACTYACAGGGATCAAAGTTGGCTCTGCATAGGACAGCCCCAGAACCCACACCATGTGCCTGACAGTGATGTCCAAACACTTCCTGAACTCTGGCAGACTCAATGCCATGGCCGCTTCCCTGGGTAGTCTTTTCCAGAGGCTAAGTGGTTTGGAGAATGGGCCCTAAGGCCTCTGCAAAAGCATGCTGCTGGGAAAATTCTTCCAAAAGTGGGGGCTAAGGACAGAGGAAAGGACACCTTGTGTTTATATGTGTGTTTATACATGCATATATATATATCTATGGATCCATCACCTTTTATGCAAGGCACAAGGATGAGGGATGTGATCGCAGGAAATGAGCAGACGGGACACAGGAGCACAAGCAGACCCATCCCTCTGCTTCACAGAGCAGCGAGAGCAGATTGTGGTGGGGAATAGGGGCAGCAGGATGAGGGGAGTGGCACTCTGCAGAGCTTCCAGGCGATTGTGTCATGGAAAGAGTAGCATTGTGAGGAGCCCGAGTAGACACTGGCCACACAAATAAAGCAGGAAGAGGCTAAGATCATCTAGATAGAGGAAGACAGAAATTGGCGATACAAAAGCCAGAGAGTTTGCAGAAATTTGGAACAGAAAGGTCCAGGTCAGGAAGATGCTGTGTGAGGAGAAGGCAGAGGTCTGAGAGACCATGTGTGTGAAGACAGTAAGGGACAAGAGTGAAAAGAAAACCCCAAGCTGCAGGATCTGTAAGGAGCCTTGGTTTTGGTGGCATTTTTTTCTGCAGTGTCCCTTATTTGCTTCATTATGAATTTGTTTGATGTATTTTCTCTCCACAAATACCACTGTGAGGTTTTGGCTTGGACACGCTTTGCATGGTGTTCCCTCGTGGTGCTGCAAGGGAAACCTACAGGGCTCTGATGGGGMTGCTATTTCCCTCTCCCAGTTCATCCATTTTACCTCTTCTCCTTGACTCTCACTACCGAGGTCACAACAAGTTTGCCAAACCCAAACAATCCGGTTTCTTTTCCAACTCAAACTCCTCTGAGTCAGTGTGCTCGTGTCAAGAATAACCCAAAAGAGATATGGAAGCCTCAAAGTCACTGCCATAAATCATGCCTGTCCTAAGGCCATTTTCATCTCTGAGAGTGGTCTGCCCTTTGTGTCATGTCCTGACAACATTCCCAACTGCTGGCCATTTGTTCGCAAAGTACACACTCCCAAGGGCCCATCCAATGCCAGAGGTATGGTATCTCCATACAGACAACCTGGGACAACTCATCTCCACCACTTCATCCCTGGGAAAGGAAACGAGCCTGAAACTAAATTAGAGGAGTTGCAGTTCGTTGCCGGGGAATGCCACTTGAAATTTTGCTCATGCTTGATGCTAGATTCTTTTCCCTGGTTGCAGTTGCAGCATATTGCAGAGCTGATTAATTTGGCCACTGTGAATGATACTCATAAATTTAGCCTGTTTTTCTCTGGTTGAGCTGTGCATGAAATGATCTGGGTTTCTTCAAACGTATTTGTTATTCATAAGGATTCTCAGAATAGTTTGGACCAACACTTTTCAGCTTGCAACACACTCAGGCTGATGATTTGCAATCCACTTTCCACTTTCCATGGTTTGTGATTTGTCTTCCAAGTCAAATGCCATTACCTCTGTTTGCCAGGGAGTGACAGAAGCTATATAAATAGAATAGTAATAAGTATTGAATAATGATTTTGTTTTGTATGAGTTTTTGGCGCCACTCCGTATGGATTTGGGCATTCTAGAATACTTTTATGAATATCTTATTTTCCTCATAGTACTGAGACAAGTTCTGGTGTAAATTTGCAAAGCCAGCTGTCTTCAATCCACTTATCCCTGGAGAATATCTTAATAGCGATGTACTGAATTATGACAAGTTGCCTTGGCCTGTGCCAGCTGCACGTTAATCACTGTTAATGTTTTATGTTCCAAAAGCTGAAAATATGTCAAAGGACAGAGCAAACTAAGACTTTCTGTATAGTTTGCCAACTTGAGACATCAATTTTGCTTCTTTTCAATCTGATAGGAAAATTCCCAAATCATTGAGGCTGGTTCTTAGCCGACGGTTGTCTGGAAGGTGTTGTGACACCTCAGGACTTGAAAGGTTGTTTTTTCTTTTAAGAGGTTAGCAAAGCAAATTTCCAGTGCCATAATCCAGGCCAAATCCAGGCCATGCTTGGGGCTGGTATACCATTCCTTTCTCCTGACTTGCAGCAGTGTCTTTGAGAGCCATTTGAGCCCAGCCTCTTTCAATCCTTGTGACTCCGCAGGCACAAAAAATATATACATTTTAAAATACCTCAAAGCTGATGTGAGTGACTCTATTTAGATCAATACTGGGGTTTGCCATTGGATTCCCTGGTGCTGTTAGTTCTCTCAGAGACATCTTAATTCTCTTCCCATCCACTGAAGGATGAGACACATTTCCACATTTGTGGCTCCCATGTTCCTGGGAAGGTCACAAAAGAGATGACCCCCGTTGAGAGCCTGGGAAAGAGAAAACGGAAAACAAAAGAGGGATATGGCTCATTTTCCATAGCCATGGCCCTCCCTAGTTCATTTCTTCATGTGCTTTCCATATGGAGCCAGTGGCAGAAGTCCTTAGTCAGAAACAACGTTTTCTCTGGTGTGGCTGTTATTCTGCTTATTAAGGTGATAGCAACATTTAGCAAAGACGATGGAAGAAAACTGTGCAGAGGTAACCAGAGCTCTATCTACATTTCAGTGACATCAGATGTTTAATGAATGAAGTGCTTGGGTTGAAAGATATCCTGTCTTTTGCTACTATTTTAATGGTATAAACCAGCTGCAATGGTGTGGATTAGCTGTAATGATGTGGCAAGCCCTTCTTCCCAAAACTCAATCGGCTTTACTGGCAACACCCTTCCTGTTGCAAGATCTCATCTTTGTTTCCCCTGCTGTGCCAGGAGGATTATTTGCATTGCTGTGGTATCTAAAGACCCCAGTTTGCAGCATGGGTGCCCTGTGCAAGGCACATTGCTCACACAGTGGCTCACACTGTCATAGCTGAAGAGTAAAGCCCTCCTTAAAGGACACGAACTGGTGCCTCTGTAAAGGGTTGCACTCCCCCAGAGGAGGGCACCAGCTTGGGTGTCATCAAATGTGGGGTTCAAATCCTTTCCTCATGTTCCCTGTCCTTAAAACGGAGGTTGAGATAAAAAAGTCCTCTTGTGGAGGACTCCCTGGAGACGTGCTGGTGCTTGCACTGGCTGAGGTTTTGTTACACATGGGTCTGGCAGCATCAATGTTAGGTTTGCCTGAGCTTCGACACGCTTTGTTCCTGGCCACAGCAAGGTCCCTCRTTACACCTCTGTGTTTATTCTTCTGCTGGAGTAATGCAAAATTTCGAGATGGCCCTCAGATCAAAGTTTGCTGGTTAGGTTGCCTCACCCAGTCACTAAAGGCAGTAGCCTCAACTTTCTGAAGTCCTGTGAAATCACCACAATTTTTCCTCTGAACATGCTGCAGTCAGAGAATGGGAGTCCTTTTCATCAAGGGCCTTCAGAGATGCTGAGAGTACTTCCAGCAGCCCTACAATTCATTATTTTTTTTTTAATTAGTCTCATTTTTCTGATTAAAATTATTTTTAAGTGGAGGAACCTTCTACARAATAAAATACAGGCATTTCATTGTCCAGGTTCTGCGAGAAGGATAAATTATAACTAATAGATAGGCAAATACTGCAGTATTACACCATGTAGATTTGCAAGATTTTTCCWTATATTTTGAAACAACCACTTTCTCTCCGTGATCCATGAACCAGCTGTCTAAGAACATAATGGGGTTGTATTAGAATTAACAGCAGGTATTTGGGTGAGTAATGTGTGTGTTCATTCTAGGGTTTGCTCATTGTATCGCGAAGGCAGGCTGTTGCTGTGTCGGTGCAATATCATGTGGTAAGACAGGAAGGATGGCAACACCACTGGAAAGGAGTGAAGTTACTTGGATAAAGCAGGAGACAACTTACTTTGGAACTTTCATTCAGCCTCAGCTTTTTTCAAGGCTTAGGAGCATCATCTAGTTTCTATTTCATGTTAGTAGCTAAGATGTACAGTCAAACAAATAAGCTATAACCACTGTTTTCTGCCTGGAGTCAATCTGAAAACACAAGTTTTAGATTATTTTGAACAGAAGTGTCCCCGAAGCCTTCTCTGGCATCTTGTATCCAGCCACTCCCAGGCTGGGACAAAGCTTAGAGCCAAATCTAATTTTTACTGATCAAAGGTCTTTCATTTGCCTTGTCAAAAGATCATTTTCCCTGAATAAGAGTGTACCTTGCTTTGCTCAGAAACCCAAAAAGTTCAGAAATCTTCTAAAAGCAGAGGATTTCCAAAACATTTTGATTTTCTGCTGAAACTTAACATGCACTTAGTGAGTGACACGTGACATGCTTCTCCATGTATACTGCTAGTTCCTTACAAATATCCTCCTACTCCTTAGAATGGGCTCAGAGGGAGCAAACAAACATGGCATGTGTCTTTAAAGGCAAAGCAAGATACTCTCCAATGTATTTTCACCTCAGCAGAGGTGATAAGACCTCTGTATATTGCAAGGAAAACTTCACAGGGAGGAGAAGGATGAGCAAGGTAAAGAGGAACTTCTTCATCAGGACCTTTAGTTTTGGTTAACCCGTTGCTAGAACTGGGAATAAATGTTAGTTTGTCGAGATGGCTAGCTTGGATTGAAAACCTGAGTTTGGACATGCTGAGCTGATTATTCAGCTCTGGTCTGCTGTGCATGGCAAACGGTCTTTGCCCTGCACTCAAACATGTTTTCCAAGGCAATCTGCTTGCTGGCACTCAGCCTCACAGAACCATCGTAAATGGATCTGAGTTGTCATTGTGAATCAGGATAAAAACRATCCAGCTCCTGCACAGAAAATGGAGATGTGCATTTTGTCCTGATGCTTGTGTTAAGCTTTTCTTGGGCTAGGGCTCACAGTAGCTTTTTTCCTTCAAATTGTTCATTATCAGTGTACTGCAGCAAACCGAATGGGCAGGGATTATGCAACCACCGCCGCCCATTATCTTTTCCCATCTTCTTCTATCCCTTCAGAAGCAGCAGTGCAGAATTAATTATCATTCCTTTGAAAAGATATCTGAGAACATCATGTGGAACCTCCTTCTGCACAGCTTGCTTTCTAGTCAAAAGTGATTATGTAAAAACATAATTCTATTGTTTTAACTTTGATTGATTCAGACACACTAGGCTCACAGCAATTAAGCTAATATAATGAGCAAATCATCAGCAGTTATATGGCAAGTTAACAGGCCATAGCCAAATTGTTAAACTGCAAATGCATGATGCTGAACTTTTTGCTTTTTGAGGACCTCCTGGTTTAAAATCCTGATCGGAACCAAATCAATTGTGCCCTTGCAACTGATTCCATTAATGTCTCTTCATTCTGACACCATCCTGTTTCTTAACTTTGAATACCAAGACAGAGAAACAGCCTGACTACGGATGCCCCTTTCCATCAGGCTTTGTCAGAGARAACATGTGCTCTTGGTATCCCCTCGTGATGGGGAGCGCTCAAGTTGCAGACTGCCTCTCCTGCCTTCCTGTCCTTGTCACCGCTGCATCTGGAACAGAAAATAAAACTCAAAGCACCCACAGGACCACAATTCAGTGAGAACACCTGGGGCTAGGTGAGCCTGAGGCTATGCTGGAGAAATGGGCGTGAAGTGGTAAGCCTATAATTTTGGCCTTTCTCCTTCATGCCATCAGGCAGGGCAGTCAAGCACAGACACATTTGTAAGTAACAAAACTAGGTAGAAATGCAGGTTCCTAAATTATAACCTAGACTTTTCCCAGCAGCCACCTGGAGATAGCTCCTAAATATATACTCTATTGATGTAACTGTAGATGCTGGCAGACACAGTTGTTAACCTTGGATGCATCCACGGGAAGTTTTCTCTCCTCACCTGCTAACAAAGGTGTTTTGTTACACCCACACACGCATCAGCTGATCTTGACAAATGGATGACCTCAACAAACAGAGCTATTGTCTAGCCTGATCTCTTAATTTTGTATTTCATACTTGTTGGAGATTAGAAAAATACAGATGACAGCTGTACATCAGAGCTTTTTAGTTACCCTCTCAGGCTCCTTCCCTGGCAAATATTGCTCCTTTGGGATCTACATTATTGCTCACCAACCCTCTCTAGATCCCCTTTGGATTTTTGCTCAGACTTTATCTACTCAGCTGTTCCCTTCCACCATCTTCCTTTAATTTCTTGATAGTTCATGCCATTTTACAGATTCTGGTGAAAGTTACTTTGAGGATCCAGAAAGGATTTCTGCTTTCACCTCCTCACTTCCAAAGGTACATGGGGGACACTCAGATGGAGCCAAAATATGTGTGTTTCTGTCCATCTCCTTTCCAGAAAAAACTATGCATTGTTTTCAGGAATTTGCTAGAACTGGCTTCTGTCCCTGAACACTTTAATCTCTAATGTAGTTAGGGTAAAATAAAACAACAGTGGCAGGTCATTTAAATAAAACATTTGGAATAAAAATGAGTCTTTACTCTCAAAGGCACTTTGGCAGAGTTAGATATTTCCCTGGTCACGCTGGCTTTGACCACAGTTTGTCTTACAAGCGGAATCTCAGAGTGTAATGGGGTTTCCATCCTGTCCCATCTCAGCTGTCAGCTCAGCTGGTGCCATGCCATGTCTGGCTGTATTTGGGAATCAGTGGATTTGTACTGGGAGATGCAGAGAACTCTGAAAGTGGTTGAATAACACCTTCATGCCTGATCAGTTTTATTTTCACTTTTTAAATGAAGCATAACCTTTGGTGAACAATGGAATTATTGCCTGCAATTGCTGTGGACTACACACAAGAATCAATGCCTCAACTGTGAACTTCTTTCCCTGCCCCATTACWGACTTTGGGGGAAAAGCTGTGAGTTTGATAAACAGCAGTGATGCTTCTGGGACTGACGGCTTTGTGTCACTGCTCGAGATTCACGGGACCACTGCACATGAAAATTTAATGATCACATAAATCCCAGGTGCTATCTCACCCCTGCTACAGAACCCATCAAATAAATTTATCTCAGTGCTCTACTGTCTCCATAGGCATGCTRCAAGCTTTTCCATGCTGCCCTTTCCCACCTCTCTTTTAATGCTTCGTTTAAATCACTACTCACACCCACCAGTGAAAAAGAGAGGTCATGAGTCCAAGCACGAGTAACAAAAGGGGTTTGCCGCCAAAGGRCACCAGAGTTTACTCTTACTAGGAGTGTGTTGTGGCACTAAACTGCTCTGGTGAAGGCACCCAGTGCYGAGCTGCAGCAGGACTGCCTGGGCACAGACGAGCAGGCACTGCGATGTCCTTCCTTTGCTCTTGTTGCCTGGCTGCCATCGTTTCAACAGCCTGCTTAAAAAGCATCAGTAGAGGAGCTGAACACCTGCTTAGTCACTTGAGGTGGAAAATGTCCTAAAGCCTAGTTTAAACAAAACCCAGGGGGCAAATTGACCTATTTCATGGTCAGTGTTTAGGTTGGTGTGGGCAGTATCCATGCTGCTCCTCAGGTAGCAATTCCTACCATACATGTACATTTTTCCCAGGGCTTGCTTGATTGTTCTGTCAGACCTGACTGACCACTCTTTTCCTGAGCTGAAGCTCCAGCCCTAGTGCAGAGCATAGCAGGAAACTCCCTGTTTCAGCACTTAACTCTGATGGAAAACAGAGATGCACTTGACTTGCCTTAGGTTGCAAGATAAGACCTGACACCTACAAAAATATCAGTGGTTTGTCTGGCCTTGCTTATAGCAAAACCAAAGCACTCCCTGGTCCACCCTACCTGCTCCTTTTCCTACCATCTGTAGCCAATGCCTGAGGACAGCAACGCCCTGATGGACATACCCACCTCAGAGGAGCCCCTCTGGGACCCCAGTGGCATGCGTAGGTGGATCAGATGGGGAAAATTAACATCTAAGACTGCATGGCAGCCCCCAGTGTGCAAGCAGCTTTGAAGAGCCCTGGTTGTAGTTGGACAGGCAGGAACAACACTGTAGTTGTGGTTAAAGGGCAACCTACCCTCACCTTCCAYGGTCAGAGGACAGGGTTGCTTCACAAAGAAAACACTGCGTACAAACTCAGCAGCAGTAACTTAGTCACTGCAAAGCATCAGAAGGCAAAGGGAACAGGCAAGGTGCTGCAACACAAGGGGATAAGCAGCATAAAGGCATGTGGGAATGGTGAACTAGCTCAGGAAGCAGAATTCTTTCTTCCCAAGGTCAGGATGTCCTGGAGCATGACAGGAGGGAGTTGGTGACAGCAGAACAATGTCTGGTCAACTCTACCAGTAATGACTGCTGCTCACAGCTCTCACGGCCTTGAAGCAGTGGAGAGGTGTGATCCCTCTGGGATCACAGCTCTAGTAAAGCTCAGAATTGCCAGTAGTTTGTTTCTTAGGATCATCTAGGACTGTGTAGCTTGGGAATGTGGAACTGGGCAGTACAATGCCACCTCTTTCTCTTCAGGAGAGGGACATGTAAGAAAAAAATATCTTGAAATGGCACCTGAATGCCTGTGCTGGAGGGGAACTGAAGGGAACAGAAATGAAAGTCACAGAAACAGGGAGAGCAGGTGAGAATTTGATGGACAAATTCTGTTTCTAGGACAGAACAAAATTCATCAAAACTGACCATCTGTGCAGGAGTTTCTAACATTTGGTTTGCTGTGAAAGAAGGCAAAGTGACTGCCACCTTTAAAAAATAACAATAAAAAAATCCCACTGTGCCTTTCTCATCGCAAAAAATTTTAATAGGTTTTACATAACCTCCAGGTTTGGCCCGTTCAAGCGGCCTTGGTTTCGGCGAGGGAAGGTAGTCAGGCACAGACTGTGCTCACCGAGTTGATGAACTGCATAAAAGGCTCCTGAGATGTTTTCACTCCTAACTGATTGCAGAAAGCTTCTGTGATGTGTGTCAGTACCCACCTTGAGGAGAGCTTGACCCATGGGCAGTGTGAAACAGCAAGCTGTGTAGCCCCCTGAAAAATCAGTTTGCTTGGGATAGCACAAAATCCTCGGCACGCCCTGTGTGCTTCTCTCCCTCATCACCTTTTTGCCTCCCAGGTGCTTTGTAAGAGGAGACTGGAAGAAGAGCACAGCACCTCAAATGCAGCTGAATTATTCACAGGTTATGGAGCAAAAGGCTTTCCCCCGTTCTGGCTGTATAACTATCTTAGAAGATCTTCACCAAATTCTCGCTGGTTGTTACAGGGCRGCTGCTCTAATCTCAGCATGCAGCTGCCACTCCACATCCCTTTGGGTCTGAGTGGAATTTGGGCATTCTTTGAAAAATACAGAGATACAGCCATCATCAAAACTGCCTGTGTATTCCTCTGTGTCTGACCTGTGTCCTTTTTCATCCTGGCTTTTTCAGAACTTGTTTTAATATTTCAGCTGGATAATTTTTCCATTGATTGGCTGTGATGTGAAAGCACTTTCCCATTGTTACTGATAAAAATCATGGTCATTCTCCTAGTAAGCCCTCACCAGCTGTGACACTGCTAAGGAGCAGCAAGGGGAGAAGTAGATTTTCCTTTCTTTTTTCCCTCAGCACTCTGTTTTTCCCTCCTGCCTGGCTTTGGATGGTGTTGATGGCACATCACTGCCCAGTGCTCCTGTGCACCTGCAGGCTGCACAAGAACAGCTGCAGGTGCCAGACCTGCCTATCGCCATCTCAAAGGGAGAGTGGCAAGAGCGAGATGGGGATGGAGTGAGGGAGTGTTTGTTCATTGTGCTCAGCCTCACAGGGCCTCAGAGGTATGCACGTTTCTCTTTTTGAGTGCTGAGATCAGTCTTGAGAGGGGACATCTGAAACACAGTCAGAAAATGAGAAAATCTGAACTCTCTGTACTGCACTTGGCAAAGGCTTTGAAACAGAAGGGGAAAAAAAGAAAAGCACAGGGAAGGATTGTCCTTTTCCATCCTTTTCTTTAATCTCTTCATGTGTTTCTTTTATTTTGATTTTGTCCCTGCTTGCTGTAGCGATTGTTGTTATCATGCCCACAGAAGTGGGTTTTGGACAGAAGCCCTGCACAGCTCCTGCTTCATGTCAAACTACCAGCATGTGAACATAGCCACCTAGCTTACCAAGGCATGGTCACAGACACTCCCCATGTGTCTAACACACTAAGGTYATGATGGGCTTCTTCAGGAGGTTTCTGATGGATCATGGTCCCATTCAGGCACAGGAGAATGTTTGCTGCAGTAATCCCAAGCGTTTGTACTCACTGCCAGAGCTTCGAAGAGTCACAGGATTGTGATATCCAAGACCACCTTGCCATCAGCCAGTCCTCCTTCGGGAGTTAGGCACAGCAAACKCACTCTGTTTGTGAGCCCACAAACTTCAAGTGCAAGTCAAGTTCCATTCTCCAAGTCTGAGAATCTGGTCCTCCAGAAGTCTGGTCCTCCATCACTCCATACAACGTGGACCCTGTGCTAAACAAGGTGAGAGGCTGTCTCACACACCCGTGTCTCGAAAGGTACTTGGGGAATGAGGGGCAACTTCTGCTCACCTTGATATTAAAGGAAAATAATCTACATAATTATGTTTTTCCTAGTGTCGTAACCATGTGACATAGGAAGGGACAGGTTCCACCAGATGAACTAACATTGTTTTTAATATTTTCTTGTCCTCAGGTGGTCAGGGAGACCGGTGCAGCATCAGCAACACTCTGAGGTCATGATGCTGGCTACAGCACCCTCCAGTGATAGGTGGGGGATTTTTTCAGTGACATTTACCATCCTCAGCTTCCAGAGATCTGCTTGGTTTTCTCTGCTGACTTCCCCCCAGGCAGCTGTCCTCAAAACTGCTTTCAAAGCATCAGTTTTTGGAGTTGGCCCCTTGAAGAAGATCAGGCTGTGCAAACAAGCATTTACCAAGCAGTCTTAATATATTGTGAATAAGTGTGGAACACCAGGCCCCTCTAGAATGATGTCTTTTATTTCACTGCTGAGGGAGGGCAGCCTTTTGGACTCTAAACCTGGCAAGTAACAGCTTTGGAAAGCCTGTCTTTTGTTGCTGAGGGGTTGGAGCAGAATTTTGAAGCTTGGTCCCAAGCATCAGGGGGCCAGACCTCATGTTTCACTGTAATGTAATGAAATATGCAGTATCTTCCTTCCAGATTTTACATTTAGCTGCCTCTGTTGTCAGCTTGTGCTCGGTGGGCTGCCCCTATGTTTGGGGTAAATGCTGCAGTAGCTGGTCAAGATGCACATGAAAATATTTCTTGGAATTCAGTTCTGCACTGGTTTCATGGAAATATGTACCCACTCTAGAGTAACTTTGTTTTTGTTATGATCTGCTCCGCTGTTCCGAAATGCTTGTAGCAGTTAGTACATCATTAAAGCTGGAAGCTGACAGAGCTTTCAAGTAATTACTAGTGACAAGTATAAATAGATAAAATAGAATTTGGTTTCCAATACTGAAAGCCTGCTTTCAAGAGGATTGCTAAGCAGCTCCTTTGTAGCTTTCTCGTCTGAGCGGTAGAAAACCTTTTACTTTAAAGTTGATTATTCGGTCGGAAAGCAAGCCCCGGTTAGTGTGTAGCTAATGTTTAACTCAAGATGTGCTTTATATTCAAAGGTATTAGCCTGGGAGGGATGTACTGCCCGAGGAAAGGAGAGTGATGTAACCACTGATGGATGCAAGGGGGGAGAAAGCCGGTGAACAGCACAAAAGAATGAATCACAAACATGCCTCATTGTTCAAGATTGCTCATTTCTCAGGCAATTGTAGTAGTAGAACTGCAAGTGAGTGTTATAAGAGGGCAGGTACGGCACACAATGGGGAACTGGAGCGTGATTTAGGGACTGAAGGGAACGGTAGCTCCTGCTGAAGGCTCTCTCTCAGTAATGTACTGCTGGCAATTTAAGAAACGTCTTCCTTAAAAATGTCCTTGTTGTAAACTCTGAGCTCTGTGAACAGAGTTGGGCAGCTTTGTTAATTTGTGTCTTTTACATGAAAATGCTTTTAATTCCTTTTCCTTAAGGAAAAATAGACAGCACCATTTAGCAACCAACATGTACCACATCTTGCAGCACGGCTTAGCAGCTGTATATGGGGGGGAAAGAAAAGGTTTTGATAGGAAATGGTGGAGTTTAATTGTGCAGTCTGGATTGTGGTTTGTGGTGAATACTTTGGAACTCATCTATATGATCTCTGGGACAAGTCAGTACATCCCAGACTGAAGGGAGCACTGGGAACTGCTGTGGGATCTGAAGGGGAACTGGTTTTGGCAGAGTTCAGCAGGGACCTGAGAAGCCATGGATCTCCCTTCATCTGAGCAGGCCTATTAATCAGATCTTCCTGTCATCCACTTCCGGCTCATCTCCATTTTTTCTTTAGCTTTCTCGTCATGACACTGCAGCTTGTTTGCAGCAGTGCGTGTGTTAGTGTGACACACAGAGCCCCCAAACAGCTGTAAAGTTCTCAAAGGGAAGAGAAGAAGGGGGAGTGGAAGGTCTCGTCTTCTTCCCGGGRGGGATCTCCTTGCACACCGTGAAAAAGAGAGGATCTGGCAAAGGAGTGAGAAAACCCAGAGAAATCAGAATTGCCGACTGTCTGCATTGCTCACATGGGACCTGAGTTTTGTGAAGTTTTCTCTGYCCATGGTATGTCCTGCCAGGATGTTGTGAGATGGATGGGACCCACAAAATGTTTCATGTGTCTGTCTCAGGAGGCAACACTGAACTGTTTCCCAACAGATGGTGATAGTTTCATGGATGTAACTTGTCAAATGGACTAGAGCATCAAGTGAGAGGAAAGGGCAGGTGAGAGGAAAGATCTAGCTAACTTCTGCCTCCCCTGACCTTGTGCATGAGTTAAACATGGGGTACAAAACGACCCTAAGGATCCCAGCAGTGTTACAGAACATGTGCTGACACAGAAAGTACCAGTGTTCCTCAGGAGACCAGTTGCACTCCTCCTCTGCCCCTCTGTAAACTTTAAATGTGGATTACCGGGATCTGAGTAAGTCCATGGGAGAAACACAGGGTATGTCCTTTCCTCACGCCCATTAAACTTTCAGGATATATTGACATACCAAATTACACACTCCAAGAAACCTGGACATAAAAAAGTGTGTGTGTTAATAAAGTAATGAAGCAAACCTGTAAGGTTTGCTGCATTTGTAGCTTTGAGAATCCAGTCTGGTTTATGCTCAGCGTGTGGGGAAGAAAACAGAAAACAGGCAGCTTTATTTACTTTGTCAATAAAGGAAATGGTTTTGGGTGGGAATTATTAGTGCTCGGACTAGAGCAAGGAGGGAATATCTTTAATCTTGTAGAAGTGAAGGAGTAAAATTTCCTAATGATGTTCTTATAGTATGCTGCAGGGACTTCCTGGAAGCAACCCAGAACCAAATAGGCTTCTTTAATATGTCTGTTTTCCTGTTTGCCCAAATCCATCACTCCAGAATTAGCACTGGTGTAGTGAGGATCTGTGAAACTTTTTACTCTGTTAATGCTGCAAGAAAACAAATGCATTCCTGGCTATTTTACTTCAGCTAGGAAAATGTGAATAATTCAGAGTTTGACTTCTCTCTTTCTTCTCTCCTCCTTTCTTACCCACCTTTGTTCATATTTTCTCAGATTCCTGTGCTGGGGCTTGTGCATTTCTGTACATGCAGTGTGTACCACGAATTTTTGTCCAAAGGAAGGTGTTCCATGGTCCCCTCAGGTAATCTTTGAAAGAAGCCTATGGGATAGCCTTGGGATAAGTAGTGCAGGGCATGCAGTTCCTGGACCACTGTGGACCTGTACCCTTCTACTGCTGGAGAGCGGGACTTGGGGACAACCCAGACAGTAGTGCTGACCATGGCCAGGCACCTCAGCTTTTCCAAGGGGTGCTGCAATGACTAGTTTCCTGGTCATAGAAGCAAAACTCTGAGAAAAGCAGAGGAGTGCTGTAAAGTCTCATCTGTCAGTCCTCAGCCATGGCACCAACTGCCCCAGTCCTCTTCTGGATCTCCTGAGGTGTTCCTCAGCTTCTCCCTTCTCTCTCTCATCTCTTCTCAATTTTCTTTTTCTTGCATAGTTTCTTGAATCCCACTTGGAGGGAATATTAGGGGAAGGGGCATATATTGAAAATTAATTTCTGGTGGCTGAGACTTCCTACTGTCTTGGAATTTTTTTAAACGTTTTCTCAGGTAATTGCCTCATTCAAATCCCAAAGGACTGCTCCACCACTAGGCAAGACAATTCAGTGCACATATCTCCAGGCTCTTTGCATTTAATCCTTTCTGTCTGTTGATAAGTTGCTCATATAAGGATGGAGAAATGGAAGGATGCACAGCAAGCTTACAGAAATAGTACAGAATCTTCTCAAGTTCTCCACACGGTGAGCAAGGAGAAACATGGTGTCAGAGTTTTCTCCTCTCCTCTCACGGTACCATGACCATTTCACTCAGAGTAGTGGGGCAAAATAGGGAAGGAGTGGGAAACTGCTTAGTTTAACTCTACCAAGTGAGACCTCTTCCAGGATTCATCTGTTTAGGATGTAAAAGCATCCAGAGGGCATTGGGATGATGTAGACACTTCCATCTGTGCATATTCAGCTTGAGATATCCTACAGAGGTTAGTTTTTTAAAGGTTCCCAATCTTTTCTGTTCTGCCAGATGATCTCCATAAAGGTGTCTCTATGTGCACCCCAAAGCCACTGTGGGGAGCACAGACCACCACTGCACATCCCACAAACCGTGCATAACCAGGCCTTTTCCTTCACAACACCTTTCCAACAACATAAAAAGCTTGGATGTTGGGGTTATTTTATAATCCAGAGGCTCCAGTCTGATGTTTAACACAGACTTCTTAAAATCTTGTGGAAATTGCCTGGGAGTTATTGTTCTTTTTTATTAAAAAAGGTAAACAAACCCTGAGAGATGTAAGTGAGGTAGCACCACGCGTGACTATTTAATAACAAGGTTTGTGAGGGTGTGAATTCCCATGGTACCTCCCAGCTTCTGCTCACTATTGGTCGTTAATTATAGCATCCAGAAGGCTCCCAGCAGTGGAGAAGAGGGACACAGCGTGGCCTCTTTCTGTTAGACTTTTCCCCTGCCTCAGCCTCCACTTCCCCTCCTCCCTGGAAGATAAAGAAGCAAATCCCAATTTAGTCATCAAGGTCTGAGACATGCACTGAATAATTCAATTCCTCATCTTCACACATGGACTCAGCTGTACAAACAAACTCAGCTGCTTCTGCAAAGTGCACAAATACATTTCCCAGTGTTTTTCGGGAACGGAGTATATTGCTGTAGCTGGAAGACATGAGATTTAAAGAGAGAAGGGTCAGGAAAGCTTTGCTGGTGAAGCAGCAGGGTGAAAAGCCAGTGAGCCCTGGCTGCCAGGCCTGGGACTGGGGCACCAGGAGACACCCAGCCAATCGATCAGTTAGTCACGGCAGCAGCAACGCCGAGCTGCGCGGCTGAGAGTCACGGATGGGACTGAGGGAAAGGCTGACATTTGCCTGACACTCTGTTCAACGTGTCTGCTTTGTAAAAGCCACCAGACCCCGAAATGTATGAGATTAGTCAGGTTTGTGGCACGGAGGTACGGGTCCMGGAGCACCATGGCCACAAGAGACGTGCAGAGGTTTCGGTACGTGTGAGAACATTGCTGGGTCGAGCCCTGAGTCAGCACAGCTGCAAAGTGGGGTCAGAATGATCTTTATTTCCAGTAAAGAAGACGAGATTCAGTGTGCTGAGGCTGGCTGATCAGCAAGGGCAGTCACGGTGTAACTCAGAGGCTGTTGGCTTACTCACYTTTGACAGTGGGTGAGTGCAGAAATATCTTGGCACTTCCCCTTGCCTCAGGAATGRGGTCTTTGGGTGGGAATGCTCTCTTGGTGAAATTAATTAATTTCTGTCTGCAGCATTGTCTGGGATGTGCACACACACAGGAATTTGGCTCTAACATGGCCTTTGATGAACCTTTCCTCTATTTCTTGCCATTCATCTGCTATACACTGGTATGTGTGTCTTGATGCTGCCTACATTCATCACATAGCAAGTACTGTGAATCATCTTCCACCTCCTGAGAGGAAAACTGCAATATTAATGGAGGGCACCATCCCATGTGAAATCATAAATGGGGTGAAAGGAATGACCATCCCATGGGTATCAGTCAGACAGTGGAATTAAAATTTATACAGGCTAAGTACACATCTGCAGGCTCTGCTGGGGTTAACCTGCCAGCTCATGTGGATTTTAAATGTAATCTTTATTCTGGACATTGTGAGATTTCTTCTTGGCTTGAATTCTGGAGAACAATGTAACCAAAAAGATGAGCCGAAGTTTTGATACAAAAGGGAGATGGTGTCTCCCTCTACTTATTTAATTTTAAGAAGTAGGACTTTGTTYTTAATATCAACCCACCCCGTGGGTCTTGCTGTATGGGTTTGAAAAAAAAGTTATGCACTGAATGCATAATCAAAATAGGGAACAATGTGAATTTCAGTCTGGGTAGGCCTCCTCCTTTCCTGGCTTGGGGCTTCCTCGTGCTGCCTTTTATTGCTTGTTACAAAACRTGTCAACTCGTTGCCTGGCACACACCAGGAGATGAGCTGTGTCAAAGCATTAGCCTAMAAGGTCAGGAAACTTCAAATAAAAGAGTTTATTTGCAGTGTAGAAACACTTAAGAACACTTAAGAA